>CM062818.1:1882392476-1883592476 GCA_031772625.1 Pinus tabuliformis | reverse complement strand
ACTTTTTCAGTTATAGAGTTTGAAAAAGGCCAAAAGAAACTGCTCTGGAGATCTAGGCAGAGGGTGTGCCAAACCTTTCGCAAAACCACAGAATACGTTTTACGGTACGGGTGGTCGATCTTCGTCAATGCTGTGTTCACTGCATTGCGATCAGTAGGGCGGCCGACACGGCTTCCTATGGATAAAAGATATATGCCTATAGGGGTCTCCCAATATATACGCGACGGTACGTGGGAGCACAAGTCCGTATTAGTGCCACCGACTCTCAGGAGGAATCACCCACCTTCGTCGAGATCGACAGTCACTACGTTTAACGACGCCGGAACACGTCTCTAGCTTAGACCTCTATGTGTTTGCGTTATGTTTCAAAGCGTTGTTAGGTTCATTCAATATATTTTAAGTTGATCTTTTTAAAATTTGCCTTTCAAGGTTCACCACGAGATGTTTTGATACAAATTCCTAAATGCAGTCTAAGATGAGAAGCAAGCTTTTTCAATCTTTTCGACTTATGAAAATCCTAACTACTGAGGGAAAAGAAAGACAAAATCTTTTCACACGGATCAAAGAGCATACACTAATGCACTTTTTCTTTAAATCAACATACAAACTTATATGCAAAATGCAAAATGCAGGTATTTCTTTTCTCTTTCTTAATGTTGATGTAACACAAAAAGAAAGCTGTTGTATAATTTCGAATTCAATTTCAAGTGAAAGCAAACAAGCTTGTCCAACATCAAAAGACACCTTAAGATTTACTTGTTTCGACACTAGAAATATGTGAATTCAAACCATATGACAAAAGCAAAAGCTCAATCAGCTATGAACAGCAAACAAACTAACTCTTAAGATCAGAACGACACTTTATCACAGGTCTAGATCTAAGAGGCCACAGCAAGACTAGTTCACTTTCGTTATGGGAAAGTGTAAATGATATAAGAAATACACAAAGAACAAACACAGTTTCTTTATACAACCGAGGCAGAATAGTGGCAAGGAAAGTTGGTTTCAGATAGGTACATTGACTGGTAACAGGCAGCAAAAACAAGGGTGAAAACAGGGCAATAAATAGGAGGGAACCCCAGTAGCACTAGGCAAAACTGGTTCAGCGCAGGTAGTACACTGGCAGTTTGACCTTCAGCGCAGGTAGCCCCTTCGGGAACTGCGCTGAAATGCAGACTGCCTTCACAGCACCTGCACTGAAGAGACAAACTTTCGTTTTTCTCAGTTTCCGAGTCACAGATTGCTCAAAAATTCACAGTTTTTGGCCAAATCAGAAGCTATCAGTCAAGTACACACTAAGGGATGAAAAGGAGGATGAAAAGCTATCACTAAGAGCTATTTAGAGTCCTTGTGGATCAGCTCTTCAAATCATAAACATGCCCAGAAACTGAGCTAGAGTAGCTGCCCTCTACTTTGCATTTGAAAGATCCAAATGCAGTTCGATTCGGTACTCCCTGTGTTTATGAAATGAATAGCAAAAACACAAACAACCAACAAGATACGATCCCTAGCGGAGTCGCCAATTTGTTGTTGGGAAAAGTATCCAATACGGAATGACCCTATCCCACTCTAAGGGTGATAGTACCTCAGCAACAATCAAAGCAAAGCTATTCGAGATTACTTCTTTATGAGATGTAAGAGAGGGGAGAAAGGGATCCACTAACCGTTGTCTTCCGCTAATGATTGATCCAATCTTCTCTCTTTACTGCTTGCCTCCAGCTCCTTGCTCTTTCACTGGCCCAGCTACACCGAGATCCTGCAAAATGGCAAGAGAGGGAAACTACAAGAAGTATACATTCATAATTGATTCAAGGATTAGAATAAATCAAATATACAAGTATCAATACGCCATTGAGACACATGCATATAGAAGAACCTCAAATGCTTTATTAATGGAAGAAGTAAAGTTCAGGAAGTGATACAACCATAAAAGGCCCAATCCAGCATCACCTCCCAGCAGAAAGAAATCTCCTCTTCACCTCCTTCAAGCAAATCACCCAATAGTTCTATACTCAAACCAACAGCACTTCCTTACATTCACCAGATTCCAGCCCCCTTAGACCTCATGAGAGAGCTCTATATATAGGAGTTTTGGAGAAAGGATGAGTCAGCTTGAGCTTGGCATGGAGCTGACTAGTGTCCCCTCCCACTTCAGTTATTCTTCAGTTCTTGAGTCCACTTGGAGGTTCTTGCTTCCACTTGGAGATCTAGATCCTCTTACTCATCACTAGGCGAATTCCTTGATCCAAGTGTCATTTTGGAAGCTTCCTGGGCATTGACACCTTGAGGAATGACTGTGCCACTTGGCCAAACTCGCCCAGCGCAGGTAGCCTTCTTTACAGTTGACATTCAGCGCAGGTACAGAGTGGAGCAGTTGACATTCAACGCAGATGCTCAGTGGAGCAGTTGACATGATCCAGAATTAGCTTGTTTTTTAGTGTTTTCAGGTGGAGAACTGATATTCAGTGCTGTGGTTTGCTAACCTTGTTCCTCTAGGGGTAGGAACAACATGTTTAGGGACTTTGGATCCCTTAGATTATTGACATTTCATGCTTCATGTTGTAAGGCACAAAAATGTCTATAACAGTCAGGATCATAATTCGCTGAAGCTTGAGCTAGTAAATAAGAGGCTCTATCGAACTGAGAACGTGTGCGTCGTTGATCTGTAGGATCACCTACAAGCGCACTAGATGCATCCCAAGTAGCACGGACCCATTTTGGAAGTTGGGGAGCTGAAGGAGGATCTTGAGAAGGTGGGGGAGGATTTTCATCCTCACTGTCATCATCTGAAGAAGAAATATTTTCAGAAGTAGAAGGGATAGAGAGAGGTGGCACATCCGCTAAACTAGGCTCGTAGGCTGTTATATTTTCAGCAAACTTTACATCTGTTGTAATGATAACATTTTTGGACTTAAGTGGAATAAGTCTATATCCTTTGACATCTTTAGAATATCCAACAAAAATATATTTTTTCACTCTTAGTTTCTAAAGATTTATGTTTCTCATCAGGAATATGGGCCCATGCTTCACTTCCAAAAACACGAAAGTGACTTACATCTAGTTTAATTGAGCTCCTTGCTTTTTTTGGAGTGATATTCTTTAAAACGTTGGTAGGAGAGCGATTTACTATGTAATTTGCACAATTAATTTCTTATGCCCAAAAATTAAGACTAAGTCCTTTGGATTGATGCATACAATTATCCATTTCCTTTAAGGTGTGATTCTCCCTTTCAGCTACACCATTTTGTTGTGGAGTATATGGAACAGTATGTTGCATTTGAATTCCATGCTCAGTGCAAAAGTTGATGAATTTGTTGTTAACATATTCTCCGCCATTATCAAATCTTAGCTTAAGAATTGATGTCCAAATTATTTCTCAACAAGGGCCATAAATGCTAAAAACATGTTAAATACTTAACTCTTGAGTTTTAAGAAGTATACCCATGTGTGTCTGGAGAAATCATCAATGAAAGTTTAGAAATACTTGTTGTCAGAGAATGAAACAACTGGAAGTGGACCACATAGACCACTATGTACAAGCTGTAAATGGTCTGAGGTGTGCCAAGAGGCATGTTTTTCAAAACTATCATGATGACGTTTTTCGATTACACATTCAGAACAAACACCATCTCTACAAGATACCATAGGAAGACCTATCACCATATTTTCTTTACATAGATTTTGAAGGGAGCAATAGTTTAAGTGAAAAAATCTCCCATGCCAAAGTTTGCTCACTTCATCATTATGAGCAAAAAATACCGAGGGAAGAGTTTATGACCCAAAATTTTAAAACTTATACAACCTTGTAGAATCATCAGCATTCCCAGCAGCTAAAATATGTCTAGGATCTCCTAGGTCCTTAATTCCAACATCATGAGGTGAAAATTCAATGATTTTACCTTCACTTGAATGAGTTATCTGATATATAGATAGAAGGTTGCAGGATAAGGTTGGAACACATAATACATCATTAAATTGACCATTGTCTAGATGAATAGTTCCAGTCCCTACAACACTAAGAGATCTATCATCACCAACATATATATTTTTGGTGTTACAATCATTTAAAGAAGAAAGCATGGCTTTGTTTCTTGCCATGTGATAAGAAGCTCCAAAATCAATGAGCCACTCATGAGAATGAGAAGAAGAAGATACATTTAGTGCATAACCAGACTGAGATGCTTCACAACCACATGCAGAAAGTGATATTCCTGAAGAGGAAATTGAATTTGAATAGTGCTCCAAATGGATGTTATGCTTCTTCATAGTTGCTTCCAAGGCTTCCATCTTCTTAACACATTTGGATTCTAAGTGCCCATCTCGATTACAAAAGTTGCAATGTCTATCAGTCTTCTCCCCTTTTTTTTTATTTGCCTTATCATTTTGTTGAATTGAGTTTTCATTTTTAGATGAAATTGCTTAGGACCCTTGTTTAGTTTAGGACCGTTTTTTTTAGGATACTGCTTCTTAGGGTTCTTTGAATTTTATTGTTTCTGGGTGTCTAAGGCTTTCTTAGAAGAGTATCCAAGATGAAGAAGACCAAGATGTAAGAGTTTTTCTTGTTCTCTTATTAAAGAATCACAAAATGCATCAAAAGAGGGGGACTTGTAGTCTTGTCCTTGAGAAATAAAGGCTTCTCTAGTAGAATGGAAGGTGGAAACAAACACATAGTAGGTTGGTCCCAACTTAGTAAGAATGGAATAGATAAGGCTACCATCTTCTTTCTTAAATTTAACGCCTTCCAAGAGAATTATAAGGGTATTGAACTTGGAAAAAAAATCTTCAATGGAAGAAAAAATATTGGGGTCCAATGTAAGCAACTCATTTTCGAGTTGATGGGCTCTAAAGTCATTTTTAATTCCAAAAACTTTTGTAAGTTGTTTCGTTGCTTCATTAGGGATATCAAGTTCTGCGATGGAATCTAAGGTATGGAGAAATAGACATCCCTATCAACCCATGTGTCTGATCTTGGCTATTTTTCCATTTGGCTGCCTTATCTTCATCTTTAGGTTTAGATTCTTGGCCTGAGCCTATTTTGTAAATAACTTTACTTCTAAGTAAATCCACAATGTAGGACCACCATTGGAAGCAATTGTCAAAAATAACTTGGCATGGAATTTCCATTTTAACATAAACTGAATCTATAGATGCTGAAACTAAGTGTTCCAATGGAAATATCTCGAAAAAATAGGTTGATTAAAAAAAACAGATCTAAAAACGGTTTCCGGATGAGGAAGTTATGGAATTTTGAAGAAAACTTGTTGAAGATGTCGATGAAGTGTGTGAATGTGCAGAAGTGAATGATAATGTTATATTTAAAAAAAATCCACCCCCTTTCCAAACTTGATATAAATAGCTCACTTAAAAAAAAGATTTTATGTGACCCACTTTTATAAATAAGTGAAAGTCACTTTTACAATGGTACTTTATGAGCTACCCAATAAATTTTAACTTAAATAAAAAATAGAGAGACTTTAGAATTATAAGTGACTCACTTTTTATAATGCGTGAGAACACTTTTACATAAAGTAACTTTAAAACATAAGTTACATGTGATTTTTGAAAAAGTAACTCAATAAAAAAAAAAGACTTTAACCAAAGACCTCTATTCTCATAAAGTAACTTTGTGTTAGGTAAACTTGACTCAGGATAGAGTCAAAGTTGACCACGTTAAACAGTGATGGTTTTGGAGCACATGGTATTGTGCACCCATAGTATTCTTCCCGTGGTATTATATGTAATGGAGCTTATAAAAGGCTAGAAGGACTTCATTGTAATGCAAGACCTGGAGGTGAGTGGTGAAGGCTCACTTGGTCGGATTGGCTAGGATTTTGGCCAATGCTAATAAGATCTTATTAGGTTGGGTTTTCTTTGTGTTTATGTGTTTATGGTTGTTGCTGGTTATTTTTATAATTATTCCTCTCAGTAATTATTTATGTTATGCAGTGAATTTCTTAACACTTTGGACCAAGTGAGCTAGTTTAAAATGTTGATAATTTTTGGAAAAGACGAAGGGGGTTTGTTTTTTTTTTTTTTAGTCATTGAAGGTTTGGGGTGCGTGTTTGCTTGAAAAAACTCTTTTTTCCTACAAAACAAAAAACCACACAACCCAACACAGACATGCAAAAAAAACCAAAACTTATCGCTTGAAGTTAGCTTTCGCTGGAAACTAAAAAATTTTCTTAATGTTTTTGATTTTCCGAGATGACACTAAGGCACGACGGAAAATAGCATATGCATGAAAAAAATCCTTCTTTTCTGTTTCTGATTTACCCAGATCGTACAGAGTCGTGGAGCAAAGAGCATACGAAGAAATGAAAGCTATAGATCCGGTAATAAAAAATAGAGAGTTAAATATACTGAAATAAACAGAGAGATGAATAACTAAAACTGCAAATAAAGATTGTATACCTCCAGATCTTAAAAATGATGTAGTTAGGGCTACCAGAAACCTTTTTGCATGAAACAAAAGGGGTTCTTCACTGGAATAGATGCTCCTAACACAATAGAGCAGTCCTCTCAGCCTGAAAGTAGTTAGAAATAATAGATCTAGGAAATGACAGTCGGATGCAGTTGTACCGGCTTCAGATTTGGATCACCAATGGATGCAGCCCTAAAATAGCTCAGATACCATGTAGGAATTTACAGGGTAAGTTCCTGAGAGAGGAAACCAAAGGACACTGCTCACAAACAGATCACAGATCACAGATCAATACACCAATATTCTTGACATGGTTAAAACCCTCAAAGAGGGAAACAATCCACGACTTGAGCCAACGTGGCCACTTCAGGAAATTTATTAATAAAAGAAAGAAAATTTACATAAGCTTCTCTCATGAAGGGTCACCCTAGAAATGACCCTCCATGCTATTTAAATAGAGATCATGGACCAATTGGGTTTTAAACACATCAAGAATATTTGTGTATTGATCTGTGATCTGTTTGTAAGAGGTGTACTTTGGTGTTCTATCTGAGGAACTTACCCTGTAAATTCCTACATAGAAGAAGAAACAAAAGGGATAAATAAGGATTTTCATCGATCTACGCAAGTTTAATGATGTGTGTGTGCATTACCCATTTCTGACACCATTTACAGATGAAGTATTAGACAATGTTGGAGGGCAGGAGGTGTACTCCTTTACCGATGGGTTTTCTAGGTATCATGAGATTAAGATCACACCTGAGGATAGGAGAAACGACCTTCGCAATGGAGTGGGGTTGTTTCAATAAACTATGATTCCGTTTGGACTTAAGAATGTGCCTGCGATATCTTCCCATGTAGTCATATCAGCACTCAAGGAGTTCATTCATAAGTTCCTGGATGTCTACTTTGATAACTCGATGGTGTTTGGATTAGCGAAGCACCAGGTATCAAGTATGCACTTGATGTTGGATACATGTCGCAAATACCTGCTCACATTGAACTTGAAGAAATGCATATTCTGTGTTCCCTTTGGGATCTTGATGGGTAATGTGGTGTGCAAGAAAGGATTGATGGTGGACCCTGCTAAGATTGTGGTAATTGTGAATTTGGATGCCCATAGGAATGTCAAGCATTTGTGTGCAACACTGGGACATACAGGATGTTATAGAAATTTTATCAAAACCTATGCTCGAATTACTGCATCCATGGAGAAACTGTTGAAGAAGGACACAACATTCTGTTGGAATGAAGTGTAGAAATTCTACAAATTCTCTACAAATCTCACTCTAAGACCACGTAGAAAATATGCTATGTATGTTAACTCGATAATGCAATATAACCAAAGAAAAATACTATAACCTAATTCTACTATCAATTTGTTGAAGCTTCAAGATACAACTGAACAATATAACCAGAAGAAGAAGAATCAATGAACTATATACATGAAAATACTTTGGGGAAAGCCTCAGCTAAAAACCCCACTATCTATATTATAATACAAGGTGGAAATACATAAGAATCATACAAAGCCTTAGCTCTCAGTACAATCCTCACATATGCTCACAAGAAATCCTGACTTCTCTCAAGCCTTCTCCTCTGCCCTCCAAGCTCCTATTTCCTTGCGTTGTTCCTAGTGGATGATCTTCACCTCACCAAGAGGATGACCTCTCTCACACACTGTCGAAACTGCACAATCCTCAAGGTATGATTCCTTCTGCATGCATGAGTTTTATTTATAAGAAAACACATGCAACTAATAGTAGACTGTCCTTATCTTTAATCTCAACTGGGTCTTTGTCAGAATAGACATGCATGAGTTTATGATGAGGGAATCTTCAGTTAACTGGAGTACACTAGTTGAGTGCATGCATGCATCAACTGACCATTAACTCTCTATTAGTTCCTCAAGCATTTTGGAACTAATTTAACTAGACTTAACACAGTAAACTGAGTTAACTAATTACAACTCGAATATAACTCAATCTTATCTCCTTAATTTAAAACTTATCTCCTTAATTTAAGGGATAACTGTTGCATGACTTCGGAAAGACTTATAACTTGAATTTCTCCAACTAATTATGTCAAAATAACTTAATTAATTATTTCCAAGTAGTTGTTAAGACTAAATTCGATTTTAATTCACAATTTTAATTCAACAACAAATTAAAATTGGATTATTCTTGATTCTATTTTTATCATTTCTTGTTGCTATTTTCAACACTCCCTCTCAACAACAAAGGAATTCAACTCTATCACGATCGTGAACCTTTGGAATGTTATGCATGAAACACTTCTCTCTAGTGTTGTTGCTCCAGCAACTCCAAAAACAAAAAACAAAAAAAATCCAACCTGAATCAATATGATGCATCTGTTATCAAAGTCTCTGACTGCTATTGCCTCTGTCACTTTGATCTCTGACTGCATCAATCCCACTGATTCCTCCCACTACTATGTACTTTTGGCTCTTGTAGCAAGGTACAATCCATGAGATAAAACCTCACAATGGACCATGCCCAATTTCACCCTTCATGGGACTATCACTTCACATTGCCCCACCTCACAACTGGAGGTATGACTGCATGTGATCCCTCTACCCACTTAGATCGAAATTCCCCCCTAATGGAGGTATTTGCATGAGTGGTGTTGGGTAGCGCAAGCCTCGCGGAACGAGTATGGGGTGCAAGGCCCATAATTTTGGGTAATCAGGGTAAAAGACTCCACGGAAAGCACGAAGTGGGAGCTATAGTAGGTTGAGTCAAAGGGTAGTCCGCGCGAAAATAATGTAAAGATATAGAAATAGAGTCGGCCCGCGGAGGGATCGCGGGCCAAGGGAAAGTATAAATAGAGCAAGGCTCTATGAGGGTGTTATGCCCTTATACCAATAGGTGTCATATATCATGATTGACTTGGTTTAATTCTGAAATATGTTCATATCTTTACTTGTTGCAAAGGTTTTCCATATTTGTAAAAAATAAAAAAATTTAAAAAATGTAAAGAGGGTATACCCTAAAAGAAAAATCAAAGGGTAAAAAGAATAAAAAGAGGTCAAAAAATGAAAGAAAATGAACCCCAAAAAAAATGAAAGACTAGGAAAGTGTGCAAGTCTAAATGCCACTACTTTTTTACTCTTGTATAATAAAAAAATTGTGTGCAGCTTGTCACCTATGCCACAATTCATGAATAGTCAAATAGTTTAAGCTTGACTAGTTCATATTTTCAATTTCATGTTGTAGAAATAGAGAATCAAGATCTAAACAAACAGTTAAATCTTGGCAGATAAGTAGATAGGTAGAGTGAATAAAAGGAGCTCAACAGTTTAGTCTGAGCCCTTAGATGTAATAAGTGTAGATTTAGATAGACATCACTATGTAAAAAAAAAGAAAGTTTGATAAGGGTTTGCTAGTCTAAGTGCACCCTAATAAAGAAGTGAAAATGCTAGGGTAAAGTAGGTAGGGTAAGTAGATGACGGTTGCAAAATAAATGTGTGGTGAATAACAAAGTTTAAATGTGTAAATATTTTACTTTCATCACCAACCAAAGGCATGTATCACATAGAAGGCACATCAAGCAAGCAAAGTCAGGAATAATTAACTTCCCTACTCATTTCCCCTAAATCTTTACTAATTCCCTAAAGTGCTAAAGGAAATTACCAAAATTAGAGGGGCTCAGAGCATTTCTCTGACTTTTGGAGGGACTGGACCCTTAGCCCAGTAATTTATAATGCCTAAGTACTTAAGCCCCTTCATCAATATTGACCCCCTTCATAAGTCATTCATTTCCCTAATAAATCTTTTCCTAATTAAAATTCTATTTTACTTAGGAAAAATAAAAACACTTTCCATATGAACCCTCATATATCATTAGCCTAAAGTATAAATGTTGTATGATGAAATACATTTTCGGAAAACATTAGACTTAGCGCTTTCCCATTCATTTGGTCAAATTAACCACTAATGTTATTATTATGTAATTCCCGAATAAAATAACATTACCCTCTCCCGTATTATGATATTATATAAAAACCCCAAATTTTAAATATCCTGCCCCTTGGTTAAATATAACAATAAATCAAGCAATAAACAGAATTAATTAACCAATGCGTGGTTAATTAAGAACCCGACCCCCGCCATGCTAAAACAAGGATTAATTAATCCCCACGATTAATTAATAACTTTCGTACCAATCAAACCGCCCCCGATGTGATTAACTCCTTTAATTAATATTAGGCCCGTCCTCCGTTAACCTTCCGCCACTTCAATTCCCCGACAACCATCCAATTGGATCCCGCAGATCCAACGGTCACCGTGCATATCGCACGAGCCTCCATGGTTGACCTTTAGCACGCGATGATGAGCGATTTCATGAACAATATCATCGCTACATGTCACACAGCGTATGGAATCACGTGGTCTCGCCCAAATACCACTTACCTCCCCCTAGCAGTGCGATGAAATCCACTTACTGCCTCCCACTAAAAACAAAACACCAAACCACCTTCCCATTGATGCCATCTGTCCAAATCCCGAACCCACCAAAATTTTTTCCTTTACATAAAAAACAAAGTTAAACAGTTTTTCGTCCTTATTTCGAAAAGCATATGCATGCAACCTAAACGTTGAAGTCGACCAGCTTGTATACCAACCGCTATCCAACCTGAAACTTCCAGTTCGATGACCACTCCAGTCCACCATTTGCACCCTGTGAACCTGCTCTCAATTGCACGTCACTGAAAAATAGGTATTTACCAGTTTCCATCCAGAAACTCTATAAATACTTGATTTCCTCTGTAATTATTTTGAAAAACCTAAAATTCATTATAATTCAGTTGCTGAACTCAAAATTGAAGACTCCCCGGACCCTCTATTTTCACCCATTCCACTTAAAAACCACATTTTCCTATCTGAATCCACAGGAAACAGAATGGAAACCCCCGTGGCCCTCAGTGTAGCACCTATCACTACCCCTCACCGTGATTTGGATTATCTGCCCCTAGCAGATAAATATTTTCAAATAAAAGACCTTGATATCGACAAAAACCACTTGAAAGTATTTTGCCAATGCCAAGACAATTACATGAAAGGCTCTAATACCATAGGACTTTAGGAATCAAACCTCCCAACGTACATGCTCCCCTCTGTGTGCATTTTCCCTGTCATTATCCATCAATGTCACACCAATTACGATCCCAACCTCAGAGCAATAATGTCTCCCAATCAAATTGTTCTCTTCACAATTACTACAGATTCAATCAATGAGATTCTTCAGTTTCAACCCAGTCAAGAACTCACTTCCATTTCCCTTGGAGAATTGCTGGAGAAATCATCTAAATTGTCCCAGTCTAAACTCAGTCACCTTTTCCATACTTTTATGGATAAGCAGCATCAACCCAAAGATCCTCCTCTCTATTTGTCAGTTTTCCTCACACATATAGGTCAAAATATAGTCGATATGATAGCTGCAGTCATGGGTTTCAATACTAGTGAGTATGTGGATGAATTGATCTTAGTCTTAATGTCCATTTCTACCCTTGGTCAGCCTCCTGCTGTCAAATATAATTATGCTGCTTTCATTGCTGAGAAAATCCATGACCAGTTCATGAGGTTGGAAAATGAAAAAGTATTCAAGTATTCTACATTCATATATCACATTTCCTTTACTATCAGTCTGACAAGTTCCCATTCTCTGTAAATAAACTTGATATAAAGGGTAATCCCAGATCAATTATTTTTTGGACTTCCATCTTCCACTATTCAGGTGCTTGTCCCTATTCATACAATGAATTTATTGACCAGTTTGTCCACCCAGTGACCACCATGCTGACAGGAAGTCCTCCTCCTAGGATTAGTGATGAAATGAAAAGAATCCTTCAGCTATCCAAGCAGTACAAAATAGGTGACTGGTACTTGTACCAGAATCACATAGAGATCAGAATTTATGGTTGTGAACTTCCTCCATTTAAACTACCAAAATATGTTCCTATGAGGTTGTTTGCCTTGGAGTATTATAGGAAAATGTTAAACTTTGATCAGATTCACTTTACCAAGGCCAAGAAGAAAGAACAATTGAGAATTAAAGATCATTTAGGCCCATTTGTCTGCAACAATAGAGAAGCAGGCAAAGAAGTAGAAGAAATCCTAGAACAAATGAGATTAAATAAAAGTTTTGTTTGGAGATATGATCCACAAGGTTTCATTTGTGATAGGAGAATGAAACATAAGTTGTCACCATATTTTCATCACAAAATCCCTGAAATAGAGAAATATGAAAATATGGATGAATGGAGGGAAGGAACTCTAGTTGAGATGGATAGTGATCAGGTCAATGTAGAGAATGTGATGAAAGACTTAGAAAAGAGACTTGACCTGGACTCTTGTGAACAGGTACCAGTTGGAACTGCTCAAAAGCCAACACTACGAACTAGTGCCTCTATAACAGAGACTTCTCAAAGGCACTCACAGGAAACAAGTTCACCCCCTGCAGAACCACCACCGGAAAAAGATCAATGAACAAGCATTCCAGCATCGGGACAATCAAACATGTCAGAGCAGCCTAAGAACAGTCTCCACCACAGACTCATCCAACTCAGGTTAATATGGGAGACCCCCCAGTTTTGCAAACTCCTCTGAATGAGGAAAATAGCTTAAAAAGAGACAGGGAAGTAGCTACCCCTGCGAGTGGTCCTTTAGACCAACCTGGTGCTAAGAGGCATAGGCTAAATCCCTATTCAGAGGAGGAATTATTTAAGGAAACAACAGGGAGTTTAAGAAAAGAAGGTGGAGACAGTCTACATACATTCCCAGTAGGTGGGACACCTTCCAGTTCACAAAGACAAGAGCTTTAATGACAACAGATTGTCGAAGTTTCATCTTCCAGGTCTTCATCTGACAAGACCTTAGACATCAAAGGAAAATTTAAGGAGATAAAGGCCAAAAATGAACAACTGAAGGCCCAAGCCTACACTCAATACTTGAAGATTGCCCCTACTAATGAAACCAGGTTGATGTCAGCTTATGACATCAAAGAAGGCAAAATGCAGATGAACTTTATAAAGCCTACAGTGCAGCAGCCCAAATCAATTGAAGACTACCTCAAAACTGATTTTTAGGTCTTAGCCAAAGATATTCACCCCATAGATGAGATAGAACTGCATAAGAAAATAGGGAAAATGGTTTATTATACACTGACAAGCAAGGTCATGATGGCACATAGGTTGGAGAATTCATTAAACAACAACACTGCTCAATTGCAACTAGAAAGGGCCTCCTCACAGGCAAAGGAGAACATAATCAAATCATTGGAGGATTTGATTATTGGATTGGGCCATAACCCAAAGGATATCAAAGTTGCAGAAGGCCTGATAAAGAAAAAGAATGAAAATATTGTTGCACTGAGAAAGCAACTGAAATTTCCACCACTCATGCACCCTCAAATTACTGAGGTAATTGAGAAGAAGAATGAAGAAGAGCTTATGGACTTGGTCTTGAAGCTAAATGAACAACTGAAAGAGACAGAACAAGAATTAGAGAAAAAACTGCAAAGTAGGTAGAGTGAGTCAACCTCTCAGCCTCAAAATGTAGTACCATGGTTTCTACAGCAGTCCCTTCTACATTGGCAACTGCTCTAGAACCGAATGTCCTTTTGGCAATAGCTGGAACTATTGAATTAAAAGGTACATGTATAGGTACATCATAGGTAGGACCCTCAAGTCAGAGCACAGAAGAGTTGATCAAATCCATGGAGGAAATGAAGCTCCAAGTTTCTGAACTGCAAAAGGTAAAGGGGAAATTCATTACTTTAGAGCAGAAGTATGATGTGTCAAAATTCAATTTTGTTGAAGAGGTGAGGAAAAACAAAGGCTTGACTCAACAGGTTAAAACACTGGAAAAAATATCTTACATTTGAAAAGCCTTTAACTGATATTAGAAAGATATTATGGACCAACATAACTCAATCAATCAATAATGTTTGGTCATAAATTCAAATCATTTTTGAACAGATTGACTTAGTGAAAGTTGCTCTTCAAGAGATTGAAAAAACCAAGCAAGAACTAAGAGGGAAGCCTGAAGAGGCCATCAGATTAATAAACTTTCTAAACAACAGAAATAGGTATCAGTTGGAACAGTTAAACATTGAGGATAGGATTGGAACCATCCTTGAAATAAAGAAAGTATTGACCAAAAGGACTCTAATGCAAAACCTAGAACGCAAATGTCAGAATATGCAGGAAGACATAGATGAATTTATGGGGAAATTTGGCATCTTACAAAGTAAAGGACTTCCAAGTCCTTTAGTCATCAATGATAAGTTAATGAGGCAGGATGATTATGTCAATAAATTACATCAGTATGCAAAAAACCAAGCCAGTTCATTTGCACCCAAAGCATTACCCACATGAAGAGATCTCTATGATATTTTGGAGAACTTTTTTATGTTTAGCATGAAGTGAAACACTTGTTTCCAGTGCAACCAAATTTTGTAAAATACATAGAATCAGATGAAATCTTCAGAAAACTAACAAGGACAAGGATACCAAGAGATGATTGGTGGACCAACATGACAGACATCTTATGATTTACCATGGTAAGAAGTAAATTTAAGTATTTACCATAGTCAATTTTGGTAAAAAGGGATGAATGCTGGTAAAACAGGTAAACAGTATCCGTCACAGTTAAAAGAGTATCAGTGAAAAGATAAATATAATCAGCCAGCACAGAATTATGAGTAAGACAGCAAGATGCACAATCATAGGACCTCCCTCCAGCTCCTTCAACAAAAACAGGGTTAGCAACCAAGCAGTTCACATTCAGTTTCTACCTTCGAGACCATCTGTCTCTACATTCATGTAAAAGATACTTAGTTTTCCTAGAATATATCTCTCTCAGTTAGGAGATATTTTGTTGTAAATTTTGTATAAGTACTTCCTCATTCGAAGTACTGAGGGGGTGGATTCTTAGACATTTCTGTAGACACTTTATTTTGGAATAGAAGTGTTGTTGAACAACTATTGTATGGCTAGCTGGACCAAGTAATAAAGCAAAGGACTTTTACAGGATACGTGTGTCAAACGAAAAACAAATAAGTATTCTATATGTTATGTTTTTATAGTTTTCTGGTTTAAATATTTCACATGTGTTTCATATCTGAATGATAAATGAAAAAGTATATTTCAGAAAGACCTTTACTGCATTCTGTCTTTAAAATTGTTTATATTCTTAATGTTTTCTTCCAAGCTATCATAGGTAGGGAATTCTTAATTTCTCCTTGCTTCTTAGTTTATCATTATGGCCATTTAACAAAAAATTCTTAATTTCTTTTTGTTAATGATCACCCACTTTCCCTCATCTTGAACTTTGTTGAAGGATTCTTAATTTCCCTTCCTCCCTTTCAAGACCATTTCACCCTTTCAAGTTAACATTTGTATCTTGTTTAGCTATCTTGCCCTGTGAAGCCCTCCTTTGTTGAATCAACATGATCCAGTTAAGCCATCTTCAGCTGAATCCATAGCCCAATGGCCTAAAATACCTTGTTCTATCCATTTTTTCTTGAATTCCACCACCAAGAAAAATCAAAACCCCCAAGCTTTCATAACTAGCCTAATATCTCATAAACAAAGCTAAATCTTAAAGAGAGAGCCCTCTCTGAGTACAGATTGGCTAGATTATGTACTTAAAAGTTTGTTTGTGGTTACCTTGAACCCCTTTCCTTCTTCTGACAACTTCAAGGAAAATCTGAGTGATAACATAGTGGCAACTCCACTGGGGAAGAAAATTCCTCAGTCAAAACAAATCTTTAAGAAAGTTTAAAACCTAAATCTAAAGCATCTTAAAGAAATCATAGAAGTTGTTTTGATATCAGTTAAGAGAACCAAAAACAAAACCCAAAAAACTGGCTTCAGAAAGGACTCATTACACTAGTGCTAATCCTAATCCCAATCCACTGTAAGTGTTTGAGAACCCCAATCTGATCCCTAGAATTCTTAGGAGACAAGAAAGCTTTGTTAGTCCTTGACCCACCTTCAGATCCTCAGCCTGTCCTATTAGGTGGAATTACCTCGAAGACCAACCCTTTGATGAATACTTTGAAACCTCTTTGTTTAGGACTTCATCCGACTCTGGATTAGCAGACCTAGTCCAAGACCCAGTTTTCATCCAAGAATTAGAGCTCCAAGTAGCCAATCTATCAATTGATATATATTTGTAGATCTCACCACAATCTGATCTTACCACTAAAGGAATACCTAATCCCTCTGTAATCATTTCCATTTCTACAAGCTCATCATCATTCCCTTATATCACTCAACCTCAAACCACTCCACATCAGACCATCACCACTAGCTCTCCGTCCACAACTCAAACATCCACTTTTATTCCAACACCAGCTTTTGTTTCACCATTACCTACAACAATGGCCAATAGATATGCCCCCTGGTATTATGAGGAAACTTAGGTGCCATTCCCGAGGACTACCAAAGTAAGATCACTACTTTTGATGGCACTGCTACCTATTCAACCCAGCAACACACCAAGAAGATGACTGATTATTTTGAAATTTATGAAATAGATATTGTTGATATGCAAATGAGAATATTCGTTCAGAGTTTATCTCGGGAAGTTAGAACCTAGTTCATAGGTTTAGCAGCAAATAGTATAGATAGCTTAAGAACTCTCTATCAACAATTCCTAAATAGGTGGGAGAAAATAAAAGATCCCCTTCAAATTCTATCTGAATATGAAAACCTAAAAAGAGGAACACAAGAAACTGTGCAGGACTACTGCACTAGATTCAACAGTGTGTATAATGCCATCCCATTAGATCTTAGACCCCCACCTGGTTTAGCCTTAATCAAATTCCTAGATGGATTTGATTCTGATATGGCTTTCCAGCTGAGAGAACGAAACCCCCCTACTTTGGAAGATATGCAAAGCATAGTAGTCAGTGTTGAAGCCAACCTGATATCTAAAAGAGCCAAGGCTAGGAGTGAAAGGAGGATACCATTAAAGGAAGAAAGCTCACCCTTTGAACAAAAGCTAGATGCCATAATTAAAGGAATGGATAGACTAGGAGACAGAGTGGAGACAATTGAAAGGAAATCTCCTTGGGATGGTCAGCAAACCAACACAGGGAGAAATCCTAATTTCAGGAAAAATCAAAACCCGAACACTGGAAAGAATGGTCCTGACCAAAAAATTAGACCCCCTTTCCAGGAGAACTATGCAGAAGCTTCCAACTCTGAAGGTCCAGAAGAAGATGCTCAAATTAATCTGAGGGGGCTTGGTAATGAATTAGAAGTTTTATTGAACCAGGAGGATCAAGAGGCCCACATACTTAAACAGTTTCAAACTCAATTAGAGGAATCATTCGACTTTAAGGAAGGATATGACATAGCCATCTTTGAGGTACACAAGCAATACAATCTAAGAAGTAGGAGAATTGACATCCCTGAAACAAACAAGCAAAAGGTTCCAAATCAGCCCAAAAGAGGTAAGACAGTAACCACACCTGTACATATTCTTTCTGGATCAAATACTAATCCTTCTAACCCCATAATCAAAGATGTGTCTGACAACCAGCCAAACAACAAACAACCCTCCATTTCCCTTCCTTCCAAGGGAACTATAGAATAACCTCCAAAGGTTGATCTAGGAGAATTAGCAAATCATGATTCTACTCCTGAAAAGGAGAAAAACATAGAAAACATAGAAAACAGAGAGAATACTACTGTTCGAAGTCCAAAAGCCCAAATAGAAAAACCCTTTAATCTGGAAATTGAAGTAGGCAAGCTAAAAATTGCGGTCCCATTATCTGAATTAGCTAAACATGATGCTTACCAAACTCAAATCTATAGATCACTGAAAATTATTGGAACTGAAGACTCAGTTAATCTTTTTTATGACCAAACCGAATTAATCTTTGGCCCAAAAGTGAATGGAAAACCATTGGAAGGAGGAATTCCTCCCTTCTATGTGAGCTTAAACATACATGATAAGATTATTCACAATGCCATGTTTGAATCTGGTGCATTTCATAATCTCATGCCCAAGTCTGTAATGGAAAAGCTAGACCTAGACATCACTAGACCATACAAATATTTGCTTTCTTTTGATTCTAGTTAGGTGAGATGTTTAGGATTGATAAAGGACTTGTGTGTCTCATTGGTTCAATACCCTGCAAAAACAATTTTAATGGATATAGTGGTAGCAGATATACCACCCAAATATGGCATGTTATTATCCAGATGCTGCGGTGGTAAGCTTCAAGGATCTCTTCAATTGGATATGTCACATGCTACTATATTGGTTTTTGGACAACCAAAGAAACTATACAGAGAAACATTGATGAAATACGTAGTAAGTAGTCAGGAAAGACCCCAAAATTTCCCCATCTACTCAGTACACTGTGATATGGAATCGTTCATTCTTTACAATGCAGAAACCAATCCTTCCAATAATTTAGAAGTTTTAATAGCAGAACCAAAAGAAATTAAAAATGAAAAATCAAGTGTTCATATTCAGGAAATATCAGATAACAAAGAAAAATCAGATGAGAACGAAAAACTAGATCCCACTGTTAAACAAGCTCCTACTACCCCAAACACCAATTATGAGCATGAAATCCTTTGGCATTTAGAATTTAATGGCTCAGTCAATAAACTAGGGGCAGGAGCAGGAGTTTGGGTGTACAATTTAGAAAATGATCATGCTGAAGGCCATGCCTACAGATTAAATTTTAAGTGCACCAATAACATAGCAGAATATGAGGCTCTCTTGTTGGGTCTTAAACTTGTCAAAATATTAGGAGCAATCAGAGTGTCTGTCATAGGAGATTCATAATTAATAATCAAACAGATTAAAGGAACTTACTCAACTAGGGATCCTAGACTAGGATATTATAGAGGAATAGTCATAGAAATTCTCAATACTTTTTTGGAAACTCAGCTTGCAACTATTCCTAGAAAACACAACATGCAAGCCCACAACCTGGCCATGTTTTCCAGCACCTACAAATTACCTTTTCAACCTAATCATCAATATACTGCTGAGATTAGGCACAGACCAGCCATCCCTGATAATCTGAAGAACTAGCAAGTTTTTGATAGTGATGAGCAGATCAATAATTTTTTAACTTTAGATGAATAGTTTTCTAATAGTAACATAGATGTTGATACAATTATTAGTTCTAATCAAATAAATGAGGTAGACATTGATATTTCGGTGGAAGGTTCAATAAATATGCTTCATCCCACAAAATTTACACAAAACGAAATTCAAGACCTGAAAGAAATGGACCTGGATGAAATAATTGAAGAAGAAACAGAGGTTATCAACCTAAACGACAATCATTTACCCAAAGGATTGACTCCTCTAGAAAATCTATTTGATTCCAATGGCATTCTTAAGAAACCTAAAATGGAACCCTTAAAATCAGATATTGAAGAATACAACTTAGGAACACAGGAAAATCCACAAATGATAAAATTGTCAAAATCTTTACCTTCGGATCAGAAGCTAAAGTATGTCGAACTTATGAAGGAATTCCAGGATGTCTTTACCTAGAGTTACGAAGATTTGAAGTCCTATGACACCTCTATTATTCAGCACACTATACCTCTGAAAGAAAATCAAAAGCCCTTTAAACCAAAACTCAGAAGAATTGACCCTGTGCTATTACCATTCATTGAGAAAGAAATCAAACGCATGTATGAAGCAGGGATTATTGCCCCTATTAGATTTTTAGAGTGGGTGTCTAACTTGGTACCTACTAGGAAGAAAACTGGGGAAATAAGATCATGTGTTGATCTAAGAAATGTAAATAAGGTCTCTCTTAAAGATAACTATCCTTTACCCAAAAAGGATCATATTTTGCAAAGGGTAGTGGGTTCTTCCAGAATTTCACTTTTAGATGGGTTTTCAGGATATAACCAAATATTGGTTTATCCTGATGACCAAGAGAAAAGTGTTTTTACAACACCATGGGGCACTTTTATGTACATCAAAATGCCTAAAAAACGCAGGAGCAACCTTCCAAAGAGCAATGAACATTGCCTTTGCTAACGAAATTCATTATTTTCTTGTTATATATCTGGATGATCTAACTGTTTTTTTCTAAATCAGATCAAAAGCACTTGGACCATCTCAGACAAGTCTTTTTAAAATGCAGAAAATATGGCATTTCTTTGAATCCAAAGAAGTCCTTTTTCGGTCTGGAGGATGGTAAAATTTTAGGTCACATCATTTCCAAAGATGGCATTCGAATTCACCCTTCCAGGATTGAAGCTATTCTACAGATACCTCATCGAAGAACTATTAAAGAACTTCAGGTTTTCCTAGGGAAGATAAATTTTTTAAGACGATTTATTTCTAACTTAGTTGAACTCATTAGATTACTAAATAACATGCTAAAAATGGATTCAAGTTTCAAATGGACAGTAGAGGCCAAGAAATCATTTGAAGAAATCAAAATGGCCTTAACCAGAACACCAATCCTCACAAGTCCACAATTTGATAGAGACTTCATCATTTTTTATTTTGCATCAGAACACACCATAGCTTCAGTTTTATTACAAAAGGATGATCAAGGATGTGAAAACCTATAGCCTTTTTTAGTAAAGCACTCAGAGATGCATCATTAAAATACAAAATAATGGAGAAAAAAACTTTTGCACTGGTAAAAGCCATTAAAGACTTTAGAGCCTACATATTATACTCTCATGTGATAGCATATGTTCCTAATGCAGTTGCCAAAGACATCCTAACTCAGGATGGAATTGATGGTAAAAGAGGTAAATGGATAGCTACCATCGTAGAGTAAGATATAGAGATAAAACCTACAAAACTAATAAAAGGTTAGGGATTGGCCAAACTCACGGTAGAAACTAATTGTCAAGCCCTAGACATAAATGAACTGGATAACGAACAGGAGATGGCGAATCCACAAATCAGCCAGGCCTTTTCAGACTCACCTTGGTATGCTGATGTAATTTATGTTTTACAAAACCTGTAGGCTCCTCCAGGGTTATCTAGAACCAAGATAGGTTTTTACAAAATGAAAGCTTCAAAGTTTTGTATCTTAGATAATACTCTTTTTTGGAAAAATCATGAAGGAATTTTGTTAAATTGTTTATTAAAAGATGAAGTTGACAAGGCTCTCCAATAATTTCATGCAGGAGACTGTGGTGGACATCTTTATTGGCAGTCAACTGTAGATAATATCCTAAGGGCTAGATTTTATTGGCCAACCTTGTTTGCAGATGTGAAAAGATTTGTAACTTCTTGCCATAAATGTCAAATCTTTGAAGGCAAAAGAAACTTGTTACCTTTACCCTTAAAACCCATTTCCACCGAAAAACCGTTTCAACAATGGGGTATTGACTTCATTAGAGAAATCCATCCACCCTATTCAGGCCAACACAAATGGATACTCACTGCCACTGACTATTTTACTAAATGGATAGAGGCCATTCCTTCCAGACAGGCCAATGACACAGTGATCATAGGTTTCCTAGAAACCAATATATTGTCCAGGTTTGGTTGCCCCACTAAAATCATTACTGATAATGCTGCAGCCTTCAAGTCAAAGAAAATGATTAGTTTTTGTAACAAGTATCACATTACACTAGGCCATTCCACAACCTACTACTTTCAAGGGAACGGACTGACCGAATCTTCCAACAAGAGTCTAAGTAATATCATCAAAAAACTATTGGAAGAAAATAAGAAAGCTTGGAACAACAAACTGATAAATGCTTTGTGGGCAGACAGTCTTACAACCAAAAAATCCGTTGGGACCAGTCCTTTTGAGTTAGTATATGGCATGGAAGTTGTTTTTCCTTCATCATTAGGAGTCCCTGTCATGAAAATACTCCAAGAAGCTCAAGTGGAACCTAATGATATTCAAAGAAGGATAAACTAGACTATCAATTTACAACAGACCCAGGAGGAGGTGTACCAAAGATCCCAAGTGTTGCAGGAGAAACTAAAGAAGATATTTGAGAAAAGAACCAATGCAGAAGATTTCTACCTTGGAGATAAAGTGTTAAGATGGGATTCCAGAAGAGAGGACAAGGGGAAACATAGGAAGTTTGACTTCCTATGGAAAGGACCATACATCATCTATGCTTTCAAAGGAAAGAATGCATATTTTCTTAAAGAGTTAGATAGTATAGAAGCAGAAGAAGGACCAGTCAATGGTCGAATGTTAAAGCATTACTTTGATCCTACTTACTAATGTTACATGTTATTCACAAGTACATATTATATATTTTGTGATGTCCTAGTGTGGATTGGATAGTAAGATTTTGGAGTTGAAGCCCGAAGAGAAGGCCCTAAGCTTTAGAAGTATTACTGTCATACATACAATAAAGCAACAAAGAAAAGAAGATTGCAAAGCACTGTCAAAGTCATTCAGAGGCCACTGATCTACTATTCTCGACTTTCCACCAGGGAAAGCCATCCCCAAGTGGAGCCATTGTTATACCCCTATATCAATAGGTGTCATATATCATGATTGACTTGGTTTAACTCTGAAATATGTTCATACCTTTACTTGTTGCAAAGGTTTTCCATATTTGTAAAAAATATAAAAATTTAAAAACTATAAAGAGGGTATACCATAAAAGAAAAATCAAAAGGTAAAAAGAATAAAAAAACGTCAAAAAATGAAAGAAAATGAACCCCAAAAAAAAGGAAAGACTAGGAAAGTGTGCAAGTCTAAATGCCACTACTTTTTTAGTTTTGTATAATAAAAAAATTGTGTGCAGCTTGTCACCTATGCCACAATTCATGAATAGTCAAATAGTTTAAGCTTGACTAGTTCATATTTTCAATTTCATGTTGTAGAAATAGAGAATCAAGATCTGACCAAACAATTTAATCTTGGAAGATAAATAGATAGGTAGAGTGAATAAAAGGAGCTCAATAGTTTAATATGAGCCCTTGGATGTAATAAGTGTAGATTTAGATAGACATCACTATGTAAAAGAAAAGAAAGTTTGATAAGGGTTTGCCAGTCTAAGTGCACCCTAATAAAGAAGTGAAAATGCTAGGGTAAAGTAGATAGGGTAAGTAGATGATGGTTGCAGAATAAATGTGTGGTGAATAACAAAGTTTAAATGTGTAAATATTTTACTTTCATCACCAAAGAAAGGCATGTATCACATAGAAGGCACATCAAACAAGCAAAGTCAGGAATAATTAACTTCCCTACTCATTTCCACTAAATCTTTACTAATTCCCTAAAGTGATAAAGGCAATTACCAAAATTAGAGGGGCTCAGAGCATTTCGGGATCGGACCCTCGGCCTAATAATTTATAATGCCTAAGTACTTAAGCCCATTCATCAATATTGACCCCCCTTCATAAGTCATTCATTTCCCTAGTAAAAACACTGTCCATATGAACCCTCATATCTCATTAGCCTAAATTATAAATGTTGTATGATGAAATACATTTTCGGAAAACATTAGACTTAGTGATTTCCCATTCATTTAGTCAACTTAACCACTAATGCTATTATTATGTAAATCTTGAATAAAATAACATTACCCTCTCTCGTATTATGATATTATATAAAAACCCCAAATTTTATATATCTCGCCCCTCGGTTAAACATAACCATAAATCAAGCAATAAATGGAATTAATTAACCAATCAGTGGTTAATTAAGAACCCGACCCCCGCCATGCTAAAACAAGGATTAATTAATCCCAATGATTAATTAACAACTTTCGTACCAATCAAACTGGCCCCGATGTGATTAACTCCTTTAATTAACATTGGGCCTGCCCTCCGTTAACCTTCCACCACTTCAACTCCCTGACATTCGTCCGATCGGATCTCGCAAATCCAAAGGTCATCGCGCATATCGCACGAGCCTATGCGGTTGACCTTTAACGCGTGATGGTGAGCAGTTTCATGAATAGTACCATCGCTACGTGTCACACAGCGTATGGAATCGCACGGTCTCTCCCAAATACCACTTACCTCCCACTAGCGGTGCGATGAAATCCACTTACCGCCTCCCGCTAAAAACAAAACATCAAATCACCTTCCCGCTAACGCCATTTGTCCAAATCCCGAACCCGCCAAAAGTTTTGACTTTGCATAAAAAACAAAGTTAAACAGTTTTTCGTCCTTATTCCGAAAAGTGCATGCATGCAACCTGAACGTTGAAGTCAACCAGCTTGTATACCAACCGTCAACCACCCTGAAACTTGCAGTTCGACGACCGCTCTAGTCCACCATTTGCACCCAGTGAACCTGCTCTCCATTGCCCATCACTGAAAAACAGGTATTTACCAGTTTCCATCCAGAAACCTTGTAAATACTTGATTTCCTCTATAATTATTTTGAAAAACCTAAAATTCATTATAATTCAGTTGCTGAACTCAAAATTGAAGACTCCCCGGACCCTCTGTTTTCACCAATTCCACTTAAAAACCCCATTTTCCTATCTGAATCCACAAGAAATAGAATGGAAACCCCTGTGGCCCTCAGTGTAGCACCTATGTAATGAATAAAATATATAAATAATGTAAATGATAATAAGCATAAATAATTATTAGTTAATTATTAATTATGTTGAAGAGGCATGTCTAAATGAGACATGACTCTTCATGAAGAGACACTTGCCTGATATATAAGCAAGCCTCTCATTCTCATTGTAAATTATTATCATTCTTATTCACATATTTAATATATAATATTTATATCCTTAATGGATAATTTGATATTCCAAGTCTTTTGGAGTAATTAATCTGTAGAAGGAACTTTGTTCGCTTCAACCTATCACTACCCCTCACCGTGATTTGGATTACCTGCCCCTAGCTGATAAAGATTTTCAAATAAAAGACCTTGATACCGACAAAAACCACTTGAAAGTATTTTGCCAATGCTGAGACAATTACATGAATGGTTCTGATACCATAGGACTTTGGGAATCAAACCTACCAAAGTACATGCTCCCCTCTGTGTGCATTTTACTTAACATTATCCATCAATGTCATGCCAATTACGATACTAACCTCAGAGCAATAATGTCTCCCAATCAAACTGTTCTCTTCACAATTACTACAGATTCAATAAATGAGATGCTTTAGTTTTAGCCCAGTCAAGACCTCACTCCCATTTCCCTTGGAGAATTGCTGGAGAAATCATCTAAATTGTCCCAGTCTGAACTCAGTCGCCTTTGCTAGACGTTTATGGATAAGCAACATCAACCCAAAGATCCTCCTCCCTATTTGTCAGTTTTCTTAACACAGATAGGTCAAAATATAGTCAATATGGTAGCTGGAGTCATGGGTTTCAATTCTAGTGAGTATGTGGATGAATTGACCCTATTCTTAATGTCCATTTTTACCCCTGGTCAGCCTCTTGCTATCAAATATAATTATGTTGCTTTCATTGCTGAGAAAATCCATGACCAGTTCATGAGGTTGGAAAATGAAAAAGTATTCAAGTATTCTACATTCATATGTCACCTTTTCCTTTACTATCAGTGTGACAAGTTCCCATTCTCTGTAAATAAACTTGATATAAAGGGTAATCCCATATCTGTCATTTTTTGGACTTCCATCTTCCACTATTCAGGTGCTTGTCCCTATTCATACAATGAATTTATTGACCAATTTGTCCACCCAGTGACCACCATGCTGACAGGAAGTCCTCCTCCTAGGATTAGTGATAAAATCAAAAGAATCCTTCAGCTATCCAAGCAATACAAAATAGGTGACTGGTACTTGTACCAGAATCACACAGAGATCAGAATTTATGGTTGTGAACTTCCTCCATTTAAAATACCAAAATATGTTCCTATGAGGTTGTTTGCCTTGGAGTATTATAGGCAAATGTTAAACTCCGATCAGATTCAGTTTACTAAGGCCAAGAAGAAATCACAATTGAGAATAAAGATCATCTAGGCCCATTTATCAACAACAATAGAGAAGCAGGCAAAGAAGCAGAAGAAATCCTAGAACAAATGAGATTAAATAAAAGTTTTGTTTGGAGATATGATCCACAAGGTTTCATTTGTGATAGGAGAATGAAACATAAGTTGTCACCATATTTTCATCACAAAATCCCTAAAATAGAGCAATATGAAAATATGGATGAATACAGGAAAGGAACTCTAGTTGAGATGGATAGTGATTAGGTCAATGTAGAGAATGTGATGAAAGACTTAGAAAAGAGACTTGACTTGGACTCTTGTGAACAGGTACCAGTTGGAACTGCTCAGAAGCCAACACCAGGAACTAGTGCCTCTACAACAGAGACTTCTCAAAGGCACTCACAGGAAACTAGTGCACCCCCTACAGAACCACCACAGGAAAAATATCAAGGAACAAGCATTCCAGCATCAGGACAACCAGACATGTCAAAGCAGCCTGAAATCTCTAAAGAACAGGCTCCACCATAGTCCCATCCAGCTCAGGTTAATATGGGAGACCCCCCAGTTTTGCAGACTCCTCTGAATGAGGAAAAGAGCTTAAAAAGAGACAGGGAAGTAGCTACCCCTGCCAGTGGTCCTTCAGACTAGCCTAGTGCTAAGAGGCATAGGCTAAATCCCTATTCAGAGGAGGAATTCTTTGAGGAAACAACAGGGAGTTTAAGGAAAGAAGGTGGAGACAATCTAGATACATTTCCAGTAGGTGGGACACCTTCCAATTCACAAAGACAAGAGCTTGAACGACAACAGAGTGTCGAAGTTTCATCTTTCAGGTCTTCATCTGACAAGACCTTAGACATCAAAGGAAAATTTAAGGAGATAAAGGCCAAAAATGAACAGCTGAAGGCCCAAGCCTACACTCAATACTTGAAGATGGCCCCTACTAATCAAACTAGGTTGATGTCAGCTTATGACATCAAAGAAGGCAAAATGCAGATGAGATTTCTAAAGCCTACAATGCAGTAGCCCAAATCAATTGCAGACTACCTCAAAATTGATTTTGAGGTCTTAAACAAAGATATTCACCCCATAGATCAGATAGAACTGCATAAGAAAATAGGGGAAATGGTTTATTCTACACTGGAAAGCAAGGCCATGATGGCACATAGGTTGGAGAATTCATTAAACAACACCATTGCTTAATTGCAACTAGAAAGGGCCTCCTCACAGGAAAAGTACAACAAAATCAAATCATTGGAGGATTTGATTATTGGATTGGGCCATAACCCAAAGGATATCAAAGCTATAGAAGGCCTGATAAAGAAAAAGAATGAAGATATAGTTGCACTGAGAAAGCAACTGAAATTGCCACCACTCATGCACCCTCAGACTACTGAGGTAATTGAGAAGAAGAATGAAGAAGAGCTTATGGACTTGGTCCTGAAGCTAAATGAACAATTGAAAGAGACAGAACAAGAATTAGAGAAAACACTACAAAGCAAGCAGAGTGAGTCGACCTCTCAGCCTCAAAATGTAGTACCAGTGGTTTCTACAACAGTCCCTTCTACATTGGCAACTGCTCTAGCACCAAATGTCCCTTTGGCAACAGCTGAGCTGCCCCTTCTACAGGTACAGGTACATCACAGGTAGGACCCTCAAGTCAGAGCACAAAAGAGTTGATCAAATCCATGGAGGAAATGAAGCTCCAAGTTTCTGAACTGCAAAAGGTAAAGGAGAAATTCATTACTTTAGAGCAGAAGTATGATGTGTCAAAATTCAATTTTGCTGAAGAGGTGAGGAAAAACAAAGGCTTGACTCAACAGGTTAAAACACTGGAAAAAGATCTTACATTTGAAAAGCCTTTAACTGATATCAGAAAGATATTATGGACCAACATCACTCAATCAATCAATGATGTTTGGTCATCAATTCAAATCATTTTTGAACAGATTGACTTAGTGAAAGTTGCTCTTCAAGAGATTGAAAAAACCAAGCAAGAACTAGGAGGGAACCCTGAAGAGGCCATCATATTAATAAAATTTCTAAATAGTATAAACAGGTATCAATTGGAACAATTAAACATTGAGGATAGGACTGGAACCATCCTCAAAATAAAGAAAGTATTGACTAAAAGGACTCTAATGCAAAACCTGGAACGCATTTGTCAGAATATGCAGGAAGACATAGATGAATTTATGGGGAAATTTGGCATCTTATAAATTAAAGGACTTCCAAGTCCTTTAGTCATCAATGATAAGTTAATGAGGCAGGATGATTATGTCAACAAATTACAATAGTATGCAAACAACCAAGCCAGTTCCTCTGCCAGTTCATCTGCACCCAAAGAATTACCCACAGGAAGAGTTCTCTATGATAGTTCGAAGAACCTTTTTTATTTTGAGCATGAAGTGAAACATTTGTTTCCAGTGCAACCAAATTTTGTAAAATACACAGAAGCAGATGAAATATTCAGAAAACTAACAAGGACTAGGATACCAAGAGATGATTGGTGGACCAACATGACAGACATCTTATGATTTACCATGGTAAGAAGTAAATTGAAGTATTTAGCATAGTCAAGTTTGGTAAAAAGGGATGAATGATGGTAAAACAGGTAAAGAGTATCAATCATAAGTAAAAGAGTATCAGTGAAAAGATAAAAATAATCAGCCAGCACATAATTATGAGTAAGACAGCAAGATGCACAATCATAAGACCTCCCTCCAGCTCCTTCAACAAAAACAGGGTTAGCAACCAAGCAGTTCACATTCAGTTTCTACTTTCGAGACCATCTGTCTCTACATTCATGTAAAAGATACTTAGTTTTCCTAGAATATATCTCTCTCAGTTAGGAGATATTTTGTTGTAAATTTTGTATAAGTACTTCCTCGTTCGAAGTACTGAGGGGGTGGATTCTTAGACATTTCTGTAGAAACTTTATTTTGGAATAGAAGTGTTGTTGAACAACTATTGTATCGCTGGCTGGACCAAGTAATAAAGCAAAGGACATTTACAGGATACCTGTGTCAAACGAGAAACAAATAAGTATTCTATGTCTTATGTTTTTACAGTTTTCTGGTTTAAATATTTCACATGTGTTTCATATCTAAATGATAAACGAAAAAAGTATATTTCAGAAAGACCTTTACTGCATTCTATCTTTAAAATCGTTTATATTCTTAATGTTTTCTTCCAAGCTATCATAGGTAGGGAATTCTTAATTTCTCCTTGCTTCTTAGTTTATCATTATGGCCATTTAACAAAAAATTCTTAATTTCTTTTTGTTAATAATCACCCACTTTCCCTCATCTTGAACTTTGTTGAAGAATTATTAATTGCCCTTCCTCCCTTTCAAGACCATCTCACCCTTTCAAGTTATCATTTGTATCTTGTTTAGCTATCTTGCCCTGTGAAGCCCTCCTTTGTTGAATCAACCTGAACCAGTTCAACCATCTTCAACTGACTCCATAGCCAAATGGCTTGAAATACGTTGTTCTATCCATCTGTTCTTGAATTCCACCACCAAGAAAAATCAAAACCCGCCAAGCTTTCATAACTAGCCTAATATGTCATAAACAAAGCTAAATCTTAAAGAGAGAGCCATCTCTAAGTATAGATTAGCTAGATTCTGTACTTAAAAGTTGGTTTGTGGTTACCTCGGACCCCTTTCCTTATTATGACAACTTCGAGGAAAATCTGAGTGATAACAGAGGGAAAAGTAGTTTTTAGAAAAGTGGAATGTAATGGGTTCTGAAAAGGAATAGCTTTAAAGAGTCTGTAAGTCCTAGTCGGGGGAGTAAGGTAGAAGGTAGAGGGTCTGAAGTTGTGTGCGCAGAGGCCTGGAAAGTCCACAGCTATGTGCGCAGACCCCTGTAACTGAGTGCACTTGGTGGATCTGGATGTATTGTTGAGGATTGGTAATAAAGATAAGTTTCTTCTGAATTCTCTGTTAATTACGACTTTACTTGGTTATGACAAATGAATTGTTATGATTTCTGCATTTTCTACAGTTGAATATATGTGAGCTAGGTTAATCTTGGTGCGTGAAGTAACCAAAAGTAATAAATGTTTGCGTAAAGACCACTCTAATTAGATCAAACTGGTAATAAGTGATTCAATCTATAATAATCCTGATAAGGGTATTCTGATCTGCATGGATCTGGCGCAGCGCGAGGCCGCAGAATAGTGTGCAAGCCCCAAACCACATCCAAGACATCCCTAGGGTGTGGAAACCTAGTTCTAGCACCCTCCCCTGCTACCTCGGGTGAGACCTTAGTCTGCGCTTCACATGCTATTTCTGAAAGCAGTAGCTATGGGATTTGTTTGGCTAAATAATTCTTCCAAACCTGGGTCAAGCCCAAATAAGCCAACAAATGGTTCCATTGCAGGGATGGGGATCTGCCTAAGGGGTGTCTAGTGTGAAAGGTGGGGACGCTAGAGAAAAGAGCAACAAAAGATAATGACGATAGTAATGGCGAGTGACATCCAGTTACCAGTATTCAAAGGAGCAGGCAATGAAGATCCGAAAAAGTTTTGGTTTTTGTTGAATTCAGTATGGAATGTGTAGCAGATCACAGATGATAATATCAAATAGTCGTTTTAGTCAGCACACTGCAGGACTGAGTGCTAACATGGCATATGAAGTATTTAGGCATCAACCCAACGGCGAGGATAGCGGACATCCACACGGAATTAAAAAAGGAGTTCAACCAGCCAAAATCAGAATCGCAGTCGGTAGTGGGATTCAAAGAGATCACAATGAATCCTGGTGAGACCCCATGGGATCTGGATCAAATGTTAAAAATCACGATTTGTGAGGCCAACATGACCGTGAAGAATGCATAGAACCACACTTGTTTCATTGCATCACTAACGCCATATCTGAAATCGGCTTTGTCACAGCAGAAGATCTCAACCCTACGAGAAGCGCTGGAGGTAGTAATGCGGCTACATGAAACCCTGGTACAGGACCCAGGGTTGGGATTTTAGCAAATCCAAGTGCAGGTCCAAAATTTGTGTTTGGAAATAGATAAGTTAAAACATGACCAAGCGTTGGAAGTTCTGGAAGAAGTTTGGTGCATCAAGTGTAGGGGCCAGGGACATGATAAAGACCATTGTCCAGTCACGATAAATCTTGTGGTCATGGGGGGACCAACACCGTTGTGACCAGAGGCACAGGCAGGGATCGCCCCACTCTGATGTGCAATCTGTCAAGTAGGAGGAAAACACAACACAGATAATTGCCACCTGTTGCCAAAATATAATTAGACCCCCCAATAGCTCTTTTGCAACTTTTGTAGATCAGTGGGTCACAAGGAAAGGGATTGCCGGATGTTGGTACAATAGGCATCTGCCTACCGAATGCAGACAGAGGGGCGAGGTCAAAACCCAAGTGCAAATTTTGTGTGCGATGGATTCCAAGGACGAGGTCAAGGACGGGGCAGAATGGAACTAGGAAGGGGTTGAGGATAGCTAATTTGCTACAATTGTGGAGTACTAGGACATTACGCGTGAGATTGCACAAATCCAACTCAAATATCATGTCCTTATTGTGAGCAATTCGACCATGAACTACTAGATTTCCCTATGCCGCTTGCACAAATTTGTGAAAAATGGACAACACCTCCTATGACGACACAGAATGTGCAGATGATAAGGGCCGAACCACGCGATGAAGAACCTAAAGTAAATATGGTACTAAGGAACGGTGCAACCTTAGAAGGGGATCAGTCTGAGCCGTATAAAGGTCCCTTGATGTTGACAACTTTCATAGAGACTTGCATGAAGTTACTTTGTGATAATATGGAAGTAAAACGATTGTAGGAGGTAATTAACAAATACACAGGATGGGGAGAACCTCGCATAGTCCAATGAATGGGGAGCCATACGTCGTGGATCAGAAAAGAAATGTGATTAACAGCACGGATTGGTGACTATGAGATGTATCAGGTCATTCTGAACCTCGGTTCGGACACAAACGTCTTTCCTAAGCAGACGAGGGAGCGTAACAGCAAGTCCCCACTCCAATGGTCTCCAATCCAATTATGGATGGAGAATCAGCAGAAGATCTTGCTCATGGGTAGGCTGCAAGGAATCATCGTAGACCTGGGTGGTGCGAGCACTAGAACGAACTTTGAATCTATTGAGATAGTGGATGAAAAAAGCCCATACCCCACGTTGTTGGGAATAGACTGGGCCATCGACATGAATGGGATTATTAATCTCAAGCAGAGGAAGATAATATTTGAGAAAAATTCACGCTGCGTAGTTGTTCCACTAAATCCAACCGAGGGACCCCACTACACAAAACTTGTGCGCAACGACGAGCAGGACAAAGCATTGGATTGCATCTACCAAATTGCTGCTCAAAGGCCAATAAAGTATGTGATAATGGAGGAACGGAGAAGTTCACAGGGTTACGTGGAACCATACACTGATGATTCGGAGGAAGAAGACAAGCAATGGCGGAATAGAATGAATGGGGCAACTACTTTAAAGTGCAATATGCTGACAAAATCCATGTGATGCATTAAAGCTCACGAACGCGAGCTGCCGGTGTATGACGGGCTCACAATAGTAAATGAATTCCTGGAGAAGTTTGAGAGCGCAGTACCAGAGTACTAGCAGTTTGATGTGCTCGAATGGGAATTGCTTGCGACATCGGTGCGATGGTGGGGTACCCATAAAGGAACATTCACAGATTGGCGGAGCTGTAAGCACATGATGCAGATACGATTTGGGAAGCCAGTGCTCCTGCTAATAGAGAAATATGATGGGCGAGAGAATCTACACATACACCTAAGCAAATGGACCAAAGCCTATGGCGAGGAGCCGCAACTAGAATGGGTGCACTTATTTTATCATACCTTGGATGTCATCCCAAGAAATTGGTACATTGAAACAGAGCTCCGACATGGCACAAGGGAGTGGGACATCTTGCACGAAAGGTTTCTGTCAACGTTTCTTTTTGAAGATCACTGGATCGATTCAGTATACGACGCACTAAAGCTAGTAAAGACTGCTATTTTCAAGCTACCGCTAGAACCGGAAGAAGTCGTGCAACAAAACTGGTTGCAAATAGCTAAGTCAGGCCTTGGAATGTTACAATGTACAAGAAGAAGGTGGAAAGGATGATCTGCGCGACATCAATATACCAAAATTCGAAGGAAGTCAAGAAGTGTGCGGCTCCGCAATAGAAGATCCAGACATCGCAACACCATTTAAAACAAATCAAGTGAATATCGGAACATAGGAAGAACCAAAGTATGCTACGCTTGGGGATTATTAGGACAACCCTAAAGTGGAAAAGGTCGTCGAGCTGCTCTGGGAGTATCGAGACCTCTTTACTACCAAGATTACGGAGTTGAAAGAGATTCGAGGAAAGCTAGGAATGATGAAGATAACTTTGAAGCCCGACGCCAAGCTAGTAAAACAACAACCTTGCTGCTTGAATCCAAAATACAAAGAAAAAGGACGTGAAGAACTGGACAAGATGCTGACAGCTGGGATCATTGAACCAGTCGAGGAGTCTAATTGGGTAAGTCCAATGGTGGTACAAGAGAAGAAATAGATGGGTGAGATCCAAATTTGCGTAGATCTATGGAAACTCAATGATGCTTGTGTTAACGATCAATTTCCCACACTTTTCACCGATGAAGTCTTAGAAAATGTCGGCAGCCAAGAATCATATTCCTTTACGAATGGGTTCTCGGGATACCATCAGATCAAGATCACGCCTGAAGACCAAAGAAAGACAATGTTTGCTACGGAATGAAGTTGTTTTAAGAATACGGTGATGCCATTTGGGCTGAAGAACGCACCAACAATATTTTCCCGCATTGTTGTAGTTGCATTCAAGGAATTTATACATAAATTCTTGGAAGTCTATCTTGATGATTGGACCGTCTTTAGCCTGGTTAAGAAACATACTGAGAGCTTACGATTAATGCTATATACCTGCCGTCAACACTAGATTGTCCTCAATCTAAAGAAGTGTACGTTCCTTGTTCCTTTCGGGAACATACTGGGTCACGTAGTTTGTAGGCAAGGCTTAATGGTAGATTCGACAAAGATCGCTGTCATACTAGGTCTGCAAGCACCGCGCAGCGTCAAACAACTCCACACTACACTAGGACACACAGGGTACTATCGGAAGTTCATAAAAGGTTACACCCAGATCACGACTCCAATGGAACAGTTGTTAAAAAAGGATGCCACGTATTGCTGGAACGAGGAATGTAACAAAAGTCTAGAATTTCTGAAGGAAAAAATGGCATCTGCCCCTATCTTGATCTTTCCAAAATGGGATGTGGAGTTCCATGTGCATGTCGACGTGTCATGTATCACATTAGGAGCAGTACTTACTCAGGAAGGAGCGGAGGGAGTGGACCACCCGATTGCATTTGCAAGTCGAACGCTGTCAAAAGTTGAGAATAATTACTCTACTACTGAGCAAGAGAGATTGGCGATGATGTACGCACTCCAGAAGTATCATCACTATTTGCTTGGAGGACATTTTAAGATGTATACTGATCACTCTATGCTAAAATACCTAGTGAATAAGCCTGTGTTGGGGGGTGCATCTGTCGATGGTTGTTGTTGTTTTAGGAATATGATTTTGAGGTTTTTGTAAAGCCGGGACGTCTGAATGCGGGTCTAGACCACTTATCCCAGATTGAGATGGGCGAGGAACCCACGAATCTAGAAGAAGGACTCCCGGACGCCCAGTTGTATGCAGTGCGCATTGCGGATGGCCACTTTGAAGATATAATCTATTTTTTGACTATTGGCACTGCGCCACAGGGGTATTTTGTGCAACAAAAGAAGGAATTGGTGACACGAGTAGCAGATTTCACTGTGATTGCTGGCCATCTCTACAAGATGGGCCATGATGAGATATTACGCAGATATGTACCAGAGTTTGAGCGAGAACAGATCCTTGCTGAAGCACATGGAGGGGTTGCTGGCAGACATTATGCAGGCTGTGCCACAGCCCAAAAGGTTCTTCACGCCAGATTATGGTGGCCCACCCTACATCAAGATTCAAAAGCATACTGTCGGGCCTGCGATGTATGCCAACGAACGGGAAAGCCGTCGCAAAGGGATGAAATGCCACTTCAGCCACAGGTAACACTACAACCATTTGAGAAATGGGCGATTGACTTCATCGAGCCTATTGAACCGCAAGGGAAGACGGGCGCGCGCTATATTATCACTGCGACTAAATACTTGACCCAATGGGTAGAAGCACAACCAGTTAAGGATTGCACAACCACGACAATGGCAAAGTTTTTGTTCGAGAATGTGTTAACTAGGTTTGGGTTCCATAAGATTCTCATGAGCGATCGGGGAACGCATTTTTTGAATGAAACCATCAACACACTCACTGAGGAATTCTAGATATATCATTGACAGGGCACGCCATACCATCCGCAAGAACATGGGACCGTTGAGGAATTCAAAAAAAATTTGGAAACCGCACTGACTAAGATCTACAATGCACGACGAAATGATTGGGGCTTGTGCATTCCTACTGTGCTATGGGAATATCGAACCACGTGCAAAAAGTTGATAGACCAAACACCATTTCAGCTAGTCTATGGTAAGGAGGCCATGATGCCTATGGAATATATCGTGCCTAGTCTGCGGATTGTAGAAGCTACAGGAATGACAGATCATGGGGCCTTGGAGGAAAGGGTTGCACAACTCGACGAACTGGACGAAGAACGATTTCTAGTGGGATTTCATCAGTAGGTACAAAAACAGCGTGAGAAAGCATGGCATGATCGCCATATCAAGGTGTGCATGTTCAAGAAAGATGATCTCATATTGTTATATGACAATAAGTTCGAGAAATTCCCAGGTAAACTTTGTATGCATTGGTTGGGACCTTACATCGTTAAAGAAGTAACTGATGGGGGCACAATCCAGCTGGCTAAGCTCAATGGAGACCCCTTCTCGGGTAGAGTGAATGGTAGTCGCTTGAAGCTCTATACGGGTAGGTTTACCACCTGACCAACCATTTCGAGGAGAGTCTCATCGCTCCGACCAGTTGAAAGAGAGTGAGGGATGATAAAGTAGTCTGGGGGACACATGCGCAGGTATTAGGTCATGCATACATTTGGCCAACAATCAAGGGCATGGTTCCATGGACAAAGCCACGCGGGTACGCCACTCCAAGGAATGATGACCGTTAATCCCACTATTCATGACAAGATGGTTGCATTATGGAAAAAGGGAGCGGACGGCTGGCAATTAAGAGCAACAGTACGAGCCAGAGATGAAATGATCGGCCACAGATTTCACACGGGAAGGCTACACGAGTGACAATCCGGGCATTTGAAGTTCGCATGGGTTATAAATCACCATGGGGAATCCGCTGGGCAGCCTACGCTTTGGAAATACAGATGGAGATGTTCAACATCTCTGCATTAGGCATGCAGTCGAAGGTAGTAATCTGGCTAAGGGAGGAGCCGGACTCTCTAAGGAGTTTAGTATTGATAGTTGCGGGTATCTCGTAGGCTCCAACATCGCTAGCAGGGGATGTACCTGAAAAAAGGGAATGTGAAGTCGAATTGGTCGGGATGTCCTCGCCTCGCCTAGGGGCAGGATGGCGCACTACAATGGAAGAATAGAAGGATGGACAGATAGCGACCATGGGTGAAGATGCAGTCAATAAGTCACCTCTGATGGTTCTCGATGATTGGGATCTTGCGAACAACAGGCAGGGTCTTGCAAAATTGGAACGCAGGTAGCAGTGAACGGTGCGAAGAGAAGATGCGACGGTTGGAAAGGGTTATGGCAGTACCAGGAGGTACCGTATGCGGCTCCCCTGCTCGCGCTAAAATCCTTGGAGGGGGTGTTCTGTGTTAACCAAGCAGAGTAGAATGAGCATCATCAGTTGCGAGATGTGGTAGAAACACTGAAGCAGGAGACGGATGAAGCATTGTAGGAGACAAAGCAGGAGCAGCCGGATGACGAGCGCCACTCAACGGGAGGCGAACCATGAAGCCAAGGCAGAGCATCTAGCCATGCCAGTGAGTGACTCAGGATGAGTCACGATGATTGTGTTGGGGGACTGTTGGGTAGCGCAAGCCCCGTGGAATGAGTCTGGGGTGCAAAGCTCAGAATTTTGGGTAATATTAGGGTAAAAGACTCCACGGAAAGTGTGAAGCGCAAGCTATAGTATGTTGATTCAAAGGGTAGTCTGCCCAAAAATAATGTAAAGAAATAGTAATAGAGTCATCCCGCAGAGGGATCGCGGCCAAGGGAAAGTATAAATAGAGCGGGGCTCTATGAGGGAAAAGTAGTTTTTAGAAAAATGGAATGTAATGAGTTCTGAAAGGGAATAGCTTGAAAGCGTCTGTAAGTCCGAGTTGGGGGAGTAAGGTAGAAGGTAGAGGCTTTGCAGCTGTGTGCGTAGAGGCCTGGAAAGTCTGCAGCTGTGTGCGTGGACCCTTGCAGCTGAGTGTGTAGGGTGGATCTCTATGTATTGTTGAGGATTTGTAATAAATATAAGTTTCTTTTGAATTCTATGTTAATTGCGACTTTACTTGGTTATGACAAATGAACTGTTATGATTTCTTCATTTGCTACAGTTGAATACATGTGAATTGGGTTAATCTTGATGCGCGAAGTAACCAAAAGTAATAAATGTTTGCTTAAAGACCACTCTAACTAAATCAAACTGGTAAGAAGTGATTCAATATGTAATAAGAGTGATAAGGGTATTCTGATCTACATGGATCTGGCGCAGCATGAGGCTGCAGGACAGTGTGCGAGCCCCAAACCACATTCAAGACATCCCTAGGGTGCGGAAACCTGGTTCCAACACCCTCCCCTACTATCTGGGGTGAGACCTCAGTCTGCGCTTCGCAGGCTATTGCCGAAAGGGCCAGTAGCTGTGGGATTTGTTTGGCTAAATAATTCTTCTGAACCTGGGTCAAGCCAAAATAAGCTAACAAGTGGATCTCTTCACTTGGTCTCCTCTCTACCTCTCCAATTGTGGCTCCTCCACAATTGTCTGAGACTTCTTCTGGGGCTGCATATTGAGAAGTAATATACTCTCCCTCTCAAACACCAAGTCTCTAACATTTTCCTTGCTCCTCAAGGCTTTGCATTCATCTTGAACCTCAAAAGCATACAGGTTATTAACTCGTGAACCGATCTGTTTCACATGTCTTGTGGTGATGTATCTAAGGAAAACCTTTCCCTTACTAAAAAACATGTCATAGCCATAGTATTCCAATACCGCGACCGATACCAAGTTCTTCGTCAGTCCAGGCACATATTTCACATCTGTTAAGGTGATAGGAGCTCCATGCTCCCTCTGAAAAGTGACCATGCCCACTCCTGAAACAATATACCTTCCGTTGTCACCCATGTCTATGCGCATCTTGAGGTATTTCTCCTCCAAGGCACTGAATAAACTTTTATTGCCATTCATGTGGAATGAGGCTCCACTATCAATATACCAGACACAACCCATCATTGATAACACCACACATGCGATGAGGGTAAACTCCATTTTTAACTGAGAGGCTAATGCCTCAACTTCTGATCCTTCCGAGGATCCCTTCTTGGACTTCTTCGATGGGAAATTAGCCGCATAATGTCCCATCTCAATTGAAGTATGATATGAATTTGATTTGGACCTGCAACCCCGAATTTCAAACTTAAAATTCTCTTCTCAGTATATTGTTCACAGATCCAATAAACTTGGCTCCGATACCATGTAGAAATTTTGCAAATTCTCTACAAATCTCGCTCTAAGACCATGTAGAAAATCTGCTATCTAGGTTAACCCGATAATGCAATATAACCAAAGAAAAATACTATAACCTACTTCTACTATCAATTTGTGGAAGCTTCAAGATCGAGCTAAACAATATAACCAGAAGAAGAAGAATCAATTAACCATAAACATGAAAATACTTTAGGGAAAGCCTTAGCTGAAAACCCCGCTATCTGTATTATCATACAAGGTGGAAATACATCAGAATCATACAAAGCCTTAGCTCTCACAGCTAGCCAACACTCAGTACAATCCTCACAAATGCTCACAGACAATCCTGGCTTCTCTCAAGCCTTCTCCTATGCCATCCAAGCTCCTATTTCCTTACGTTGTTCCTAGTAGATGATCTTCACCTCACCAAGTGGATTACCTCTCTCACACATTGTCTGAACTACGCAATCCTCAAGGTATGATTCCTTCTACATGCATGAGTTTTCTTTATAAGAAAACACATGAAACTGATATTACACTATCCTTGTCTTTAATCTCAACTGGGTCTTTCTCATAATAGACATGCATGAGTTTTTGATGATGGAATCTTCAATTAACGGGAGTACACTAGTTGAGCGTGTACATGCATCAACTGACTGTTAACTCTCTATTAGTTCCTCAAATAGTTTGGAACTAATTTAATTGGAATTAACTCAGTAAACTGAGTTAACTAATTACAACTCAAATATAACTCAATCGTATCTCCTTAATTTAAGACTTATCTCCTTCATTTAAGGGATAACTGTTACATGACTTCAGAAAGAATTCTAAATTGAATTTCTCCAACTAATTAAGTCAAAAGAGTTTAATTAATTATTGCCAAGTAGTTGTTAAGACTCAATTCGATTTTAGTTCACAATTTTAATTCAAGGACAAATTAAAATTGGAATATTCTTGATTCTATTTTTATCATTTCTTGTTGCTATTTTCAACATAAAGAATGTCAGTGCAATTTAGATGTATTGAAAGAAAATATGGTCACCGTGCGATCTTGGTATTCCCTCATTGGAAAAAGGGGTGTCACATACATGTGGATGCCTCGTGCATTGTGTTGGGTGTAGTGTTAATGCAGGCCGGTGAAGGAGAAATGGACCATTCTATAACCTTCGCTAGTCGTAATTTATCGAAGGCCAAGAGTAATTATTCAACGACTGAGCATGAAGGATTGGCCATGGTGTACGCTCTGCAAAAATGCAAGCATTATATGTTAGGAGGACATTTCAAGATGTACATAGATCATTCTGCCTTGAAATACCTCTTCAATAAGCTTGTGTTGGGGGGGAAGATCTGCAGGTGGCTGCTATTATTTAGGAGTATGAATTTGAAGTCATTGTGAAGCCGGGAAGGTTAAACGTAGGACCTGACCATCTGCCACGGATCGAAACAAGTGAGGAGCCTAATAATCTAGAGGAGGAACTGCCAGATGCACAAATCTTTATGGTGCATGTAGAAGATAATAATTTTGCAGACATTATTCACTTCTTCACTATGGGGATGGCACCAAAAGGATATACCAGTCAACAAATAAGGAATTAGTAGTGGGTGGAGTAGATTTTTCAGTAATTACAAGACATCGGTATAAAATGGGGGTCAATGAAATATTGCAAAGATATGTGCCAGACTTTGAGTGGAATATCATTCTCACTGAAGCTCATGGGGGCACTATGGGAGGTCATTATGCAGGCAAGACAACTGCATAGAAGATTTTGCGTGCAGGTCTATGGTGACCAACGCTACACAAGGATTCCAAGGCATATTGTAAGGCATGCGATGCATGTCAAAGAACTGGTAGACCATCACTAAGGGATGAGTTTCCATTACATCCTCAAGCACCTTTGCAGTCATTTCAGAAGTGGGCGATTGACTTTGTTGGGCTAATTCATCCCTCGGGAAGGAAAACAAGTGCTCGCTATTTTATCACCGCAACGGAGTATCTAAACAGATGGGCGGAAGCACATTTGGTTAAGGATTGTACATCTTTAAGTTCTTGTTTGAGTATGTTTTAACCAGATTTGGCTTCCCGAAAGTGTTGCTGAGTGATAAAGGTACACACTTTCTAAATGAAACAATTAGCGTGTCGACAGAAGAATTCTAGATCTACCACCAGAAGAGTACACCATATCACCCTCAAGCCATTGGAACTGTTGAAGCTTTTAATAAGATTTTGGAGAACGCGTTGACAAAGATCTGCAACGCGCATTGGAATGACTAGGATGTGCGTGTACTCGTAGTACTATGGGCTTATAGGATTACTTATAAGAAGCTAACAGGAAAATGTTGTTCAGATTAGTATATGGGGTCGAAGCTATAATGCCAATGGAGTACAGTGTACCTAGTCTGCGCATAGTAGCGCTGACAAATATGGCAGCTCATGAGGCCTTGGAGGAATGGCTCACGCAGCTGATGGAGATCAAAGAAGATTGATTTTTAGCAGGATTCCATCAACAATTACAGAAGGAACTTGGAAAAGCATGGCATAATCACCACATCAAGCTTCGCATGTTCAAGGTAAACGATCTTGTCCTGTTATATGATAGTAAATTCACCAAATTTCCTGGTAAATTCTAGATGCATTGGTTAAGGCCATATATTTTAAAAGAAATTACAGATGGAGGCGTAGTTTAGCTCGTGAAGCTGAATGGGGAACCCTTCCTGGGAAGAGTGAATCGGAGTAGGTTGAAATTGTATACGGGGGATCCTGCACAATGACTATATGACAATAAGATAGTCTTAGTGCTCTAGGAAGTTGCAAGGGAGCACGAGATTATAAACTACATTACCTAGTTTGGAGTACAACACAGTGAGCAGGCTGTGCAAAAAGTGACAAAGAGAAAACCTATGAAGCTGCGTGTAGGGAGTTGCGCAATGGAGGAAGGTACCGCGCAGCACAACAGGAAAGTGATTGCTGGAGACATTGTTCATGACTTGACATCTAGAAGATGGTTAAGGGGAGTAGGATGGTGGCATTCAAAGCAAAAACCTTTGATGATGTGATGCCAAAAGAACAATTATTATCAGAAATTGGGGGGAACGACCGGATTTTAATTCAAAACTCCCCATAAATTACACGTGCTAGTCCAACTGAGAAAACTTTGTGCTCTCAAAATTGTTAGTGAAATTCGTTGTCTTTTGCCTATGAACCAAATGGCTTGGGAAGATTTAGTCGTGAGCCATGAATTTGCTAAGTTGTCTAAGATAAACTAGAAGTTTATTCTTGACAAAATGCTTCGACCAAGCCCTACTGAAACTGTGACTACTGGTGATATTGCCTGTTGAGAAGGTAAATCCCCTCTACGGATAGAGGCGATCCCTACTAGCCCAACAGGGGTCTAGCAACAATCACACAATGCTGCCACGCATGTTCCTAGTTACAATTAGACAAGAAGTAAAGAGCACCTACTTGGATTCCTGCGCTGTCGTTTGTCGAGGGGATGTTTCCCTTGCTCCTTCGCTTCAGCTGGTCATAGTCTTCCGCGATCCCCGCGAACGGACACCTGCACACACGAAGGGAAAGCAAACGCAAGCGTGAAATCTAGTAAAAGTAACTATATGCCAGTCAGAAAAGACATAATTCACATTTATCCATTGCATAAACAAACGAGAATGGAACAATAATAGCAGTCATCTATTATTAATCAGAATAGAGAAGAGTACAACCAAATGTTCTGACGTCGATAAACTTCTCAGGAGGGATCAGTCAGCATGTATCTCAAGCATTCACCTTTGAGGATGGTTCTCCCAAGACAAACTAGTCTCTCTTTCTCACACAAATGTCACAAACAAACTTCCCAAAGCAATCAATCACTTCCACTCCTAACACACCACACCTATAGCAGCAATCTGAGCACTACAAGCTCTTGTATAATCCAAGCTAAGTCTAGCTATTTTCTAACCAGCTGCTCATGGTGATGGTGGAAGTTTATATAGGAGAAGGAGTCTCCTAAAAAGGTGGAAGGATGAGCTTATCTTCAAGGGGAGTAGTTGCAAAAGGTCGAACAGACATGCCATAGAAGGGAGTCGACATTCACAAAGCTAACAACCAAGCCTGGAGAGATCTGGAAGGCTGGTTGTTTGAACAAATTCGCCCAAACTGGATCAGCGCGGATTATATGGAGACTGCCGCGCTGTCAGCACATGACAACAACTGAACAAGCCATGTCAGCGCGGAAGGACACGTGAAAGCCGCGCTGTGCGTCATCGCGGAAAAGTGATGTTCTTCCGCGATGGCAGCGCACGAAATAGACTGTGGGGCGCTGGTCATCGCGGTTATTCTAGGAACAGACGCGCTGATGCACAAAACTTTGGAAAAATGGGTTTTTAGCCAGTTCAGGGAGCAAACATTTAGTGATTGTGACTTCTTGGACACAGCAGGGTGACTGACAGGAAGGCAGTGATAAATTACTGTGTAACAGATGCCCCCTAAAGCATGAAGACCGAGAGAGTGGGAGGGGTGAAATGCTTTACAACACACGCCGAACTGGAACACCACCAGGAAGTACCGAAAAATCTCTGACAATCATGTACACGCAGTCTAGGTATGGGCGCAGCCATCCAAAAGACATGCAAGACTGGTCTATGGTATGGACGCAGCCACCCAGCTAAAGAGACCATAATAAAGACAAGGTATGGTCGCAGCCATCCATGAAGACTCAGGTATGGGCGCAGCCATCCATCGATGAGTCATGTAATGATTATCCACAAAATCGCAGCCTGGACCACAGTGAGCAAGGATCCAGGGTCTTGCGCTCCATCTCGACCCGAACAGAGTACAGGTCCACACATGTGAATACAGGGGTTGGAGTCGAACATGTATGAACATCGCCTGATTACCGGTCAATGATGAGAACCGTTAACAGACGCGAGAGGTACCACCAATAATGACAATGGCCCTCAAGGTACTATAGGTACAATCCGTAGCGTGCGAATCAATGAGTTGGTGTCGAACACCCACGGAATCATTCGATCGTAGGTCAATGATGTAAACCTTGCGTCGAACACGAGGAACCTGCCATTGAGGCATGCAGGCTCCAAGGCACCTGGAAGGAGTCTCTAAGTCACTTTCTCGGATAATGAGTTGAAGTCGACGAGAAGTGGCCTTGATCGAAGGTGGGCCATAATGATTCCCACATCAGCGACACGAGACAGAGGTATAATAATTTGTGATGAGATAGCGAACGAGGTTGCTTTGTGGCAGAGGACAACTTCTCTTGAACACATAACGGCACTATAACGGATTTGGCAGTACTTGACATCAAATGAGCAGCGGGTAGGATGATGATGGCAATAAACAGATGAGAGGTCAAATAGGATGTCCCAAACCCATGGAGGTTAGTGAAAACGAGATGAGATGACCCCACCCAGACACGAAACAGCGGAGTGCCGTGTTCAAGAGCGACGTACTGCCGAGACGACTGTAATCAAAGTTCCATTTTCCCCACCTTTGCAGGCAGGTACCCCGATTATTTTTGGACGACAAGCTTGACGGGGGTAACATATGCTTGATGTGTGTCATGTTGACAATATCCGATGTCATTGAGTGTTTAACGAGCCTGACAAAGGAAAAACTCGGCTTCTTTTCTTGTTTCGAGAGTCTGAAAAGAATGCGGAAAAGGAGGCTCCAGGGGGGTCCTTTTTCGTACAGTTGTGTCTCTCGAGCCCGAAAAAGTATAAAACTGTGCTCGAAAGAACCGCCCGGTCATTACAACCGAGGAGTACTTTTCATAAATAGTGTCGCCGACCGGAAAAAGTAAAAAAGTGGTCGAAGACACGTCGTTTTAGAGCCAATATCGAGTGCGAAACGACAAGCACCCGGCGATCTTTTTGGTTTAACGGTCGGAAAAAGAGCTTAAAAACGACCGCCTTTCGTTCCCTTTAACGAGCTGAAAGGGAGCTCGGCCATCTTCTCTTGTTTAACGTCGGAGAAGAGCTTAGAGACGACACTTTGGGAATCACATGAATCGTGGACTGTCATGACCAAGCTGCGATACCTGTACCTGCACAAGGGCACTACCCGCATAAATCCATTCGATATACGTAAAAAACATATTGAAACATGCTTGAAAACAGAACCAAGGCTAGTTTTATGGCAAAAAATGGTAAAAACCCAAAAAATATGGTAATTTAGGAGTTTTTACTATAAATAGGGGGGGGGAATAAGTCATTTTTACCATTTTACTATTTGGAGTGCGAAGAACGTGGAGAAGCCAAAAAGTTGACGGAGCGATTTCCAGCCCATCCGGAGACCATTTTCAGATCTGCTTCTTCCAGGTAGGTTCCCATTCCTTTGCCCTGCATTCTGGTTCATTTTAGGAGTTTTTTAACGGTCGAATAGGCCCAATTGGGCATTTTTTATTTGCATGGGTGCGCCCTCGGTCAGCGCGGAAATTGCCCACGGGGTCGCGCTGATCGAAAAATAGGCAATGTAACCAACTTCGGGTCAGCGCGGAAAAGGCGTGTTCTTCCGCGCTGACCTCGCATTTTTAACAAAGAGCTGCCATTGTCAGCGCGGCTGTTTCTAAAACAGTCGCGCTGGCGCGGAAAAATTTTGTTTTTTTTGAAAATGAACGTGAATTTTTACCTGGAAGCACTTCTGATCGGTTTTATTGTTCATGCAGGACATCATGGCTTTTAATTGGCAAGAGAGAGTTCACGATGTGGAGGATGTGGCTGCTTGGGGAGACGTAAATTGTTGCAACGCCATGCGGGCGTGTGGATTCATGAAATTCTTCCTGACGCCGCGTCTAAGGGCCCAACATGATTTGCTGGAGCTGCTGATCAGGGCATGGAACCCGGTGGACCAAAAATTCACCATCCGCGGTCACGACATCGAGTTCGATCATATGGACATCTTCTTCTTGACTGGGTTGTCGCGCCGAGGTGGGAGGCCCATCTTAGAGGGGCAGCGACCTAGCGGTGGTACCCTGGATGACTTAATGGCTGAGGTTTGCCCAGGGGCAGTAAAGACGCGGAGTGGGAAGTGCTCGATCCCCACAGTGAGAGACATAGTGTTGCGCACCATCCTGTTCATGGTGACCCGGGCAGCGGGCAGCATGGCGAACCATGAGGCGTCCAAGACTCATCTCCTACTAGCCCTCGAGTGTCTCGAGCCTACCGTGTTCGACTGGTGCACTGCAGTGTGCAACAATATGAAAAGGCAGTTGAGCAACTGCCGTCGCGGAGAGACGAAGCAGTTCGGGTATGGATCGATCCTGGTCCCGCTTATTCTGGAGCGAGTACCAGCCATGCGGCTGCAGTCTATGGTTGTGGATGCCCCCAGAGATCCTCGAGAGACGAGGGCCACTCGATGGGCTCGGATTATGCCACGTGGGGGTGGCGGCCGACCACATAGCTGGGGGGTATATTTCAGAGACTGGTTGGACCAACAGGAGATCTTCGTACAGGATTGGCCATATGCAGGGATGGATTTCCGCAATGATCCTGACTTGGTGCTGCCTCCGGGTGAACAGTGGGATGATGCAGGTATGACACTTTTTGTCTTTTTGAGTTTTGTATATTTTTTTTTTTTTTATATTATGTACATCCGAGTCATAATGTCTCAAAATAAACAGTAACCTAGGTGACTAATCGGCTGGGTGGTGCTCTCTGTAGTACACGGCCGCTCGTGCTACCTGCCTCAGAAGGCGGTGCACTCTGGGTTCCACGCCCACTGTGTGGATCTGATGCTCCACAGGGACCTCCTCAACCCCCTGGAAATCCGGTACCCCCTCCAGCAACCCCTCAAGGTTGTGAGCCACAACCTCTGGCGTGTTGGCCTCTGGAGGGGCTAAGGCCAAAGCTCCGGCTCCTGGGCCCTCTCTCCGTGCCGTGACGCAGCCACCGGCTCCTGGGCCCTCTCCCAGTGGAGTCGCCAAATTGTTGAGAAGGTAAATCCCCTCTACGGATAGAGGCGATCCCTACTAGCCCAACAGGGGTCTAGCAACAATCACACAATGCTGCCACGCATGTTCCTAGTTACAATTAGACAAGAAGTAAAGAGCACCTACTTGGATTCCTGCGCTGTCGTTTGTCGAGGGGATGTTTCCCTTGCTCCTTCGCTTCAGCTGGTCATAGTCTTCCGCGATCCCCGCGAACGGACACCTGCACACACGAAGGGAAAGCAAACGCAAGCGTGAAATCTAGTAAAAGTAACTATATGCCAGTCAGAAAAGACATAATTCACATTTATCCATTGCATAAACAAACGAGAATGGAACAATAATAGCAGTCATCTATTATTAATCAGAATAGAGAAGAGTACAACCAAATGTTCTGACGTCGATAAACTTCTCAGGAGGGATCAGTCAGCATGTATCTCAAGCATTCACCTTTGAGGATGGTTCTCCCAAGACAAACTAGTCTCTCTTTCTCACACAAATGTCACAAACAAACTTCCCAAAGCAATCAATCACTTCCACTCCTAACACACCACACCTATAGCAGCAATCTGAGCACTACAAGCTCTTGTATAATCCAAGCTAAGTCTAGCTATTTTCTAACCAGCTGCTCATGGTGATGGTGGAAGTTTATATAGGAGAAGGAGTCTCCTAAAAAGGTGGAAGGATGAGCTTATCTTCAAGGGGAGTAGTTGCAAAAGGTCGAACAGACATGCCATAGAAGGGAGTCGACATTCACAAAGCTAACAACCAAGCCTGGAGAGATCTGGAAGGCTGGTTGTTTGAACAAATTCGCCCAAACTGGATCAGCGCGGATTATATGGAGACTGCCGCGCTGTCAGCACATGACAACAACTGAACAAGCCATGTCAGCGCGGAAGGACACGTGAAAGCCGCGCTGTGCGTCATCGCGGAAAAGTGATGTTCTTCCGCGATGGCAGCGCACGAAATAGACTGTGGGGCGCTGGTCATCGCGGTTATTCTAGGAACAGACGCGCTGATGCACAAAACTTTGGAAAAATGGGTTTTTAGCCAGTTCAGGGAGCAAACATTTAGTGATTGTGACTTCTTGGACACAGCAGGGTGACTGACAGGAAGGCAGTGATAAATTACTGTGTAACATTGCCTCTAAGACAACTACCCCGTAAGTTATAAGTATGGAAACTCTAGCTACTGTGCTTATGGCACCGAGGTTGCCTAGGCTAAAGCCCACCCCTACCAAAGAAACACAACCAGCCAAATCAAAGAAGGACAAGTAGAAAAATCCAGTTCCAGTGCGCGCATCTCCAAGGAAGCATATTCAAACATTGAAGCAAATGAAATATAAACAGTCGAAGAAGGTAGTGGACATGGAGGCGGAAGAAGCCCAGGGAACAGAGGATATAGACACTGAAGGAGTGGAGCCCATAATAAGGCTCCATGAATACATCTCTTCATCGAAGGGAAAAGAAAAGATCATGAAGGGCCCAGATTCTAAGTTCACCGTATCTACGCCCTTGCTACCTCAGTGGGTCCCTTTTGAAAGTTTGCAGCTCCCGAGGATCTCGTTGTTGAAAATGGAGGATTGCGACCTTATAGATCATGTTAGGTTTCCATAGTTGGTGATGGATAAGTATATGAGAAGGATCTATTATGCAAAATCAGGTGTTACCGCATTGGAAATGGAGGAATGGGTCTGTGGTGTGGAGCACTCGAGGTTACTCAATCTGTTGTGGGTACCCCATTATCACCGCACCCCCATTAACACAATATGTGTGCACCAGTGTTGGGCCGTTAATATGTCATTATTATTTTCGCTTTTGAACGCCTATTCCACCCATTTCTACTCTTCTTTATCATGGTTTATCATATAATTCCATATTATAATGATTTATGCTCTTATGGAAAAATATTATTTATTCTCCTTTATTTTTAATAAATTGATGATTATGCATTATTTTATCAATGATGGTTTATTAATAAATTGGTTGTAACATTACTTACCATTTTTAGCCTCCAAGATATTTTCCAGATTGAAGATTTGATCGTTAAATGTGCCAACTCAGAAATTCGCTGGAATAAGAAGTGACGATATTGTATTGAACGTTTTTGGCAAATGGAGAAGCATCTGGAAAATCCCAAACATGGCTTTTGTGCACAATGGACCAAGTTAGTTTTGCAATAAGCAGTTTCCCCAAATTCGCTCCGTATTGAGAGAAACAGAAGTTTCTCTAAAGACGTTTTTCTCAAATTCGCTATGTGGCCGTTTTCCAAATTATCCCAGTTGTAATGCCAAATTCGACCTGTTCTTGTTGAATGATTGATGGAGAGATATTCCAGATATGATCTTGCTTATCAATTTGTTGAGAAAAATCCAATTTTGTAATGAGAATCATTTTGTAATCATCACGGTTGTAACTTCTCTTTTCTCTCTTTGTATTTAAATCAGAACAGAGATCAGAGAAGGGGATTCATGATTCATGATGGATGATTAGAAAGAGAATTAGATGGATTGTTAGATTAGAGATAGATATGGTAGGATAGGAGGAATGGGAGAACTACTATTAAGAAATTGTAACTATTATTGTTGACTCTCACTGCTGAAGTAGAGAACGAAACTACTGTAATGTTTATGCAATGATTAATATATAAAAACAGTTGCAGTCCCTTGCATCTCCTGGAGTAATCACAACAGTGCATCCCTGGAGGCTAAGGGCCTGGCCCTAGTGGATCCACTTGCTTCTTGTATCATTATTTTATAGTTCCATGTGATGGTTTGATTTCTTTTTCATTTCCTTAATTTACTTTATTCAGTAATCTTTTGTTTCTGAACATTTTGCTGAATCACCCTGTTACATCAAAATCGTGATTAGATTGTGTTGATAGAAAGATTATTAATTATAATGTCATGTTGTTAATTCTGATATAATACTTCATTGTCCATTTCAGATTCTGTTGTTCATTTATAACTACAGTCGTTGTTCATTTATAACTGCAATCGTTGTTCATTCTACTAGATTAAGATTGTTGATTCAGTTACATTTGCAATTGTTGTATATTTCTATTTAATTAGCCCTGTTGTTCAGTTATATTTAAGATTTCTATTTAATTCTAATAATTTAGCATTACTGTTCCTTTCCATTAATAATTCATTTCTATTAGATGAAGCTTTGCTATTCAGTTTTTTAATAGACTTAGTCGTTGTTCTGCAAGGATTTGTTTTCTCCTTTTAAATGTTATTGTAGCAAGTGTCTTTGTTCCATTTCTACTAGCAACATTATTGATTGAATTTCCATTTCCAGTTATTTTCTTTCGTGTGGATTGAAAGATCAACAACTGTAAAGGACACTGACTACCGTTGTCTAAGTTTTTAGATTGGAGATCTTGCCTATAATTGATTTTCATTTGCATCAGATTACAGGGGAGAGAGTTATCATTACTGAGTCCTCGACTGATGATTGTTTGAATGAATGATTTATTGCAAAAAATTTCAGTTTCTTGTTGTTCTGGTTAGATTTTGTTTCCAGCATTTATTTACTTCTGCATTTTAAGCACTATAGTGCAAAACATTACTCTTGAGTAAATAGCCACCTCAGACTGAGTACACTCTTGAAATAAAAAAATCGTCCCTGGGTTGACAATTAATGTGAAGATAATTAGGAGTTAAAAAGACACCTTTTATTGCTCAAAATTTTGGCGCCATTGCGGGGGAGAGTGTAGCCATTTCTAAAGAGTAGTGGGAATCTGACGAGTGCCTACTAGGAGAGAATTGGGTATTAAAAATGGAAGGTAAGAACCTGTGTATGGAGCATGCAACAACCCTACTCCCCCGCCCACTTTCCGGAAAATTTGTTAGTTTTTTTTTAGTATAAATAAGCATTAGAGTTGTATGAATGACTAAGAAAAAAATAGAAATTTTGTAAAACAAATCTCATGATTTCACTCAAGTGGTGATGTAAGCACCACCCATTTCACTAACCAATTGACAGGAACATTTGAAGAAGGAGCCTCAAAAAAAACACATGAAGAACATCTTCTATTATGGTAAGAAATGGCTCACATTGCAACCTTTGAATTTCCTATCACATATCTAGGAGGAGTGACACAAATGCACATAATTCCCCCATATTCTCTACCAAATTTTCATGGTTTGACAAATGAAGACCCAGATACATTCTTATTTGAGTTCAAAATACTTTGTAGAAGATATGATTATTGCACTAACGATCAAAGGTTGAAAGTGTTTCCTCTTACTCTAAAAGGAGCAGCTCTCCGATGGTTCATGAGCCTAGGTGGGAACTGAATCCAAACATGGGAGGACATGAAGAACATATTCATGAAGAAGTACCAGGGCTATTGCAAGGACAATGAAGATATTTTCACTATGATAGAAAGGGAAGATGAAATCTTGGAGGACTATGTAGATCGATTTCAATACAACCTTCAAAAATCAAAACATAAGCATTTAGAAAAAGAGATCTTAAAAACACTCCTTAAAAGAATCAAAGATGAATTTTTAGAACTCTTAAATCTGATAGGAAAAGGTGATGTTTTTCAATTGTCATATGATGATGTTTGTGAATTGTGCTTAAGGAATTTCAAGAGATGTTTGTTCTTTCAAGGCTGGTAAGAATTCTAGAAATGTTTGTTCTTTCTTTTCTAAATCTGCTACAAAAACAAGAGACATAAGAGCTGAAATCAATGATTTATTTGAACATTTTAAAGTTGATTTTATTAGCTCTCTAAATTCAAAATTGGATGTTTTGCAAGTTCAGAAAAATCAAGAAATTGAAGAAGTGTTTTTCCCTCATTGCTAAAAGGAGCATCTCATAGATACTCACTCTTCATTATCTAGGATGGAAGTAGCATTTCAAAGAGATGAGGAAGCTGCAACAAGGTCAAAACCATGGAAATCATGGCCTACAGGTATAATTCAAAACACTTCTTCTCCATTCCTTTACTTGCATAATCCATTATGGAATACTAATGTGTTAGGGCCGCCATGTTAATCTCAATATAACCACCACCAATCTTGTCTACAAGTTTGGCATGGTTCACCTTATGATTGCATGACTACTCTCTCTCATCTTGTATGACAAACACATTCTCCATATTCTTCACCAGCTCTTCCACAACATCTTGCTTGCCCATCAAAACCATCCACACAACCCAATCAACCACATCATCAAAATGCTCCATTCTGTACACAATTTCCTACTCAACTCATTCCACGCCCTCACCATAATAAACCAGTACAACATGCTTACACTGTTGAACTGCAAAATTTACCTACCCTTCCCACCCATTCTATCTCACATGTGCCATTATAGAAAATTTACAATGAGATTCAGAATGTTTCAAATTCAAAAATTGTAGAAGTTATGGAAAAAAATGAGGTTTCTTTTAGTTTGCATCAACAAGCCATTTTAAAAGCTCAAGAACTTCATGGTATGATGGCTATGGGAAATCAAGAAAGTAAAGGATATATTGAAGATTGGTTTCACTCCATCATTTGTTTGCAGCATCACTTTATACTTCAACAATTTTTGACACCATTTTTTCAAGGGAAGTTAGCTTCTCATATCCTAGTATTCATTAATATGCATTTTTCAAATTTGGGTATGTGCATACATGAAGATCTATTTCGAAAATGGTTCCATTGGAAATACTCTTATATATAATCATATTCATTTTTCAAATCAAAATAGGTAAGTGTAGAAAATAAAAAATAAAAATAAATAAAAGACATAAATAAATAGATTTTGTTTTAATGTAAAACTAGTTGTTTTTGTTGCAACATGCTATGGAAATCAACATCGGTGATAAATTTTTTTAATTCATTTGTGTATTTAGATGAATTATAATGGAAATAATATTTCTACAAACACTCATATTCACTTTTAACACCAATTTGAAAAAAATACTTGAATATCATATTTTTTTGGCTTGTGGGCTTGATGAAATTTCTGAAAACACAGTCGGGACAATAATTTTTTGAGGGACCAAAAGAGAATATTTTTAAAACCTATTTCTATCCTAAGTAGACCTTGATGTTCAATTTCCAACCCAATTTGAATTACTCAATTTGGATTTGAAACGAAAACGTTAGAACCGAAACATTGACAGGGTGTCTAGCGGGGAGCTCAGGAAAGAGTTGGGACAGTCGGTTTTTGGAGGCCTAAATGACCATATTTTTAAAAAATGTTTCGATGGTAGATTCCAATATGAATTTAGTTTAAAAAGGAATTTGAATCACTCATTTTCGATATCGTATGAGGAAGTTATGATCAAAATACTCACTGTCTATTGTAAATCAGCACCCTTAAAACTCTGTCTTTCCGGCTGTTCCTTAGAGTATTTGACCCATAAATTCTTCTTTTATTCAAAACCTGTTTATATTGGAGATAAATAAATGAATCTACTTTCATTTTCAATTTTAATTATTCGAATCCGACATCAAACGAAGAATCTATGCTTAAAACATTCCCTGTTGTTCTATGTGGGGTAATCGAAAATGACTCTGTTATGCAGGTTGTTCTAACTAAAATTGACATATCATATCATTGAATTTTTAAAACCTATTTCTATTGGAGATACATGTTTGAATTAACTCTCATCTAGCTTTGTAATTACTCAATTTGGACGAAAAACAAAGAAGTTGTGATTAAAACACTGCTGGTTAGTATGGTCGACCATTGCTCTCCTGCAGGTGACAAATAAATTTTACTTTGTTATTTTCTCAATGGATTTGTTATACCGAGTAACTACTTGTTGTTTTTTTCATAATTCTTGGATTAGGGGAGCCCGATCACCTCTTTTTCTCCATGATTTAATGTTTTATTGCAAGTAGACACTCGTTTTTTGGAGGTCCTAGGAGAAAAAGAAGGTCAATTTATGGACAAGTGATTCTTGAAAGAAATTTTAATGAAACAAGGGAATTTCATCCAACTCATTACCCAACGGATTCATAATAGAAGAAATGAAGAATTGATTTCCATTTGAAGATTCATGTCTTGTTACTGCTGGCAAAACATTTTTCAAAGAGATCATTTTTTTACATAATATCATAGCTGTTGTAACTTAATTTATTTATTTACATACTGCTTTTAAATAAAATGTTGTTTCTTTCCTGATTTCTCTTATATTTTTGTGTTTCAGGTGTTGCTTCCTTCAAATTGTGACCCATCCTCAGCATCAATGCAGTGAACAACTAATTCGTTCTTTTGCGTCACTGCATTTTATGATTGTGCATTTTTGTTGTTCCTTTCCGAAGGAATAACACTTCTGTACTTTTGCATTTTTGTTGTTCCTTTCCGAAGGAACATCACTTCTGCATTTTTACTGTTCCTTTCCGAAGGAATAATACTTCTACACTTCTGCATTTTTGATGTTCCTTCAGAAAGGAACAACACATCTGCACTTTCGTATTTTCGTTGTTCCTTTCCGAAGGAACAACACTTCTGCATTTTTGTTGTTCCTTTTCGAAGGAACAACACTTCTGCACTTTCAAATTTTTGCTATTCCTTTCCGAAGAAACAACACTTCTGCATTTTTGTTGTTCCTTTCGGAAGGAACAACACTTCTGCATTTTCGCATTTTTGTTGTTCCTACAAAGGAACAATGCTTCTGCATTTTTGTTGTTCCTTTCCGAAGGAACAACACTTCTACATTTTTGCTGTTCATTTCCGAAGGAACAACACTTCTGCACTTCTGCATTTTTGTTGTTCATTTCCGAAGGAACAACACTTCTGCATTTTTGTTGTTCCTTTCCGAAGGAACAACATTTTCGCATTTTTGTTGTTCCTTTCAAATGAACAACATTTTCGCATTTTTCGTTGTTCCTCTTAAGGAACAACACTTTTTCGCATGCATTTTTTTGTTGTTCCTTTCAAAAAACAACACTTTTTTTGCGTGTATTTTTTCGTTGTTCCTTACAGGGAACAACACTTTTTCACGTGCATTTTTTTTGCTATTCCATACAGGGAACAACACCTTTTTGTGTGTATTTTTTGCTTTTTGGCATGCATTTTCTTTGCTGTTCCCTACAAGGAACAACACTTTTTTTTGAGTGTTTTTGCTTTTCCTTCAAAGGAGCAACACTTAAGGAGTATTTTCGAGAGAAACTCTTCGTTCCCCTTGTGGGATTATTCCTAGTTCATCTCAACCACATTTTACTGATTCCCTTTCATGGCATGAAGTACACTACTTTTATGAGGACAAGAATTATGGATTCTATTGAAGTGAGTTAATATCATTCACGTTATGATCTTTAACATGACAACGCCTTAATGATAAATTATTTTCAAAAGGGATACAATTATTTATATACTACTTTACTACATTATTTTCTGTTGAACATAATATTGATTGATCATCTTAATACCATGTTGGTTCCACCCTTCCTGATTATAATCTTCTCTGTCTGTAATAAATGAGATTATGGGTATATTTTTCTTTCTATTGACATGTTCAACTTCTTCCACCATCCCTACTCTTAAGGAGTACTGAGCCTACTTTTTATCATAAAAATGTGTGATAACAATAAAATTTTGTTCGCAGATGGAGGATAGGGGGTCTCATTACGAGCCAACCTACCATGTTCATAAGGCTGTAACAAAGTGACATTCCCATTATGGCCACTACACCAAGGTTATGATCCATTGGATAGCCAAATTATCCTTGGAACAAGAGGTCTCATCACGAGCCGGCCTGATCACTTTTGCTACATCCCAGTGAATGGCAATGTGGTTATCGGGTTACCATGCTAGCACACTGATCTCTTCCGTAGAACAACACTGGAACTCTCCATTTATAAATTGAGGATCCTGGCTCATATGGGTTAAAAAACAACCCTGCCGAGACTATGGATGTCTGCTGGCAGCAGAGGCTCTACTTATGGTATTGAAGTTATATCTTATAGTCAATACCATTTTCTTATTTTTTCTTTTTATCGGAGAAGTTATTTCCTTAATTTTTTTCCCTATTTTGAACCTTTACGCATGAGAAATTATTTTCTGATCAATCACATCATTTTTCAGCTAGAATACCGTCAGCAAAGCATCTTTTTAGCATATTGCTGTCCTTTTTCTTTTTCGCATAACTTATCATCAATACAAAGCGTCCTATCTTTTATTCATAGCTATCTTTACACACTCTGCTCTCATTATAACCATAACTCTCACCGTCTTATCATTGATATGTGTAATTTGCTTCATTTACTGTTGTATTGTTCATTCCCTTGCCTTGTCGTCAGCACAACACCTTTCATATGCTTTATGGTCATGGAATCCTTTTTTCAGTTGGAGGGGGGAATATATGCATTATGTGATAGCATGCGATATGATTACTGTACTCTGCCATAACTTGTTGATTTGACAAAATATTAATATTGCATGTATACAAAAGTTTTTCTGATTGAAATTTTTGCATGCATCTTAATCTATTGCTATTCAAAACTAACACTATGGATTCAAGAACATTGTATGCAAAAAAGTGATTTGTTTACAGGAGAACAACAAGTATGGGGAGGAAACTCTATTCACAACATGACCACACTATTGCAACTAACAAAAGAGGCTCGAGCAACTCGCGAACATGAACAATTGTTTAGACATGATGTGCTTGCCTGGATTCCACCTTTTGCATCACTTTTAACACCAACTCTGCCTACATCAGCTTCAACAAATGCCAATACATATATGTCATTCCACATTTTTATTTTTGGAGGTAAAACTTGAGGTAAAATAACATAATTTTCTGATTTATTACGAATTTAGGAGAATTTAATGAAAATCCATTTTGAGCATTATTTATCATCATTCATTCCACATCTTTACCATTTCCCATTTCAGCGGCATATCATCTTTCAGTTTGGGGGAGTGTTGCTTTCATTTTTTTTTTTTCTTATGACCATGTCATTCATATTCTTTATCATCCATTGCTATTCTTATTCTTTCTCAACCCCTCCCTTATTCCATGTTGTTTTACACCAAGCATAGAATTCAAAAGATGGTAGCAACCACCTCAATTTTTTTTTTTTTCTAGCATTGCATGAGGGCATGCTAATTCTTTAGATAGAGAGAGGAATTGCTATGCATGATAGATGTTTTCTACTTGCTTTCTCATTTAAGGCATACAATTTCAGTGCAGAAATTGATTTCCATAATATTTTAAAACTATGAACTCAATTCTTATGATCTCTAGAAAACACGGACGTATCATTCAAATACACAAACCCAGATAATTTCAAGTTAAATTGGTTCATAAAATTTCAGAAATCATGCACTATCACCTACAGCCATTTTGTTTATATCTCATGATCCGTGCATCAAAACAATCTGATTTTTGGATCATAGAAGCATTAATATAGTAGAAATCTACTTGTAAAATTTCAGCAAAATCTGGTTTGTAGTTTTTGAGAAAATGGTTAATTAAGTTTGTTGTTACTTATATCATATTTTGTTGCAACTTCATATACATAACTTGAACGTCAATGTAAGAATTGTTACGCCTTCATCAAGATTTCTAAAATTGAATATTAATTAATTAAGGAAGAATTCATTTGTTCTATCCATTTCATGAGCTGGGATGAACAATTTTTTTTATTGCTTGGTTAACACATGGGTTTTGTCTTTCGGTTGCATGAAGACATGTAATATATTCAGTTTTTTGTTGCATGAGGACATGCAATATATTCAGTGCGGGGGTGTGTTGGGTCGTTAATATGTCATTATTATTATTATTATTATCACTTTTGAACGCCTATTCCACCCATTTTTACTCTTCTTTATCATGTCATTTATCGTGGTTTATCATATAATTCTATCTTATAATGATTTATGCTCTTATGGAAAAATATGATTTATTCTCCTTTATTTTTAATAAATTGATGATTATGCATGATTTTATCAATGATGGTTTATTAATAAATTTGTTGTAACATTACTTATCAGTTTTAGCCTCCAACATATTTTCCAGATTGAAGATTTGATCATTAAATGTGCCAACTCAGAATTCGCTGGAATAAGAAGTGACGATTTTGTATTGAATGTTTTGGGCAAATGGAGAAGAATATGGAAAATCTGAAACATGGGTTCTATCCAGAACAGAAAAAATTAGTTTTGCAACAAGCAGTTTTCCCAAATTTGGTCCGTATTGAGAGAAACGGAAGGTTCTCTAAAGACGTTTTTCTCACATTTGTTGTGTGGCCGTTTTCTAAATTATCCCAGTTGCAATGCCAAATTCGACCTGTTCTTATTGAATGATTGATGGAGAGATATTCCAGATATGATCTTGCTTATAAATTTGTTGAGAACAATCCAATTTTGTAATGAGAATCATTTTGTAATCATCACGGTTGTAACTTCTCTTTTCTCTTTGTGTATTTAAATCAGCACAGAGATCAGAGAAGGGGATTTAATGATTCATGATGGATGATTAGAAAGAGAATTAGATGGATTGTTAGATTAGAGATAGATAGGGTAGGATAGGAGGAATGGGAGAACTACTATTGAGAAATTGTAACTATTATTGTTGACTCTCATTACTGAAGCAGAGAATGAAACTACTGTAATGTTTATGCAATGATTAATATATAAAAACAGTTGCAGTCCCTTGCACCTCCTGGAGTAATCACATCAGTGCGTCCTTGGAGGCTAAGGGCACGACCCTGGTGGATCCACTTGCTTTTTGTATCATTATTTTACAGTTCCATGTGATGGTTTGATTTCCTTTTCATTTCTTTAATTTACTTTATTCAGTAATATTTTGTTTCTAAACATTTCATGGAATCGCCCTGTTACATAAAAATTGTGATTATATTGCGTTGATAGCAAGATTATTATTTATAATGTCATGTTGTTAATTCTGATATAATACTTTGCTGTCCATTTCAGATTCTGTTGTTCATTTATAACTACAATCGTTGTTCATTTATAACTGCAATCGCTTATCATTCTGCTAGATTAAGATTGTTGATTCAGTTACATTTGCAGTTGTATATTTCTATTTAATTAGCCGTGTTGTTCAATTATATTTAAGATTGCTATATAATTCTAATAATTTAGCATTACTTCTCCTTTCCATTAATAATTCATTTATGTTAGATGAAGCTTTGCTGTTCAGTTTTTCAATAGACTTAGTCGCTGTTCTGCAAGGATTTGTGATCCAGGTGGATATTGGTGGCCACCTGCCAAGTCCACCTGGACCCCCACCATTCTCTTTCTCAGCATTTTCAGTTTCCTTAATTGTAGCACAACTTACTATTTTTAGCAGTTTTTCGGGTCCTGAACTTCCGGAGCCGTTTTGAGGCCCTAAACGACGTTTTTTGTGGAATCCAGGGGCAACATCGGTCCATGGAATGGACGGATGTTGCCTGTTGCAACAATGATAGTACTTGGATAGATCTTTCTAACGAGCTATTGTATGCGTCAAACGGAGATCATATGCCAAAGTTACGACCCCGGGAAGTTGATGTACCAATTTACCCCAAACGGGGCCCACAGTTTGGCGTTTCATCTCCTAGGGTTAGGTTTTGGAATGTTAAGGGTTTTTCATTGTTTCTCAACAATAAATAGGCCTTCGAGCCTCATTGTAACACAGTTCAGAGGCATGTAGCCATCACATCTCTTCTCAGAGATAAGCTACCATCGCCCTAGCTGGTTTATTTCCATTTATGGTTGTAAGCATATTTCAGTATTTTCCATTAATGAAATGAAGTATTATTTCCGCTGCATCTTTGTGTATATGGTTATCTCCGTAATTTGTTGCGTTCCTGTTTAAATCCGAATCAGTGGTATCAGAGCGGTCTGCTTTTTCTTTGTTTTTCTTTGCATGTCCCCAACAAGGTCGGGATATAAGGAGTTAGGGCTTGAACTGGTTGAACCTTTGCAAGACCAGCCTCGCAAATCCCGACGGCCTCCCATGGCGGACGAGAAGAAAGACGAGGGGGCAGGAGATCCCATCAAAATCTTGCTCGAAGAAGCCCTCGAGCGACAACGGAACGCGATGATGGACAGCTTTGCCCAGATCCTTCAGAGGCTACCCAGAAGCAACGCATCGGCTTCCAGCAGCTACACTGGAAACGCCACACCCTTTAAGGTACAAGTTAATTTTGAAATCCCCATATTCGAGGGTCAGATAGACGCAGATGCCGTAGATAAATGGTTAAATCTGCTAGAGGGTTATTTTTCTGTTCATGAATTTTCGAGTCGGGAAAAGATTGTTTTTGCTCTCCTCAAAGCAGCCCCCCACGTCAAGGACTGGTGGGAAACCTACTGCGAACAGAAGGATGAAAGTACTGGCTCACTATTTTCAGCCGCACCCACCTGGGATTCGTTCCGGGATGCCGTCAAGGAGCAGTACTACCCTGTTAGAAGCTATGAGGATGAATACATAAAGTGGACCATGCTGCGGCAGGGAAGGGACCAAGACGTGCCGGAGTTCACCAATCTTTTCCATACCCTTCGCAAAAAGTTGGGTATCAAGGATTCAGAGCAACATTTGATACTCAAATACCGTGGCTGCCTACACAAGTACATCCAGGAAGAAATACAATTCCTAAACATCCCCTCGCTCGGCGCAGCATACCGATATGCCGTCAAGGTCGAGCAGAAGTTTAAACAAAAGAAGCGAGACTTTGGATTTGCGTATCCAAAGTAGGGGAAAGGTGCCCCGAAACCACAGAACAAAGGACAAAGCCAAGGCGGGACAGTCCAAGACAACCAGTCGAAGCTGCAAGCAAAGAACAGTGCCGCGAAGCCGAGAAAGGACACTGGAAAATGGTGCGAGTTCCATAAGAGCTCCACTCGCAACACAAGCGAGTGTCGGGCCAGGCAGTCACTGGTGGCTGAGCTAAAGGTTTCAGAATCAGATGCATGTTCCGACTCTGAGTCAGAACCCGATAAGGGGTATGAAAAAGGGAAGCAGATCATTGATGCGGATCCCAGCACCACTGTTGCTACCGCAAAGGTCCAGAAAATTGAACCCGAAGATCCGGAGGAGGAGGAGCGTCTCTTCCACTCTCAGATGTGGGTAAAGGGTTCCCCGATATAGTTCATTGTTGATAGCGGGAGTCAAAAGAACCTCATTTCGGAAGAGGTCGTGAAGCGGTTGGGCTTACCGACCACAGCACATCCACAACCATACACCATTGGGTGGCTTCACCAAGGACGAGATCTTCGCGTGAGCAAGCAGTGTCGCCTTCCATACAACATCAAGCCCTTCACGGATGAGGTATTATGTGACATTGCTCCCCTTGAAGTTTGTGATGTATTACTAGGACAACCATACCTGTGGAAGCGACATGCTGTGTATGAATCAAGGCCCCATGCTGTTATTATTACATTGGGAAACAAGTTGTTCAGGATACCAGATGTAGCCCCACCTGCCGCCATCTCTTTGATTACTGCAAAACAATGCAGTAAGATCATTTCCAAAACCAGGAAATTTGTTTTCCTGATGATACGCCCTCAAGGAAAGAAGAAGACAGTGGCCGCGGCCTCTAGATGGGGTCCCTCTGCATGACAACTACAGATGGACAAGATTGTGGAGGAGTACGAGGACATCTTCACCTCCCCGGCAGGGGTTCCTCTGCACTGTCAAGTCAAGCACTCCATCAATCTGACCCCAGGTGCGTTGCTACCCAATGGACCAATTTATCGGCGCTCCGTTCTGGAGAACGATGAAATCAAGAGGCAGATTCAGGAGCTCCTGCAGAAAGGTCACATCCGTCCAAGTTCATCGCCCTGTGGGAGCCCGATCGTGTTGGTACAGAAGAAGGATGGGACGTGGAGACTATGTATTGACTTTCGGGCGCTGAACAAGATCACTGTCCGTAATAGGTACCCGATCCCGCGGATTGATGACCTCCTAGACCAACTAAAGGGGGCGAAATATTTCAGCAAGATCGATCTGAAGTCAGGATATCACCAGGTACCAATCGAACCCTCTGATGTGTGGAAGACTGCCTTCAAATCCAAGGAGGGCCTCTTCGAATGGTTGGTCATGCCTTTCGGATTGACGAATGCTCCTGCAACCTTTATGAGGCTAATGGATGACATCTTACGGCCATTCACCAACTCCTTTGCAGTAGTATACTTGGATGACATTCTAATCTTCAACCAGAGTTGGGAAGAGCACCTCCACCACATCCGACAGGTTCTCCAAACACTGCGGCAACACAAGCTATGTGCCAATTTGGAGAAATGCACTTTTGGCATGACCCAGGTTCAGTATCTCGGATACATCATTGATGAACAGGGGGTGCATGTTGATCCAGCCAAGATCCAAGTCATTCGGGATTGGCCCTCTCCAACCACTCTAACAGAGCTCCGCAGCTTTCTAGGTCTTGCCAACTTCTACCGCAGGTTTGTGTTGGGTTTTTCTCATATTTCTTGGCCCTTGAGTCAGGTCACCAAGGGAGGGGCGAAAGAAAAATTCTTTTGGTCTGAATCTCAACAGAAGGCATTCATGGAGTTGAAGGATCGCCTCTGCATGGCACCAGTGCTCGCGTTACCAGATTTACAACAACCATTTGAGGTCGAGACAGATGCCTCTGACTATGCTATTGGGGCAGTCCTTACTGAACATGGACATCCAGTGGCATATCACAGTGAAACACTTTCAGACACAGTCCGGAAGTACCCCACTTATGATAAAGAAATGTATTCCATTGTACAGGCCTGCCGACAATGGAAGCATTACATTTTGGGGAAAGAAACGGTCATCCACACAGACCACCAACCCCTGCAGTTCATACAGACCCAAGGGAAATTGCAGAATGATCGCCATCAGAAGTGGTCTACATACCTGCAACAGTTCCACTTGAATATCAAGTATAAGAAGGGCAGCACTAATAATGTTGCAGATTGCCTCAGTCGACCACCGATCATGGCGTTAACCACCGTGCTCAACTCTTGTGGGCACGAGACTTCTGATTGGCCACTTCTCTACAAAAGCGACCCAGAATTTGGCCACACATACCAGACACTCTTGGAGGGTCGGCGTGTTGCAGATTTTCACCTCCAGGATGCCCTATTATGCCACCTCGGTCACCTTTGTGTTCCTTCAAGCGAGCGTGCCAAGATGATTTGGGAAGCACACTACAGTCGGGTTGCTGGGCATTTCGAGGTCGAGAAAATAGTGGCAGTACTGCAAAATTATTTCTATTGGCCGAATCTTCGTCAAGATGTTGGGAAGTACATCAGATCATGTACTGCCTGTGCCATTGCCAAACCGACCATTAAGAAGCACAGCCTCTATACCCCGTTTCCTACCCCTAGTCGACCTTGGGAATCCATCTCCATGAATTACATGTCAGGCCTTCCTTCTACTAAGCATGGAAATGACTGTGTTTTTGTGGTCGTCGACAGGTTCTCGAAGATGGCCATTATGGTGGCCTGCAAGAAGAATATCACAGCAGAAGCCACTGCTAAACTCTTCTTTGAATGAGTGTGGGTGCACTTTGGGATCCCATAGTCTATCATCTCAGATCGGGACAGTCGGTTTCTCAGCGCATTTTGGTCCAGTCTCTGGTCAATGCTGGACACCAAACTCACGAAGTCCATAGCCTTCCATCCTCAAACTGATGGCCAGACAGAGGTTGTTAATAGGATGATTGTGCACATTCTGCGCATGTATAACTCAAAGCATCCACGCACATGGGACGAGAGCCTCCCCTATGTTCAGCACAGCTACAACCGAGCTCTTCACAGCTCCACTGGCCATAGCCCTTTTCAGGTGGGTTTGGGATTCCAGCCACTATGCCCCATTGATGTGGCCATGCCACTTGCAGCTAGTCACATGAATTCAGCTCATGTCTAGTCCGAAACAGATAAGGCCACCAGCTTCATTGAGCGCATCCAACATATTCTCCAGCAGGTCCATGACATTCTTGAGAAATCAAATGCCAAGTACAAGCAGCGACATGATCAACATCGGGTGCCACACAAGTTTTAGGTGGGCGACAAAGTCTGGTTGCATTTGCAAAAGGAACGCCTTACTGGAGCCTATCGGAAATTGAGACCACTCCGATATGGTCCTTACACCATTACTAAGGCTATGGGAGACAATGCATTTGAGCTCAGCATTCCCCCATTCCTTGGCCTGCACCCAATGTTCAATGTGGACCGCCTTCGGCCATACTTTCCACCATTGCTAGACACATCCGACATTGCAGAACAGCTCAAACCCACAAAATTAAATCCAGATTGCATGGAACAAGCTGCAACTGATCGGATCATGGACACACAGATCAAGAACACTCGCCAACAGAATATCCAACTGTATCGAGTTGTCAAAGCCAGCCAACTCCTTCAGCAGGGCAAGTGGCTCACCAGGGAACAGGTTCAGCAAAAGTTTCCTCATCTCATGGAGGAGCTCAACGCAGTGGGGACCATTGCTTCCTAAGGGGGGAGGAATGATCCAAGTGGATATTGGTGGCCACCTTCCAAGTCCACCTGGACCCCCACCATTGTCTTTCTCAGCATTTTCAGTTTCCTTAATTGTAGCACAACTTACTATTTTTAGCAGTTTTTCGGGTCCTGAACTTCCGCAGCCGTTTTGAGGCCCTAAACGACGTTTTTTGGGGAATCCGGGGGAAACATGGGTCCATGGAATGGACCGATGTTGCCTGTTCCAACAATGATAGTACTCGGATAGCTCTTTCTAACGAGCTATTGTATGCGTCAAACGGAGATCATATGCCAAAGTTACGACCCCGGGAAGTTGATGTACCAATTTACCCCAAACGGGGCCCACAGTTTGGCGTTTCATCTCCTAGGGTTAGGTTTTGGAATGTTAAGGGTTTTTCATTGTTTCTCAACAATGAATAGGCCTTCGAGCCTCATTGTAACACAGTTCAGAGGCATGTAGCCATCACATCTCTTCTCAGAGATAAGCTACCATCGCCCTAGCTGGTTTATTTCCATTTCTGGTTGTAAGCATATTTCAGTATTTTCCATTAATGAAATGAAGTATTATTTCCGCTGCATCTTTGTGTATATGGTTATCTCTGTAATTTGTTGCATTCCTGTTTAAATCCGGATCAATTTGTTTTTGCCTTTTAAATGTTATTACAACAAGTGTCTTTGTTCCATTTCTACTAGCAGCATTATTGATTGAATTCCCATTTCCAGTTATTTTCTTTCGTGTGGATTGAAAGATCAACAACTGTAAAGGACACTGACTACCGCTGTCTAAGTTCTCAGATTGGAGATCTTGCCTATAATTGATTTTCATTTGCATCAGTTTACAGGGGAGAGAGTTATCATTACTGAGTCCTCGAATGATGATTGTTTGAGTGAATGATTTATTTCAGAACATTTCAGTTTTTTGTTGTTCTGGTTAGATTTTGTTTCCAACATTTATTTACTTATGCATTTTAAGCACTATAATGCAAAACATCACTCTTGAGTAAATAGCCACCTCAAACTGAGTACACTCTTGAAATAAAAAAATCATCCCTGGGTTGACAATTAATGTGAAGATAATTAGGAGTTAAAAAGACACATTTTATCGCTCAACAACCAACTTCTCACATTGGCACACAATGGCTTTCTATGGCTAGGAGGGCCTATCCCAATTACAGACATGCTTATTCACAAAATCACGCACCTGCCTTATAAAGGCACGATCCCGGCCAAGGAATTTGGCAGAAAGACTCGGGAAAAAAACCTCGCAGAAAGAATGAAGAGGGGTTACAACCGCATGAAGAAGTCGTGAGGGTATTCAATTATGTCTATAACAAACCAGGTAGTTCAATTGGTCACCCAAATTTTAGTAGGGAAGGTGATGTGAAAATGTTGGGTGGATGAAGTTCTGGCGCTAGTAGTTTCCCTAGCTGCATAGTGTGTGAAAGGCGTACAGTTTAATTGGTCAAGATACCTCTTCCAAGAGTTCCTAGCGAACTACGAAGAGGCCCAAGATGAAACCAATCCATTCCACTACACTTGGTTGTTGTTATCGATTGTGCTCATTGTTATCGGGAAATATAGTGTCTATGCAGAGCTGCTAGTCCCACTAAGATGGGTAGCTATCTTAGAAACAAACAGATTAAAGTTTCTTTCGTTTTCCTTTATGAGAAGTAGATGAGAAGAAAGCAAGAGTACCAACCTTTGTCTTTTGCATGGTTCCTTGCCCGTTTCTTCTCCCTTCTGACAGATCTTTGCCGCTCCTTCCTTGCTTACCCCGATTCAAAGAGTACCTGTAAAGTCAAAGCAGCATAATACTATCGAAGTACAGAGATCTACATTCATAAACAATATAGGACCAGATATATATTGACCATGCAAATGCATATATCATCAAATATACAAGAATGTGGAGGAAAACTTGAATATCTTTATTGATATAAATATTAGAAGAGAGGATTACAACCCATTGATCTGACCCAGCGTCATCCTCTCAGCATGAAAGCCCTTCTTCACCTCATGAAAAGCTTAAATCACCCAACACTATGATATTCCACCAGGAAACCAGCAACACTTCCTTACAAGATGCAAAATTCTAGCCTCTAGATCTCTGGGATGAGGGATCCATATATAGATGATTGCAGGGGGGTGGGTCAACTTTTGGGATTTTGATTAGTGTCTTCTCTCTAATAGTTCTTGATTCCACTTGGAGATTAATAATCTCTTACTCATCCCTGGGTGAATTCAGAGCGGCAAGTGTCACAGGAGAAGCTTTTGGAAGATTCCATGATCATCCACCTTGCAAATTGTCTCTGCCATTTGTCTACTCTCGCCCATCACACCCTACATAAGGGCTTTCCAGTATGCATCACACTTTTTGCACTGAGCAAGTGAGATGCATCGCACCCTTAGCACTGAGCAATCTATATGGTCCAGTTTTGACTAGTTCTGAGCAGTTTTCTCTGGGGAACTTTTGGGAGATGATGTAATCAGCTGACCTTGTTCCTTTAGGGCATGAAACAACACTTTTAGGGACTTAGAAGCCCTTGGTTATATATATATATATATATATATATATATATATATATATATATATATATAGATATAGATATAGATATAGATATAGATATATAATTGGGGTTGCAGTGCCCAAAAATGTCTATAACAGTTGCCCCCTAAAGCATGAGGTCGTTAATATTTTGATGTCAGGTGAAATGCTTTATCATGAGGATCCAAGGTTTTTCGAGCTGGAAGGCGACCTGTAATAAGATACAATACAATACATTATCTTCATAATATTTTCATGATCTAGCTGAGGTAGGCATTCCCATGCTCAGCTTTATAAAGTCATTTCATGTACATAGGACAGACAATCGTCTGTGTAGCAGACTGATGATTCTGATAGAGCCATCATCCTTTGATTCGGATGATCATCTGTTCGGAAATGATGTACATTTGATATCTTTATTTTCCTAAATATATCGTAGCAAGGATGGATGAAACTAGATCCAGGGTCTTCAAACTCATTCAATCTTCGCCCGAAGTACAAGTCGATCCATGTGAAAAATGTTCTGGAGTCGAACATGGAAAGACATCGCCTGATTACCAGCCAATGATATAAGATGTTAACATGCGCGAGAGGAATCACCGATAATGATGATGACCCTAAAGGTACGACAGTACAATTCACGTGGTATGAAAATGGGACTTGGTGTCGAACACCACGCAAAATATTTCGGTTGAAGGCCATTGATGTAAACCTATCGCCGGAAGTGAGAAACTTGCCATTGAGGCATGCAAGCTTCAAAGTACTGAAAGGGTTGTTCCTAGGTCGACTTCTTGGATAATGATCTGATGTCGACAAGAAGTGACCCGTCGTAAGAGGGCCTTAATGAATCCCACATCTACGACACGAAACAGAGCAAATGACTTAGTGGAGGTGAAAACGATCTAATGATACAAGGTTCAGGGTGGTGGTCATGAAAGAATGGAGCGTGAATGTATTGCAGTGGATGAGACACAAAATGGGTTGGTGAATTCTCTGAGCGACTTCTCTTGAACATATCAGCGACACTGAAATGGATTGGTAGCGTTAACCCCAAAGATGGATGGTACGATGGACCAATGGTAATATGACTGGTGAACAGAATAACCCAACCCAACTCAGACATGGAGTGAAAGTGTCATGTTCAAGAGCGACTTGCTACCAATAAAGTTTCTTCAAGTTTTCTTCCCAATTTTCCCCAGTCATTGCTCACCAGTACCTCTTTATTTTTATCAAGCTTGAGGAGGATAACATATGGTTGTTCTATAATTTTCCCTTTGGGCAAACCCGTCGTTATGTTTTAACGAGCCTAGCGACAGTGAAACTCGTTATTGTCTCTATCGACAAGTTTGTCGCTATTGGTTTTAACGAGTTTAACGACAAAGACAACTCGGTCCTTTTTCAATTTTACAGAGTCTAAAAAGGGACGAAAAGGAAGCTCCAATAATCCTTTTTCGTCATATAATCCCTTAAGTCCGAAAAAGTATAAAACAATATGAAAGGGATGAATTTTCAATAGTTTTAATTAGTCGAACAAGACAAGGGCTTGATATTTTTGTGTAATAATCCCTCAGGTCCAAAAAGATTAAAATCCAAAGGAGGGATAGCACTTCCGATAGCTTTAACGAGCTGTAGAGGCCAATTGCTCAGCAATATTTTCATATTTTACGAGTCAGATGAAAAGAGCTTAAAGGAGACTTGTTTTTTGAGGAACGAGTGATATTTTCGGGTAGCTGCTAATTCCAGGTAAGGTTTGGAATTTTCCAATCACGGCAGTGTCACAAGGATGGCTAATAGAATCACTCGTCGCAGCTGTTCCTCAAAAGGGTAAACAATCAAATGGAGGTGTATGATCGGCTAAAACAGAGTGGAGGTGATGATAAGAACACGACCAAGGCTCAAAAGCTGATGATAATGCATTCACAATGGTTATTTACCAGAGATTAGTTCATTTTTTAATGAGCTTAAACTCTGGGGGAAAATTTGCTCATTGCTTAGGTTTAATTTTTAACGAGCTTGAACTTCACACAAAAACTGCTCATAATAACGGTCATTGATATTCGACCCACTGTTAACACTATGTTTTTTTGACGGTCGTACTACCTGTTCAATTACTCCATCAAACTGATTAGAAATGAGAATAAATACATGAAAAATGAGTTAAAACACTAGTATCCTACTTGAATTACGTGAAACGTAATTTAAAAGTGGTTTTTACCCCTCATTTTAACTCGGGTTTGTTGGAGCTTTGGAGGTGTTTTCCCCCTTGATTTTCACCAGCCAATTCCGGGAGATTCTGTGGACGATTCGCGGCACCATCTGGACTAGGTAGGAGCTAAACCTGAGCTCTTCAGTTGCATTCTTTCCTTTTTGAATTCTGAGCATGTTTCCCTGTCTTTTTGAGCCCCTGAGGTTTGAAAAATTCACTCTGGCCCCATCGCACCCTTCCTATATCGAAAGGTGCGATGCATATTGGGCTAGCCATTGGCCAGTCAGTATGCATCGTTCCCAGTACTCTGCTGGGGTACGATGGGCACAAGGAGGGAAACTTGTGCACTGTTTTCTCATGGAATTTTGGCCTGTTTGTTGCCAAATCAGGATCCTGACTCTTCTCTTGTTTGTTTTCAGAGATTCATCAGAGCAAAATGGTTGTTACATGGCGAGAACACGAACATGAAGAAGAGGACATGGTTTCTTTACATGATCCGAGTATGGTAACTGCACTATGGAATTGTGGTTTACTCAAGTTCTTCCGCATTTCTAGCATGAGGCAACAAATCAACTTGTTGCAATATTTTCTCGATGCATGGGATCCTACCAACCAGGTGTTTTAGATCAGAGGCAAATTCATCCCCTTGACTGTCATGGACATCTATTTTTTGACTGGTTTGTCGAGGCGTGGTGCCCCTCTCTCGCTATTAGGTTCCGTCCATGGGGGTGAATCCGTGAGGGATTATATTCGTCGATAGTGAAGAGAAGGATCTCAGCCGAGTAGGGATGGCAAGATCAATATCTGAGATGTCACTGACCGGTCCTTGAGAACTATTTTGTTCACCTTTGCTAGACTAGCTGGTAGTGCGGCTCTTCACTTGGCTAACAGGTCCTACATGCAGTACGCCTTGGAATGCCTTGAACCAAAGGTGTTCAATTGGTGTGATGAAGTACTCCCTGTGATAAAAGAACAACTGACCAAGGTGAAAAATGGACGATCTAAGAACTTTGGCTATGGTTCTATTTTGACCTCTTTTGCCTTGGAGAAGATCCCACTGATGCAGCCGCAGTATATTTCACTTGGTTTTCCGCCACCGATTGAGCCACAAATGCAGAGATGGGTTGACCTTATGGCCCGACATGCTGGTCAGCCACAGGTTTCTTTCTCTGACACCTTATTTGAGTGGTTTGATCGTCAGGATATGGTCTATGTCGAGTGTCCAAATGCTGGTATGGATTTCCGGGGTGACCCAGATTTGGTGTTGTCGGCTGGTGAGCAGTGGAGTGTTATAGGTAAAATCTCTTACCATATCTCTTTTTATTGTTTTTATAATGTTCTTATGCTTTCTTTTATCAAGACTAATCAAAACTCATGTGCTCATGCAGATATCGGACCGGTGCGACCAGCAGTGCGCTTGAGAGCACCAGCTGTTGTTCCAATAGGAGAGGCTGTAGGGAGGGCTGTCCTTCGCGACCTGGATGTGGCCAAGACTCTTGCAGCATTGTAGGATCAGATCGAAGGCCTCACTCTTGGTATCCCGGATGTGAGGACTGACGAGCTGCCTCTGAGATTACAGTGACATACTACTGGCGTGCCACGTCGATGGACTAGGCTTTTACGCATGATTGCACAGGCGGTGACTTGTTATCACCAACACCATTAGACTAGGGTGCCCCCTAGCATTTTGAGTTTTTGGGTCATTTGACCGATTTTGTCTTGGTCGCAGAACATTATGTATAAACCATAAACAGTATATATATATATATATATATATATATATATATATATATATATATATATATTTGATTTTCGAAGCTTTATTTTGGTTAAGTTATATGATCTTGATGCAAATATTGATGAAATGCTTCTCTTTTATAAATGTCGCAAATGTCTATCTAACACATAATTTTCCAATGAGTCTATTAATGTGTTTAAGTTTCTGGAAATATGTTGATATTCAATAGAATCGAGCTGTCGTTCCAAAATCTTGACCCTTAGGAACATGCGATAGATAGTTGGATTCCGCACGGAGTAGATACCGGTGAGTTGTAGAATGACGAGTTGTGAGTCTAGCCTGATGACAAGTAGGCGTATGTCACGCGTGACGGCATTAGAGAGGAGTTCTATCAACGTGTTGTATTCAACGATGTTGTTTGTTGATCGACCAATACACACCCCTCTGAAACTCACTAACTTGCCGCTTGGATCAAAGATGGCCCAGGCCGCAGAAGATAGGTTTCGCGAACTACGACTCGCTCCATCGGCATATCCAACAAATGATTCCAATAGGTTCAACATCTGCAACAAATGAAAAAGTGGATTACCTAACCAAAACAATTACTCTTAGCGAAAACAAAAATGTAACAAAAGCATAGGGGTTACTATACTGAGTCAAGCATAGTAACGCTTAAGGTACAACCCGTTGCGGGGTTGCGCCAGTGGAATCCCATCATAATCCACTAACTCGTAGGCTCCTTTTGCTAATACATGCTTGACAATATAGGGGCCCATCCATAATGACTTGAACTTACCTGCTCCTAACATATCGGACTCTTGGTCGTAAAGTAAGACCAGGTCACCTTCTGAGAAGACGCGAGGTTTGACATTCTTGTCAAACTGTGCCTTGACTCATTTATTATGGGCTTTGTTAGCCAAGGTGGCATCACGACAGGTTTCATCCAATTGGATTAATTCCAAGAAATGAGCCTCCTCTTCTGAAGTTTCGAGGAGAAGGTCAACTGCGAGCTTGAGGGACGAGATTTCGCACCGAACTGGTAAGATTGCTTCCAGGCCATACACCAGCTGAGAGGGTGTAAACCCAGTTGCATTCCTCACCGATTTCCGGTATGCCCACAAGGCCGAGTATAGGATCAAGTGCCAACTCCATTTCTAGATTCCAATCATCCTTTGCAGCATGCGCTTCAGGACCTCGTTGATTGCCTCAACTTGCCCATTAGCTTGCGGATAATACGTTGTAGAGCTATCGTGGGATAGTCCTAATTTGGCAGCCAACTCAACCATCATGTGATTGCAAAAATGCGATCCATGATCTGTGACTATAGCCTATGGAACACCGAATCTGGAGACTACATGATTGAAAAAGAAAAGAGCAGCGGTTTCGCCGCTGTTGTTTAATGTAGGCATCGCCTCAGCCCACTTGGTAAAATAGTCAACTACGACTATGATATACCCATGCCCCCCGTCCAAGGTGGGGTTACATGTCATGAAATCTATGTCCCATTTGGCGAATGGCCCAACAACAACTACTAGCTGCAGAGGTGCGGGTGGTATTCTGGTTTTGCGATCGAAGATTTGACAAGCATGGAAACTTCTGATTGCGGTTATGGAATCTTTGAACATTGTTGGCCAGAAGTATCTTGCTCGTAAAATCTTTTGAGCCATAGCATAACCAAATTGATGCCCCCCACACGTGCCTGAATGACAATAATTCAAGACTTTTTTGGCCTCCTCATGGGTGAGGCACCTCCACAGAACTGTATCGATACCACGACGGTAAAGTGTATCACTGACGATCATGTAGCCTTTTGCTTGGTATCGAGTACGTCGCTTCTCTGAACGGAAGGTATTAGACCTATATGTTTGGGTCTGGAGATAGATTATTATATCCCCATACCACGGATCGCTTGAAGATATCGGAAACAAAGATTCATCCGCGATTGTTTCATTAGATGTTGAATCGTTGGATGACGATGGGAGATCGCATAGAAACTCTGCGAAAACCAGGGCTTTCTTTGTTTTGGATTTTACGAATTCTAGATCAAACTCTTGCAAAATTGCTATCCATTTGGAATATTTCCCCCCCAGTAACTATCGCGACAAGATATAAGTCATGGGGTTTCAATCTGACAAACTGGTAGTTTTTCGAAAGAGAATATAGTGTCGAAATCTCTGTATCACTTGAACAGCTGCGAGAGTTGGCTTTTGAACATAGGAGTACTTGGTTTCTATATCATTTAAGTTTTGACTTAAATAATAGATAGGATGTTCAATTCCATTGTCTTCTTGAACTAAAACCATTGCTATGGTCGTATCTGCTGCAGCCAGATACAGGTTAAAGTCTTTTTGATAATCAGGAGCATACATTAATGATGCTTTTATTAGGGATTCCTTTAAAGCATCAAAGGAAGCTTGCGTGACTTGATCCCAGATGAAGGGTACTTCTATTTTCAACAGATGAGTATAACCTTTAGCAAGTTCGGCGTAATTTGGAATGAACCTCCTTAGAAAGTTTGCTTTTGCTTGGAGTTTATGAATCTGAAGCAAATTTGAAGGTGGAGGAAAATGAATGATTGCCTGAACCTTACAGGGGTCGAGACGAATTATGTCCTTCGAAACTACAAAGCCAAGTAAACAACCAGAACCGACACAAAACACACATTTGTGTGGATTGAGTCGTATCTTGTAGTGTCGGCAACATAGAAATATCGGTCTCAAATGTTGCGGATGATCGGTTCACTTTCGCAAATGAGCTGGAAGATCGTCGAGATATGGTTGAACGATGTTCTTGATGTCATGGAAGGCATAATTCATTGCCCTTTGAAAGGTTGCCCCTGCGTTCTTTAAACCCAAAGGTAGCTTGCGGTATGCGAATGTGCCCCACGGACAAATAAATGCAGTTTTTGACTGGTCTTGTGGGTGGATATTTATTTGATTATACTCGGAAAATCCATCCATAAATGAGAAGATTTCAGATCCGGCGCATTCATCAATTATCTGGTCGATAAAGGGTGTAGGGTAGTTGTCCTTTGGACAAGATTGATTTACATCCCTATAATCGATGCACACTCTAATCGTTCCTTGCTTTTTCATTACAGGAACAATATTCGATACTCAATTAGTTAGAGGAACGGGGTAAATGAAACCAACATGGAGAATTTTTCAATTTTCGCTTTGATGGTAGCGACTTTCTTGGGTTGCACCTGCCAGAGCCGTTGTCGTATTGGTTTGACATCTGGATACATCTTAATTTCATGTTCAACTATGCTCGAGTCAATGCCTGGCATTTCATTATATGACCAAGCAAAGACATCTCTAAACTCCCGAAAAAGAGTGTGATATATTTCCACTTCTGAAGAAGAACAAGATTTGCCGACATGAATATTCTCTACTACATCTGTTTTGGTCGAGATATTTATGGCAATAGTTTCTTCAATATTCGACAGGTTTCACTCGGAATCCACCGTGTTTACAGTATTTGATAGAAAACCAAAAACTAAGGGATGATGAAGGTCACTAGAATTATCTTCCTTACAATCCGAAAAATGGGAACGATGGTGGTAATCTTCCCACGGCGCCCCGTCAATCATCATTGACTGAACAATTCCTTCGTCTGTAGAATGTAATTGCGACCAAGGATCTGAAGGGGTGCCATATTCCTTAGACGTATCTATCCAAACGCTTGACGAGCGTTGATTTGGGTTTGCCTTCCATGCCGAAAACATTGATTGCTATAATATTTCTATTGGGCTTGGAGGCAATACCTGCTAATGATCCATGCTAATATCATGTTCGGGTGTCTTTTGAATAGAAGAACCCATATTGTAGGTTCCTACCATTGCCACTTCCGCCAGATTGTTTAGAGGTTGTAGGGAAAAAGTCCCCATCAATGTAGGGTCTTTTAGTAGGCCTACTCCAATATTTTGAAGCAAATGAGGGCTTCCGTGGATCATTGGAATGCTTCCCGTAACTTGTGAACTGTTGTGGAGAAATGTTTGTTCGTCGACGATTGTGATTCCTCCTTGGAAGGGAAATGCAATCTTCCTGAAGTAAGTCGACACAACGACAGCCATAGCATATATCCAGGGCCTTCCTAGTAGGATGTTGTAATCGAGGTTTCCATCGATAACTTCAACATCAATTTCTACTGTTTTGCCCCCTAGTTCAATTTGCAAGTTACTTAAAATCCTGTATGGGGTATATGTTCGTCCATCAAATGCTTTTAATGTCGTTGACGATCGTGACAAGGGTGGAGAGCCTAAATTTTTCCCGCAACTCATCAACATAATACATGTAGATGCTCCCTCATCAATAATTGTTCTATGAACAATTTTGTTGAGGGCTTTCACTTGAATAAGGAAAGCTAGTTGAGCTGGTAACTGAGGGTCATATCCTTTATGATTAAATGCCACTAGATTAGAATCCGTTGGGTTAATCCCACCTATTACTGAAAATAAAGCCTGCTTTTGGGAGGGGCAATTTTGCAATACCTCAAGTGTCGACATAGCGGACGGCGATTGGGCCAGATCCTCCATTATATTATAATGCTATGCTACTCTGGCACGAGGATTAAATGTCGATTTGTGTACTACTCCCTTTGGCGGTTTTATTATTAGTTCAAGAATGATGGGTGGCGCAACTTCGGTTAGAGTTGTTGTCAAACTACTAGGTTGATCATTAGCCTTGTTGTTCGACAACTGTGGATTCTCGTAATCTTTATTCCTTGTCGATATCAAAGCATCAAGCTGCTTTGAAACAGACAACATAAGCACTTGGGACGGGGAAGCATTGTCACTAGCAACCAGAATTGTTCCTGGATTTGGAAATGGATTAGTCATTCCCGCCGAGGTTTTTGAACTCTTCAAGAATTTTCTAAGCTCATCTTTATGTGGACAATCTCTCGTCCAATGATCCTCATCGCATATAAAGCATGGATGACTTGGTTTCCTATCTCCAGAAGGGTTTGCAGAAGATTTTTCAGGAGACGACTCCTCCTGTTTATTCTTTTTCCCTTTTTTTTTCTTCTTTCCTCTTAGTTGCTTCAGTTCTTTGCCTTTGTCAATCGACACGGCATTCACCTCCTAGGCGAGAAGTTCCTCATTTTCATTTTGACTTGAAACCATACGAGCTTTCTTTGATGCAGCCTTTACAGTTTTCGTGCTAGTCGTACCTATCACGCCATCGCCGACATGAGAGTCTTTGTTTGATTTAGGAGGAGGAACGGAGAATTCCAGTCTAGGAACATCAGGGATTTTATCATAGAGCATGCCAGATGAGTATAGATCAAGTCTAGATATTGCGCACGAGCAATGACTTGCTCTTCAGTGATGACTCCTCCTTTTGCCACATCTTCTGTAATAGAAGGCAACAATGACTTAATAAACCATTCAGCTAACAACTAATCAAGAACATATGTTTTTACCATTCTACGACAACGTTGCCACTCATGAATATGATCGGATATGTGAGTGGCCATCGTTTGTTTGAAATTGGTAAGAAGCTCTGTTCCTGTTTCATACCTTATGGGTAACTGAAAATGGGTTAAAAAGGTTGTGGCTAGGGCGCTGAAGTTGTCGAATGAAGCTCTAGGCAATTTGATATACCATTTTGCTGCCGGACTAGTTAACGTTCGCTGAAAAAGGTGAAGCCTAATCGAATCATCATTGAGAGTGTTTGATGAACACCACAGATGAAAGGTCATCACATGATTCGACGGGTCTTCACCCGGATTCCCATTAAATTTAGGAATATTTGACGGAATTTTATGATGAATCGCTGGCCACCAAGGGGCATAAGCAATTGGATCGTTTGTTAGCTGATTTAGATCTAGTAACTCTAAAGTCGCCACGAAGAGCAATTGTTGATTCAGGTTCAGTGAAGCATACCCAGGATAAGATGGGATCGCCTGAACAGTTGGTCTTTGCATACCAGCATAATGCATTTGATGCTGGTAACTTTGGTAAGGTTGTTGGGCATAACCATTCTGATATGATTGACGTTGACCGTTTTGAATATATGGTTGCCCATTACTTGCAAAGATTTGTTCCTCAGATCCTCGGTAAGCTTGTTGGAATTGCGGTTGTTGATATTGCACCAGCCATGGTTGCAAAGCCATTTGCTGTTTTCCAATACTGGTTGTTTGACCAAGATGAGGGGTAATGGTACTCGTTTGAGCCTGGGTCACTCCAGTTAAGGAGCCACTAATTGGTGATTGTGGTGGCATCGTAGAGACAAGAGGCTGTTGTATTACGACCTGAGAAACTTGAGGTTGGCATACAATAGGCAACGCTTGCACTTGCGACACCGTCACAATAGCCGGCGTAGTGGGGATATTTGACACAGGTAGACTTTGTTGCATTGAGTATACAACTCTTGGTTGCTGAGGCAGTATTGGCACCCAACCGCTGGATGTAATTCCAGCATAACCCGAATTCTACTGGGAACTCTCGTATGGTTGTTCTCCCGAAGGAGACAATGAAAGGGTATATTGCCCCCCATACGGTGACAATCCAATGCTCAAAGGAGTGATTTTCCTTTGGGGACCGGACTGCCCAAATTGATATTAATGCGAAGGATCAATTTGCTAAGACTCAACATAAGAGATTCGAGATATTAATCCGGACGAACAAATGGGAACAGACCATACCGTCGAAACAACCCCTGGATGGACTCCATCTAGCGATTGAGAGATAGTTGGGACAGATGGTATGCCGACGAACATAGTTGGAGTAATAGCAGGAGGTTTCGTCGCTGCTGTGTTAGATGACACAGTCCTAGATGTTGTCGGTTGTTCAGACATATCTAGTCTATCGAAACGATTTCCTAGCGATTCTACAAGTACTTCTGCTGACAGGAGACTAACTTCTGATGAAGAAGGATATAGGTTGATCCCAGCTCCAAAATGCGATGGAGTACTAGATGGACGATCCTCTACAATCTCTTCTATAGCAATCAATCCAGGTGGGGGAGGTAGACCGCCAGGTCCGTAAAATATTCTGGTGCCGAAGAAGGTATAGATTGTGCAGCGATAGTCATCGGAGGGGTAACACCTTTCGAATCAACTATAGATGGAGCCAGTTAAGGAATAGAAGTGTTTGTTGTTACACTAGGATCAATTGTAATGTCCTCTTGTGGCTGCGGAACTCCTTTTGTAGAGGCAGGGATACCAGAAATGGTTGGAGTAACTAGAGCCCTTGAGGATGTTGGAACACAAGTTCCAAGCAAACTAGGGGACTTTGATCCGGTTAAAAGAGTTCGCTTTGTCCGGAACGGTTTCGTTTCCGAAGTCAAAGACGGTTGACTCGTTAATCTCCGTGAACAACGAGGTTTCGATTGAATTTCTTCCACGATTGTGGATTACTTGATCAATTCAAAATAAAGGGGAAAATTTTTCCAAATTAAATTAATTTTAGATGCTTTGACACAACTTGCTTTTTCAATTTTTAAAAGTTGAGAAAAAGCTAAAGATGACTCTAGTCGCCTTCGATTTTTAATGAGCCTGAAGTGACAAGTTCTCAAATGGACCTTTTCCTTTAAGGAGTCTGAAAAGGAACGAAAGAGACTACTCTGGAAATCTAGATAGAGAGATTACCAAACCAATCGCAAAACTACAGAATACTTTTTACGGTACGGCAATCAATCTTCCCGAATGCTGTGTTCAGTGCATTGCGATCGATAAGGCAGCAGACACGGCTTCCTAAGGATAAAGGATATAGCCTATTGTGGTCTCCCAATATATACTCAACGGTACATGGGAGCACAAGTCCATACTGGAATTTGTCGTCTCAAAGAGGAGGAATCACCCAACTAACAATGAAAGCGATAGTTACCAGGCTTTACGACACTGGAATACATCTCTAGCCTAGACTTCTAAATGTTGTGTGTTAGGTTCCAAAGCGTTTTTATGTTCATTGAATTTATTTTACAGTTGATCTTTCTTAAGAAGTTTTCCTTTCAGGTTCACCATGTGATGTAGATATATAATTCGTAAAATGCAATCTAATATGATAAACAATCGTTTAATCTTCTTTTTGCAATGAAAATCCTAGCTACTAAGGAAAGAGGAATGAGATTCTTTCAACATAGAGAAGAGAGCACACACTAGATGCACTGTCCTAAATCAAACCAACAAGCAGTCTAAATGCAAATGCACATGCATGTATTTGTTTTTCGCTTTCTTAATGTGTGAATGACAGAAAGAATGCTGAGTACAAATCTGAATTATCTTTTCAAAGCGACAGTACTGACAAATTTCTCTTCAAAAAATGAAAGGAAGATAATGACGACACTTTGCGATTTTGAATTGAAAATTGCATTTGACACTTGAAAAACTATTAATTCAAATCAAATACAAGAGTAACAGTGTAACCAACCATCAAGAACAATAGGATTCTCTTCTTTGACTGAAAACGACACTTGCGACACTTCCAAATCAAAAGACGACAGTTGGATTACACTACTTCCTTGTAAAGGAGAACTGTAAATGACGAACAATACATAAAAACATTTGCAGTTCTTTGTACAATGGAGGCAGAATTATGCAAAGGAAGGGAGTTTCCACAGTGGTATACTGATTACAGATAGCAAAACTCCTGAATAAAGCTGAAGAGAGTGAGCAAAAAACCAAAATCTGGAAGCAAAAGAAGTCTTATTTGATCATCGCACCTGTAATACAGGGAAAGAGCGATGCATCTCACCTACTGCACACGGGAGGTGCGATGCATCCAGATTCCCAAGAGGAGAAGGTGCGATGGTCTAGGGACGAGACTTCAACTTGGTTCGGGGTCACAGTTTGCAGCTTAGTTCAGGGATTTAGGCCGAGCTAATGATAATCAGTAAATATAAATCATAGGGACTGATCTAATGAGGCTACTAGAGCCACCACCAGGGCAATTAGGATGTTTGCAAATCGATTTTTCAGTTTATAAACAAAACCTGGAGATAGACTGAAGCAGCATTGATCTACTTTGCACTTGCATAGCAAATGCAGTTCAAAGGCTAGTTGGCTTAACTTCAGGCTCCGTCTGTAAGTTTATAAAACAAACAAATATAGAAAAGCAAACAAGCTATTCGCTCCCCAGTGGAGTCACCATTTTGTTATCGGGAAATCTACTGTCTATGCAGAGCTACTAGTCCCACTAAGACGGGTAGCTATATTAGAAACAAATAGATTAAAGTTACTTTCGTTTTCCTTTATGAGAAGTAGATGAGAAGAAAGCAAGAGTACCAACCTCTGTCTTTCGTTTGGTTCCTTGCCTGTTTCTTCTCCCTTCTAACAGATCTTTGTCGCTCCTTCCTTGCTTACCTGGATTCAAAGAGTACCTGTAAAGTCAAAGTAGCATAATACTATCGAAGTACAGAGATCTATAATCATAAACAATATAGGACGAGATATATATTGACCACACAAATGCATATATCATCAAACATACAAGAATGTGGAGGAAAACTTGAATAGCTTTATTGATATAAAGATTAGAAGAGAGGATTACAACCCATTGATCTGACCCAGTGTCATCCTCTCATCATGAAAGCCCTTCTTCACCTCATGAAAAGCTTAGATCACCCAACACTATGATATTCCACCAGGAAACCAACAACACTTCCTTACAAGATGAAAAATTCCAGCCTCTAGATCTCTGGGATGAGGGATCCATATATAGATGATTGCAGGGGGGTGAGTCAACTTCTGGGATTTTGATTAGTGTCTTCTCTCTGATAGTTCTTGATTCCACTTGGAAATTGATGATCTCTTACTCATCCCTGGGTGAATTCAGAGAGGCAAGTGTCACAGGAGAAGTTTCTGGAAGCTTCCATGATCATCCACCTTGCAAACTGTCTCTGCCATTTGTCTACTCTCGCCCATCACACCCTACAGAAGGGCTTTCCAGTATGCATCACACTTTTTTCATTGAGCAGGTGAGATGCATCGCACCCTTAGCACTGAGCAATTTGTATGGTGCAGTTTTGACCAGTTCTGAGCAGTTTTCTGTAGGGAACTTCTGGGAGAGGATGTAATCAGCTGACCTTGTTCCTTTAGGGCATGAAACAACACTTTTAGGGATTTAGAAGCCCTTGGTTTATGGACATATATGACTGGGGTTATAGTGCCCAAAAATGTCTATAACACTCGTTGTGTGGGAATTTTCAGAGGATAGCCAATTTCCTTCGCTCGAGGAAACATTTCCGGAGGCAGTGTAATTCGCTTCCCTATGGGCTATAAAGGATCCTGCACGAATTACCGAGGTGAAGATATTTTGGGTTCTCATATAAATGTCTCTCCGCATGGCCATCAATCAACGTTCGAGGTTGTTCCCAACCTTTCATACGCAGTTGTTAGCCTACGTGGTATTCAAGGCTGACTCCCATAGGGTATATATCCAAGTGCAGAAGGATCTAGAGCAGAAATGTCATGACTTGCCCTATTTGGTGAAAAAAACAGATGTGCAGGAGGCTGTCGCAAAATGGCCTGCAGAATGGTGCACCCCATCAGACTTACATGCTGTAACAAGCATAAGCACAGGAAATTCTGCTACACAGAAGAGAAAGGATGCAACTAAGCAAGTTGCACGTACGCTCGTAGAGTAGAAGAATAAGGAAGTCGCAGAAAAGGCTCGTGTGGAACAAGAACACATTACCGAGGAGTAGGCAAAACAAGAACAGCGCGAGTCAGAAAAAGGTGACAAGACACCTTTGCCAGAGATAGAGGAGGAAGAACTTTCAGGACAAGGCAACAGAGGGGATGAGGGGCAGAGCACCCCATTTACTCTAAAGAGACATGGCAAGGAGCAGCAGGGTGGTACAAGGAAGAAGAAGAAATCAGATAAGTCACAAGGTGATCCCATGGTTCTAAAAGAGAGCGATCTCAATGAGATCGGGTATAGAATTCGGGATCTAGGGAACGCCCAAAAGGATCTACACGAGTTGGAGATCCAATCAAACAGAATACAGGTGGGCACCGAACAAGTGAGCGTGGAGCAAGCGAGACTCGCAACGACGACAAGCCAAGCAGCAGAGTTAGTAAGGACCCTAGAACTATAGCATTGCCAGATGGGTCCCTTCGCATAGAGTCCACTGACGATTGTATTATCCTGAGTACAATGAAGAACATCCATCTGAATATAGCGGCGCTCTACAACGAGACCCTCCATGCACTGCATACAGGGGTCGCAGATGAATTGACAATTAGAGAGCAGTGCGCCTTCAACCTTATCAGTGAGTATAAAGTGAACAGTGACCAAATGTTCACTAAAAAGACGTGGGCCTTGAAGGAAAAGTCTGGAGTCAGTAGTAGCAGAGGCATGCAGGACAGTGCATGAACTTCACATCCCGAAGGATGCACAACTATAGGTAAAGATCATAAAACTAGCCACTGGTGTGCATGAGGCTAAAGCAGAGGTTGGATGGGTAGCTCAACATGAATATTGTAGAACTGTATTTAAAGTTGCAACCCACGACTCCACTTGAGGTCTGGGAGTAGCATGGAGCCGAGATAAAGGAAGGCATGGCAACCTTGGATGCCACAGTCACTGACTGTGCGGCATTATTCAAGTAGGTCATGGAGCTAGTGACCAATTTGCAGGATGATCTAAACCTGCAGACACTGAAAACGGAGGTGAGGGAGCTGCAGCGGCAATATGATGAAGTCAGGGCAACTGCACGCTCCATTTCTCCAATACAGCACCTTGCTAAGTTACAGGAAGGAAAGCTACTCCTCGCACAGGTGGAGGAAGCGCAGCAAAATGAGGCCTTGCTAAAGGCCAAGTTGCAACCTTGGTTAGAGGAGGCTTATCAAGTCATGAATGTTATTCAGGATAAGCTCAAAGGGTTGCAATAGAAACAACAGACAATGAGGCTGGCGGTAGAAGGACCAGCCACAGAAAAAATGGTTGAGGAAGTCAAGCAGGCAACAATACAAAAGGTTGCCAAAGTCGCAGTGATCCAGGTGGAGCTGGGAGGTCTTCGCAATAAGTTCACATCACCAGTAGAGTGACTCGGGGTGAGTCATGATCTTTGTGTTGGGGGCCTATTAGGATGGGGTCCCCTGGGTTAGTTTTGGGGTTAAGATAACCCAAGTTTTGGTACATTTTGTGTAAATAATGTAAAGTCTCCGAAATTTGTGGATGCAGAGCGCGTAGATGGATAGGAGTCAAAGGGGTTCAACCCCTTATTTTATGTAAAGTTTGAGCCAGTTTTGAGATTCACCCATGGTCCGCAGACCACAAAATTGTATGAAAAATGCTATAAATAGGCATGTCTTAGGGAATCTAAGGGATAATTAAGAGTAGAATGGGTGAAAAGTGATAGCGAAGAGAAGTGGATAAGGCAAAAGAAAGGCTCTGCAACTCAGTGCATAGATGCCTAGGTAGAGTCCACGGCTAAGTGCACAGACCCCTACAACTGAGTGCACAAAGCATTTTTGAGTTTGTAATCCTCAATTGAAGATCAATAAAGACTATTTTCGAAGAATTCTTGCATTGTTCTGTTTATCTATGTTAATGCTATATCATGTCAATAAATGATGTGTTTTATGAAATATTGATTGAATGTTGTGCGACTCTCTTGAATAATTATTGATGATGTACGCAATGCATGTTTAAGTATTTTCATGAAGAATCTGATGCATTCTCTAATGTTTACTAATAAATTAAGTAGATCTGCGTGAGCACTAATTTAGGGTTGTTCTCTGATGCACGTAAGTGGATAAATTGACTTTTAAAGGTCCGCAAAGACTAATTGTAGACCTTCACGAAGGTCTAAAGACTATTTTAACAGAGTTACAGTAGCATGCCCTAAGAGTTTATCGATATGTGTGAAGGTAGACCTGAAGAGCTAAAAGACATCACACTAGTCTCTGGATGCAGAAACTTAGTTCTTGCATCCCCCCATACTGCTTTGAGTGACACTACAACCCGCGTCTCACAACTTGTGCCACACAGGTTGTTTCCAAAAGGGCCAGTAGTGTAGGGATTTATTGGTTGGCACAACTAACTCTGAACCTGGGTCAGGACCCCCTAAGCCAACATAAACACCATGGGTTAAAATTTCATGTAATAAAGGTTAATGAAGGAAAAATAATACCAAGTTCATGGGATGCATATTCCAAGTTGAATGTTGGGAAAAACATCCTAGTGGGTGTCACTTGTTGTTTATTGTGGCTAAAGGAAATTGGAAAAGGCATTAGAAAAGGCTTTCGAAAGGAAAAAATACACTAATTGACATTTATTTATGAAAATAAAGGAAAATAGGAGAAAATAGATACGAAGGGTCACAAATTTGTACAAGAAGGAAATTGAAGGAAAAATGAAGGAAAATGAAGAAATTAGAGGCCTCAATGATAAAAAGGCTTATGAGGATCAGTTCACAGCTTTTTGTGATTTTGGATTTGGAATTAGTTTTAGAACGAAGAAGAGAACCATGAGGAGAAATCAAGAAAGCAAGCAAAGGAAGGACAATGAAAGCAAGGGAAGGAAAAGAAAAAGTAGAGTACAAGGAAGGGCGGTTGGATCAAGTAGCTTCAGCATGAGGATTTATAGGTAATAGGTTGCATGTGTGATTTCCTAGCTAGTTTTTGAATGCATGGTACATACATTTGTGTCTTTGGTTCTTTTTCTTTCATTGGCATGGGAATTTCTTTGTTTGATAGCGGTTTCAGTCTTTCCTTTCCATTTCGGGATAGTTATGGTGTCACGGGATTCATATTTGGTTGAGCTTTGGATTGCTGGTTTTGGAACTGGGTGAGGTGGTCTTAAGAAAACTCCCAAGGGTTGGGGATGGAGGTGGTTTAATCTCCAGGAAGCCTTCAATGGGTGGGTGGAGTTAGGAAAATTACTCAAGGTAATGGTGAAGAAATTTTGAGGCATCCAAGCTTGTTTTTGGAATAGTGATCTCATGACTGGTTTTGGCAAGATCATGGTAGCATGAGGGTGGAGGTGGTTTAATCTTGGAGAAACCCTTGTTGTTTATGTTTTTTTTTTATGTGATATCTTCCCTAGTTTTGGCGAGATTATGGTGGCATATGGTGGATGTGCTTTAATCTCTGAGAAGCCTTGGTTGTTTATATCTTGATATCCCATATTCATGCTTGGAATATGGCACAGGGCGATTGGATGAAAGAAAGATTTGGTTCAACCAAATCTATGGTTGGGTGGACATGGAAGTCCTTGACCTAGTTGGATTTTTCATTATTTAATAAGAACTATTTTTCTATGGTATTCTATGAGAACTTGTACTTGTTATTATGGTGATTTGATGGTTGTTATGCCCTAGTTAGTAATCTGGTAATAAGCATGAGTTTACAATGTACTCTAGCTATTTCTTATTCAGGATTTGATAAGTATTTGATGGTTGATGAATGAATGGGCTAAAAAGTCTTATTGCAGGTATTATGAGAGGGAATTAGGCATTCCTGATAATTCATAGATAGTTTTCATACTCTTATGTTCAAATATGCATTCACGACTTGTAGATTACATGTTCACCATATGTATGACGAAATGAATGTCATGGTCAAGCCTGGTATGGTCATGTTCTTGTTCAAATTTTATATGAATGTGTTGATAGTGCTGGACCTGCCAACATGTCAGGGGATCTCCCTAGTAAGAAGTCCTAACTAGACCTCAGACTGTTTGGTGTAGGAGTCCTAGCAGTGGGTCGTACAGTATCGCCTTGACCACAGTTGCGTGCAGAGGCAAGTAATATGTACCTGTTGATAACAAGGGTGTGAGATATGCAACAAGTCAAGGAAGGTGCATGAACGGTTCTAACACATGGAGGGTGAGGTGAGTGCACCCCTTGGAAACCTATGAAAGCACGGACTTAAGAAGGGAACACACGAGTAAAGATGCATCACAAAATAGAAGGCAAGTAAGCTAGCAATCCAAGGTGATGGTTAAGCCAGCAACACATTTCAGTAACATTCGTACATACATATACAGAAATAGTCTATACACATGCGTAAGCAAACAGATACATATATCATCTAGAGTAAATAAGATAGCTAAAATACAATACGACATATGCATGAAACGTGTTGGCTCTGTTATATTAAGATGTGAAAGTTCCAGTCATACAATACAACCATGACCAACCAATAGTTCCGACAATGGAATGTTATAGTCACTGTCACCTGCTCCTCCAAAGAGATATACTAGCTCTACACAGTGGAGAAGCTAAGGCTCGTTACAATACTCTCCAAGATTTCTCTAAGATACTCATATCGGAAGCTTGGCTAACCAAAATCCTCTACAGTGAGTTATAAGGGACTATTTATAGCAAAGGGTGGGGTGACCCTTGAAATTACTCTTTGTGACCGTTCATCTACCCTCACGACTCTTCAGCTACTCTATGACTGTTACATTCAACTATCGACACTTGAACTTCCACTTGACAAGACGTTACATACAATCTGCACATGTACCCATGTGAGACAAAATGGCTTGAGAAATCCATGCAAGACATCACTAACACTTGGACCATTGTGGTAAGATCAAATCTTCGACATCCTCGTGATGGTCTATGGTGGCAAACTGATGCTAAGCTTGGTGGTGAACTGATTCCAAGCTTGGTCATCCATGACAGTGTCCATGTGCTCAATGGTGACATCCTGCTGAAAGTGAACTATTGCCTCCATTGCATCCGGGTACACTGATATGGTTCCTTTGAAAAAATCGTTTGACAACATGTGCATCATCATCTTGAGTGCAGTTGGAACAACAACATACTGATGCATAGTGTCTATGTTGATCTCCGAGTGTGTGCCAGTGACCATGCACATCAACTTTTCAAAATACATGTTCAGCTCCAGTCAGACTTGCTTCTTTTCTTTGTCATGGTGAGTGTGCCAAATGGGTGGGATTGCATGCATGCACACAATGAAATCCATGCTCCTAAACACATTTGCATGCGATCGACAAAACTTTCGCCCTATCTACTTCATGTCGGCTGCTGAATGGATCTATAACTTGTACGGGCAGAGTTTCATCAGTCTATGAATGTCGTGCCCCCTGTTGTACCTGTTCTTGCTACAACCCTTCTCTCATCTGTACAATTGATGTTCTTCCTTGATTTAATGCTTTAACACATGAAACTCCTTCTTTGTTTCCCTTTATGCCTTCACACAATCTCCATGTCATGCTGTCACCTCATAGCTTCAATATCCAAAGTTGTATTCATCATGAGTGGATCTTCTTTGAACTTGCAACTTTGCTCTGCCTTCGTACTGTCAACAACCTTCCTCTTTCATTCTTCGCATGTAGGTGTGCTACCATCTACTGCTGCTGATGGTGCCGCTCACTGCGATGCTGCTTCCATTTCATCTTGGTATCCTTGTCTATGAACAACTTGATGTCTTCATAGGCAAGCAAGCTCATAGACACTTGCTTGATTCCATCTCCAGTTGTGCTCTCAGCGGTGTCTTTGACTCTGCTCTCCTGTAAGCCATTATGCTTGCGCTATTGAGAGGAAGATTAACACATGTGATACCTAGAGACATAACAACACTCATGGTAAGAAATATCTTAGTTGAAAACCAAAACAAACTTGAGGACTGACTTGCAACATACCTGTGTGACTGGTGGTGAAGGTTGTGCAATTTCCACCAGGAGGTTGGGAGAATGACTGCCAAAAATGCACAAGGGAAAATTTAGGTTGTCAGGAGGTTGATTGCATGTTGGAAATGTGCAATGCACAGTCCATCCTGACCTTTTGGATGTTGAGTTTTCACAATGCGCAATTTCAGCTAGCAAGTGATGCAGGCTCAGGGACTGCATTGCGCAATTTTCTAGGCTAGCAGTCACTGCCTCTCAAAATTGTGCAGAACAAGATTGGAGGGCACTGATTGGCCAGTTTTGCACATTTTTTGGGAGGAAGGCAAGGCCTTCCCTTTCAAAATTGCGCAATGTTGTTCAGGCAAGGCAGAGTCTGGGCCAAGGTAGCCCAGACCCGTCGACAGGAAACAAAAACATGAGAAGTTTGAATGCATGGTGAAGCTGAGTGTAAACAAGAGTGAATGATTGTGCATGAAAACAGTAAGTGTAGGATTTATAAAATGGGAAAGCGTGCATGTGTGTGAACTGAGTCGTCGTAACGATGACCATTAGTGTAAAAACAGTGTCATGCATGCGACATCAGTGAGTTGCAAACGAAAACTGAAACGATGCTTATACCATTTGCTTTTCGAGTTTTTTGTGTGAGTCATATATGAGTCTCCAAACCCTCCCATATAGTCAACACATGTATCTACTATAACAATGTAAAATTTCAATGCATGCAACCACAAACTGATAAAAATTCCAACATTGTCCCCTTTCACATGTCACTAAGTGTGGGGACAATGAATTAAATCAAATTTCAACTAATTCGTAAATGTTAAGTGGTGATTGGTACTTAGGGGTAGGCACACAACAAGTAATAATAACCTTGACATAAATGATGATTAGTTCCTATATAGCCATCATTTTACATTCATGGGGACTCACATCCTTAAAGATTGGAAGTAGGAGCAAAAGAGACATAATAAATTATATGTGATTCAGTAGCACCATTCCTTTCCATACAGATGATGTTGACAATGGTGAATATGATGTTGACAATGGTGAATATGATGATGATGATGATGATGATGATGAAGACAATGATGACGATGACGATGACAATGATGATGATTTTGATGATGACGATGATGACAATGACAATGATGATGATGATCCCAAAGATGATGTGGATGAAAAATATGATGGTTATGGCAATGATGATGATGTTGATGAAGATGATAAAGATGATGGTGATGATGATGTTGTTGATGATGGTGATGATCCCAAACATGACGATGAAGGGTATGTTTTTTCTCAAATGGAAGGGTAAGGAGTTTTCTCAACCTCTCGACTATGAAGTACATTATAAGCCTGCAACTGGTAAATAGTAATAAATAATTTCATGTCCTTGAAATTTATATATGTTATAATTTTGTCATTTGAATGTAAAATTCTTTCGTGAGTCTTATTTGAGTCTCAAAACCCTCAACAATGTCAAATTTTGGTGCATACAAGCACAAACTGAAAAACAAATGAACATTGGCCCCATTCTCAAGTCACATCATGACTAGCTCAAGAGACTTTTTTAGCCCTCTCGAAATCAAATCACTAAAACATGCAAAGAATAGATAGTGAAAAACAATAAATTATAGAATTAACTAATAACACTTTCAAATGATGATGATGGAGATAAGAATAATCATGACATCAGATCTCAAGTCACATCACGACTAGCTCAAGAGACTTTTGAAACCCTCACAAAAAATCATTAAATCATCAATGAAAACAAAACATTATCATTTGTTAGTACCATGTTGGATAATAAATCAATTATAAATTAGCTTTTAACACCTAAACATTACTTTATTCAACTTTCTAAAAATCATTGTGAGACCCCCTTATGGTAACTTTGCTCATTAGTAGTCATGGGCTGATCTTACCTCTTTTTGGTGGGTGCCCCTTGCTAATTTGGGTCGACCACTAACACGTCGCATGGGTGCCCCTGCCAGGCAGGCACCTTGATGTGCCCATCACGCAGTGCCACACAGGTTAATGAGCGCCCTGCCTTCATGTGGGCATTCAACTTGCTGTGAAAATCAGTCAACACAAATCATTAGCTCATCAATGATGACAAATAATTATCATTTTTTAGTACCATGTTTCATAATCAATCAATTACAAACCAACTTTTAACACCTCAACATTAATTTACTTAATTTTCTAAAAATCATTATGAGACCCCCCTTGTCAGAACTTTGTTCATGGGTAATCATGGGCCCACCTTACCTATTTTGTGTTGGTGTCCCTTGATAAGTCAGATTGACCTGCTAACTCTTCGCACGAGTTCTCCTACCGAGTGGGTGCCCTGGTGCGCTCAACACGCAATTCCCCGTGGGTGTTGAGGCACCCTTCCTTCACGTGGGTGCGCCCAGGGTGCAGGTGTTCACCATCTTATGAATATCAGTCAACAAAAACCATTAGCTCATCAATGAAAACAAAATATTATCATTTTTTATTATCAAGCTACATAATCAATCAATTATAAATTGACTTTTAATAGCTAAACATTAATTTAGTCAATTTTCCAAAAAATCATTATGAGACTCCCTTGTGGGAACTCTGTTCATGGGAAATCATGGGCTGATCTTACTTGTTTTTAGCGGGTTCCCCTTTCCAAGTTGGGTCAACCCACTAACTCGTCACACAGGGTGCCCTAATCAAGTGGGTGCCCTGGCGTTCCCAACGCACGACACCCCAATGGGTGTCTGAGCGCCCCACCTTTGTGCGGGCATGCCCAGGGTGCATATGTTTTCCCTATCGTGCACGTCATGCTATGAATTTTCCCATCAGTTTTTCACTCAAATTTCATTGTTCACCTGACCAGTTGAACATCTTGTCCTTGCATATTTTTCACACCTGCTCGACCACCAAGTCACTCGGTTTACCTTCGCCCAACTCACCTGGTCCACTCGACATGTCCAACTCGTACACTCGTCATTGTGTAGTTTGGTAAGTCGCCTTTGGGAACCAGGGCACACTCAAGGACCAAACCCTTTTCATGCACATGACGCCCTCAGTTCACTTTACTTATTTGTTTTTCCCATCATGTCACCCATCATGTCTCTCGTCATGCACTCCCTATTTGCACATGGGCACCGAGGAACCTTGCCTTCGTGCAAGAGCACCTAGGGCACTTGCCTCCATGTTGTGTACGCAACACCCCCACAGTCGCACTTCAGTTCATACTTCATTTTTTCACCACTTTGAGTGGGAATGGGCAGTCATGCCCCCACCTTACTTCTTTTATGCAGGCACCCTATGCCAAGTCTAGCTGACCCAAAAACACATTGTGCAGGTGCCCTTGCGTGCCTAACATGTGATGCCCTATGGGTGAATGGGTGCTTTGGCTTCGTCCGGGCGCACCCAAGGTGTGGGAATTTGTCCTTCTGTACAAATCAGTCAACACAAATCATTAGCTCATCAATTAAAACAAAATATTATCAATTTTTATAAGTCCATGTTGCATTATCAATCAATTATAAATTGGCTTTTAACACATAAACATTAATTTAGTTAGTTTTCTAAAAATAATTATGATACCCCTTGGTGGGAACTCAATTCATGGGTAGTCATGGGTTGACCTTACTTCGCACGTCTTCCCAACGGTTGTGTTTCCTAGATGACCCATCACGCACCTCACCTGATATGTCTACTTAACAAAGCAATGTCAAAATTGGAAATGATGGTATAAATGTAAATGCACTTCTCTTCGTTTCAAGCATAATATATTTTCTATAAAACAAGGACAACCATGTGAACATGGAAGATCATATGGCCCTTCCCCTGCAACCCCCCCCCCCCCCCCCCCCCCGCCCTTCACATCACTCTCAATTCCCCTATCCCCAATCTATCTACTATAATATATTTGAAAGAAGAAAAGTAAGATTCAAACACAAAAACTAGGAAAATAAAAATTTAAGGCAAATAAAAGAGAACAAAATAACTGAAAACATAAAAATACATATCTTATACTTTTTAACATTTTGACATTAATTATGTTCCTTGTCCAACTCATTGTCTATATAATCCAGTTCAGAATTCATGGTCAAAGGATTCATCATATCAACATCATCATTTGTCTATATCATCATCTAGAACATGCTCTTCTACATTTGGTTCGACTTCTTCAAGTTCTTTGTATGACACAACATCAATATCGTCTATTTCATCTAAATTAACATTGCCTTGATTAACATATATTCCTTTAATTTTTGTTGACATCTTCATCTGACACTGCGTGAACCTCGTACTCCTCTACATCATCTTCTTCTTCAATTTCATCTTCTTCTGCTACATTATTGTTTTGGAGAATTTGGTATTGACGGATAAATACTAATTCCCTAGATAAGTAGTTGTATCTAGAACAACAGTTTAAAGTGTTTTAAACTTTTCCTATAAGCAATAGATAAGATGAGAAGATAATAAGACCTACTTGTAGCTCCATTTTCCTCTCATCTCCCTTGTATCGATCATGTCACTCCTTCTTGTACTTAATACGCTTGAGAAGTACCTTGCAAACATAATAGAAAACAAAGAACCGGTCAAAGCATATGATGTATTGAATATAAGTGAAAGGAATCAGATACAATTCACACATATAAGCATTATGAAATAATACAAACATATGGGAAAAAGGTTCAAACACTTTATTAGATAGAAGAAAGAATTACAACCATTGGTGTCTGATTCAAAGCCGTTCCTCCAGCTTGGATCCCATCCACATCACATCAAAAGCATGACAAACTTTTAGCATTACAATACTTTCTTCAAAGCCAAATCTCATATCAAGATTATCTCCTTACAATTCAACATAATCCATCCCCTGATCACTTAGATGAGTGGTCAATTTATAGGAAGATGAAGGAGGTTTTGTCATAAATGGTGGCATTGAATGGCCTTCCATACTTAGAATTAGTTCCATGGAGGAAGGGATGAGAGGATAGGATGCACCTTAACTCGTTCCTCATCCATTTTTGAGCTCATAGGAGTTGATAAGTGAGGGAACCTTCTAGATGACTCCAAAAGATAAGAATATTCCCCAAACCTTATGTGAATTTCGCTCATTCTCACCTAGCGCAAGTGAAAGGAAGTCTAAGTGCTCTATAGAGCACCCTAGCAGTGGACTCAACTTCTCTACAGTGCACCTTTACAAGGGCTTACCTGTGCTGGTCCCTTTAGAGGCTATTTCTAGATGTCTTCAAGTCATGAAATTGTCCGGGAAGGAGGCATTCAAAGGGGTGACTTGTTTAGGGCATGAAGCAACTGAAATTAGGGTTTGATGACCCTTAAAACACTGATCTGAATGTTCGGATTTGATGTGCCCAAATGGATCTGTAACAGCTGCCCCCTAAAGCATGAAGTCAGAAAAATGTCAATGTTGAATGAAATGATTTACGGTGTGATAAGGAGGTATCAAAGTGGAAGGTGACATGCATCAATTACAATACATATATCATGATATTTGATTTTACATGAATTGCTTAGGGATGACATACCCATGCTCAGCTTATAAACTTTCATTACATGTACATAAACAGTCGTCTACAGATATAGACCCATCATCGGAATGACCATCAATGTAAAGCCATTGTACATATGATTTAGTACTCTTGAAATCGTAGCCTAGATGGATGAAACTAGATCAGAGGTCTTCTATCTCGTTCAATCGTTCGCTCAAGTATGAGTCTAACCATGTGAATATGTGATCTGAAGTCGGACATCGGAAGACACCATCTAATTAAAAACCAATGATGTAACTTGTTAACAAATGCGAGAGAAATCATCGATAATGAAAATGATCCTCAAGGTACTGCAATATATTATGCATGGTGTGAAAGGATGATTTGATGTCGAACACCATACAAAGTCGTTTGGTCGAAGGCCAATGATGTATGCCTATCGTTGGAAGCGAGAAACCTGCTATTGATGTATGCAAGCCGCAAGGTACTGAAAGGGTGTTTCTAAGTCAACTTCTTGGATAATGTGCTGATGTCGACAAGAAGCGACTCGTCATAGGAGGGCCTTGATGTATCCCACATCAATGACATGAAACAAGTGTAGTGATTTTAGAGATGGAATTTGACTGACAACACAAAGTTTAGGAATGGTGGTCATGAAAATGAAGGTTTGTGGTATTGCAAAGGATGAATTTTGACTGAATGACTTCTCTTAAACATGTCAATGACACTGAAATGAATTGGTAGCATTGACCCAAAAGAAAGTGATGGATGGTATGATAGACCAATGGTGTGATAACCATCAAGCTAATAACCCAACCCAAATAGTCATGGTGATGGAGTGAAAGTGTCATGTTCAAGAGCAACCTACTACCATAAAGTGGTTTTCCCCTTGTCGGTCGGATAAGTCGTTCTTGCGGACAAGACTAACTTCCCTAGTATCTAATGATATCTAGCGACAAGCAAACCAACCAAATTCTATCTTTCTCTAAATATGCAACTTATAAATAAAGGCAAACAAGTGTTTTAGGCCTACCTTGGGTCCAATGCAAGTTTGTGGAAGCCACGGTCCGTTGATCCAAATGAGCTCCCTTGTAAATAATCTGCAAACAAAAACAAGCACACACATTAAATAGCACTTGAAAAGCCAATAGAATAAAGCATATTTATCATGATGATAAAGGAATTCATGAAACAAATCACATAAGACAATTTGTTGAGAAAAATGAATCTGATTGTATTAACTTTTAATCAAAGAATAACTTTACAACCTTGGTGCCTTAATTCCAACAGCATCTACCCTAAAAAATGTTCAGCTTCTAACCTCTCTAGCAACCAGCCCAATGCCTTAATTTATAGTGCAATGGAGGGAAGTTACTAGGTCCACCTTCAAAGGGATAAAGCCCTCCTTCAAAGGGATAAGATCCTCTCATCAAGGGATTAGCTCCTTTAGTTTTGGGATGCATGAACCACCTAGGAGCGAATCATCTATGTCAAAATTCCTTCTAGAATCATCCAGAATTAACCCAAAGTGAGTTTTTAAGAATAAACTTGCGCCTTTTTGACTTTCACAGGGGTCTGCACCCACTCCTTTAGAGACAGAGCGGGCAGGTCCGCAGGTAACATAACCATGGGGTGCGAGACCGCATGTAACAGTAAGAGAAAGTGCGGAACCAGAGCTTTATTGATTTTTAAGGACTTTCTCTCAATTTTAAAGCTTGACATGAAGAGCTGAGGTTTGAGACTTGCTAAGGAGGACAGTATGAATGATGATAGACCCATACTGACTGCAAATAGTCATGGTAACAATATTTTTTGTAACAAATTGCCCCCTAAAGTGCGAAATCTGTAGTAGATGAGGATTTCATTTATCATCTAAGAAGAGTGAAGTAGTTTATCATTTTGAGGATCATCTTGTGGAGAGCCTGGTTGGAACCTGTAAAAACATTCAATGAAAAATATAGATATGAGATCATATCATCTCTAAGGTAGGCATTCCCATACTCAGATCAAAACTGACTAGAAAACTAACTACTGCTCTGATATAGGAATGATCTTGTAATACATCACAAGTATAGACACATGTAGACATAGTATGGACACAGCCATCTGCTTATGAATATTCTACTGTATAATGAATACAAAATTCCTCGCAGCCTGGATGGTGGAAACTAGATCCAGGGTCTTGATTTCTACTTCCCGAAATAGTGCGATTCTATCCATGTGAATGAATGTGTCAAAGTCGAACATGGTAGAAACCACTTAATTACCAGTCAATGATGTAAATTGTTAACAAGTGTGAGAGAAACCTCCATTAATGTCAATGGCTCTCAAAGTACTCAGTACAATCCATGAGATGTGAATAGATGTGTTGATGTCGAATATGTCACGGAATCCTCAATGATGCAACCTATCGTCGAAGGTGAGAAACCTGCCATTGAGGCATGTAGATCCCAAGGTACTGAGGATTTCTAGATCATCTTTCTAGATAATGAGCTGAAGTCGATAGAAAGTGATCCATTGTAGGCAAGCCCACAACACGAAATCATAGATCAAGTTTGAAGAAATTTAGTTGCAAGGACTGACTCAGGGATGTTCAAAATAGATGACAGATATTTTGCAGATGAATGGTTTATTTGCACTGACCTCTTGAACACATAACGACACAGCAGATGGTTTGGTGACATTTGACCCAAAGTTAATACCCAGAAACTGACTGAAGACTTTCAATATGGTTTGATCAACTGTTAGGTAAAGGATTTCCCAACCCAAGTGAATAAAAAGTGTTGTGTTCAAGAGTGGTTACAAAGTATGATAAACAGGCTCATTTTTCTCTCTTTTCCCCCACCATTTCTGGCAAGTACCTCTTTATTTTTGACAAGCTTGAGGAGGATAACATTTTCTTGATTATAAGCTCATCCTTCGGATGAGTCCAACTTAGTTTAAATTTGAACCCTAAGAAGGAGTGGTATGTTCCTGTTTGTAATTGAACAGGTCCTTTACTGTTAAATTTTAACGAGTCCAGTATAGGAGAAACTCGACGTTTTTCAATTTTAGAGAGTCTGAAAAAACTTAAGAAAACTCCATGGTTGTCCTTTTTCGTAAATTTGTGTCTGCCAAGCCAGAAAAAAGTATAAAATGATACTTGAGAGAACCGCTTGATCATTACGACCAAGGAGTATTTTTCATAATTAGTGCCTCTGATATGAAAAAGTAAAAAAGCGATCAATGACACGTCGTTTTATAACCAATATCGAATTTGAAACGACAAAAATCCGGCAATCTTTTCATGTTTTTCCAGTCAGAAAAGGGTTGTAAGTGGACCATCTTTTAGTTCTGTTTTAACGAGCTTAAAAAGAAAAACTCGGCAATATTTTCATGTTTTAGGAGTCAGAAAAGAGCTTCAAGGTGACTCTAATGATGTATGCACGATCATGGATAGAGCACCCAACAAACAATGTATTGCTGAAGTGAAGATGACAAGGAATAGGATGTTCCCTCTCAGAATGAAGGCAGATTTGAAAAATAAAGAAGTAATAGCAGCAATGACTCAAGAGGCTTTCCAAAGCGAACCAAAAGATGAAAATTGATTGTTGCACTTGAGATTTGGACATCTCAACTTTGGAGGTCTTAACTTGTTGAGTAGAAAAGGAATGGTAAGAGGATTACCATTGATATAGAAACCGGACAACCTTTGTGAAGGTTGTATCTTGGGGAAACAACATAGAGAAAGTTTTCCATCAGGGAAAAGCATAAGGGCAAAAGCACCATTAGAGATTGTCCACTCAAATTTATGTGGACCGATGCAAACTCCATCACTTGCAGGCAGCCACTACATATTAACATTCATTGATGATTTTACAAGAAAAGCTTGGGTTTATTTCTTGAAGAACAAAAGTGAAGTGTTTGAAAGATTTTGCAATTTCAAGGCACTTGTGGAAAACCAAAGTGGGCAGCATATCAAAGTTCTGAGAAATGATAGAGGAGGTGAGTATATCTCCAAGTAATTTCTACGTTTTTGTAGAGAAAATGGAATTCATAAGCAGTTTACAGCTAAGTACACCCTGCAGCAAAATGGAGTTGTTGAAAGGAAGAATAGGACAATCATGGACATGGCGAGGAGTATTTTAAAGGCAAAGCATTTGTCAAATGATTATTGGGCTGAAGTTGTACACTGTGCAACGTACATTTTGAATAGATGCCCTACAAAAGCAGTGATGAACAGAGTGCCAGAAGAAGCGTGGAGTGGGAGAAAGCAAGGAGTCACCCACATGAAAGTTTCTGGATGTGTGGCTTATGCACACATTCCAGATCAGCTAAGGAAGAAGTTGGATAGAAAAGGGGAGAAATGTATTTTCATTGGATACAGTGAGGAATGCAGAGCTTACAGGTTTTATAACCCATCCACCAAGAAGCTCATTGTGAGTAGAGATGTTCAATTCATTGAGGAGGAAGCTTGGGATGGAAGCATAGAGAAAAAAGTGAATGTTAAAAGCTCTTTGTCACATGATGAAGATGATGAGGAGATGGTTGAAATATATCCCCAAACAGCAACACCAACACAAGGACAGCAAGGGACACCCTTGAGGAGAAATGAAAGTGCTTCTACAAGCATACCACAAGGAGGAAATTCAAGTGCTTCTTCAAGCACTTGCACACCAAATGAAAGAGGTAAGAAGTTCAGAAATTTAAATGAAATTTATGAACAAGAGGCAGAAAATGAAGGTATGAACTCTTTGTTTGCTTTATATTGTCATGTTGATGATCCTGTTCATTTCGAAGAAGCAATTAAGGATAGGAAATGGATAGAAGCTATGGGTGAGGAAATCAATGCCATAGAAAGAAACAAGACATGGGATTTAGTTGAACTACCAAAAGGAAAGGAAGTCATTGGAGTCAAATGGGTCTACAAGACCAATAGCAATGCTGAAGGCAAAATAGAAAGACACAAGGCAAGACTAGTTGTCAAAGGATATAAGCAGCAGTATGGGAGAAACTATGAGGAAACTTTTGCACTCGTTGCTAGAATGGAAATCGTGAGAGCAATGTTGTCCATAGCAGCACAAAACAAGTGGAAAGTTTACCAAATGGATGTGAAGTCAGTATTCCTAAATGGAGTGTTAAAGGAAGAGGTCTACATTGAACAACCTCTAAGCTATGAAAAGAAAGGCCAAGAGCACAAAGTGTGCAGATTGAAGAAAGCTCTTTATGGGCTGAAGCAAGCACCAAGAGCGTGGTACAGTAGTATAGATTCCTATCTACTAGAAAATGGATTTGAAAAATGTGAGGGAGAACCCACCCTCTACATCGAAGAAAATGATGGTAAAATTCTAATTGTTGTGTTATATGTTGATGATGTTATTTTTACAGGTAATGATGATTATCTTATTGAAAATTTCATAACATTCATGAAAGAATAATTTGAAATGACTGACATGGGTTTGCTGAGATACTTCTTAGGAATAGAAGTAGAACAAAATGAAAATGGGATTTTTATCTCACAGGCGAAATATGTTAAGGAAGTGTTGGAAAGATTCCATATGCAAGAGAGCAAGGCAACAATCATTCCCACAGTGATGGGATTAAAACTCAGCAAAGAAGACAACAGCAAGGATTTTGATCCTAGTTTGTACAAGAGCATAATTGGCAGCCTCATGTATTTGACTGCAACTAGGCCGGATATAATGTATGATGTTAGTTTGATTTCCAGATTCATGGAGAGGCCAAAAGAAGCATATTGGCAGGCAGCAAAAAGGATTCTGAGGTATGTTAAAGATACTAAAAGGTTTGGCATTTTATATACTACTTCAGAATGTTCAGATTTAATTGGATACACTGATAGTGATTGGGCTGGAAGTGTAGATGATCAGAAAAGCACATCCGGTTATGTTTTTCACATGGGTTTAGGAGCCATTTCATGGGCTTCTAAAAAGCAGCCTATTGTAGCATTGTCTACAGCAGAGGCAGAATATGTGGTAGCTACAATAGTAGCATGTCAAGTAGTTTGGTTGAGAAGGACATTCAGGAGCTTATGCCAAGAGCAAGTAAAAGGAACTGTGATTTTTTGTGACAATAGCTCAGTTATTGCATTATCCAAGAATTCGGTGTTTCATAAGAGAACGAAACACATTAACACAAAGTTTCATTACATCAGGGAATTGGTAAACAGTGGAGAAATTGTCTTAGAACATTACAGAACTCAGGAGCGGGTTGCTGATATTCTGACCAAGCCATTGGGCCAGAAAAGTTTTGAATTTTTGAGGAAATGTTTGGGTATGACTGATAACCCAACAGTTGAAATTAAAGGGGAGTGTTGAAATTGTAATTTCAACTGCAGCGATAGTTGAACAATGCAGCGCATTCATTTCTAGCAAAACCGCTTGTCTCCATCGCACCGCCTTTCTCACAATGGTGGTATTTTCCAAAGGGGCAGCGATACAATCACCTTCTGACGCATGTCCTCAGTACAGTTTCCAAAACAACTTTTCATCGGAGCATAAAGTTCGACTGAAATAGGCCGCGCGATATGGTTGACAGCCATCGGATGAAATCAACGGTTGATGTACACCAACAGACCTGCACAATATGGACATGACATGAAGTTTCATTTTGACCGCCAGTTTCTCCGTAAAAGTAATTAATGAAATTTATTGTGATGGGTAGAACGTAGGTAAAATTTTTTAATTTTATTAATTTCTATCAGCGGGAGTATGGGCACAAGTAAACTTTGGTAAAACCATTTAATTTTATTGTTTTTTTTTAACTCACGGGAGTATGACAAAGTAATATGTAATGTTATTTTGTTTGTTTTTTTTTTATGTATGTGTAATGAAACGCACAGAAGTGCGAAGTAAAAAAAAGGGAGAAACTTGCCGCAACAAATGTAAGGAATCTTTTATTCCAGCAGTGAATGTAAGATTTTTGTTTTTACACAGCAGTGTAAAAGAAAGTTGCAAGAAAAGACAGTGTGTTAATTTGAATGAAGAGACAGAGTAAAAAAATTTTGTGGAACTGAAGTGTTCCTGTGTAATCCCTCTGTTAAGAGGAAGATCCTTTTGTATCAGGCAATTTTTATTAATGAATACATAGTTTGTTTCATGTGTGTGAAAAACTCTGTTCTCCAGCAATCTATTTTAGCTCCCCCGTGTTAAGATCATGTGGTTAAAACAGAGCATCATTCTTTGTTCTGTTCAAAATTTTGTTTGAAATTGCCAGAAATTTCCAACATGTGAGACTAGAGGAGGTCGTTACTTTGTAACTCCTTAATCTAGATTCGTCTGCCATGTTTAGCCCTAATCTTTCCACCGTTGGATGATTGCCATCACATAAGATATGGTACAAACACAGTTACAATCCCAGAAATTTCCAACCAAGCTTCATTGAATAAATATTTCATCATAAAATAATATAGGTGGGTAAGTAAAAGGACTTAGAAGGATTATTCATTAGATAAAAGCTGGATAGGATATATAGAAAGGAAAAAAATGATATGGAGAAGAAGGGAGAAAAATTTTGGAAATATAAGTGAAATTAAAAAAAATCTGCTTTTTCAATTCTCTAAATTTAAAAAAGAGGACAGAAAATAAGTGAATAAATAGAGTTTGGATGGTATCTACAAACAACAAAACTGAAAGGTTAAAAAAGCAAAACAAAATAAAAGTTAAAATTGATATTAGAACAATTTTGTTTTTTCAATCCTCGAAACAGACGTGTGAAGTGGCTTAATTTTAATTTTAAGTAATTGGTTTTTATTTATGGAAGAATTGAAGTTTTCGAGAGAAAAGTTGAATAGTAAATTTTTTAGATAATTTTATTTGTAAAATTGTTATATTATTTAAAATTAATAAAAGTTATTCAAAATTCAAAATAAATTGAGAAAAACTAAAACATATGATATCTATTACCGAATTTGTTAAGAATTAAATTTTTCCGTTTGAATTTTTATCATACCTTAATTCAAATTCAAATTTAAACTTGGTAACTATGGTAAAAAGTGTTAAATTTAACGCATGGAGTGGTCATTCTCACCGCATCTCTCACCCACTCTCAAATCAAACCCCGCAACACGTGCTCGAGTAGGGACTCATCGACAATCACGCCATCCTGTGAAATGTACACAAAATAGCATTTGTCGTTCTCCTCCACATCCGCTGAGAGATGCCATGTATAACCAGTATATGTCGAGTCCCTATAAAAAAAGACCTTGCATTATGATGTTTTTAATATTATATATATATATATATATATATATATATATATAGAGGTAATGGGTTGATTTTTTAAAGTATACAATGATATAGTTATGATATTATTTATTGCGATTATTTAGTATAAGATAATTTTAAAAATGTTGAAATTTTAATGCCTCATTAAAATGTACACTTTATTTTGATGGTTGATTTTTAGGTTTTGTTGCAATAAGATAAGTTGTCTTAAACTAAATTTTGAAAAGAGTTATAGTTTTAGCCTTTGAAATAAAAATCACTCTTGAAATAATGAATCTTTTATTTTCTAGTTCACTTTTAAAAATCGTTTTAGTCATATAATTTGTCCATAATTTGATGGTTGAAATATGTTAAAAACTGAAGGTTTTTAATTACAAGGTTGAAAATTTGTCAAAATCTTAAGGTTTTTCTGAATTATGATATTTTATCTTTAATGCTATGGCTGAAAACAATTACAATTTCAAGCTTTTTTAAAGTCAAGATATTTTATCTTTAACAACATGGATGGAAATTGTTGGAATTATCAAGATCTAAGACATGATATTTTATCTTTAACATCATGTACCAGAATTGTTGGAATTTTACAGTTTTTCAAAGTCCGAATATTTTATATTTAACTCCATTGCTAAAAAATGGTAAAAATTGTAATTTTTTTGTTATTCCACAATCAACACTTATTTTTTTAAGGGTGTTTTTTTCATCGATTTTGCAAAAAAATGGTTTTTACTTCCATTTAAAAAAATGTTGAAAATTTACCCTAAAAAAACATCTTTATGGATACACAATTTTCATTTTTGGTTTTTTTTTTCATGTTTTTTTGGGTTTTTCATTTTTTGGGTTGATTTTTCATGTTTTTTTTGTTTGAGATAATAGTTCACGTTTGATCAGTAATTATGTTTTAACCATTGGGGTTGGAAGGGCATCAAATCTCTTTTCACTTTAAAAGATGTCTGCATCCCAAGAGATTTGATGTCTGTGCTTGGTAGATCCAAAGTTAAGATAGATGCCCAATATTTATTCATGACTGGTGAAATTACTAATTAAAATGCCTAATATTTCCATCACCCTTTACTCAATACTTCCCCTCACCCGTGCCAATTTCATAGTTGAGTTTGTTTACTTTTAAACTTCTTCAAATATAAAGAAACATTACAATAAAATGTGGACGATAAGGGGAAATATTGGGTAAAATATAATATTATATATTATATTTTACCCAATATTTCTCACAAGCTAGTAAATGTGTATAAAGATAATAAAATGTGGACGATAAGGGGAAATATTGGGTAAAATATAATATTATATATTATATTTTACCCAATATTTCTCACAAGCTAGTAAATGTGTATAAAGATAGGCATAAATATTAGATAAAATATGATAGTTACATTTGACTTAATATTTCTGGCACCTCCTCCCCTCATCCCAGCTGACTTTCATAGTTAAACTTATTCATTTCTAAATTTACCATCCTAGATCTATCAAAGCTCTATTTTCTATAGCACTTTATTAGGCATAAATTAAGAGAATATATTAAGTACATTATGTTGAAGTGATTTTCAAAGAAGCCATTAAAATGAAAAACAACTATTGTTTTGTACTTTGTGCAATTTAGTTTAACTTTACACTTTTTATAAACACCTTCCTAATTAACAATAGCCTCCAAAAAACTTCTTGAAACTTACAAAAAGATATAAGGTTACTAAAATGATTCATACAAATGCCAAGTGAAAATATATCCATAATTTTTCTTTTACTTTTATAATCCCCATGTATTCAATGCTATTATTTTTTACAACTAATTATGTATCCAAATATAACACCAAACTAAAATACATCTAAATCCATTTAATTTCCAGAATTACAAAATTAATTTTTGAACTAAATTTTAACTCTCAACCAACTTTATCATGAAATTAGATTTGCCCATTAGAATAACGATAAGCTTTGAAAATCATTCGTTTGCATGATTATCACGGTTGTTTTCTTTCACATATCCATAAAGGCTTCCTGGTGTCCATCTTAAAATTATTCGTGTCAATCTTGAGTAAATTGGTAGATGAAGGATTGAGTTTTAATAGGAAGTTCTGATGAAGATTTATTTTTTCAAGTTTAAAATGGGTTTGGGGGATTTTTTAAATTTCTGTAATGGTTAAATAAGGAAAAGTTCTGTTCAGTTATGGTTTTATTCCTGTTGAAGTTGATCTCCTAAATCACAGTCACAGGTGTGTACTATCCATCCGTTCTCCTCTTACATAGGGTTTTTTTTTTTTGTCTTTGGAAGGATTGTAGTATTAATGTCCCTTTGGAACTTTGGACTGAGCAGCCTAAGAAAAACATTCTACAAGACTAGTACATCGGTTTTCTCAGCTTAGTAATTTTTGTGCATTGTTTGAACTTTCGGAAGTGATTAAAGGATGCCATTTAATTTGTAGTTTGAATGGGCTGTAGTAAACAATTGTCTAGTCTGTAAATAGTAATGGAAGGCTGGGAGTATGATTTAGCCCGATCTAATAATCTCTTTGATATGCAGCTTTTGCAAGCTAATTGTTTATTTTAGTTAGAAGCTATGTGTATGTATGTATAAATTTATATTGTATTTCTTTATTAATAATATTTTTGATCTTACACATAAGGTGTAGATTAGTGGGTGGCATTTAATTTTGGCCAGGGTACTAGTTGGAACTTCATGGTAAGGGGTTGAGGATGGAATCAGCTATGAGGAATTAAACTTCCCAAGGGGCTGGTAGGCTCCAACCAGCCTCCCACAATTCAAGTGATGAGCATCCCATTGTGAGTTTGCACAATAGGGTGATAAGCATCTCATTGTGGGTTGATCATTACTTCTTCCATCCATTGATAAGAATCTCATTATGGATTCTTCCATCTAGTGATAAGCATCCCATTTTGGGTTTGCACAGTCCACTCTCACAATTTTGGTGATAAGCATCCCATTGTGGGTTTGCACAATAGGGGTGATAAGCATCTCATTGTGGGTTGATCATTACCTCTTCCATCCAGTGATAAGCATCTCATTATGGGTTCTTCCATCCAATGATAAGCATCCCATTGTGGTTCTTCCATGCAATGATAAGCATGGTCCAGGTGATAGACATCCAACAATACGTTGATCATTACTTCTTCCATCCAATGATAGACATCCTATTGTGGATTGATCATTAATAAAAATATTAATTTTTTTTGGTTGAATCTAAACATACTGTCATATAGCCTCATCCAAAAAAACTGTGTAAAACTGATATATTTATTTGAGAAGAATTTTAAATTGAAAAGGATTTCGAACTCACTTCTCCAATGTCCATAAATCCTGATCTGCAAATATTTGCAAGTCATATAGATTTAATGTACACAATTTTAGATTGACAGGAGTGCATTTCACGTTCGCCATATGGTGCTCATTTACAGAAATGTTGATGCAGGTTCACTCCTGGTCAGGAGACTGTAACTTCTCTTGTTTCATGTGGACTATTTGCCAAGGTTTGGAAAAAGTCTCATCGTGCAAGCAACGCAGAGATTTTTACTCTGAATGCCTAAAGATGTTGCATATGTTACCTTGCCTTCCTTTCAAGGAATAGAAGACTTCATTGGTTTCAACCGGAGCCAATGTGGAGAGGGAAATATGCAAACTGGCCGCAAGTTATTCGCTGGTTGCCTCAACCAGGGCAATGATGGTGAACCAACCTACATCAGCTCTTAAGCTGTTTGTCCATATAATGGAGAAAACAGATTTCCAAGCGAAGGTAAATTGATATATCTATGTACAACGGTAAAGACAAAGTGACCTGAGTTTTATAAAAAGAGGGTTTATTTCATTATGATGAGAAATATCTTCCGAATGAATCGCATAGCATAGGTTGTTTTTAGATCGAAGTTTCTAACCAAAACTACTAATATGATGCATTACTGAAAATTTGAAAGCCTTTTCTAAAGGAATATGGAAAGCCTATTATTTATGTCCTCCGAGTATTTGATAAATGGCAAGACCATCCTCTCAGTTTGTCCTTGAAAAATTGCAAGGTCATCCTCAACATTTTAGAAATTGTCGGATTTGATGTTAAATTCAATGGATCTTTGAATTGATTATGACAACGTTGTGCAGAATGACAACGTATTTCGTGTCTTAAAAGGGGATGGAGAAACTGAAAATAAGCATTTTATAAATGCTGAAATCCTAGCTTCTCGATTAACCAAAAAAACAAAGTACAATGGCAGAGCTTGAATGGTATAAAGAGGTTTGTGAGAAGGATCGTCGCCTCGGATATTACGATTTCTTCAAGAACCATGACAAGAAGGATATGGACGCTAATTTGCGTATAAGGGATACGCTGGCCGGACTTTGGGATAAGATTATTGAAATGTGGGAGAGGCATGAGTTGCCAAGTGATTTCCAATTCCAAGATAAATGGATAAATGCTGGGGCTGCGTATAGAAGACGGCCTCTGGATATTACATATTATTATTACACAAATAGCAAAAAGGCAATTATTTTTTAAGTGGAATATGAAGGGAGTTTTTTTAGTGTGATTTTTTTTTATTTTCAGATAATGTAATTTAGTTGAAAATTTTGAGGTGAAATCTTGATTTGTGTTATTTAAATTGGTTTTTCGATTATATATGTATATATGGATTCACAACTCTTAAAAACTCTAAGGTAGTTGATTGTGCACAGTTACCCATTAAAAACCCTAGTGCACTATGATAGTGTAAGATTACCTATTAAACTTGTGATTTCAATAAATTTCTATCAAATTTTAGAGAAATTAAATCGGAAAAATGTACTAAAAAATCACATCATAAAAGTCTTAAAAATATTTAAAAGAAAAAAATAAAACTAGCAGTTCAGAGGTCCAAAATACCGCACAAAGCGTCCATCTCTCACTCAGGATTCATGTTTTGGGCACATGCAGAAGAGGCTCGGAGAGACCTGGAAGGTCTCAAACGAGGTCAACACCAAAGGTTACAAAATCTTGAAAATTTTGAGCAGTACGTGCTAAAGATGACAATGATCTCGGCATCGCTTCCGATGTTTTCTTCCAAGAAATCAGCTTCATGATGTGGTGTAAAAAATGTGAATCCCCTCAATGGATCTCACCTTTAGGTATTGTGAAGAGAGTACTTTCTTCCAATCGGATTAGAATGAAGAGTATTGTGAAGAGAGTACTTTCTTCCAATCGGATTGTGTAGTTTGTCATTGTGATGTAACTTTTGAGAGAAGAGTACACTTTTCTAATTAGGTCGGGAAAAAAATGTTTTTCCTTCATATTAATATAAAAAAGATATTATATAGATTTCTTCTAATATTTCTATTAGTTCATTCTTCTAATTACAGTCTCTAAAAAGAGTTTTTATTTTTTTTATTGTATTTGTAATGTTCTTACATATAAATCAAGTCTCACTTTTTTACTACATTTTGGATTTTCTCTTTTTTATTTTTTTGTCAACTATTCTTATAAAGATTTATATATGCCCCTAAAGCACTTTGTAGATTATGAAAATAGTTTCTAAAAATTATTACATAGTCACCTATGAATAGTATCCCTTATTCGTAAGCTAAAAAAAGGAACTTACCAGGTTCTTTAACAATACCTCTCTTGGACAGTATATCAACAGATCTGTTTTGTTCCATGTATATATGTTCAAACTGAATTTGTTGGAATGTGCTTACCAAATTCTGAATCTGTTTCATCAAATTCTTAAGGATGGGTGGGTTGAAACAAGTGTAGTCATTCACTCATTCTATGATGCCTTTGGCATCTCCATATATATGAATACTTCCCAACCTTATCCATTTTCCTGTTATTAGAACACCTCATAAAGCTATGATCTTTGCTTTGTTGTTTGTACCTTTCTTTCCATCTCACTAGAAATGAAAGAAGTTACTTGGTTCATTGACTATGCCTACTCCACATCCACACTCTCTCCTATTGCATGCTCCATCAAAGAAGCCCACCGGATAATTTCTCCATATATATTTGTACTTGCCTATTTTGTACCCTCTGCTTTTCTTCATTGGACCAATTTCATTGAAATATCTTATGGTCTTGATAACATCATTTCAAAGCACTGCTCCTTTCTGATCGAAATAAGTGCATGTGGGTTGCACTAGATGGACCACATAATGTAAAATGGGAGGGTCCTATAATTTTGTGGATGTTTATCCATTTTTTAAGATAAGAGAACAGTGACCGATTATGTCCCACTGTAATGATATTTAATATTTCCATTATCCCATCCCATAGCGCTATCGCATAAGAACAATTCAGCAAAAGATGTTTTGTGTCTTCTGGCCCCCTCATACACATTAAACATATGCCAGGTCCATAAAACCCATGTCTTTGTAGGTTGTTCTAAGTCAAGATTCGGTCATTTATTGCCAGCAAGCTAAAGCCTTTGATTTTATTTGGCATATCCCATTTCCATATGACCTGGAACCATTTATGAAACTTGAATGTCATGTTCCTGGACAGCACGTGATATATGGTATTGACCATCGAATACCCCGTTTTAAGAATACCACTCCAATTCATATGATCCATGTATACACTAAGATTGATACCTGAAGGTCTTAGTTGTGATATATATTTCTCCCATTCATATACTAATTCCTCTAGTAACCTAGGATCCTATGCCCCTATCTAGGATTGTTGGTCAATGTTTTGATTATGGTGAGTATAGATTTGATGTAGCTTATGAATACCTTTATCATGGATGAAATTGAGAAATTGTTCAGATAATGAGTGATTCCAAATCATACCCAGAACGACATCCAAACTAATCTCTATCTTGGTTCCGTCACAACCTCCCAGTGAATAAATCCCATAATCCATTGTAGGTTTTTCATCATGCTACTCCATATATAGGATGCATAAGTTTTCTTCCTGGCCCCATTGCAATCCATGTCGTGAAACTTTGTCCATACATATATTTGTCTTTTATTATAATTGGCCATATACATATCCCTCACGTGGTCCTCCATGTATTTTTTATGATCAATGCCATATTGAATGTAGAAGCGTCAATGATCTCCCATCCTCCCTCAATTGGCCTAGATAATGTAGAGCACCAAACCAAATGGATCTTCCCTTTTAACTATGCCCCAGCCCATAAAAATCATCTCATGATAGCCTCCATCCTTTGTATAGTCTCGTGCGACAATAAGAAGAGATGAATCCAAGATACCAAGATATTTGGGAGCATCGATTTCAACATAAACAATGTGCTCCCCCATTCGACAACCATTTGTGTTTCCAGCAGTCTAGCTTTATAGGAAATATTTCTATCATCCAATCCCAATCCTTGTTACAATATCCATTCGGTTTCAATAAAACCTAAGCATATCAAACCTTCATCAAGGTGTACAGAAGTTATGCCAAATAGATATCTTATGTCCTTTATCACCTCCTCATCACTCTCATCATGCACTAGGAGATATTTCCCACCATTCATACATAAGCCAATAGAAGATCCAAAGGACTTGATGTTCCTTTGTATTATACTTCATTCATCAATCGATGACTCCCCGCCAAAAAGTAGATCATCAAGAAAAATCATATGCGTAATCGCTTAATGTCTAGATACTTTAGCCCCTGATATATTTCCAGTATCCCTCGCTTCTCGCATTTTTCTGCTTAAACGGTATATTACCAATAGGAAAAGCAGAGGGGACATAACACAACCATGTCTCAGCTCCCTATAAGCATTGAAGAAATGTGACGGAAACCCATTTATAATGACTGCAAAATTAGTTGTCTTAATACACGCCATTATCCACAAGATGTTCTAAGGGGACATGCCTGATTTGATCAGTACCAATTTAAGGAATTCTCAATCAATGTAGTCGTAGGCCTTAATCAGGTCTACCTTCAGTTGACATGATTTTTGTTTCAAGAAATTTATGGTGTAACATCTCCTATGCTATGCCAATGGTGTCATGTATATGTCTTCCTTCCAAAAACCCAAACTGATCAATAGTGATGTGTCTCGACAATATCAACTTGATTCTACATGTAATCAATTTAGATATCATCTTGTATACATAATTACAAAGAGAGATCAATCTATAATCCACAAAGGTCTCTGGCTTCTCCTTCTTAGATATCAAAGCAATAAATGTGGCATTTAGGGCTGTTGAAATGTTCCCATGGATCTTGAATTCTTCAACAACCACCAGCAGGTCTGGCATCATCAAATCATTGAAGTGTAGAAATAATTCTACCCCCCACCCATCTGAACGAGGACTCTTTTCCTTCGCATATTCCTTTAATATCTCAGTAATCTCTGACCTCGTAATTTGTTGTCCCAACTTTTTGTTATCCTCAGCAAAAAACATGATGAGGACAAGATAAATATATTCCATTTGTGTTGAATAATTGTGTTCATGTGCCATATATTGACCTTTGAAATGTGCAACGGAAACATCTTCAATAGTCGATTGAGTTGTATAAATATTAACTACAAAATCCCTAAATCTTCCTGATAGAATTGAACTACTTTTTGAGGTTGAATTGCATATGGAAGAATCTAGAATTTTTCTCTCCAACCTTAACCCAAATTGTCTGGATTTTCATACAGATATCTTCTTCTTGTTATCTAATAATAACACTCCTTTTTTCTTCCAACTCAATAATCTTATTCCTGTAAAGGGATGAAAAGTAAAGAGGATCCATAGGATCATTATAATACCGAAGAATGATTCCAATCTCAATTAAGGCTTTTAGTTCTTCCTATTTCTTCCCTTTGATCCATGAGTGAGCCGCCCTTTCCAGCGCTATTAATTTCTGGCAAACTGATGACATGCAATTATGTGGTGAAGGAGTCATTTCCTCGTTCCATGCCTTATATACCAGCTTCCTTAATTCCACCATATGTAACCACTTCATATTAGTTTTGAATGGATAAATCCTCCCCTTTTACACCTCTTCCCATGATAAGATAATAGGTTGATGATCAGAGATAAATGAATGGATAATATAAGATCTAAAACCCACCAGATGATTGTAGAGTTTGTTTCACTAAGAATTGATCCAGTCTCTTAGATATACCCTCCACTCCATTGTGCCTGTTCCTCCAAGTAGGACCAATGGGATCTGACTCTGCATCAATAAGGGCACGCGCTTCCATCATCCCAGAAAATTATTTTGACAAATAATCTTCCCTCTATCTAATCCCCCAAATCTCTCTGAGACCCATTGATAAATTAAGATCTCTAGTAATAATTAGCGAACTCAACCTTAGAATCTGAGATCCTGTAATTCTCTCCCATAATTTTCTATGACCTGCATAAGGGGCATATGAGTTGATAATCTGTATCCTCTCATACAAGCCCACTAAGTGACCAGTCAGTATGATGCCTGCATAAGAAATAAATGCTTTCATCTCAATCACTTTTGGATTCCACAATGCCCCTAGACCACCAGAAATACCAACTACATCAGTCGCACATACATGCCATCTAGGGCATATCAACAACATAGCCTCCCATGTTTTTTATCTGTTTATCATAGTTTCTTGAAAAAGAATCATAGATGGATTATGAACCCTGATAAATCCCCTTAGGGAGCATATTTTGGGGGCCGCTCCCAAACCCTTGCTAGTTGTGTCTTCTTTCCACCCTCACAAATTAGACCAATATTGGATTCTTTGACATGAATTTATGCCAAATCTCCCATGATGACCTAATTATGTACTATTTCAGTATAACAAACTTGTATGAGATGCCACATGTCACAGTTTCAAAATTTGGCCCTGAAAATGCTACTTAAAAAACTATAGTGAATTCATTTTTCAGTCACTTTTTACTGAATTTGAATCTAATTCTCGAAGAGAAAGTTATGATGATTTTCCACGTGAGACCTATTTGAGATTGAATTATGGAGCATATAGAATCCCTAACATCCTTGGACCATATATTCGTAATATAGAGAACCAAGGTCTGAAATTTTAACCAGATGTTCATCACGTTTTCTCCTCCACATGGAAACATTTTCATGGACTAAAGCTTCATAGAATAGAATTTATAGAGAAAAATCCATGATGACATGTTTGAAGTAGCAAAACCCTAGGATCAAGAGCTTTGATACCAAATGGTATGTATCCAGATGTTGTAGCAGCCATAACCACCCTCCAAAATTTTTCCTTAGCTTTGTTTTGGAGCCCCTCTACCAACTATCCCTAGCAACATCTCTTGCACTGTCCAAGTACATAAACTTCAGCTGAGTTTCAGTGGCTTTCCAACCTGTGCTTGTCAACTTGTTTGTCTCCCACCTGCGGGCTGACACTCTAGGACATAGTCATTTTATGGTTTTGATGCTCACCTAGAAAAATGCGCAATTTTGTGGGGGAACCATCCTTCCCTTTGGAAATTGCACAATCCATCTGGGCTCCCCGCTGGGCTCCAGAAATGCACAACCCAACCAGGCAACCTTACCTTTGAAAAATGCACAATGCAGCCCAAAACTGGGATTCATTTAAAAAATTGCACAATCCTGACTGAAAGACAGGGCTTCATTCTAGAAACTGCACAAATGTCATTCCCAGGCTTGCAAATTGTTGCATGTGCTCCCAGGTTGATTGGTTCCCTCCAAGACTGAATAATTTTGATTTGCATTCATTGGTTTCTTTTCCCGAAAAGAAAAAAGAAAAAAGAAAAAAAGCATCCCTTGATTTTAGGGATCCATTTTTAGCAGCTGGAGGTTACATGAAAAAGTTGTTTAGAAACCTCCTGCCAAGTGTCACTTTTTCCTAGATTTGTGGCATGCACGTCATGAACCTCAATCTTATCAAAACTTATTTATTCTACGCTGCAGATCTCATTCCTCATATCGAGCTTGGAGCTCTAACATCCCACATCGCATCTAGGAGCCTTCGGCACATTTAGCTCATCGTTTTCCGGGTAAGTCTGCTTTACATATCTTTTGCTACTTTTCTATCGCTTTTTGTATTTCACTTTATGTGAATGTTGTTTTCTTAGTTTTGTTGAACGATTGTTGTTGTTTTGATGCATGTTAGCTTGTAAAAGCATTGTTTCATTTTTTCGTTACATCACACTAATGTCGCTTGCATGAAATTGTTTCTGCACTAACAGTCGTCGATGTGGTGACTCGCTTCACACACATGCTTGTTTTCTCGTTTTCTAAATCTTGCACTCACGGTTTGCATGCAAGATCATCCACTCTTGTTTTCACTCATCTTCACCATGTATTCATACTTTTCATGTTTTTAGTCGCCTGTCGGCAAGTATGGGCTACCTTTGCCTGGACCTTGCCTTTCCCAGTTAACAATGTGCATTTATGAAAGTGAAGGCTCTACCTTCCTCACGAAAATTGCACAAAGCTGGCCTAGCACTGGTCTCTAGGCTTTCTCTACTAAATTCTAATAGGTAGTGCCTTACTGGCCCCAGAAATTATGCAAATGTAGTTGCTGGTTTGCAGTCCTTGCTGGCTGAAATTGTACATTACACAATTTCAGTCCTCAGCAGGCCAGGCTGGACTGTGCATTACGTAGCTCCAGCAGTCAGTCAACCTTTTAATAGCCCAGACTATGCTTTGCACAGTTTTGGCAATCTTCCCAGTTAGTCACCAAGGCATGTTACATGTTAGTCCTAAAGTTTCTTTTGGTTTTCAACTGATAAATTGCTTGCCATGAGTGTTTCTATGTCTCCAAGTATCACAGGTGTTCATCCATCTCTCATCAGTACAGGTACAATGGCTTCCAAGAGATCAAGGTCAAAGGACATCGCTGAGAGTGCAACTAGATATGCGGTTGAGCAAGTGTCTATAAGATTTCCCATCTATGAAGACACCAAGATGTTCATAGACAAGGATATCAAGATGACATGGCAGGAAATAAATGACACCTTCTCGGGCACATTTGAGAATGATCTGGAAGACCGCAGGGTCTATGTCAACATTCATAAGTCTAGCGTGTACCGAATTGCATGTAGGCATCTTGCGTTTCCATGCGTGGACATGATCCACTAGATTTTCTCGCATACTGATATAGAGACAATGGTGTTGAGGAGTGTCAGTGGAACACAACTTGCCACCTTCAGGGCGAAATATTATCAGGAGATATATCAATTTCCACAGGCGGTGATCATGATTGGTACACCCTTCAGCAGAACCAGCAGTAGTGCAAACTCCAGAGATATATTGAATAGATGGGTAAAAGAGCCATCCAAGTTTAGGACAACACCCAGCTAGGTTTATAAGACAAAGACACTGCGGAATGCATACCATCTCTTGGTCATATTTTCACACTGCTTATACGGCCAAGAGAGAACAGAGACCTTCCTGCAGAGTTGGGTGATTGTGTTGGATTAACTGGCGAGCGAAGCAATACCTTGCAACTGGTCCGACATGTTGGATATTAGGTTGAAGGAATAGGTAACATTTGCCCAATATCCACCCAAGGTTCAGCAAGTGAAGATATACATGTCCACTTACATACTGGATGCAGTTTGTGCCCGTTAGCACTTCCCAGGCTCGGGTTCGACATGGACACCTTTGGAAACCTCTGTGCACACTTATTGCAAGTTGTTCTCCGAATGCAGCTTCTGTGGAGTTATCATATAGTTATAAGACCACTTCGTCACCCCAGTGTACAGGATGATATTTGAGCAGGATCCACCTTGCATGTCATAGGCAGTGATGGAGGAATTGATTGACATAGCAGATTGGTATGCCTCACCCCTTGGCACCTTCATATTGATGTACAACGCGGAGAAGGCTCTGTTTTATTTACTGAAGTTTTCCATGGACAAGCTCGTCATGTAAGAAGTGTCATATCACATCTCAATAGGGTTTTCAGCTATACTACATAGGAAGAAGAAGGTACCTTCGCCTGTTGTTCCTTTGCAGATCAGGTTGTATGAGATTTTGAATCTCAAGCATGTTGAGGCAAAAATAGAGGAGTTCAAAAGATTCACCTTCAGCACCAGAAGTTTCAATCCGGATGACCCGCATTGATTAGTGAAGGAGCATTGTGTGAGGGTGCAACATCCTTGGATCCACGGGGTGTGTCATTGGCCCGAGGAAGACCCATGGAGATACTGCTACCCATTCTCAAGGCTCAATGAACTGGCCAACATAGCTGTAGAGTGTTTAACAAAGAAAAAGGCTGTAGCATCTGAGAGAACAATTCCATCAACAACAACAAAGGGTAGCACGCTTGCTCATGACAAAGGAAAGAGAAAGGTTGTTAACAGCGCAGAGGCAGAGCAAAGTTGCAAATTCAAAGCAGATCCACTTGTGTTGAAAGCATATTTGGAGATTGAGACTAAAAGGTGGTAGTGCGACAGGAGGATGGCGTAAAGACAAAGAGAGAAATAGAGGATGGAGGAAACATAAAATGAGTTACAAGAGTTGAAGCAGCAACTTCGAGAAGAATAAAAGTTGTGCAAAAGAGAGAAGGAAGCACAACAGAAACAGGTACAGATGGAGTCACAACATGCACAGATTGATGAAACTGTTCCAATACATGTTATAGAATCATCCGAGCAGTTGGCGCAAAGTAGACAGGGTGAGCAGTCGTAGGAGCAGGACATAGCTCAATTGATTGAACAGATGCTAGAGAAGATGGACATGGATATGGTGCAGCTAGAGCTAGATCCAAATATTGACCTCATGCCTCAGAAGCAAGAGTTCACCCCATGAACTTCACCAGATTTGGTAGCAGAGCAAGTATCGAGTGATCAAGGACACAGAGAGATCCTTGAAGACAATCTGGAAGTGGAGATGCACAACATATCTTTCAATGAGTCACAACACAAATTTGTGTAGTCATGCAGAGTGTCTACTCCGGATGTCCATGTATCTCCTATACAGTTTGGAGAAGGAGTGATCATATCCTATGTGCGAAGACATCCAACCGCGTTGGATGATGCTACCAAAGCATATGCTAAATCCACTAACTTGATGTTTGATTCCTGATAGCCAAAAACGAGTGCATGGATAAGGAATTACAAGCAGCCAAGCTGGGAGGATAATAGGTTACAGCATCCGCTAGAGAAAAGTTGAGGAGAGACATACTAGATGAAGTATCGTCTCTCAAGACGGCTATACGAAACTTGTACTTCAAATTTGTCATCGTGCATAAGTCAGTTGTCCATCTAAACGGTTGGCAGTAGCGTTGTGCTAGTAGATCAGGCATCTTTTTAGACCTGCACAATACTGTCGATCACATGCAAACATGGAAAAAGAGATACAAAGGAACCCCATTACACTTGCTGAAGATGATGAAGCCAAAGGCGGTCGAGTTGAAGGCATGCATCCAAAGTCAAATCCAAATCCATGAGGAACTTCTGTATCTCATCAGTTTGCAAGCTTCACATGCATGGGTATTCAGAAGCATGGATGTCATTGTGCGCACGCATGCAATCCCATCCATCGGCACACTCACTGAGGTGAAGATAGAGAACCAAGTCCGACTGGAGTTGGACATGTAATTTTATTAGTTGATGCGCATAGCCACCAGCGCGGACTAGAGATTGGTGTAGACACTATGCATTAGTATGTTGTTGATTTGGCAGCACTCAAGACTATGATGCACATGTTATCAGGTGAGTTGGACAGATGTACCAAATCAATGTACTTGGATAAAGTGGAGGCAAGAGTTCGCTTCCAAAAGGATTTCACCACAGAGTACACAGACACCATCACAGACTACTAAGATTGGCATCAATTCACCATCGTCGATCATCATGAGGATGTCGAAGAGTTGGTCTTCCCACAACTGTCCGAGTCCTAGTGATGCCTTGCATGGTTTACTCAAGCCTATTTTTGCTCACATGGGTACATGTGTAGATTGTAATGTAACATGTTGTAAAAGTGAAAGACCAAGTGTCAATAGTAGAATGCAACAATCATGTAGTAGTTGAAGAGTCACGGTGGTAGGTGAAGAGTCACGAAGGGGAATGTCAAGGGTCACCCCACCCTTCGCTATTTATAGAACCTCATAACTCATTGTACAGGATTTTGGGAGCCAAGCTTCCTATAGGTATAGATTATAAAAATATTGGAGTGTATTGTAATGAGCCTTGGATTCTCCATAGTTCAGAGCTAGTACATCTCTTTGGAGGAGCAGGTGGCAATGACTGTAACATTCCGCTATCAGGACTAGTGGTTGGTCATGGTTGTATGTATGATTGTATCTTTCACTCTTTTAATATAATAGAGCAAGCATGTTTCATGCATATGTTTTTATTGTAGTTCGACTATCCTGGTTACACTAATGCTATATGTAGTTGTCATTTACGCATGTATGTATGGACTATTTTGTATATGTTTGTATGAATCTTATTGAAATGTGTTGTTGGTATAACCATCAGTTTGGATCATCGACTGTCCTACTTTCCAACTTGTGATGTCTTTCTTCTCATGTGTTCCCTTTTAATATGCATGCTATCATAGGTTTCTAAGGGGCTCACTCATCCCCTCATTCCATGTATTAGAGCCTTTCATGCACCTTCCTTGACTTGTTGCAAAGGTCACACCCTTGCTACCAACAAGGACATCCTACTTACCTCTAGGAACAACCGCGATCAAGGTGATATTGTACTACCCACTGCTGGGACTCCTACACCAAATGGTCTAAGGTCTAGTTGGGACTTCTTACCGGGGAGATCCCCTGACATGTTGGAAGGTCCAGCACTGTCAACATTTCTGGCGCTAGAAGGAGCGCTATATGACAAGCTGAGTCCTCACATTCTATTTTGAATGTTTACACATCTGTCATGGATATTGTTAGAGTCCTCCCTCCATGATGTCTATCTCACGGACAACCCTTCAACATCAAGAATGAGTTTTATGATCTCTTGTCAGAATTCGCGTACGATGGTGAAGGAAAGGTAGCATGGCTCAAGTACTTACATGACTTCCTTGCATTATTGGAGGATGCAGACAAGTTCGATAAAGCCAAGGCCAACTTGCTGCTTTCACACACACTTCACGAATCCCCTGAACGATGGTATCGCAACCTGCCTCACAATTGCGTGCACTCACTTAAGTAGCTTTGTGATCTAACATAATCTACTTTACATCATTCTGATCCTGAACCTCTTTACAAAAACTATTAAAACAATGGAAGACTCCGCATGAATCTCTTATGGATTTTTGGTAGCACTTTCGTGTACTTCAGTTTGAAGCTCTGAAAAACCAGATGAAATTCCAATATCTTTGGGAAAGATTTGAATATTTCTTTCACAAATCATTATATCCCAAGATAAATTTGAAGTTCAAATCTTGCTTAGCATAATTTAGTGATGGAGTTGTGCAATCACAACTCGGAACAGTTGTTGTCACAAGTGATTGTCTGCCTTCCCCTCATCAAACAACTCCACCATCATAGAGTCTTGTGGGAGAACATGCACACACGTCTTTTCAACTGTCATAGCCTCCCATCATCACTACTCTCAATTTCTGCATAGATTTGTTTGGAAAGCCTATGGGTTTTCAAATCCATTTGTTACCTCAACCTCCATCTTCGCATTTTATTGATCCTCAGGATTGCACTGTCTTGTGTTCTTTCGTTCTGAACTCTACACCTATTTTGAACAAGGATCAAACCATCGACGGAGTTTGTGTTGCACAACCAACTTGTGCTATCATTTATGATGAGTATGACTGGGAACCTAAACATCAACCCGCAGTGAAGGATGATCTCCTTCTGTCCGTGCCTCCTTCGCTTTTTCCTGACATCTTTGGTGATTCTGTTGTCTCTAATTTTCCTTGTGTAAATCCATCCACGAATGCATCTACCTCATATTATTCGCAAAACACACCCGATGTCAGCCCATCATTCAACAACAAAGAGGACAAATTCTTAATTGAAAATTCACTTGATTTGTCATCTGCGTTTTTTGGAAATGTAGAGGGTGAACATTCTTGCTTCTCATCTACCCCTCTGTTTGATTTATCAGATCATGAGGATGCCAATGAACTCATTTATTTTTCTGATCATAGTTGTCGTGATCTATTTACTCTTATATTCGATCACGATGTTGATTCTATCGCTGTTGATTTTTAAAATCCACTTGTTTATGATGATCTATCTATCGACGAAGTCGAAACCCCATAGGCTGTCGAGGCACTTTAGCCCGAGCTGATGGGTATGTCAAGCCCTCGCTGTCCTGAGGTTGGTTTCACTTCCCATCAAGAAATTGTTGAAACACCCAAGGATCATCATCACTCATCTGTATGCATTGAAGATCAATCCAACACATAAATTTCACTTCCTCCACTTGAATCACATGAACCCATCGCTCATGCATTGGAGGAATTTTACACAGCAAGCACACTTGCGCAGCATAAGTTTTCTATCTTTCTAACGTTTGCTTGCATGTCATAGTCAAGAGAGTGCATATGCTTAATGTTTTCACACAGTGTAGCACAACACCATGGCAATTCCACAGAATGCATGTCATGTGCTTTCACTCATTTTTTTTCTGTAGACACATTTAAACTCAAAGTGTGTTTGCCTTCATTAGTATATCTTTCACGTGTGTTGGTTCACAAAATTGTGTTGTTCGTGAACCATGCCTTCACCAACATGGGTCAACCAATGCGTCGGTGGCTAAATTGGAAATATCAATTCACATGATCATGCCCATGCATCGTTAGCTTAGGAGTAGGAGTATTGTTTTATTTATGTCTTGTTTGCTTGCATGCATGTTTGCTTCTTGCTTTGTGTGTTTGTTTACTTTCCTCCTTGCTTTGCTTACTCGCCTTGCTTTCGTATTCACTTCTACTCTTTGCTTTTTTGTTTGCTTGCTTGTGTACGTTTGTAGGTTAGTTTCGCATGAAATCATGCACGACTCTTGAAACAAGTAGGGCAATAAAAAAATATTATTAAAAAAATTACTAGGAAATAATCGAGAAAAAAAAATCAAAGTCAAACTCCAAACAAGGAGGGAAGTCAAAAATTATAAAAAAGGAGTCAAGACCCTAATCGAGACAATATCATTTAATCAATAAAAATTATTAATGGAAATAAAATAAACTAAAATAAAAATAATTAATGGAAAATAAATAAAATAAAGCAAAAATATACACAAGTCAAAAGAAAGGGAAGTCAAAAATTATAAAAATGAGTCAAGACACTAATCAAGACAAGATCATTTAATAAATAAAAATAGTTAATGGAAATAAAATAAACTAAAATAAAAATAACTAATGGAAAATAAATAAAATAAAACAAAAAATATACAAGTCAAAATAATATATATTAAAATAAATAAATAAAAATATTATTTATTTTTATAAATAACCAGCCTAGATCCTTAACTTTGGATCTATCAAGTGCCAAGAGGGATCAAATCTCTCGAGGTGCAAACCTCTTTTTTGAGTGCAAAACTTAAGGAAATGTTTGCACCTCAAGAGATTTTATCTCTCTCTGAGCTTGATAGATCCGAAGCTAAGATGGATCTAGGTTGGTTTCAGTTGTGTACGGCCAAGGAAAATCTATCGAATATATGATTAATTTTATCAATAATATGTAAATACATCTAATATTAATATAATCATTTTAAATATACTAAATATGTCTAGTATTAATCTAGTCATTTTGATTTTAAATTTGCTTAGTTGCCTCAGTTTGTTGAGATGATAAATATTGTTAATAAAAATAATGATGAAAAATGATGAAATAAAAAATTTGAATGCAAAGTGACAATGTAATAGTGTTGAATGATAGAAAATGTGAATAATAAGAATGTAGTCAATTACAAATAGCCTTCATTTTGATCAATCTCAAACTATTTTCTTCAAACTAGAAATAATCTGCATTGAAATCAATGCATCTAGTGCAAAATCAAATATCATTAGAAATCAACATCTACATTAAAATCAATGCATCTAGTGAAAGCAATCAAATAGGATTAGAAATTGCCATCTACACTGAAATTGATGCATCTAGTACAAGAAATATTCTTCCCTCTCTCCCCCCTCCATCTATATCTATATACCCCCCCATTTCTCATTCTTTGTCTCTCTATCTCACGCCCCAAAACACACATTCTCTCACTCCATATTTATCAATATCTTTGTCCCTCCTTCCCTTTCTCCCCCTCTCTCCTCTTCCCTCTCTTCACCTTCCATCAATATCTTTATCTTGCTTTGTCTCTCTATATCAACCCCAAAACATTAACTCTCTTTCTCCAATCTATATATCTATCCCTCCGTCCTCCTCTCCCTCTCTCTCTCTCTCTCTTTCCCTTCTCTCTCTCTCCCCCGATTCTCTCTCTTTCCTCCTGCTATCCTATCTCCCTCTCTCTCCATCTTCCTTATCACTCCCTCTCTCTCTCCACCATTCTCTATACGTCTTTCTTCTTACCTCCCTCTCTCTCCCCCTCCAACTTCATCTCTCTTTCCCTCCCTCTCTCCACTCTCTCACATTTTCTCTCTTCCTTCCTCTCTTTCCCTTTCTCTCCCACTCTCTCTCTCTCTCTCTCTCTCTCTCTCTCTCTCTTCACCCTCCAATTCTATTTTCATATCCCTCCCTCTCTCCTTCTCTCCTCCCTTCTCCGCAGCTCTCCTTATTTGTCTCTTTATCTCACCCCCAAACATGCACACTCTCTCTCCATATGTCCCTTGTCACTCCCTCTCTCTCTCACTTCTCACTCTCTATGTATTTCTTCTTTCCCACCTCTCTCTCCCTCCAACTTCATCTCTCTATCTCTCCCTCTCTCCTCCTCTCTCACTCCCTCTCTCCTCTCTCTCAAGTTCTCTCTCCGCCCTTCCTCTCTCTCTATTTCTCTCCTAGCTCCCTCTCTCTTCCCCATCTCTCTCTCTCTCTCTTTTCCCTCCAATCCTCTCTCTTCCCCCATCACTCCCCTCCTCTCTCTCATCCTTCCTCTCTCTTCCTTTATATCCTACCTCCCTCTCTCTTCCCATCACTCTATCTCTCTGTTGAAGCCTCGAAATTCACTGCAACAACATGGGGGATGACCACCCGATCTGGACCTTAAAGCAACTCCTTTTTCGTTTGAAATGATGGTTCCGACTGGTTCAACTAGGTCTAGTTACCTTATCTCAATCTCTAATGGCTTTAAAATATGACTTTTATATACCAATGGAGAAGAGACATCAGATCAACCCTCTTACTGATTGGCAAGAAATTGATCCTTACGCTGAATTGGGGCTTAGCCAAGCCACAACTAAATTTTGCCTCTTTTGGAAGAGGACTTAAAAGAATGTAGAAATTAATCTATATGCAAACTTATTCTATAATTCAAGAAAAAGGAACTAAATCCTAATCCTATCTCAATTAGACAAATATAGATCTAACCCAACCAAGAGAAAGATATTTAAAGTATTGGGATTTAAATATGTTTGTCTTATAATGAATATCAAGCTAACGAAGTAGTTCAATTAACTGACATTATGAATACCTAAACACATCCTATTGAGACGTCTTAACTGAAATAATCAATCAACAACACTCAGGAAGAATTTCACAAAATGATATTGATCAATTAATTAGTAACTTGAATAATTAAATAATACTATGTGGAAGAAGTTCACAACATATCACTATTCAATAATTAGTTTTTTAAAACATATTTCTGAGTAAATAGTTACTCAGAAATCATAATTTAATCCATAAGAGTAGAGATACATAATAACATAAAATTGAGACAAATTACCCATATCGAAAGTGCGCAAACATGGAAGTAAATTGACACATTCCTGTCATCATAAAATGAAACAAGTATTTAAAATAATAGTATTTGAAATACCAATTTTATTGAATCCATTCTCTAGCTCTGATCTCCAATAGTCTTTTACAGTGCCTGAGCTTCTGCTTTCAAAACCAGAGCTACAATAGTGCAAACTCTGTTCATTATACATAACTCAGAATGTAAAAGAAAAACCTCAATAATCTCCAGATCTGAGATTCCTCTCCTCCCACCTACAACTCTAAATCCCTATTACAAAAGTGCTTTTAGAATTCCAGAATTGCAGAGGAGAGAAGCCCTTATTACATTTTGCAATCTGTTATTTATAATATTTGCAAAGGAATTCTTAACAAGAAAGTTTGTTGAAGAAGAGATTTGCTCAATCAATTTTCATTTGCTCAAAATTCCATTCTTCAATTGCTGGAGCATTCTCATTGATTGAGATCTTGTTCTCCTCATCTTTTCAATTGTTTTCCTGCAAAAACAAATCAAAACAAAATTAAAATGTCAAATCTGGAATTAAAACAAATCTAATTGATTTCAATTAAATAAATAATTGAAAATGAAATTTTAGCTTTCTATTGATGTTTGTAATGATTTAATTGGCCAGGGATATCATTGACGAATGGATCTGCATTCAGAAGAGGCTTGGGCAAATGAAAATGCAGAAAATAAAACTCAGAAAAAATTATTTTTGTTAAAAAATCGGAGCTTGATACTCTACTGGATTTTAGACCCAATATATGATCAAATCTGTTAATTAAACCTCTTCAAAAATGTTCTCTGTGATTTTAGCTTTCCATACACTAAAGCCAAAGCCAATACACAATTAAATTAACACTTTTAAAACCATGTTATAACAAAACCTCTTTAAGAAGATTGAATTCATTTACTTTTCTTTTTTTTTAAATAGTAAATTCATAAAATAGTTAATACAATTATATTAAAATATTATTAATACAATTATATTGATATGGTCCAGTCATAGATATAGTCCAGTTATCAAGAAATCCTAGGATAGTCTAATATTGTCAAGATTCTCCTATATATGTAAGAAAACCTATTTTTATAATATATGCAACAAAACCTGTTTTTTGAATATTAACAATATTAATACATTTCTTTTAATCAAATAGTTTATCATACACAATTAAATTAACACTTTTAAAACCATGTTATAACAAAACCTTTTTAAGAAGATTTAATTCATTTAATTTTCTTTTTTCAAATAGTAAATTCATAAAATAGTTAATACAATTATATTAAAATATTATTAATACAATTATATTGATATGGTCCAGTCATAGATATAGTCTAGTTATCAATAAAACCTAGGATAATCTAATATTGTTAAGATTCTCCTATATATGTAAGAAAACCTGTTTTTCTAATGTATGCAACAAAACCTGTTTTTTTGAATATTAACAATATTAATACATTTTTTTTAATCAAATGGTTTATCATACATAATTAAGTTAACACTTTTAAAACCATGTTATAACAAAACCTCTTTAAAAAAATAGATTTTCCATACACTCAAGCCAAAGCCAATACACAATTAAATTAAGACTTTTAAAACCATGTTATAACAAAACCTCATTAAGAAGATTCAATTCATTTACTTCTTTTTTTTCAAATAGTAAATTCATAAAATAGTTAATAAAATTATATTAAAATATTATTAATACAATTATATTGATATGGTCCAGTCATAGATATAGTCCAGTTATCAAGAAAACCTAGGATAACCTAATATTGTTAAGATTCTCCTATATATGTAAGAAAATCTGTTTTTCTAATGTATGTAACAAAACCTATTTTTTTTATTATTAACGATATTAATACATTTTTTTAATCAAATGGTTTATCATACACAATTAGGTTAACACTTTTAAAACCATGTTATAACAAAACCTCTTTAAAAAAAAAAAATTTCCATACACTAAAGCCAAGGCCAATACACAATTAAATTAACACTTTTAAGACCATGTTATAACAAAAACTCTTTAAGAAGATTTAATTCATTTACTTTTCTTTTTTTTAAATAGTAAATTCATAAAATAGTTAATACAATTATATTAAAATATTATTAATACAATTATATTGATATGGTCGAGTCATAGATATAATCTAGTTATCAAGAAATTTTAGGATAGTCTAATATTGTTAAGCTTTTCTTATATATAATTTTTTTTTCTTATGTATGAAAAAAAACCTTTTTTTTGAATATTAACAATATTAATACATTTTTTTTAATCAAATAATTTATCATACACAATTGAGTTAGCACTTTTAAAACAACCATAACAACCATGTTATAACAAAATGTCTTTTAAAAAAAATAGATTTTCTATACATTGAAGCCAAAACCAATACATAATTAAATTAACACTTTCAAAACCATGTTATAGCAAAAACCTATTTAAGAAAAATAGATTTCCCATACACTGAAGCCAATATTCCATTGCTCATTTCGAGAAGCCAATATTCCATTGCTCATTTCGAGAGAGATGTAGTTCGAATAGATAAATTTAATAGAATAATTAAAGAATAAGGGTGTGTTAGGTACCGATTTTCCTCCCATTAATACCAAATCCAATATGCCATTACTTATTTATTGAGGTGTCATTTCTTAGATCAATTAAGAAAAAAAGAGGTGATTAATCAGGAAAGAAAAAACTGATAACCTCATGGTCAATTGGTAAAAGGTATTTCTTTTATATGGAAGAAGAGTAAAGATCAAATTTTTTTTATATATTAAATAGATTTGGTATGTTATTGGTTATGTTATCACTGTAAAACTTCCTTAAAAAATTTAGACAACTTACATGGTTTCTCAATTCTTGTACCAGTCATAGTCAAATCATGGTCAAGTCATTTTTATGTTTTAAAGTCTAAGTCATAGGGTTAGAATTTCATGTCCATCTTCAAATAAAGTTTGACAGCCTCATTCCATGTCCTAAAAGCCTCACCATGTGTTTTGACATCAGTTTGATTCCAAAGGATTCATGTTAGTCTTGGTCTAGTCTTTCCATGGTTGTTTTCATGTCTAAGATCTATAAAAAAGTCTTGCTGGTATGGTCAAATAGGGTCAACACTCCGTTCTTGCCCATCACTGGTCCCACATCACCTAAAATTCCATGTGTCAAACTTGTGTCAAGGTTTTCATAGTGAAAAACTCACTCTAGGTGTTTTCGTAACGCAGACAGTGTAAAAAACCATTTTTGCGCTACAAAATCACTGAACTAGGAGTTTTCGTAGCGCGCTACGAAACCCCTGAAGCAGCCTGTTTCAGCGGAAAAACTGTTTTTACTAGTTAACTTCCAGAAGGTTCCTTGAGCAGCTGAGAACTCAATTTTGAAAACTTAAAGAGGCTTGTCTTCCTAACATGCTGAACTACAAAAACCTCTTTTATTTTCTTCAAATTCATTCTGAGGTGGGAGGAATTTATCGTTAAACTTGCGCTACGAAACTGTTGAAAGTCAAGCTTGGTCTTTTGGTTTTAGCAGTCTTTTTCAAGATCCGTTTCTAGTCACATGAAAAAGTATTTTGGAATTATGAAAGAGGTTTCTCTTCATCAACTCTCCAGCTAAAATAACCTATCTCACTTTCTTCATAAGTGTTTTCAGTTTGGAGATAATAATCTTTCTTTGAACCCCAAAATTCAGAGAACGGATTTTTCTTGTTTGACACGTATTTTTCAAGGATAGATTCAGGACAACTGGAGAAGTATTTTAAAAAACCAAGAAAGGTTTTTGTTGTAGACGCCATGGAATACAAAAACTTCCTTCAGTTTCGAAAATTGTGTCATGGATGAGGAGATAAAGGCTCTATCCCACGTGCCATTTTCAGGGATCCTAAACCTAAAAACAGGGAAACATGTTCCCTAATTTCTAGGGTCTGTCTTCAGCAGTCAGATGACCAAGTGGGAGGCTTCATCAAATTCGACTTCTTGAGGTTGAAATTTGTCAAATAATGCTTTAAATTCTTAGATAAGGTTGTTGTAATCATGATAAGGAGTTACACTCCTAGTTGTATTAGGTCACTAGCACTCCTAGTTAACAGCTAGTTCTAATTAATGGTTTGTTTTATGGTTATAATAGGTGTCACTGATGGAAAATTCGAATTCTCTTGATGAGGGATGATGGAATCCTAATTGTAAATGATTTATATAGAGCAAGAGGTCGAATTAGCAAAAGGTTGGAGACTTTTTGGCTCAGCTGCTGATCTATGTGCAGACTGTGTATATTTTTAACCTAATGCAGATTTCTACTTAGACAACTCAAGATTCATGAAGAGTTCTTGTATGTTCTTGTTATGATGGCATCTTCCAATACTTACATTGCAGTGGTGTTTAGTTATGATACTCAGAACTCATCAATGATGCTCTAACTTCCTTCATAGATAAACTAATTATGTTTCACTGTTTTGTATTTTCATTTCTGCACTTGAACTCTATAATGCCTTGACTTCCATGCTAGGTAGAATGATTTGGCTTCACTATTCAGGATTCAAAGAGAGTTTTTAATGTCATATTGTCTCATGGCTTTCCTCTTTCACTTACTTGCAGTGGTATGAATACATGTTACTTAGAACTCATCAATCATGCTCTAACTTCCTTCATGTATTTATAAACTGTGTTTCCTTGTATTGTATCTTTGTTTTGTTGATGCATAAAAACTCTCTATGCCCTGACTTTATGTTAAGCTGATCTTGATGTGGTACTGAAACATACTTTGACTCCATAGCCCAATTGTAGCCAACCTTCATCTTTCAACCTATAAACATATATAATTACAAACCATAGAGTTATCCATCTATTCATATCTTTAATCTAAATCATTAACCCTTTGAGAGAGCCCTCTCAGGCTGAGGAAGCTAAGCCTTAGCTAAAAGATTGGTTTGAAATAGTTATACCAAGATAGTCTCATCAGCAGCCTATGAGGGTCCTATTTTGTTGATAACAGGTTATTTAGAAAGTGCAACATGAATAAAAGAACTTAATAGATTAATTAAAGAAAAAGGAGATGGTGGTTAGAGGGCTTTCTAATCAAGGAAAAAACAGAACTTTGATTAATCAAGGAAAAAAAACATAAAAAGAGAGAAAACCGATTTACCTCCTATTTCCTCGTGGTAAGTCAGTAAAGGAAGCTATAAAAAGAGGGAAAACCCACTTTAGTAAAGTTAATTAAAAGATTTAATTACGGCAAGACTGTTAATTTAGGAAAACAAAACATGCATCATACAAACTAGGCATGCCTTACAAAAGATATATATCATTCATATGCCAAATAGAATATGAACAATTGCAGGCCTTCGGCAAAGATATATACTATGCAGATGGGAAAAAATTAAAAAGAATTAAAACCCATTGTCTAATCATAATAATAATTACGTCGTAAGGCGTTCCCTATGAAATTAACTTCCCTCTTATCACACCTGTCTTGCTATAATCCCTTTGATTGAAATGTTAGACGATTCAAACAATTACCATAGTTGGATTAAACATATGGTTATAACTGAAGCGGCACTGACTTGAAATTCCACTCTTTGGAAACCCAAATCAACTCCTGGAAAACCGAAATCAGTGGATTCCCCTGCTTGATGCCTTTCTTTGGAACCCATTGCTTTCCCTGCTAAAGGAAACATTCTTGCTCAATGCCCCTGCTCGGAAACCCAAATCAGCGGAGTACCAGCCCTTGTTTCAAGATTCCTCGCAACAGGAAAAAAAAGTCTCAAGAAGAGGATATTAACAATGGGCTCAAGCCTGCTTGTGCTGCCATTGTGGGAGAGAACCGTGATGGTAATTTTAGTGCGAAAACATCTAATGGGTGTGTGAAAAGCTCTGGTGGGTCTCTGAAATCCAATATTTCATAAACACCTTTGTTGGCTAATGCCTCTGGGATTCATTCATGTAAATATATGAGATGTGCTGCTAACTACCCAGATTGGGGTTTGGTCAATTTCAAGGCTCAACCCCGCAAATTCCTTGTTGCAAAGAGGCATGATCGGCCTGAGAAGGAACCCGTTGAATGCAAATGCAGTGAAAGGAAAGCAGATGGATATATATCTAGAAAATGTTCTTGTGTTGTTTCCAAGGAAATGAGGGCTTCTTAGGAGGAGTTTTGCAAGGAGAATCTACAGTTAACACCTTCAGATTGTACGGAAGAAGAAGAACATACAGAAAGAGGCAAGGACTGCAAAACCCATGGCTCTAATGTGAATCTTGAGATTGCAAATGCTGATAAACGTCATGAATTTGAATGCAATGTAGATGGAAGATATGGGTTTGCTGAGAAATCTTTCCCTACTGAAGGGAAACTTTCTTGCTCAATGCCCCTCCTTGGAAACCCAAATCACCGGAGTCCCAGCGCTCGTTTCAAGAGTCCTCGCAAAAGGAAGAAAAAGTCAAGAAGAGGTTCGGTCAAGGCTCAACCCCGCAAATTCCTTGTTCCAAAGGGGCATGATCGGCCCGAGAAGGAACCCACTAAATGCAAACACAGTGAAAGGAAAGCAGATGGAGAAATATCTAGAAAATGTGCTTGTGTGGCTTACAAGGAATTGAGGGCTTCTTAGGAGGAGTTTTGCAAGGAGAATCTGCAGTTAACACCTTCGGATTGTGCGGAAGAACATAGGGGAAGAGGTAAGGACTGCAAATCCCAAGGCTCTAATGTGAATCTTGATATTGCAAATGATGATAAACGTCATGAATTTGAATGCAATGTATATGGAAGATATGGGTTTTCTGAGAAATCTAGTATAGTTCTTCCTTGTAATCAATTTATTGATGACAATGACCAATCAGCGCAATCGAAATACGGGTCTACATTGACAAAGGAATACTCTCACTCCAAGAACTGCGTGGATTTATCAATCCATGGGTGGCAGATGAAGTTGATGGTGTGAAGCCTCATTCATTGCCCATTCTTTCGCAGTTCATTCTTTTCTCTGAAAGCTTCTCCCTCCCAAATTGTTGCACCTTCACCCATTTTTAGCACAACTTATCATCTCATTTCAGGCCAAAAGTTTGCAGGTTTAATCCGAAATTGCAGCAGACCAGGAGGACGAAGAGGAGCACCAGGAGGACGAAGAGAAGCAATGAGGTCCATGGCGTCTGATTCATCTGCAACCTCCAAGCCTTTTGGAGTTCTCTTTGCTTGCCTTGGTGAGTACCGTCCATCCAATGATTCAACGAGTTCGTTTGGTATCGGTCATTGTTCGCGATGATGCTTCCATAGTGTCTACCATTATTGTCAGCCATTCAATTGTAGAATATTATAGTATATTGTACACTATAGATCAAAGCCTGAAGCCAAGCACAATTCTTTGTATCATGCCTGACTTGAGCGAACTAAATTTTTGTAGTTCTATTCAATTCAACTAAATGAGCTAGGTTCGGTTCTTTGTAGCTTCTATATTCTTAAAAACCTTGACCCAATTTCTCATCTATGTTTCTATTAGAACAAATCATAATAAACTGGCACTGGAGATTTTTACAATCATACAATCCACCCAATGATTGCAGAGAGCAAATTTTAGTAATGCCTGAATACCAACGAACGTCCGGTTAGGACATAGAAATTTTCTTCTACCCTTTTGAGCGTTTCAAGAAGAAACATGATGTGAGGGGCTGCATCCTCCGACTGAGGTGCCGGGTCTAAGGGATAACTATTCTGTTAAAATCCTCTGAGATCTGCACCTAGCCTCATTCCTTGGTGCCATATGGATGGGGTAGCACATAGTGAGAAAGCTTGGGGCACAGCTTAACGCTTCGCCAACCTCGCTAGTGAATCAATATCCCCTTAGGCTATTAATGCTATGGGTGTGACCTCTCAAGCCAGGGTGGGTGCCTGATAATCAAAGAGTTAAGTTTGAGCTGAAAGCCGTGGAACTCAAACATGAAAAAAATGACTGCAATATATACCTCTAATTTAAGGATTATTAAAACTTAGGATGTACAGTTTCCTGAACATCCGATGAGATTTAGTACACTGTTACTACAGAAATATATGGAATCCACCAATTAGGCTAAACTGGTCTAATGCAGGGTAACAACCAACATTATGGAACTGCAACAAAATTAAGATAGCTCATTGGGCTACTTTTGTACAAAATGATACTACTACGATAGACTACATATTTATCATCGTTTGTCCATAATTGGACAACCATCTCTCTGACGAGTTTCAAACTAGCCTAAGGTGCCCGCAAGGGGATTCTGTCATCCTTGCCTTGCTATTGTGAAGCTTACAGAATTAGTGAATATCACTGAACAACTTTACAACCTGTTAAGCTAGTTACCGACAACCAACTGTCAAAAATACAAAAGGACATAGACACTAAAGGCTGTGCACTATCCTTATGTGCCTCGTTGTCTAAATTCTATTGAAGTTCTACAACGCAGAGACCCACATGGCTATCCCTTGTCCTATCATTGTTAGATCCCTGATACATCATCAGAGTGTTTTAGCAGCTGCTATATATATATATATATATATATATATATATATATATATATCAGCAACTAAGCCGGGTACAGGTTTGAATTCGCATGATATGGAGTCAATTGTGACTACTACCACTATAACTTTTAGGCGAATCTATGCACGCTCCCACACACTGTCCACAAAGTTAATTAAGGATTTTGGACCACAAACTTTACATTAGACTTTATAGGACATCCACCGCCGATTGAGTTGCCCAAGGACTATTAGTGGTGTTAGCTTTATCAAACAACAATGCTTAGATTTATTTTGGAACTCATAGGTAGAATAGCTTTGATTGCCACAATAGGCACGCTGCTTATCATGCCCATTGCCATTCCATCTATGACATGTTTTTGGTTTATCCAAGAGCTTTCAGTTTGCGGTTCTCTACACATTTTCAGATTCTCAAAGTCCCATCAAGGTAAGTAATAGCCATACAGACAATAACTCTACGATAATATATTTTTAACAGCCTTAAATATTTATACCGAGCACAGAAATACCATTAAATATTTTCATTGTTGTTTAAGGACCAACTGTTGACAAAATCCTGGCAGTTTTTACTATAAAACTAGATCTGAGTAAAATTGCTAGAGAAATTAGTATGGAGTCTAGGGGCTAAATGCCAACTCTTGATTGGGTGGAAGCTGCGGGGCAGCTGGGGTTGTTAGTTAGGGTACAACTTTGCCATGATGACACAAGATAAAGAAATGGTACATTAATGGGGAACTGGGTCCTCATGAATAAGGAGGGCCTAATTACTATATACAAGAGATTATTATAGCCATTCTCACACAGTTGTGTATGATTTTTCAATATTTTGGTTATTAAGAGATATTTTCCCATTTCTAAGAGATGTAGATGTGTCTCATCATTATTATACTTTTGAGCCACACTGCCTTTCTATATTTGGTGTATTTAGTATTTTAGTATTTCTCCAGTTATTTCTGGTAACTCAGAGCATTACATCAAGGTCTAGCCTTGGATGTGGAAGAGAGAGGAAGGGAAATCTCACCTCAGAAAGGCCTTGGCTTTGTCTCAACTATTTTCCCCATCATACAACCCCTGAAAGCAGATGCTTTAATGATCAATCTTAATGGACTAGGGCTTATCCTTTAACAAATAAGCCCTTATGCTTCTAAGGAAGAAATCAAATCAAAGGCTGTGGTGTGCGGAGGGCCATTGAAACAAGGGTCCGACTCTTGACATGATCACTTTGTTTGCTACTTCCAATTGCCTGAACTTTCTAAGTTCAATGGCCAATTTACTACTTCCATAAGGTCTCTCCATAGTATGTATTTTCTAGATTATTTTTGTGTGTTTCTGGTTGTCAGTTTCATGTCAAAACAGAGCCGGTCACCAAGGAGTGTGGCTTATTATGCTCTCTGCACTCAATGTTTGTGTCTTTAGTCATTAAATCTAGCTGAAACATTTTAGTGGAATCCAGGGCCAAGGATTTGGTTTCCATCTTTCTGTTTTTAGTGTTGAGTGATGCATTTCAGTTTCATTTAAATACGTGAGCCCGCTTCATGTTTACATAAGTTGTTGATTTTTTAATATTTAATCATGAGTTTAACTTGCCAGTGGAAAATGGAACAAAAAGAACAATCACATGAGAGAATATCCACTATAAACTTCTTCATAAAAACATTGTAGAATAATTACCAATTCATGGTAACCAAATATTTCATGTAGAGTTATGCATTACTTCAGTCCTTTACAAAGCAGAAATTCTAGTAACTAGTTACCGTTGATATCTCAATGCTCATGATTGCTTTTTCAGGGTCGTGATGCATATTAGTGTCAAGAAGGATAATGATTATTAGCTGTGGAAAAATTATTATCTGATTTGTCAAGGATAATGATTTGTTATTGGCTCCTATTGTTGCAATTGGGAATGATAAAAGCATTGCAAGTTTAGATATCTTAAGTAGTTGAAAAAATATTTGCTAATCTCTCCAGGAAAATAATCTCTTTTTATTCTTGTTCTTGGAAGGCAACATTTGTCAGAGTCCCACTGCAGAGGCTGTATTTCGTGGTGCTGTGTAGAAAAGGGGATTGACATCAACATTCAAAATTGACTCTGATGGAACTATTAACTACCATGAGGTAGGTTCTAGCTTATCATGGGTCCAGGCTAATTGAATCGGTATTTTTGTCTATTATAATGCAATAAATAGGTATCACGTATTAATATGTTGAAATTATTTGAAGGGCGGTCCTGCAGATCCCAAGATGAAGAATGCAGCCAAGAAACGTGGAATAGAGATAACTTCTATATCAAGGTCTATATCACCTACAGACTTTAAAGAGTTTGATCTAATACTTGCAATGGACAAGCAGAACAAAGGTAAATAAAAAGCATAAATGGCATATAAAACTCCCAAAATTTTCAGTTTCATTTGCTAAGTTGTTCCAAACAGAATCTAATAAGCCAATACTATTGTTAAATTCAGCAAAATGTACATTAAAGTTTGTCTATGTTATTGTTAACATATGCTTCTAATTAGTTTCTAAGTTGTGTGCAAAAATAAATTAATAACATGGGATGGATATATTTTGTAGTTGACATATTGACAATTCTCCTTCAGCACCCCAACGCACAAGGCCTTTATTGATTTTTCCAGGTAATTGGTTACATTTGGTATTCTTTATCGTTTCCCTGTGATACGCATACCATGGAGGAAGCCATTTTTATAGTCAGATGGAGAAAGTGGGGGGGAGCAAAATAGCTGTGAGATGTCAAATGGAAAATTACTGTGTCAATGGCTTGCAACCTTGGAGCTCTGGAAAGCTTCCTACAACAGTGGTATGAGAACTCAACTTTGCTCAATTATAGTGAAGTTTTAGTGTGATAGCATCTGAGATTTGTTTTGAGGTTGGTTCTCTCTTTAACTGATTTTTTGATTTTGTGTGTTATTGGCATTACAGATGTGCCTGATACTGCACTGATATTGAGAAAGCACACCCTTCCAATGAAGCTATTTTCTTGCATGTTATTCAATGGATTAGAAATCTTCAATCCTCAGGATCAGTTTCCATTTGCATATGTAAGAGACATGATGACACCCAAAGTGAGGATTCACATGTTTGAATCAGCCATTTTTAATACAATAACAAATGAATATTGACACTCTTACAAAGTCAATCGAATCATTTTCAAAGAGCCTCCTTTGGACCTGCAAATTTCTTTGGGTTATGAATCCAGCGCCTGCAAATCGTATCTGGACAGAATGTGGGCTGCATATTCTGTTTGATTGTATTAATTCATTTCAAATTTGATTGGATGCTAAGATTATAGCTTGCAAAAGCTATCAATTTTTTAAAGTGTGAAGGGCCATGAAAGAGCAGAATATGGGAGGATCCATAACTGAAAATTTAACCAATACATGATGTTGATGGATGCCATGGGTGTTAATTTTGTGCTATATTGGATTAGATGACTGATTTACTTCTCAATAATTGAAGTCATTTTTATTGCCTCTGCCAACATGAGATGATAGAGACTGTGCACCTATATCTAATATGTGTATTGCATTTAATGGAGTTGATAGGACTGAATTGTTTTCCATTGTAAATTCCAGTGGTGATTCTGGTTATACCGGGAATGAAGGAAAATAGAATGAAACGTTGCCATGAAAACATTTTTAACTCAAACGGAAACAAAGAATTTTTCCAGGTGGCTCTTCATTGTCAACACAATCTTGAACTGAAATTTGGTACAAGTTGTATAGGCTTGCATGTGCACCATCGTGACAGAGTTTTTATATAAGGAGGTGCAATGTGGGGATAGATGTTGATTTGAGACGGTACAAATATATGAGTCTCTTTTGTGTTGGACTACATGGATGGTGGAACCCTTGCGTAGGTTCTTCAAACCCACAAGAAAATCCCAGAACACTATTTGGCTAAGGTTGCCAGGCGGGTACTCAAGGGCTTGCATTACCTGCACCAGAACAAAATTGTTCACCATGATATAAAGCCCTCCAATTTACTTATCAATAAGAGAAGTCAAGATTCCCGATTTCGGTGTCAAAACTGTGTTGGCTCACACTTTGCCCCAGTGCAATTCCTTTGTGGGCACTTGTGCTTATATGAGTCCTGAAAGGTTCAATCATGATGGGTATTAATTTACAATTTCTATTGTCTTATGCAATGCAGTTTCTCGAATACCCTTCAGATTATGAAGCGGAGAAGTATTTTCTTAGGAAAGCTACAGCCATGGCAAATCGGTCTTGCCACTTATATTCTGAGTTTTCAGGTAATCAGAGATCCTCATATTTAACAATTTGAGAGATCTATCAAGAAAAATTACCTTATGGCATTCATGTCTGTTAAAGCAATCAGGCTAAAACTATGTTTCGTTGTTGTTGGCAGTCTCGGCTATTGTTCATCAGATTTAGAAAGAAGAGTTATTTGGTAAATCTCGGCTACAGTACATGAAAGGACCTGAAAACCCCTATTTAGCAACAGGTCCAGTGACCTTCGGTGGAACTCTGGATGTGAAGGAAAGAAAAAGGTATTTCAATTATTCTGAAGGGACTGATTTGCCTTGTGGTTTTGCCAATTACCGTACCCAAGGGTTCCTTGTGTCTGAAGAAGACAGGAAGGTCATGGAACAGTGCAAGGGGGGTGTGGTAATTTCAACTATATTTGGAGCCTAAGAAAGATTAAAAAACCCAAGTATGTTAGGAAAATCACAACAGAACATTTGTTTCTTCGTGTTTATGGACAATGCAACGCTCACACTTCTTGCCAGATACCAGATCAAGCCCAACGATTCTCATAGAATTGGAATTTGGCACATTGTTTTGGTCAGGGAGTTTCCATAAAAGGAATCTGTAATGAATGGCCTCATTCCCAAGTATCTTTCCCACAGGCTTTCCCCAAACTGTGTTTAAAACATTTGGATGGATGCCAAGCTATAGCTTGTTCTTGATCCTTTGTTAATTTTGGAAAATCTCCTTGTAACTCACAATGTTGATATTGTTGTCTCAAAGCATCCTTACAATACTCATAAAATGGAGGAAGCCGTTTTTACAGTCATATGGAGAAAGTGGAGCAAAGAAGCTGTGAGGTATCAAATGGATAGTTACTGTGCCGACGGCTTGCAACCTTGGAGCTCTGAAAATCTTCCCTCAAGCAGTGGTATGAGAACTCATCTTTGCTCAATTATGGTGAAGTTTTAGTGTAATAGCATCTGAGATTTGTTTTGAGATTGGTTCTCTCTGTAACTAATTTTTGATTTTGTGTGTTGTTGTTGGCATTACAGATGTGGCTGACACTACACTGATATTGAGAAAGCACACCCTTCCAATGAAGCTATTTTTTTGCCTGTTATGCAATGAATTAGAAATCTTTTATCCTCGGGATCAGTTGCCATTTGCATATGTAAGAGACATGATGACCCAAAAGTGAGGATTCACATGTTCAAATCAGCCATTTTTAATACAATAACAAATGAATATCAACACTCTTACAAAGTCAATCGAAGCATTTTCAAGGAGCCTCCTTTGGACCTGCAAATTTCTTTGGTTTATGAATCCAGAGCCTGCAAATCGTATTTGGACAGAATGAGGGCTACATATTCTGTCTGATTGTATTAATTCATTTCAAATTTGATTGGCTGCTAATATTAAAACTTCCAGAAGCTATCAATTTTTTAAACTGTGAAGGGTCATGAAATAGCAAAAAATAGCAAAATATGGGAGGATCCATACCTGCAAATTTAACCAATCCATGATGTTGATGGATGGAATGAGTGTTAATTTTGTGCAAGATTAGATTAGATGACTGATTTACTTCTCAATAATTGAAATCATTTTTACTGCTTCTGCCAACATGAGATGATAGAGACTGTGCACCTATATCTAATATGTGTATTGCATTTAATGGCATTGATAGAGACTGAATTGTTTTTCCATGTGAATTCCAATGGTGATTCTGGTTATACCGGAAATGAAGGAAAATACAATGAAACGTGCTCTTCTGGACAGCTGGTATCCAAACTGGGTGTACGCCATGAAAACAGTTTAACAAGACCAAAGAATTTTTCTAGGTGTTGTCAACGCAATCTTAAACTGAAATTTGGTACAAGTTGTATAGGCTTGCATGTGCACCATCGTGACAAAGCTTTTATTAAAGGAGCTGCGACGTGGGGACAAATGTCCCCAGTGTTGATTGTTACATTTCTGCATCTTTTTTAGATTTTCCTATCCCTATGTCGCCATTGCTCTTCAATTTATGCACATTTTTGCATCTTATTTAGATTTGCATATTCCTATGTCACTATTGCTCCTCAATTTATGCACATTTCTGCATCTTATTTAGATTTTCCTATTCCTATGTCACCATTGCTCCTCAATTTATGCCTTACGGCGTTTCCTTTGCAACATTTGGTGCAAATGCTAGTAGCATGTTTTTACAAGATCATGCAAATTAATAATAGTACTAGAAAATCTGCACATGTTGTAGCTCTGATACCAATTGTTGTAGATCTGATCCAAAAGATATATGATAACGGAAATAAACCCAAGAACAGTAAGATCCAAATATAGATAGAAATGATTCTTATTATCAAACCCTTAAGGTAGGGCAACACCATACATTCACTCCTTAAGGAAGGAGAACACTCCACAAGCCATATGCCTGTTCATACAAGAATACTTCTCTTCATATCTCTCCATGTGGAGTCTCTAGCCTCTATATAGGCCTCATACATACAATACCATGCATCATTACCATGGTTTCCTCATACCGACAACTAATACCATGGGCCCATTACATTATTATTAACTACTTGTGGTCCCTTACATGACATGGGTTAACCACCTTATTTATTACTATGGCCCATCCCATTATTACATTATTACCTTGGGTACCTCCCTTGGTACCCCATATTATCCCCCCTAGGTACATAACATTCTGCCCCCCTAAACATGTTTCGTCCCCGAAACATGGGAAGAACATAAATAATAAGATTTACTCAAAAGAGTAGTCCACTGATACCATGCACGTGCATCTAGCCATCCAAGAGAAAGGTGAACCCTCGATCTCGCTGGTGCCTCGCTTACTTGAGATGGAAGTTGACTGCGGTAGCTCTTCTGTGTGGATGTGTAGTAGGTGGATCTTTGTTCCTCTCGATCTGTCCTGCGGGGTTTGTTGTCCATGTGGCTAATTGGTTTCCATCTTGATTGTTGTCTTGCTGGGTGATGTGGGTGATGATATGTTGAAGTTTTAACCCACGATGGCTTTTTCTTTACTTCACCTTGCTGTGGTGCCTCTTGTGGTGTCTTCTTTTTCAATATGACTTCAACCACTGAACCATCCTCAGATGTATCAGCACCTGTAACCTTTTCTGCTTCAGCCTCTGTTTGTGTTTGATTGTCGACCATCAACTGCTCATCATCTGATATGTCAGTCCCTGTAACATCTTGTATGTCAACCTCCGTGGACTCTACCTGTTTATGGATGGAAATATCCTATAATGTAATTTTCTTCTTTTTATACCATAGCTTCAAGAATTTCTTCTGCACATTAATATTGATAGTACCCACAGATTCCATCCAAGGATATCCCAAAACAACATCGATATTATCCATCTTTGAAGCATAAAAATCACCATGAAACACATACTTATCCATAGAAAGCTTCAAATCCTTATAGATTTGAACATCCTTATCATCATCCTGTGTATGTGCAATTTGTTTTGCTGGGACTTGCAATTTTTTTGCCAAATTGACATTTATGAGATTTTGCTTGCAACTCGGATTTATATACACAATGATTTTCTCCTTCTGAATCAATCCATGAACCTACAATAAGGAGATACTAGTAGAAAATAACCCTTTAGGTTCCTTGGTTTCCTTCTTTCCTGTAAAAATAAAATCTTTGCTAGGCTATGTGTCTGTCTATGTGAGCTTATCCACAAGATTAGCTTTACGGTCAAAGCGGTCCATAAGAGCTTTAGTGAATTTGTCCCAAGTCAAGGGCCAACGATAGCGACGTTGATGCCCTTGCCACCATTGCAACCTTTCATTGTCCAAGTACATTATTCCCAAATTCAGTTGAGTCTCATCATTCATGATGTAATTCAATCTAAAACATTTCTCCATTTGTGCTAGCCATTTGGCTGGATGAGAGCCATCAAATGAATATAAGTCATTCAAATTCAGATCTAGGCCCGCCATCACAAAAAAATTGGCGAAAATTTGAAATGGTCACAGTTTCGTCAATATTGCTCAGAATCCTTATTATGACATGTTTTCAGAAATGGAACAATCATTCTGCATCTGCCCATGTGATAGAAATCCTGATCCAGACACTAGAATTCCAGATCTGCGCTGCAACTCTCCCACCATAACCCAAAATTTCTGCAAAAAGAGCTGATTTTAAATCAGCGATATCTCCCTCATCCGGATCCGATTCAACTAATTTTTTTTTTTGAAATTAGGTGTTTTTTCACAAAGATTCCAGATCTACAATTAGATCTTGCAGATATGGCACCAGGACTTCTAGATCTGCGCCGCAACTCGCTGTTCTGAAAATTGTCTGCAACCCCACTGATTTTTAAATCAGTGATATCTCCTTCATCCGGACTCCGATTCAACTTATTTTCTTTTTTGAATTTGGGTATTTTTTCACAAGGAATATAGATCTGTAATTAGATTCTATAGATCTAGCACCAAAATGTACAGATCTGATCTGCAAATTCGCCACCCAAAAAATCCCACAAAAAATAAAAAATAAAAAAAAATTCCACGGTTTGCCCAAGAAAGTGCTCTGATACCAATTGTTGTAGCTCTGATACCAATTGTTGTAGATCTGATCCAAAAGATATATGATAACAGAAATAAACCCAAGAATAGTAAGATCCAAATATAGATAGAAATGATTCTTATTATCAAACCCTTAAGGTAGGGCAACACCATACATTCACTCCTTAAGGAAGGAGAACACTCCACAAGCCATATGCATGTTCATACAAGAATACTTCTCTTCATATATCTCCATGTGGAGTCTCTAGCCTCTATATAGGCCTCATACATACAATACCATGCATCATTACCATGGTTTCCTCATACCATCAACTAATACCATGGGCCCATTACATTATTATTAACTACTTGTGGTCCCTTACATGACATGGGTTAACCACCTTATTTATTACTATGGCCCATCCCATTATTACATTATTACCTTGGGTACCTCCCTTGGTACCCCATATTATCCCCCCTAGGTACATAACAGCACATCCAATACTAAAATTTGAGAATAAAAAATAGAAAAGACATAAAATGCACGCCAAGAGTGAGAGAAATCGAAATCAAACTTAAAAATGCGGTTCGTACTGATGTCGAAATCCTTTTGTTTCACACTTACACACTCTGCCGAGATGCTTCCTCACAAATAGAATTCCACACTTTGTTTTTGGTGTAAAATTTATAAAGACAAAGAAACATGATTTTTCATTAGGGCTAATATTAGTTTAGATTAGATTATTTTTTTAAGTAATTGTTAAATATGTTAAATGTTAATATTATATGTTTATGTTTATAATTTTATGGGAGATTTATCTTCATAAATATTATATGTTTACGTTTAAGTTTACGATTTTATCTGAGATTTATCTCATGTTTATGGTTATATTTACATTTAAGTTTTTACGTGAGATATATCACTATATTGGGTTGTAGAGTGTCTTTCTCGGTGCAATAATAATAATAATTTAAAGTAAAATTATAATTTAGTTAATTTTTATGATTTTTTTTAATTTTGACAATTTGAAATGTATAATGAAGTGTTTTGATACTTATCATGTATTGATGCCTATCAACATTTACCAGACACTTAATTTATATGGTTGCTCTAGTTAGTTATGTAATGTTCAAACATTTTCTAATATAAACTTTCGTTGTTAAAGAAGATATAATGTTTTGATTAAATATGTTTACAACCATGATTAAGTTAAGCAATCAATAATTTCCCTATCTAATTAATATTTTGAAACATATTTTTAAGAAAATAATTTTTTTAAATTTAATGTTACCCTTTTTTGCTAAATTTTTCATTAATTTTGATAAATTTGAAATTGTTATAGTTAAATCTCATAAACTTTGTATGCCTCAAATTTTATATGGAGATAAGATATTTATATTAAATCAAGAAAACATTTTTAAATAAGATTTGATTATTTTTACCCATGGGGTCAGCTCAAATGAAAATTGGTTCATTATGGAGTATTATGTAAACCATGTGATTCAAGGTTTGAATCCTACTATGGGTCAAGCCAGCAAAAAAAGATTTGATTATTTTTATATCAATTTGATTCAGTAAATATGCCATTAAGTTTTGAACAAAATTCTAAATTTATATATTAAATATGAAATGGAATAAAAAGACAATCAGCAATTTACGCTCTAAGGCTCAAAGGCTCTTTCGTTGAAGAAACCCTGAGTTTGCTTTGTCACTAGGCTCTCTTGAATTGTGGTTGCTTCCTCTATTGAGGATGAGGCCCTCTTGCAGATCTAGACCCTAACATGGTAGTGTTCCAAACATTGGTGACGTCCCTAGACAAATCCATGAAGAATGATCTTTCCTTATTTATCAAAAAGGTCGATGAGCTCCTATCATCCCTCTTCCATAAAAATAATTTTAAATGCAAATTACTTTGGTGAATAATGGGTTAAGAGGGAAACTTAACAAATTATGGATGCCTCCAATGGCCATGCTCACTAGGCTTCAAAAGAACTGGGAACCTATCTTCGAAGGCGATATCTCATTCGAATTGTCTGGTTGTGGTTACTTTTCCTTCCTATTTCAATTCAAGGAGGATTTTGATATGATATTCAACAACAGACCTTATTTTCGTGGAACTCAAGGTATGTATTTGAAGCATTGGACTCCTATTTTTAATCATGAAAATGATATTCCCTCTGTAGTATCAGTTTAGGTTCGTCTTCCTAAACTTTCCCTCCATTGATGGAATGAGAAAACGCTAAAATGTGTCAGTAATTCCCCAACGAAATATATCAATCATGTTATCCCCAAAGGCCATATCTTCTCATGTGCTCATATTTGTGTAGAAATGGATTTGGTAAGAGGTCTACCATAAGCTATTTAGTTAACTCTTGGGAATTGTAACCATATATAGGAAGTTGATCATGAACAACTTTTTTTCAAATGTCGGCATTGTTCTAAATATGGGCATTTTTCCAAATCATGCCCTAAGCTTGCATCCTCAAAAAAAGGATTCCCCCAAACGCTAATCGAAAACAAACAACAAAACGATGAAAAGGAAATACTAGGAAAATACATGCATCCCATGGCTTAAGGCCTTATGACAAAATTTCACGTTTAAATTTCACAATATCTAACCCATTCAAAGTTCACTTGAAAGATCAAAAGCTCACATCATCGAGCCCACAAAATATATAACCATATGGAGCATAAGAATAGCCCAAGAATAATTCTTCTAAATGTAATTGGGACCATTCTAAATCTACAATCTAATAATACATATGATCTTTGATCAAATCTAGAATATTCTTATCCCCTCCCCACTTCCCATGTCACCCCACCTCTTTCCAACATCCCACCCTCCTCGAGAGCTAGGATGGAAGGCCCTAATTATTATGTTGAGGTTGATTTCCTCCCCCTTCTCCTCCTCGAATTTCCTCCTCCATTATCCCTCCTCTTGAAGTGAATCTAGCTAGTCCTTGTTTTTTATCTAATTTTTTGGAAGTATCTTCCTCTAATTAGCCCAAGAGAAAGGGTGGCCTGTCGAGTAGAGCCTCTAGGGAAATTTTAGCTAAATAGGAGAAATACCTAGGCAAAATTAGCACAGAAATAGATCAAGAGAATGGAGTAGTGGAACCTCCTCTAAGGGAGTATATAGATCAACTCATAAGAAATTATGAATATAATCTCCTAGAATGGTAGGGGAATAGGATCAGATGCGAAAAAAAAAAAAAACAAAAAACAAAAACGAAAATCACTAAAAAATATTTGTTTAAGCAGAGTGCCCTATGATCCTGCACATCCATGAGACAAAAATATGTGTTGAGGGTTCCCTTGATCTTGGCGCCAATATATGGAGAAACAACATAGGATAATCAATCAACTCAAGAGCGCAGTAGAAGGTATATGCACCTAACGGAACCCAACTCTCTTTTTGTTAGAGAAAGAAATAAAGAATGAGCATTCAATCATGACTTCTCTAAAGTATCTCCAACAAGATGAGTTAAAGGATATAATCAACATGTACATGCCTATAAATCCTATCGAAAATCAAATTTTTCGGAACTTCTTAAATGCCTTCATAAATCAGTTTCTCTTTGAGTGAAAAATCATAGGATGGGATTTCAATATAATATTAGACCAGTCTAAAAAGATGGGGGGACCGCAGTTCATGATCCATTTTGAGAATAATTGGAAGACTTTATCTCTTATTGGGGTTTATTTGATGTTAAACCTCGCTTTTGGGAAATTCATGTAGTCCAAAAATATGCTTAGTTATGTCCACATAAAAATTAGACTTAATTTATTCCTTCACCAATCTTTCCTCCTCAATCTAGTTATCATATCCTCTAGTATCATCCCTAGTTCAGCCTTCAACCATCACCTTATTAGCCTAAAATAATAATTAAGCATAATTTCAAACCAATTCCCTTCATATTTAACCCCCTTTAGCTTCAGAACCAAGAGGCGATGAATGTATTAAGTCGAGCTAGGGCTACTTGGATCAAAGGCTCCCCCACATATGTTATAGCATCTTTTTCCACTCTTATCATCATATGCTTATATTTCCTTGGGAAGAATCCCTTTCCCCATGTAGACCTAACATTATATTAAAAAATCATTTTTCAAAATCCATACTCATCCTTCCCACTGTAAAAGAGTGTATGTGCGTAATTATCCTTAAATATTCCCACATATAACTTTTTAAAGTTTGAAACAATATATAATTCGACTATTTTTAGGGTGAGGTTTATGAATTAGATTGAAAGCTCACCTATAGGATCTTGTAGCATAACCAACCCAACCAATTTCTAGTGGTACAAATACACACTGTGGGTTGCCCTCATATGCATCCTAGTACTTGGCATCCATACTCTACCATATTTTCCCCATATTAGATATGTTTATCCTATGCTTTTAAGCACTCCCCTATCTCTAGGAAACCCTAGCTTCCTTGCTTTGATGTTGAGCACTCCTATTTTGCATCAGTTTTCTACTATTGGAGAGGAGATCTCAGTGGCTTGAGTATGAAGCATATAGAGGAAGGTTCTGTCAGTGCTGGCAGCTAGGATCAGGTTTTTATCATTAGTACTGCTTTGTTGTTTTTTTTTTTCAATAAAAAGACTCATATTATGTTCCCATTTCCATTATTTAGCTTTCATGAATGTGGATTTCTAATGGATATGATTATGGACTAACTTGATTTACATGTTTATATTCGTTGAGTTAAGTGATATGATCTTGGTATATTGTTTATATTGCAGGTATGCAACCTTGGAAAACGAGGTTAGGGTTTGAGCCTTACGAGATATTCATCAACCATAGGACTTACAAGTGGGTACCACATAATTACTTTGTGAATTTTAAATTCTATGCATGTTTGTTTGACTTTATTTGTTGAATTTTGTATTCTACATTGTTGGGGGTTTCAACCCTGGTCCTAGGGAAGTTTTCCTACAATAGATTTGATGACTCCATTAGGGAGAATACTTTTAAGTATTTTATTTAAAGTTGTTTTGCTTGATCCAGGTGATTGGCCAATTTCTTGTTTGGTTTTTCAATCTTTTAATCTCCTATTGGATACTTTCTTCCACCCTGATATTTTGGATCTAAGCTTCCTTTTTATTTTTTCTCAATTTTATGTTTATATGTTGTTTGTTTTGATTACAATTTTGTATACACATGACTCACGTACTTGTGATTTTTCTTTGTAAAAACCACATATGTACATAGTTTTATTTTGAACAATTGCATATGTTTCTAGAAGAAGAAAAAAATAACTTTGCTAACTACCTGGTTGGTTTCTAAATCTTTATTTTTGGTCCTTGGTGTTTATCTTAGGTTGAAATTCCTGAATTTGAGGTATGTTTATATGTACTTCGATATTTTATATGAAAGTACATTTGTTTCAACTTATGGTTTCTTTGTTTTCAAGTGATTTTGGTTCTAAGTTGGGTTCTTGGAATTTATCCCATGTTTTGAATTATTTTAATTCTTTGTGATAATATTTTTTCATAGTTTTCTTGAAAACATTGTAATCTATCTCATTGCTTTTCACTTATTGTGTCCTTAATATTTGAGTATTACATTGGCTTAGCTTTCATTAGTTTGAAGTTCTTGAATTTCCTTTGTTTGAAGTTTTGGAAACTCATTTTCTTATAAACATTGGATTACATTTTCTTGAAGTGTTCAGACTTCATTTGCTTGAAGTTCTCGTATTTATTTTTGTTTGGAATTCTTGGATTTCACTTCTTTGAATTTATTGGATTTCCTTCGTTTGAATTTCTTGGATTTCACTTTCTTGAAGTTCTTGAATCTCATTTGTTTGAAGTATTTGAATCCCATTTTCTTTCACTTGTTTGCAGGAATTCTTGGATTTAAATTGCTTGAATTTCTTGTATTTCCTTGTTAAAAGTTCTTAGATTCATCCTTTTTAAATCTTTTGGATTTCATTTTTAAAGAAAAAGAAAAATAAAGCTGGTTGCTTTTCCTTTTCTTTTAGTTATTTCTCTTTGCACTTGTTTTGAGAGTTTGAACAATAGTCCTTGTAGTTCTTGTAGCTTTGTACGTTGTTGTTTTATTGAGTTTTTCTTGTTGCTTCAAGTTTGTGGGTTGCATTGTAGCATTGTTGCACTAATAGCTTGTCATTTTCGCTAGTAGCTTTTAATTGCGCCTTTCCTTTTTCTTTCATTATGGATTATTGATTCATGTTTTCACCTTGCATCACGTATTAGCTACATTAAAGTTAGTTACATTTTATAAAGAATTCAATGCCTTTGTTAGATTTGAAGTTTTGAGTGTTTATTTTCAAAAGGAAAAGAAAAGAAAATTTTTATTAAATATGATCTCATAGAACCCTAGTAAAAATAACATTTTCATCGAAGAAAGAGAGTTGCATCTCATGTAGCTAGGTGCTCATATTTGGTTTCTTTTGAATCGTAACATCATCAGTTTCACTTTCATTACCTTTGACTTAGATAATAGAAAAATAAAATTAATGATAAATATAAAATCAACTAGACCTTTTATTTTTTTCATAGCAAACCAACTAGTCCAGGAGATATAGGGCCTTGGAATAGGTGAGTGGAGAGCAACAGCCCCAATGTCACTCAGATAAAACATAGGACTTAATTAAAGAGTGGAAATCTAATGTCACATAGGTTTTGGGGAAGCTCCTTTCACATAGGAGTCAAACATTAGGCCATGTAATGATAAGGAAAGAAATATACCCCCTCTCCCACTTGTCAGAGCACTTGCCCATGACTCCCCCCCTAGAATTTTGATTGGGAACTAGTGGTGTTAGTTTCCATTCCTAGGGAACACCTAGGTGACTGTAGGGGGAAATACATGTGGTACTTGAGATAGAAATTGTATCATTACCATACTTCTCCTAAAGGGTGCCTTTTGAAGCAAGGGTACTTGCACCAGTCGAGGCTATTGTCAAGGGGTCAACATAAGTGTTTTTTTTCCTTCACTGCTAGGACATGGGCCCTCATCATCCCAAGCTTACCTTTAGAAGACATTTTATCCACTTTCTTGTACTTTGGTGTCTGGTCCTATTCAGCCATAATGAAAATACTTAAGGTTCGTTTGCTAGTCTGTTATATTTAGGATTTTTATAGTGACTACTTTGTGCTCCTAAACTTCCCTAGGGTATTTGTTCATTTACATATTTATATTTTAAAGGGTGGTTGATTAGCTAGTTCGTTAGTATAGGAGGATTCACAGGCTTTCTCCTGTGATTGTGGAGCATTCACCCTAAAGGCATAGGTGGGAATTTTCTAGTTCTTTTTAACACAACAAAATCAAACCCTCCCTCAAGGGGGTCATCACCTAAGGACAAGCTTGAAGAGCAAGGTTTTGTTTGTGCCCTTGATGGGACTTGTTAGCCTTGTTTGCAAAAGGCCCACAAATGGATCCATATAGGCTCTTGAAGTCTCCAAATTTGTTTAGAAACATACCTATGGATCCATCAATACCCTTGACATTTTCAATTTTGGCTCAAAGATCATCTAATGATCAAAATCTGCGCAAGAGGAAAGCCCTTGGAAGGGCAGAAATGCACTATCGAGAGGCCCAAAGCACTCTAAAAACATGAAAAATCATTACCACAGGCTTAAACTAGGTATTGCACAGCCACTGTTAGATCTAGCCGATCAACAGCCCAGATCTAATGGCAAATCACATATCGGTTGGGCAAAGGTGACAGGCTTAAAGCAGGCGCATGACATCGTCGATCAGCGATCGCCGATGATCGAATCGTCGAGTCGAGTCGGCGGGGAGCTCTGTTATATATATATATATATATATATATATATATATATATATATATAAGGCCCAGGGAATGTATATATATATATATATATATATATATATATATATAAGGCCCAGGGAATGAGCGATCAGTGATTACGATCGAATCACATCGTTGTATTGCATTGACAGAAACCAAAGGGGCGGGGTTTTAACATATGCATATGGTGCGACCTGACAAATGGACCCAAAAGGGTTTCGAAGTTAAAATGTATATTTTTTCAGTTCTGCCAGTGCCCAAATTTTAATGTATTTTAATGTATTTCGTTGTTTAAACGAAATATGAAGGAACACACGGCAGCACCAATAGTGATACAACTTGTACTCGAAAGGGTTTCAGGATAAAAATATGTATATTTTGAAATCCGGGGTAAGCCGATTTTCAATGTTTTTCATAGTTTTTGTGTATTTTTGTTGTATAAATGAAATACAAAGGGAATCTGGGTTTTGCAATATGCGATAAGATCCGGACCCGAAAATATGAAATTTGAAGTCCACCCAAAGAATTTTTCATGCATTTTTCAGTGTTTGCATATTTCACAAAATAAGGAAAATATGCAAGGCATGCTTCTTGGCGACTTGCGATGGAAACAAGGGCAGACCCAAGAGGATATAAACCATTTTTGAGGACTTTTTGAAGTCTGAAAAGGATAGAGAATGGCGAGATTTCTCAGTATGGCTTTGCTTTTTGTTTATAACAGAAACAGTCACAGTTCATAGTTTAATGAGAAAACAAAGGCACGCAGACCCTTTCCACTACCCAACAGAGGCCGGGAGATAGGGACAGAGGCCAAAAAGCATCAATAGACAACACAACTCATCCATAAAACAACAGAATCATCATGGAGCCTCTCTGGCATAGGAGAACTCCTAGACAGCGCAACAAGCAGCCAAAATATCTGAAAGTTGTTATTCCTCTGTCAGAAGGAGGAAAAACCTCCAAGCCATGCTTGTCTTCAGGGAATCAAATGGTTAAGAGATAGAGGGGCATCAAATCACTTAACAATGCATATCAGGCAGATTAAGACTTCGAGCCTCTTAGAGCTCAGGAGCATTGTAAACAAGCTATAAATAGCTGAAGACAAGATGTAATAGGGGTTCAACTGCTGGAGACTATTTCTACTTTGTTCCTTCAAAGCTCTTCATCTTTATTCTATCAATACAAGCTTCGTTTCCCATCATATGTTCAACATCCATGCTCTTTACTATTCTATGCTTGCACTTGAACAGTTCGTTCATGTTTCCTTTGTGTCTAAGGCTAGATAACTGTTATCTTATCTATGCTTTGATAACTTAGACTTGCAAGCTTCTTTGCTACCTGTAGCTAACCATTCATATGTGGTCATATATGCATCTACTAGTACAGTCGGTATCCTCTTTTACTGCCCATAGCTAGTAATTCATTTATGTTTATGTATGTAATCTACTGATACAAACAGTATTCTCCATCTACCCATTAAATCTACAAATTATTGAGCATTTGTGGTTTAAAGCCTTGTGTTGTTGAGGGTGTTCATGCATGCCTTGAGTGGGAATAGAGCTGAAACAATCATCTAACTTGATCCAAACCATCATTTATTCCAATAGTTCAAAGAACAATATTGAAGATTATATGTTACCATGCATCTCCAAGCTGCAACCTAGGAAAGTTTCCTGGAGTGATAACAGGACTATTATGTTTCCTGGTCAATTCCTTTTAGTTAATATCTTTGGAATATTAGGTTGAGGTAGAGGATATCCCAGATTCCTTCGAACAAAATTTATATCCCCTTCCAGAAAACCTTCCTAACATGATATCTTTTGTAGGTACTTCAATTCAAAGTGTTGCTTTGAACTCTCCTTTTGGTATGGTCAATGTTAGTGGCACTACCTCAGCTACTGATATTGTTGATTTCATATGTTATCTCCTATAGTTAGTGGGGGAGGGGGGGGGGGGGGGCTTTTCCTTATCTACTACATCTACTTCTACACCCAGTACAATAGTCGTTGGCTCTACCTCCACTCCTGGATCGAGTGGGGACACTCAGACTACTACACCTTTCATTGATGCCTTTTTTTTGGGATGTCATTAGTTGGGATCTCCATAGTCCCTTCTACCTTTTCATTTGGTGTTCCTTCTATTGTGCCTTCTATGGTGATTTTTTCAATCCTTTTGTAGGGATTTTCTTTTTGGAAGTGGGCATGTTCCTCCTTTCAACCCCTCTTTAGGGGGTGGATCTATTTCGTATCCCAATTTTTCTCAGTTTTCCAATCCTTTCCAAGGACAATGGGGGAAGTGTGTGGTGTATCAATCTTTGAGTGGATGAATAGTGAGTGCCCATTTTTAGGTGTTTGGTGAGTAGGGGGTGGTCCCTTCCCTATCAGTAGTATGTCGGTGGGATATATGTCATTTACTAATGTTTGGAACCCTTCCCAAGGTGTTTTTCCTCTGTATAATATGTCAACTAAGGGAAACACTTCTTCAACTCATAGTTCTACTATGAGTGGAGGGTTTCCTCTATTTGTTCCCAGACAACAAGGTTTTAATTACAATCTGCAATATTCTATAAGTAATCCTTGGAAACTTGGTGCTAGTAAAAAACTAGGGTACTATTAACCTAGCTATGGTCCTTCTGGAGATTTTCCTTCTAGATGGTGGAATCCCATAGCACAATCATGTTTAACATTAAAGGAAAATTTAAACATACTGGTTCTCTCAAATTTAACAAATGACCCTGTTTAGTACAATATGAGTTGGCCCTTGGTCATGATCCGGATTTATGCAAGAACACAACAAATTATAGATATAACCATAAATACAGAGATGAAATAGAAATAAAACTTACTTTGATTAATATCAAATAATAAAATTTGCTTACAAACAATATGGAAATGAGACTATCTCAGCAATGGTAACTTATCTCTGAGAAGAGATGTGGTGGCTATGTGCCTCTTAACTGAGTTACAATGAGGATCAAGAGCATTTTTATTATTGAACAATAAGATAAAAACCCTAAACAACCAAAACCCTAACCCGAGGAGATGTAACACTAAGAGTTTATGACTCCCATTGGGGTTAGTTGGGCAGCCAACTTCTCAGGGTCGTCACTTGGTCATATTATCTCCATTTGGCGCACATCATATCCCGTTGGAAATATCTCTCCAAGGAATATGACAAAAAACATGAATTTTTAAAAGTCGTTGGCGGTAGATTGCTAGAAACATGTCTTTTAGGGCCTCAAAATGGCTCTGGAAGTTTAGGACCCGAAAAAAACTGCTAAAAATAGTAAATTGTGCTACAATTAAGGAAACTGAAAAACTGAAAGAGATCGTTGTGGGGGTCCAAGTGGGATAGGTGAGTGGCCACCAACATCCACCTGGATCATTCCTCACCCCTTATGAAGCAATGGTCCCCACTGCGTTGAGTGCCTCCATGAGATGGGGAAACTTTTGCTAAACTTGGTCCTTGGTGAGTTGTTTTGCAATCTCTGATGTGTCCAGTAATGGTGGGAAGCATGGTCAAGTGCGGTCCACATTGAACACTCAATGAAAGCCAAGGAATGGGGGAATGTTGTGCTCCAAAGAATTGTTTCCCACAACCTTGGTAATGGTGTAAGGACCATATCGGAGTGGTCTGAGCTTCTGATGGGCTCTTGTAAGGCGTTCTTTCTGCATATGCAACCAGACTTTGTCGCCCACTTGAAACTTATGTGGCAACCAATGTTTATCATGGTGTTGCTTGTACTTGGAATTTTCCATAATGGAGTGGTCATGATGTATCGGCTCATTAGGTAGAGGTGCTCCGAGAGTCAGATTGAACGAATGCCTGACCTGATAGTCCAACAATACCCCTATTGGTGAGGAGGATATGTTCTTGTATTCTTTCATGACCATATCCACCTACTTCTACTACATGGAGGAACCCTTCCCAAGGGCCATGGATGTGGCTATGATATTCCCCTTACTTTGAGAGCGAACCAGAAAGAAAATGAATTTCCTAGTCTGGGAGATGATCTTACTGCATTTCTTAGTAGAGATCAAAGAGGCAGCAATAGGTGGGGCAACCTCCAGTATCCTGTATAATGAATTACCCAAAGAAATAATAACAGCGCGAGGCCTTGAATCATACACAGCATTTCACTTCCACAAGTAATAATGGTTGGCCTAATAATACATCACAAACATCAAGAGGTGCAACATCACAAAATACCTCATCTGTGAAGGGCGTGATGTTGTAAGGAAGGCGACACTACTAGCGGACTCGCAGATCTCGTCCTTGGTGAATCCACCCGATGTTGTATGGCTGCGGGTATGATGTGGTCGATAGGCCTAGTCGCTTCATGACCTCTGCTGAAATGACGTTCTTTTGGATGCCACTGTCAACAATGAATTACATCGGAAAACCCTTCACCCACATTTGTGAGTGGAAAAGACGCTCCCCCTCCAATAGATCTTCGGGATCATTCTTCTGGACCTTGGAAGTGGCAATAGTGGTGGCGGGCTTTGCATCAACGATTTTCTTCCCTTTGTCATACCCCTTGTCGGGTTCTGACTCAGGGTCAGAACATGCATCTGATTCTGAAGCCTTCAACTCGGCCACCAACGACTGCTTGGTCCGACACTCACTTGTGTTGTGAGTGGGGCTCTTATGGAACTCACACCAATTTCCTGTGTCCTACTTTGACTTCGTGGTGTTGCTCATTTCTTGTAGCTTCGACAGGTTGTCTTGGGTCACACCATCTTGGCTTTGTCCTTGGTTTTGCGGTTTGGGGAAGCCTTTCGCTTACTTCGGATTCACAGATCCAAAGTCTCACTTCTTCTGTTTAAACTTCTGCTCGATCTTGACAGCATTTCGGTACGTCGTGCTGAGCAAGGAGATGTCTAAGAACTCCATATCATCTTGGATGTACCAGCCATGGTATTTTAGTACCAAATTCCACTCAGAATCCTTGATACCCAACTTTGTGCAAAGGGTATGAAAAATGTTGGTACTTCAGCATGTCTTGGTTCCTTCCCTGTTGAAACATGGTCCACTTTATGTATTTATCCTCCTAGCTTCTGACAGGGTAGTAATGCTCCTTGATGGCATCCTGAAATGAATTCCAAGTGGGTGCAGCTAAAAATAGTCATCTAGTACTTTCATCCTTCTATTCGCAGTAGGTTTCCCACCACTCCTTGACATGGGGGTCGACTTTGAGAAGAGCAAAAGTGATCTTTTCCCGACTGGAAAAATCATGAATAGAAAAATACCCTTCTACCATATTTAACCCTTTATCTACGACATCTGCATCTATATGACCCTCAAATATGGGGATTTCAAAATTAAATTGTACCTTAAAGGGTGTAGTGCTTCTAGAGTAGTTGTTGGAAGTAGATGCATCACCCTTGGGTAGCTGCTGAAGGATCTAGGAAAAGTTGTCCATCATCACGTTCCTTTGTTGCTCGAGGGCTTCTTCGAGCAAGATTTTGATAGGATCTCCTGCCCCCTTGTCCTTCTTTTCATCAGCCATGGGAGGTCGTCGAGGTTTATGAGGATGATCTTGCAAACGTTCAACCAGATCAAGCCCTTACTCCGTATATCCCAACCTCGTTCCGGACATGCAAAGAAAAACAGAGAAATAAAAGACTGCTCTAATACCACTAATTTTGATTCGGATTTAGACAGGAACACAGCAAATTACAGATATAATCATATGCACAAAGATGCAATGGAAATAATACTTCATTTCATTAATGGAAAATACTGAAATATGCTTACAACCAGAAATGGAAATAAACCAGTTAGGGCGATGGTAGCTTATCTCTAAGAAGAGATGTGGTGGCTACATGCCTCTGAACTGTTCTAAAAACTGTGTTACAATGAGGCTCGAAGGCCTATTTATTGTTGAGAAAAAATGGAAAAACCCTTAACATTCCAAAACCTAACCCTAGAAGATGAAACGCCAAATTGTGGGCCCCGTTTGGGTAAATTGGTACATCAATTTCCCGGGGTCGTAACTTTGGCATATAATCTCCGTTTGATGCGTACAATAGCTCGTTAGAAAGATCTATCTGAGTAATACCACTTTAGGAGGCAACATGGGTCCATGGGTCCCCTGATTTCCCAAAAAACGTCGTTTAGGGCCTCAAAACGGCTCCGGAAGTTCAGGACCCAAAAACTGCTAAAAATAGTAAATTGTGCTACAATTTAGGAAATTGAAAAAGCTGAAAGAGACAGTTGTGGGGCTCCAAATGGGATAGGTGGGTGGCCACCAACATCCACCTGGATCATTCCTCCCACCCTAGGAAGCAATGTTCCCCATTGCGTTGAGTTCCTCCCTGAGATGAGGAAGCTTCTACTGAGTTAGGTCTCTGGTGAGTTGTTCTGCAATCTCTGATGTGTCCAGAAATGGTGGGAATCATGGTCGATGATGGTCCACATTGAACACTCAGTGCAAGCGAAGGAAAGGAGGAATGTTGTGCTTCCAATCATTGTTTCCCGTAGCCTTGGTACTAGTGTAAGGACCATGTCGGAGTCGCCTGTGTTTCTGATGGGTTCTGGTAAGGCGTTCTCTCTGCAGATGTAACTAAACTTTGTTGCCCACCTGAAACTTGTGTGGTACCCCTATGGGTGAGGAGAAGTTGTTCGTGTGTCTTGTCATGACTATATCCCTTTGCTGCTTTTGCTGCATGGAGGAACCCTTCGGGGGGGTCATGGATGTGATGACAATCTTCCCCTTACTTTGGGAGTGAATCAGACAGATGAATTTCCTGGTCTGAGAGATGAGCTTGCTGCCTTTCTTAGCGGTGATCAAAGATGTGGTGGTAAGTGGGGCTACCTCTGGTATCCTGTATAATGAATTATTTAAAGAAATAATGACATCACGAGGCCTTGACTCATACATAGCATGTTGCCTCCACAAGTATGGTTGGCCTAGTAATACATCACAAACATCCAGAGGTGTAACATCACACAATACCTCGTCTATGAAGGGTTTTATGCTGTAGGGAATGTGGCACTGTTGGCGAACTTTCAGATCTCATCCTTCGTGAAGCCACCCAATACTGTACGGCTGTGGGTGTGGTGTAGTCGGTAGGCCCAACCGCTTCACGACCTCTGCTGAAATGAGGTTCTTTTGGCTGCCACTGTCGACAATGAATTGTAGCGGCGAACCCTTCACCCACATCTGTGAGTGGAAAAGACGCTCCCCTTCCTCTAGATTTTCGGGCTCATCTTTCTGGATCTTGGCGGCGGCAACAGTGGTGTTGGGATCCGCATCAATGATCTGCTTCCCTTTTCCATTCCCCTTGTCAAGTTCTGGCTCAGGGTCGGAACATGCATCTGATTCTAAAGCCTTCAACTTGGCCACCAGCGACTGCTTGGTCTGACACTCACTTATGTTATGAGTGGGACCCTTGTGGAACTCACACCACTTTCCTGTGTCCTTCTTCGGCTTTGTGGTGTTGTTCTTTTCTTGCGGCTTTGACAGGTTGTCTTGGGTCACCCTGCCTTGGCTTTGTCCTTTGGGCTTCAGATTTGCACATCCAAAGTATCGCTTCTTCTGTTTGAACTTTTGCTTGATTTTGACAGCGTATCGGTACATCGTGCCGAGCGAGGAGATGTTCAAGAACACCATCTCTTCTTGGATGTATCTATGCAGGCAGCCATGGTATTTGAGTACCAAATATAGCTCAGAATCTTTGATACCCAACTGTGTGTGAAGGGTATGAAAAATGTTTGTGAACTCTGGTACATCTTGGTCTTGTCCCTGCCGCAGTGTGGTCCATTTGATGTATTTGTCCTCGTAGCTTTTGACAGTTTAGTACTGCTCCTCGATGGCATCCCAGAAGTCATTCCAAGTGGGTGCGGCTGAAAATAGTGAGCCTATACTTTCATCCTTCTGCTCGCAGTAGGTTTCCCACCAGTCCTTGACGTGGGGGGCTGCTTTGAGAAGAGCGAAAACAATCTTTTCCCAATTTAAAAATTCATGAACAGAAAATACCCATCTAGCAGATTTAACCATTTATCTACGGCATTTGTGTCAATTTGACCCTCGAAGATGGGGATTTCAAAATTAACTTGTACCTTAAATGGTGTGGCATTTCCAGAGTAGCTGTTGGAAGCCGATGCGTCGCCTCTGGGTAGCCGCTGAAGGATCTGCGCAAAACTATCCATCATCGCGTTCCTTTGCCGCTCGAGCGCTTCTTCGAGCAAGATTTTGATAGGATCTCCTGCCCCCTTGTCCTTCTTCTCATCCGCCATGGGAGGCCGTCGGGATTTGCGAGGCTGGTCTTGCAAAGGTTCGACCAGTTCAAGCCCTAATTCCTTATATCCCGACCTCGTTGGGGACATGCAAAGAAAAACAGAGAAAAAGCAGACTGCTCTGATACCACTGAAACAGATTTAGACAGGAATGCAACAAATTACAGAGATAACCATATACAAAAAGATGCAGCGGAAATAATACTTCATTTCATTAATGGAAAATAATGAAATATGCTTACAACCAAAAATGGAAATAAACCAGCTAGGGCGATGGTAGCTTATCTCTGAGAAGAGATGTGGTGGCTACATGCCTCTGAACTGTTCTAAAAACTGTGTTACAATGAGGCTCGAAGGCCTATTTATTGTTGAGAAACAATGGAAAAACCCTTAACATTCCAAAACCTAACCCTAGAAGATGAAACGTCGAATTGTGGGCCCCGTTTGGGTAAATTGGTACATCAATTTCCCAGGGTCGTAACTTTGGCATATGATCTCCGTTTGACGTGTACAATAGCTTGTTAGAAAGATCTATCTGAGTACTACCACTTTGGGAGGCAACATCAGTCCATGGACCCATGTTGCCCCAGATTTCCCAAAAAACGTCGTTTAGGGCCTCAAAACGGCTCCGGAAGTTCAGGACCCAAAAAACTGCTAAAAATAGTAAACTGTGCTACAATTTAGGAAATTGAAAAAGCTAAAAGAGACAGTTGTGGGGCTCCAAATGGGATAGGTGGGTGGCCACCAACATCCACCTGGATCAAATTTGGATTTATGAAAGAACGTAACAAATTACAGATATAACCATAAATATAGAGATGCAACAGAAATAACACTTCCTTTGATTAATATCAAATAATAAAATATGCTTACAAACAGTATGGAAATGAGACTAGCTCGACGATGGTAGCTTATCTTTGAGAAGAGATATGGTGGCTACATGCCTTTGAACTAAGTTACAATGAGGCTCAAGGACCTTTTTATTATTGAACAATAATAGAAAACCCTAAATAACCAAAACCATAACTCGAGAAGATGTAACACCAAGAGTTTATGGGCCCCATTGGGGTTAGTTGGGCAGCCAACTTCCCAGGGTCATGACTTGCTCATATTATCTCTGTTTGATGTGCATGATACCTCGTTGGAAAGATATCTCCAAGGACTAAGATGAAAAAAATTACTTTTCAAAATTCGTTGGTGGTAGATTTCCAAAACAACGTCGTTTAGGGCCTCAAAACAACTCCGGAATTTTAGGACCCAAAAAACCTGCTAAAAATAGTAAACTATGCTACAATTAAGGAAACTGAAAAAATGAAAGAGACAATTGTGGGGGTCCAAGTGGGATAGGTGAGTGGCCACCAATATCCAACTGGATCAGGTTCTTACCAAAATTTCCTCAATCATTCCTAAGTTTGAAGGGAATTCTGGTGAGGATTCAACCTATCATATTACCACCTTTTACTTATAGTGTTCATCAAACTCCGTAACTAATGATTCAATTAGGTTGAGGCTTTTTCAATGCATCCTGACTGGGAATGTAGTGAAGTGGTGTGTTGAATTGGGGGGGGGGGGTTGTTTTTAAGATTCAATGGCTTGGATACTATGTTTCTTTACCATTTTCAATTTATATCAAATATGACATCGGGACTAAGGTCTTGGCCAATTTTAAATAGGAAAAGGCCACCCACATCTCCAACCACATCCAAGAATGATGGAGAATGAAGAGGATTATCAAAGTAGAGATTCCTAGAAAAAAAATTCTTGAATGGTTTTTTCAATCATTGCAGCCAACCAACTCAAAGGATGTGTCCCTTTCTGAGGTTTACATGGAGGAACATGTTATCTTTAGGGCCCAACAAATGGACCTTGTTTATTCGTAACCTTGTGTCCTTTACGATATCTTTTCTGATATGTCATGACCACAGAAAAAATTGATTATGATGGAAATGGGGGCTCATACTTATGTGGTAGTAGGGTCACTCGACTCAACTATGGCTAGTTTGTTAGTAAATTTATTACAGTATATGACCTTGCACTCTGCATCTACTAGACAAACTATGTCGTCTACTCCTCCCTCCCAATATTTCATTATTAATGTGGTACAGTCTTTAACTCCCAAAGGAAACCAATAATCTAGGGGGAAAAAGAAAGGACATGGTAAGAAGAAGAATAAGGAGGGTAAGGAGAGTGTAACTAAACCTAGTAATGATGTTGAGAGGGCGAGAAAGAGCAGAAGAAGAACATAAAGTTACCTTGCAAGTTGTGTAAGGGATATCATCTTACTCATCTTTACCTAAATATTAAGGATGCACAATGCTTGTTATCACAACATCGTCCTTCTACTTCTCAGTTTATGCTTAACAAAACTTTCCCTTAGGGGTGACAATTTCTTGCTGGTGTAACTTCTAATGTTGGACCCCTACCATTGGGCACCTAATTTGAGGGAGGATTTCCATAAAATGTATATATGGTTAATGCCCAAGTATATTTGTCAATTTGGGCACGCAATTATGGGACCCTAAGTCTTCTAAGGCCAAACCAACTTCTGATTCATAGGAACCTCTGCATATTGAGAGACCTGTTATTGAGACTATGCCTTAGATCCTGAAAGGCTCTTCAAAATGTTGGCTGTCACTCGAAATTCTATGGATGCATAAAATTATTCCGTCATGCAAGATTTAGCCCAGACACCTTATGTGATATCAACATTAGATGTGCTTTAATCATGTCCAACATAAAGGAGTGCACTACCCACTACAATTAGAGAAGTTGACCCCAAGAAGTCTCAAGTTATTATTTTTTATACTACGAGTGTCAAGCCAAGACTTCCTCATCATGTTACTTTTCATATTAAGGCATTATATTGAAAGAGGAAAATATTCTAAATTATTGTTGATGAGCGAGATTTGGCACATGTATCATGTCAATGATATGTTAGAAAGCTATAGGGTCTCCAGCATTGGTTCCATCTGTGACTCTCTTAACTACATTTGATGTTCACTTGCATAGGCTGCATGGGATTGTGCTTTCCTTCCTAATTGGATTTGAGGGGGGATTATTAATGTGGAGGTGGAAGTGGTCGATGCCAAACTTGACTCTAATTCATTGTTGGGACAAAATTGTGTATACGCGATGCAGAATGTTGTGTCAACTCATTTCTACATGTTATGCTTCCCTCATGAAGGGAATATCTTGATTATTGATCAGAGGCTTACACCCAATCTAGTCCCAGTTCTCCATCAAATTTCCTATTGAGAATTCAGGGGTTGATATGTATTCATCACCATTGGATATTTTTTATTTTCTGCCCCCATTTATGTTGATTAACACCATTTCTAGGGCATTTAGGTTTGTTCCTCAACATCATTCTTTCTAGACCAATTATTTTGAGAACCCTTGGACTTTTCCTTCTCCTACTACCACATTGGAGTATGGAAATATCGCAGGAATATATTTTCTGATGTCTGCAACTGAAATTGCTTACCAAGCCATTTTCGATAATGCTACAAATAGTGTTCCAGTCTCTAGTCCAACAAAAGACTTGGATTATGATACGGTTTTGTTTTGGGTAGTATATTCAACCATGTCAATGGAATTTCTTTACATTGTGTTACCATCTAATGAGGCTATTCTTGAGGCAATGATTGTTGTATAAATAGGTTGCATGGGATTGTGCTTGCCTTCCTAATTGGATTTGAGGGGGGATTATTAATGTGGATGTGGAAGTGGTCGATGCCAAACTTGACTCTAATTCATTGTTGGGACAAAATTGTGTATACGCGATGCAGAATGTTGTGTCAACTCATTTCTACATGTTATGCTTCCCTCATGAAGGGAATATCTTGATTATTGATCAGAGGCTTACACCCAATCTAGTCCCAGTTCTCCATCAAATTTCCTATTGAGAATTCAGGGGTTGATATGTATTCATCACCATTGGATATTTTTTATTTGCTGCCCCCATTTATGTTGATTAACACCATTTCTAAGGCATTTAGGTTTGTTCCTCAACATCATTCTTTCTAGACCAATTATTTTGAGAACCCTTGGACTTTTCCTTCTCCTACTACCACATTGGAGTATGGAAATATCGCAGGAATATATTTTATGATGTCTGCAACTGAAATTGCTTACCAAGCCATTTTCGATAATGCTACAAATAGTGTTCCAGTCTCTAGTCCAACAAAAGACTTGGATTATGATACGGTTTTGTTTTGGGTAGTATATTCAACCATGTCAATGGAATTTCTTTACATTGTGTTACCATCTAATGAGGCTATTCTTGAGGCAATGATTGTTGTATAAATTTCATGGGATGACTTTCATCATCGGGGCCTATTTTCTCCTTAATTTTCACTTGGGTAAATCTAGTATAACTTCTTCAAATTCATATGGAGGTGTTCACTGGCCCCTAAACCCTTTGGCTTCAACTTATAGTTATGCCAAAGGGAACATGGCTAATATTTCTCAAATTACGATAACGAACATTTCCAAGAATCCAAATGTCATTGAGAATGTCGTCATAGGAGAAAATTGTTCTCCTGTGGCAATAAAGATCGATACTAATCTCTTCAAAGAATTTCATGATGTATTTGCATGGTCTTATAAGAAAATTCCTAGAATTGATCCAAGCATATTACAACACAAAATTAAGACTTATGTGTATGCTAAAATATTTGACTGGTAAATCTAAGGAAGGTGGTGGCTATTAAGGATGAGGTTGAAAAGTATGTTAAGGCAGGATTTATCTACCCCATCCCTCTAACTAAATGGATTTCAAATCTCGTTCCCATAGATAAAAATCAAGGAACTATTTGTGTATGCATTGATTTTAGCGATCTTGAGAAAGCCTACCCGAAACATAATTTTCCCATACCATTTATTGATCAGATTATTGACAAGTGTGCAGGAAATGAATTTTTCTCCTTTATGGATGGAGTTACTAGATGTAATCAAATACAGATCGGTCTTGAGGATGAGCATAAGACAATTGATGTTAGTCCTTGGGGTACATTTTCATACTAGGAGATATCTTTTGGCCTTAAAAATGTTGGTGCCACTTTCCATTAAGCCATATCATACAGTTTCCATGACATCAAACATATAGTATAATATTATTTGGATGATCTTCTTGCTCACTCTCAAAAGAGAGTGTATCACCTAAGTCATCTTCGCCAAATTTTTTAATGATGTTGATATTATAAGATCCAGTTGAATCCTCATAAGTTTGGTTTTGTGATGACATCGTGTCAAATTTTGGGATTCATTGTGTCAATTAAGGGATAATAGTTGATATTTTTAAGGTTGACACAACACTTCAATTACCACCCCCATCCAACATTCATCAACTTCAAGGTCTCCATGGAAAATCCAACTTATTACAGAGATTTATCGTAAATTATGTTGAGATCACTAAGGGATTTATGTGTTTATTGAAAAAGGATGTCCATTTGTTTAGGATGAATTTTCTCAATTATCATTTGATGCTTTGAAAATTCATTTTTAACACCCTCCTCCCACATCTACCCAAGCAACCGGCCAGGCAGAGTAAGCATGCGGCGAGAGACTATTATGATTAGATTTGACCTCCTATATCACCTTAAGGAAGTGGAATTGATGGAAAACATTGACCAACCTATCCACATCAGCAACAAAAACCTCAGGAGACATGTCAGCCACTCAGACATCCTATCCCTAGGTCCCACTGATTTTCTAGACATCTTAGTCCTTAATTTCTCTCATGCTATAGGAAAGGGAGTGACTAGAAACCCAAAATCGCTCTGTCAGTGTTGCATGCCAGCGACGAAAGATTAAATTTGTTAGTGCTACGCGAATGACTTTGGGATTTGAGCCACTTTTTCAGGCCCAAAGCCCAGGTCACTACCCAAAATGCAATGATAACTCAAGAATAGTAAAAGGATGGGGGAAAAAAAAGATGAAAAAGTAATAAGTTGAACAAGACCTTAATCATACCCCTACTAGCCATGCCAGAAATTTTTTCAAACATATCATCAACATGTAATCTACAGGTGTAATCAACAGAATTGAGTGTAGGGATCTCATACTTATATGAGAAATGCTAAGAACCATTGTTCCCTCATGCCATTTGCTACATTATCATCTAGTAGACCATATATACATTGTCCATTCATTTACAAGAAAAACATGTTGAGAGCCATACATAGCAACTATCATAAAACATATATTTAATCAGTATAATAAGGACTGAAATATCATAAAAATATCAGCCATAAGATCCACATATAATCCATGAAAATTTTCATAGAAATACAAGGAGAAATAACCTTTCATTAATGATGCAAAATCCAAACCCGGGATGGGACTTCCCCATTCCACCCGACCATAGAATGGCTGAGCTAAATCTCCCTTCAGCCATTCACCCTGTGCCATATTCCAAGCATGAATGTGGGACTCAAACTAAAAGAACTCAACTAGGGCATACCGAGGCTAAACCACCTCACCCTCACCAATATAGACCAAGCTTTACCATAATCCATCCAGGATCACTAGGCCAACACAATCCACACATAATAATAGGCTTTATGTTGGGTCCCTATAATACTAGTGATTACCCCATTACTATTGTAGTTATACCCCCTATTTATATTGTTGTGCCCCTATTACCCCCATATTGTTATTTCTGTGCCCCATAGAATCCCTCTATTGTTATTTTTGTGGCTTTATATTATTATTGTTAGGTCGGCTGGATTATATTGTGACTCCTTAGACTCCTATATATAGAAAGGAGGTTTTGTCATTTGTATCATCCAAGAATTGTTCATTTATGTAATGTAAAGGAGGTTTCCCCCTCGAAGAGGCTGAATTCTAAGGCGTGGATCTCTCTTTTCTATCTTTTTGTGAGCTGGTTTCATAACATTTGGTATCAGAGCTTTGGATTCTAGGGTTTCGCTGCTCCAAACAGGTCATCGTGGAATTTTCGCTATAACTTTTTTTTTGTGACGTTTCAGAAGTCGCAAAAAAAACCCATTTGAGAAGAATTGGCGCTAAACCTTGGGTCCGAATTTCAGAGATTTTCGCATGATATTTTCGGAGATATGATTTGAGGAAGTTGGCCTTTTTGCAGACTCCTGAATTACATTCAAAACAGGTGACCTGGGGAAAATCTTCATAACTCTCTCTCTGAAGATCGGATTGAAGTTTCGTAAAAAGGTACAGAAATAGGACAGACTGTAGTTTCTTTTTTGTGTGTTTCAGATTCAAAGGTTGAAACAATAACTCGTGGCACGTCGTACAAGTTCGCTCTACTGAACCAGTCTAAAAGCAAGTCACTGTGGGAGATTTCACATAACTCTTCCTTGGAGAATCCAATTGGGCTCAGACTTGTGGCATTGGAAAGAGGACACAGAAGGCTACTACAGGTTGCAACCTCAGAATTGAATGATCTTAAATTACAGAGATACATCAGATTCAATATCCGGCTTCTATAAAGTGAAAAAAGGTGTGTAGTTTTTTTTAATTTTTGTGTAAGCTTGGTTTAACGGAATTCAAAGGGCATAGTAAAGCATTATTATCGGTAACTGATGCCCCGAGGAAAGAAAATGCAAACACCTAGTAAGGAACCTAAAAGCTCTAGCATGACTCATGAAGAAGAGGAAGAAATGCTACGTGATATATCAAAATTACAAGAACAAGTGCAACATATTTCACGCTCACAAAAGCTAACAGAAGCTAAGATAAATGGCGTGGAATCTAAGATAAAGGGCATTGAAGCTAATATGGATGATTTGAAGACAGATTTGAAGACAAACATGGCAGATTTGAAGACAGATTTGAAGACAGACATGGCAGATTTGAAGACAGATTTGACAAATTTTCTATAAGAAATACTTACTAATGGTGAAAAGGTAGTAAAGGAAACTCATGATGAGAACAAAAGAAATGTTAATCATGATTCCATAGACTCTAATGTTGGATCGAAGACTCACCATGTTCCAAAAATCGATATGAGGAAGTTTGATGGCAAGGATCCCGCCACATGGATATTACAGATGGAGCAATTCTTCGATCTCAATAATGTGCAAAACACACAAAAGGTACGTATGGCAACTTTATATTTGGAACCAAATCAGTTTGTATGGTATCAATGGCTTTGTTCTCATAAACAATTTATCACTTGGGCAATTTTTACGAAAGAATTGATAGCACATTATGAGGATACAAAAAGCAACAAATTTTTTAGCCAATTGATAAGTCTCAAACAAAAGGGTTCAATAATGGAGCACATTGAGGAGTTCCAAAAATTGAACATAAGGGTAAAAGATATTCCAGAGGAGCATAGGATTGATGTGTTCATAGGTTCTTTAAAGGATAATATCCAATATGATGTGCGCCTTTGGGAACCTGATTCATTAGAGAAGGCATTCAGGTTAGCAAGAAAAATGGAAAGCAAAATTATGGCAAGTAGGAAGCATACCATTCACAACTATAAAGACGGAAGTGTTGTTGCCCATAGTCTTCCACAACCTACAAGGTTGACACCACAACAATTGGAAGAAAAAGGAGCAAAAGGGCTTTGTTACAATTGTGATAGCAAATACACAAAAGGTCATAAGTGTGCTGAGAAGAAATTATTCTACATAGATTGTGAAGAGGAAGAAGAAAAGGAGCAAGAAAGGTCAAAAGAAGAGGATATATTCCAGGAACGAAGCCTAGATGAAGAACAAATAAATCCGACCATATCTTGTAATGCATTGGCGGGAATTACCACTCCTCAAACCATCAAGATAGAAGGACAAATCAAGAAGAAAAAGGTAATAGTGTTGATTGATTCAGGAAGCACCCACAATTTTATTCATTGTAGGGTAGCAAAAGAATTGAATTGCTTCCTATATCCAGCACCAGAGTGTCAAGTGATGATTGCAAATGGAGGAACAATAAATTGTTCTGGAAAGTGCCATAATATCAAGCTATCCATGGGAGAATATGTATTGACTAGCCCAATGCTTTCCATTCCAATGGGAGGTGCTGATGTTGTACTAGGAGTCCAATGGCTACAATCCTTGGGTACAATAGCTTTTAATTTTCAAGAACTTTTCATGAAATTTTCTGTGGAAGGAAAGGAAGTTGAATTAAGGGGTATTGCAGGGAAACCAGGAAAGATAATCAGCTCTAATGGCATGACAAAGCTTCTAAAAAAGGAGCAAAGAGGTGTAATTGCACAATTATGTTCGCTAGATGTTTCCACATTGGAATCATCTATTTCTCCAGATCTCCAAAAAGTCCTGGACAATCATTCCAAGGTATTTGAGACTCCCAAAGGTCTCCCACATATGCGTGATCATGATCATGCTATTCATCTGATGCCAGGAAGTGTTCCTCCAAACATCAGGCCGTACAGATATCCATATGTCCAAAAAAGTGAAATTGAACGTATGGTTGCAGAAAAGCTAGAGGCTGGTATAATTCAACCGAGTCAAAGTTCTTTCTCAGCTCTAGTAGTATTGGTGCACAAGAAGGATGGATCATGGCGCATGTGTCCAGATTATAGGGAGCTCAACAAGCTCACTATTAAAGATAAGTTCCCCATTCCTGTTATTGATGAATTACATGGATCAATTTACTTCACCAAGTTGGACCTTCGTTCGGGATATCATCAAATTAGAATGAAGATTGAAGACATTCCGAAAACGGCATTTAGAACTCATGAGGGTCATTATGAATTTTTGGTCATGCCTTTTGGCCTTACCAATGCACCTTCAACATTTCAAGGTTTGATGAATTCAATTTTCAAACCATTCCTTAGAAAAAATTTGTTAGTATTTTTTGATGATATACTAATCTACAGCAAGTCTTGGAAGGAGCATGTTGAACATGTTGACAGGGTGTTACAACTATTGGAGGAGAAACAATTATATGCAAAAAGATCCAAATGTTTCTTTAGAGTCCAGGAGGTGGAATATTTGGGTCATATTGTATCTCATGAAGGAGTTAAGGTAGACCCTAGCAAAATTAAAGCCATTAAGGAATGGAAAATCCCCACATCCATAAAGCATCTGAGAGGATTTCTTGGGTTGACAGGGTATTATCGCAAGTTTGTTAAGAATTATGGGAGAATAGAAGCACCTCTAACAACATTATTGAAGAAAGATTCATTTTCATGGACTTCGGAAGCAACAAAGGCCTTTGAAAATCTTAAAGAGGCAATGTGCCAAGCACCGGTCTTAGCTACACCGGACTTCACAAAAACCTTTATTGTGGAATGTGATGCTTCAAGAAATGGAATTGGTGTTGTTCTAATGCAAGATGAAAGACCCATTGCTTTTGAAAGTCGTCCAATCAAGGGAAAGTTTTTAAGCAAAGCTATTTATGAGAAGGAAATGTTGGCAATACTCCATGCACTTAAGAAATGGCGACCCTACCTAATGGGAAGACACTTCAAGGTAAAAACGGATCATGATAGCCTTAAATACTTTTTAGAACAAAGATTATCCTCTGAAGAGCAACAAAAGTGGGTCACAAAGATGTTGGGTTATGAATTTGAAATCATCTACAAAAAAGGGAAGCAAAATGTGGTGGCAGATGCACTCTCAAGAAAGGATGAGGATGTGGAAGCATTGTTGTGTGCCATTTCTATTATCCAACCAGATTGGATAAACAAAGCAAGGGAGGAATGGAAGAACGACGAAGAAGTGTGGGCACTTATTCAAAAGCTACAACAAGATTCCAGTACTTCTGATACATTTAGCTGGCAAAATGATTCGTTATGGTACAAAGATCACTTATACCTCTGTAAGAATTCCCAGCTAAAACAAAAGATTCTTATGGAATTGCACACTTCTCCCTTAGGAGGGCACTCAGGATTTTTAAAAACTTACCACAGGGTTAAGAAGGAATTTTTTTGGGATGGCCTTAAATCAGATATTCAAAAGTTTGTGGCGGAATGTTTGGTTTGCCAGCAAAATAAAGTTGAAACAATTAAGACACCAGGTCTATTACAACCTTTATCCAAGGATAATTTTAGGGGCGAATGTTCGCCTTTGGCGAAATTAAGGGGTTTTAAATTTTTAGTGGGCGAATATTTTGTATCATAGTACATTTTTACAAATCACCTCAAATAGCCCACCTTATTTTAAGGGAGAGGGTAAAAAAGGTAAATTTAGCCCTTCAAATTAGGACTTACAATCTTCGATTCGCCCATTTTCAAGAATAGGTTTTATTTAAGTGATTCCATTCGCCCATTTTCAAGAATAGGTTTTATTTAAGTGAATCCTATGGGCCAAATACCATATTTATAAAACAGGTATGGTAAATTAATAAAAATATAAACAAATGAGAGGTATGGTAAATAAATAAAACATTTTTTATATTTAGTCCATAAGTCACCTTATATACATGTAAGGGTGTAAACAAATAAAAATATAAGTAAAGTGGAGGTATGGTAAATAAATAAAACGTCTTTTTATACTTACTCAAAAGGTATGGTAAATAAATAAAAATATAAATAAACTAGACGTATCGTAAATAAATAAAACCTCTTTTTATATTTAGTACCCTCGTTATATTTATGAAGGCTCAAGAAAGAGGTTTTATTTAAGTGAATCCTATGGGCCAAATACCATATCTGTAAAAGAGGTATGGTAAATTAATAAAAATATAAATAAACGACAAGTATGGTAAACAAATAAAACATTTTTTATATTTACTCCATAAGTCACCTTATATTTATGAACACTCAAAAAATGGGTTATATTTAGGTGAAACCTATGGCCAAAATACTATGGGACAAATACCATGGACTAGATTGTTATTAATACCATGCAAAATCCATTATTAACCCTAATATTAGAATTAATAAAAATAAAAATGGCACATGGTATTGACCCATGGTATTCACCAAAATGGCACATGGTATTGACCCATGGTATTCCCCTGGAATGTAGCCTATTTAAATGGGGGAATTAAACCAGCATGTAGCCTATGCTAAGATTCACTAGGACTTTACAAAGTTTTATTATTTAGTGAAAGACTCGCCAAGATCTTACAAGATTTTATAATTGAGTAAAATATTCGCCATGCCTGGTGAGAGATTCGCCAAAAAATTATATATACATATTATATTATTGATAAAATCGCCTTCCATTTTTCCTATATACCACGGAGATTCGCCCATTTATTATATTTATAAATTTAGAGGGGGTTCTTAAAATTTTCCCTGCCTTTATCCATTCCAAGCCAACGTTGGGAGGAGGTTTCAATGGATTTTATCACAAGTTTACCCAAGTCTGAGGGAAAGAGTGTCATCATGGTGGTAGTTGACAGACTTACCAAGTATGCACACTTTTGTGCATTATCACATCCATTTAAAACCAGTACAGTTTCTACTGCATTTATGGAAACAGTTCAAAAGCTACATGGAAACCCAAAGATTATTGTAACTGACAGAGATCCCATTTTCACTGGAAATTTTTGGACAGAATTATTTTCTTGTCTTGGGACTCAGTTAGCTCATAGCTCATCTTATCATCCTCAATCTGATGGGCAAACTGAGATAGTAAACAAATGTTTGGAAGGATATCTTCGTTGCTTTGTATCTAATAAACAGACACAATGGGTCAAATGGTTGCCTCTGGCTGAATGGTGGTATAACACTTCCTTCCATACAGCAACAAAAATGAACCCATTTATGGCACTTTATGGGTATCAACCACCATCCATCACATCATATTTAAGAGAAAATTCTAAGGTTCAGGCAGTGGAACATCACATCGAACATCAACAACAAGTCCTCCAACTCTTAAAGGATAACCTCGTGTTGGCACAAAATAGAATGAAACAACAGGCAGATCAACATCGTAGTGAAAGAAGTTTTGATGTAGGTGATTGGGTATTCCTACTGCTACAACCATATAAGCAAATGTCCCTAAAGCAAGCTAAGAAGGATAATAAATTATCACCAAAGTATTATGGTCCGTACAAGGTGTTGGAAAAGATTGGTACTATGGCATACAAATTGGAGCTTCCTGCAGCTTCTCGATTGCACCCAGTTTTCCATGTTTCATGTTTAAAGAAGGTTATAGGTGACAAGCTCCCAATTCAAACAATATTGCCAGAACTTGACGAGGAAGGAAAAATTATATTGGAACCGGAAGCAATCACAGAAACAAGAACTCGACAGCTACGAAATCGATCAATTTCAGAGTATCTTATCAAGTGGAAGAACTTATCCGCTGAAGATTCCACATGGGAGGATGAGAATTTTATGCAGAAGTATCTAGAACTGCTGAAGCGTTGAGGACAACACTTTTTTTGAAGGAGAGGGGCATGTTGGGTCCCTATAATACTAGTGATTACCCCATTACTATTGTAGCTATACCCCCTATTTATATTGTTGTGCCCCTATTACCCCCATATTGTTATTTCTGTGACCCATAGAATCCCTCTATTGTTATTTTTGTGGCTTTATATTATTATTGTTAGGTCGGCTGGATTATATTGTGACTCCTTAGACTCCTATATATAGAAAGGAGGTTTTGTCATTTGTATCATCCAAGAATTGTTCATTTATGTAATGTAAAGGAGGTTGCCCCCTCGAAGAGGCTGAATTCTAAGGCGTGGATCTCTCTTTTCTATCTTTTTGTGAGCTGGTTTCATAACACTTTACTATGATCTCCACCCAATCACTAGGCCAAAAAAGCATGGATGCCACTAGATTTCTCCACCTACGTTGTGATGAATTTTCCTGCCTCCTAGTATCTCAGGTTGTACCGTAATCCAAACCCAGATCACTAGGTGCTAAACTAAGACCCACTCTCCAAGCTTTACTGCATATCCCAAACCTGGGATTACTAGGCCCAACGAAGAGAAAACCACCTGTTAGATTTATTGTATATCCTGCCTTTCACCGAAAAGGATTCCTAGGCCCACTGAGGTAACACAATCCTGGCTTTACCGCAACCCATAGTCTGGCTTAGGGGTCACTAGGCCAGTGGCTTTAACATGTTCCACAGTCTATTTCTAGGACCACTAGGCCATGTGCTATGTCATTCGGAGATCCACCCCACTCAACTTCGAATCCATCCAGTAATCCATCTCAGCCAAAACATGAGAACCCCATCACACCATGGTTATCCATAAATGGCAAGGCTAGGCTCAAAACATTGTTACACTTGTAAAAGCCCATGCCACAACATCAAAACAACAACATGAAATACCATGAATGCCAAATCTAGTAAGGAAAATACACATGCAAGTCGATACCTTCAATGAAGCCTATTGTAGTTGTTTGATCTTGCCTTTCCCTCGATCTTTTCTTCCTCTTGCCTTCTTTGTAGGTTTTAACCCCGTACAAAAGTTACCTGCATACGAATTCTAAAACACAAAAAATAGACAATGTGAGAGCATAACACATAAAACACATATACACAGAGATTTCCCCTGGATATCAAAACCGATACTACCAGCTTGATTTTTCATTATATTCTTTTCAATATTACAATACATATTTATACATGCTGAAGCATCCAATACCATGGACCGAAAGACCATCACGTCCAAAACCATGGACCAAAAACCATAGGTAGGTTTGCCCAACCTAATATAGGGTCCGAAAAAAAGAAATTCCCGACGCGCTGCCCCGGACCCCGTAGAGGGGGGCTGCCCGCCCCCGCTGCGCAATCAGTGCAACAATGGGAGGGCTCTGCCCTCGCTTTAACCCCCTAGTTCACCACGTAGGTTAGTCGTGGAAAGAATATAACACAACCCAACATTCTCCCACTTGTTGTTTTCTTTCCACAGGGGGCCACAGGAGAGCTAGTCATTTTTCCAGCCCTGAAATGCCCATTGTTTCTCTACACCAAGAGAACTTCTCAAAGCTCACATATTTTGTCAATGCATCTACAGTATTCTTCAAAGTGTCCACATTTTTGTCTTCTATCATATCCCTCACAAAGTGATATTGAACATCAATGTGGTTTGTCTTTGAATGATAAGCAGGGTTCTTTGCTAAGAAAATTGCACTTTGGCTATCACAGCCTATCCTTATAGCTCCCTGTACTAACCCCATACTTGAACACAATCTCTTCAACCAAAATACTTCCTTGCTTGCATGAGTGGCTGCCATGTATTTTGCCTCTGTAATTGATAGTGCCACTATAGATTGTTTCTTACTCATCCAACTAACTGCACCACCAAATAGGTTAATACCCACTTGTAGATCTTCTTTGATCCAGATCTCCAGCCCAGTCTGCATCAAAAAAGCCACAAATATCCAACACTCTGTCCAATCCTGGTCTTCCTTGGTAGCACAAACCATAATCACTAGTGACACGCAAATGCCTGAAAACCTCTTTCACTGTTGTCTAGTGCTCCTTCCCTAGTTTTGACATAAACTTGCTCAATACTCCCACTGCATGTGCAATGTCTGGTCTAGTACAAACCATTGCATACATCAGGCTACCGACTGCACTTGCATATGGAACACGAGACATATCCTCTTCCTCTTCTTGTGCCTTGGGACACTGTTCAGCAGATAATTTTACACCACAGGAATAGGAACCTTTACCAGTTTACTATCATGCATATTAAACCTCTGTAGTATTGTCTCAACATACTTCCTCTAGTTTAACCAGAGCTTCCTCTTTGCCCGATCTCTTTTAATTTCCATGCCCAAAATATAGTTTGCAGCACCAAGATATTTCATGTTGAATTTAGAGGACAATTGGGTCTTCAAATCCTCGATAATTTCTTTGTCATTTCCAACCAACAATATATCATCCACATACAAGACCAGATAAATAGCACGATCACCAATTAATTTAAAATACACACAGTGATCTGATTTTCTTCTGGTGAAGCAAAGTTCCGTATAAATGTATCAAATCTAATACAACATCCTTGGTGACTGTTTTAACCCATACAGAGACTTCTTTAACTTGCATACTATTTCTTTCTTACCCTTCACTGCAAAGCCTTCAAGTTGCTTCATGTAGATCTCCTCTTCCAGATCCCTGTGAACAAATGATGTCTTCACATCCATCTGTTCTACCTCAAAATCAAAAGCAGTAGCAACAGATAAAAGTAACCTAATAGAAGTTACCTTGGCAACAGGAGAAAAAATATCACCAAAATCAATTCCCGGCACCTGGGAATAACCTTTTACTACCAACCGAGCTTTGTATTTCTCCACCTTTCCTTTTGCATTTGTCTTCTTCTTGAACACCCATTTGATACCAATGGGTTTCCTTCCAGACGGCAACTCCACCAGATCCCAAGCCTCATTTTTGTGCAAAGATGCCATTTCATCAACCATGGCCTCTTTTAAGAGTTTTCCATCCTCTGAATCTACTGCTTCCTTCACAGTGTTGGAATCATCACCAGTAATAGATAAAGAAAAAATTGAACAGAAAGAAGATGGACTATACCTTTCTGGTTGCCTTCTTTCTCGAACTGATCTTCTTACACCCAAAGTTTGTGGCTCTTCATCTTATGATTCCTCCTCTGCTGTAGAGTCTAATTCTTCCTCCTTTAGCTCAAACTCTATCTTCCTAGGTTCCTTTGGTTGGACTTCATGTTTAATAATATCTTTCACCTCTCTAAACACCACATCTCGGCTGTACACAACTTTCCTTGTTACTGGGTTCCAAAGCTTATAACCCTTTAAACCATCCTTATACCCAATAAAGATGCACTTATTAGATTTACTATCCAACTTGGTTAGTTTCTCCTTTGGAACGTGTACATATGCATCACATCCAAATATCCTCAGATGTGAAAGAGAGGGTTTCTTACCAGTCCATACCTCTTGTGGAGTCTTATCCTCCAACATTGATGAAGGTGATCTGTTGACTAGGTAACATGTTGTCTCCACTGCCTCTGCCTAGAATTCCTGCCCTAACCTAGCACCATTGAGCATGCTTCTTGCCCTTTCCATCAATGTCTTTTTCATTCTTTCTGCAACTCCATTTTGCTGAGGTGTATATGGAGTAGTCTTCTGTCTTGCTATACCACACTTCTTACATAATTCTTCAAATTCCTTACTGCAAAACTCTCCACCGTTATTTGTCCTCAGAACCTTTGTCTTCTTCTCTGTTTGGTTTTCCACCAGAGCCTTCAATTCTTTAAATCTATCAAAGACTTCAGATTTCTTCTTAAGGAAATATATCCATGTATTCCTTGAGAAGTCATCTCTAAATGATACATAGTACATAGACTTACCCTGTTATAGACATTTTTGGGCCCTACAACCCCAAGCATGAAATGTCCATAAACCGAGGGCTCCTAAGTCCCTAAAAGTGTTGTTCTAACCCCTAAAGGAACAAGGTCAATAGATTACAGCTTCTCCGAGAAGTTCTCCATGAGAAACTGCTCAGAATTGGTCAAAACAGGATCATTGCAGCTGCTCCACTGGCTAGGTGCGTTGCATCTCACCCAAATACACTGTGAGGGTGCGTTGCATTTCAAAAGTCCCTTCTGTGGGGTGCGATGGATGAGAAATGACAAATGGCAGTGTCATTCCGCGAGGTGGAGAGGCAATGGAAGCTTCTAGAATCTTCTCGTGTGACACTTGCCTCACTGAATTCGACCAAGGATGAGTAAGAGGCCCTCAGTCTCCAAGTGGAAGCAAGAACTATCAGAGAGAAGACACTAGTTAAATCACAAGCTGACTCATCCCCCTTACAGATATCTATATATGGATCCCTCATCCCAGAGATCCAGAGGCTGGAATTTTGCATATTGTAAGGAATTGTTGTTGGTTTCTTGAGACAAATATCAGATTGTTGGGTGATCTAAGCTTTGTTTGAGGTGAAGAGGGGCTTCTTTGCTGGGAGGTTGATGCTGGGTCGGAACAACTGGCTGTAACTCCTCCTAGCTCTTTTCTTGTTTATCAACAAAAACTATTTGAGTTTTCCTCCATGCTTTTGTATCATTGATGCTTGTTACATTTGTATGGTCAATTAACATCTGATCCTAGATTATTTATGATTATAGATCCATGTCTTTGTATAGTGCTATGCTTCTGTGATCTTACAGGTACTTTGTGAAGCTGGGCATGCAAGGGAGCAGGTAGCTGAGGACTATCAAAGAAGAGAGGGATCGAATTGAAGGATTAGCGCAAGACAAAGGTTGGTCTTTCTGTTCCTCTCTATCTATAATTCATAAAGGAAAGACAAAAGTAGTTTTTCTCTGTTTTTTTCTAAGGCAGCTGTCACACCTTAGTGGGATAGAGCAGTTCTAAATAGACACTTTTCCTTGTAACAAAATGGCAACTCCACTGGGGAGCTAATTAGTTTGTTTGTTTATCATTCTTTGTTGTTTGTTTCATAAACTTACAAGTAGCATTCGAACTGCATTTGCCATAACAAATGCAAAGTAGACAACTTCTACTTCAATCCGTCTACTGGATCTGTTTATGATTTAAACAACTGATTCACAAACTATCTGATTGCCCTTGTGATAGCTCTTAGATCCTCCTTAGATCTACCCCTGATTGTTGCATTGCTGATTGCTTTTTACTCGGCCAAAACCCAAGAACTGAACTACAAACTGTGACCCGGAACCCGAACAGAGTCTCGTTTCTGGCTCAGTGCAGGTACTGTTCAGAGATTCTGAATTTCAGCGCACTTCCTGAGTGGACAACCTGCGCTGCATTCCAGATTCTCTGTGTTACAGGTGCGCTGATCAGACTAGCTCTGTGCAGTTGTGGCTTCTGTGATTCATTCTTTCCAGTTCTATTCCTGAATTTTTCTGCCTGTGATCAGTATATGTCTGTTTGAAACCCCTTTTCCTTATTGTTATTCCACCTTCTTTGTAAAAAAGAACTGTAGATGTTTTTATGTGTTTGTTGAGTCATTTACAGTTCTCCTTTGCAAAAGTAGCATAATCGTACTGTCGCCCTTTGATTTGAAACTGTCGCAAGTGTCGATTTTAATCCTAGGAAAGAGTTTGATTGTTGTTGATGGTCGATTATCCTGTTACTATTGCTTTTGGTCTGAATTTGTAATTTTCTAGTGTCAAAAACAAGTATTCATTCCAAAATCGTAAGGTGTTGTAATCGTCTCCATTTTTTTGATTTTGAAAGAAGCTTGTCGATATTTGTCGCTTGAAAAGAAATTCAGATTTTTGCATCAACTTTCTTTTTGGCATTCATATATTAAGAAAGTTTAAAACAAATACATGCATGTGCATTTTCATATAGATAGTCTGATTGGCTTGATTTAGGAAAGTGCATTTAGAGTGTGCTCTTTTCTCTTTGTGAAAAGATTCTGTCTTTCTTTTCCCTAATAGCTAGGATTTTCATTGCATAAAGAAGATAAAATGTTTGTTTATCATCTTAGATTGCATTTTAGGAATTACATCTACATCTCGTGGTGAACCCAAAAGGCAAACTTCATAAACAAGATCAACTTAAAATAAATTCAATGAATCTAACAACGCTTTGGAACTTAACGCACAACATTTATAAGTCTAGGCTAGAGACGTATTCTGGAGTCATAAAGCCTGGTAACTATTCTTCTCACTGATGATTGGGTGATTCCTCCACTTTGAGACGATAAGTGCCAGTATGGACTTGTGCTCCCACATACCGTCGAGTATATTTTGGGAGACCCCAATAGGCTAAATTTTCTATCCATAGGAAGCCGTGTCTGCCGCCCTATCGATCGCAATGCACTGAACACAGCTTTCGGGAAGATTGACTGCTGTACCGTAAAAAGTATTCTGCAATTTTTCAATTGGTTTGGTAATCCCTCTACCTAGATTTCCGGAGCAGTCCCTTTCGTTCCTTTTCAGACTCCTTAATGGAAAAGGTCCATCTGAGCACTTGTCACTTCAGGCTCATTAAAAATCGAAGGAGACTAGAGTCATCTTTTGTTTTTTCTCGACTCTTAAAAACTGAAAAAACAAGTTGTGTCAAAGCGTCTAAAATTTATTTTAAACGGAATATTCACTACCCTTTCCTGTGTTGATCTTGGGTTGAGAAAATGGAGTCCACCAACCAAGGAATTCCCCTTGGAGGAAATCCTAGTCCCTTCTCCTCTTAGAGAGATGTTGGTGCGCCCCACATGGCCACATTGTTGCTTCCAGGACTGACAATTGGTTTGCCTGTATGGCTCTTCTCAACCTCTGTCGTTCAAAACACCATAATTCCTGAACAATCGAATCAGCAATGAGACGAGTCCAGAGTTACCAACCAACCTTCTACTTCCTCTAATTCTTCCTCTCCTCCTTCCTCTTCGCTTGATGGGGCTGGTAAAGCCAAAAATCAAGTACTTAAGGAGAAGAAGGAAAAGAAGAAGAAAGAGAAGAAGAAAGAGCCAAAAGCGAATGGGGGCAAAGGAGTGTTGTCTAGCGAAAATCCACACACTGCACCGACCAGGCCTAAATCGCCATGTGTCATTTGCAAAGGAGACCACTATCACAGAGATTGTCCTTGCATCCCTCGAATCTTAAGGGACTGGTCTCCTCGTTTGCACAACCCGGTGTCGTCAACCTCTCATGATCATGTTGAAAACACACCGTCAACTAGTGAAAGTGAAGCCCCAGGACAAAAAGGAAAATATAGATTTCCTTGTAAATTTTGCGAAGGCGATCATGCCGTCCACCGTTGTCCCTTCTTAGACAAAGCTAAAGGAGTTTTGGATGATCGTCCGGTTTCACTGTTACGACTTCCTCCTGGATATAAAAAACTCTTGTCGAGTCTGTCACTAGTTGAAAACCCAGTTGGCCCGCTCAGGTGGTCGGCTGAAGCATCTATCATTGAAGATAATCCATCTGAATCCATACCAGACGAGAGTCAAAAGGTCGAGGCGACAGTTGACCCGGTCTTGCCTTCAGAGGTTCCATCTTCAGATGATACAATCACTGAAGAGAACAAGTATGACACCGTCCAAATTCTTTTCATAAGCACAGACTCCAATGAACATGGGGGCAATTTACCCGTTCCTTTACCACAGGAAGGAAGTTCATCAGAGTCATACCCGACCGTCTATTCGGTCCCACCTCCAAGCAACCTAGTTGTCTCCTTCGACTGGAATCAACTAGGCAGACACCATTTACCAGCTAGTATACCATTCCGAATTATTGTTCAAATATATAGAATGGTTATGGCTGGTACCATCATAGATGAAGGGGCTTCTATGAGTATCCTTTCCTCAACTGCTTGGAAAGCGCTTGGTTCGCCATCGCTTTTGCCTGAGATGAGAAATCTAATAGGCTTTGATAAAGGAACCAGTCGACCGTTAGGGATCCTTCCCGATGTGCCCATAACATTGAGAGGGAAAACCATTCACATGAACGTAATGGTAGTCCAAGGACCCCTGGATTACAATCTACTCCTTGGATGAGACTATATTTATTGCATGGGAGCAATTGTCTCCTCACTCTTTAGAGTAATGTGTTTTCCGCATGAAGGAAGAGTGGTCAAGCTCGTAGACCAGCTTTCATTTCTCGGATCATATAGAGAAAATAGTCACATACCATCCCTGAATGGTCTTTTCACGCAAGAAATGTCTCAATCTCCAGTTCATCCTCTCGATGAGCGCGAGTGATTCGGGGGGACATGACTGAAACCCGGGGGGCATGCACCCTGGTCTGCTTCGGCAGGAAAACTTCGGGTATAGGGTAGGTTTTCGCGAGATAATATGACTAGTATGTACCCCCATCCGTGATTGGAAGAGGGGGTTATTCTAGAACAAGATTCTCTTGTCAAAGTTATGTGAAGTGGAGTAGCCTCCTTCACCCACCTTTGTCTATTTCGGTAGACATCGCTAAAGAAGTGTTTTGTTTGTGCTGTAAATGGAGCAATCTTTGGTAACCTGTAAGAGGTAGGCCTCTCTCGGTAAAACAAATGTTTTAACGGACTAAAGAAGGGGTAACCTTGAAACTCTGATTTATACCTGGGGGCATACAAGCCTTTTGGCGTGCAAGCGAAGAGTGACTATTTATTTTTTTTAAATTGTAGGACCTCTAACCCTTTAAACTCATAGGGTTAGTTGTTTCCTAACTTGCATAAAGAAAGGATGTGGGGTAAAACTATAAAAATTTCCGTTTTATATGAGACATTCTTATCACACGACTGGATAAATCAAGCAGTTTTAGCACATAGTTCAAGCTCGTTAAAGAATAAACATAAGACATGAGTAAATGTTTCCACCCGCGTTTAAGCTCGTTAAAAAATGAACTATTCCCCGGTAAATAACCATTGTGAATGTAGTACTTCATCCGTTAAAGCCTTGGTCGTGTTTGCACCGTCACCTCCACTTTTTCATTGGCTGATCATTCACCTCCATTTGATTGTTTACACATTTTGAGGAACAGCTGCGAAAAGTGATTTCACTAGCCATCCTTGTGACACTGCCGTGATTGGAAAATTCCATACCTTACCTGGAATCAGCTGCTACCCATTTTTATCACTCGTTCCTCAAAAGACGAGTCTCCTTTAAGCTCTTTTCAACTTACTCGTAAAATATGAAAAGATTGCGAGCCATTGGCCTCTCCAGCTCGTTAAAGGGACATGAAGTGCTATCCCTCCTCTAGATTTTAATCTTTTTGGACCTGAGGGATTATTACACAAAACGATCGAGCGCTTGTTTTGTTCGGCTCGTTAAAAGTATCGAAAATTCATCCCTTCTGTATTGTTTTATACTTTTTCGGACTTAAGGGATTAGATGACGAAAAAGGAATTTTGGAGTTACCTTTACATTCCTTTTCAGACTCTCTAAAATTGAAAAGGACCGAGTTATCTTTGTCGTTAAACTCGTTAAAAAGATTAATAGCGACAAACTTGTCTATAGACGAGAACGAGTTTCACTATCGGTAGGCTCGTTAAAACATAGCGATGGGTTTTCCCGAAGGGAAAATTATAGAACAAGCATATGTTATCCTCCTCAAGCTTGACAAAAATAAAGAGGTACTAGTCAGCAATGACTGGGGAAAATTGGGAAGAAAACTCAAAGAAACTTTGTTGGTAGCAAGTCGCTCTTGAACATGACACTTCCACTCCGTGTCCGAGTCGAGTTGGGTTGTTTCATTCACCGGTCACATCACCATGGTCACGCCATACCATCCACATTTGGGGTTAATGCTACCAATCCATCACATTAGTGTCGCCGATATGTTCAAGAGAATTCATTCAGAGAATTCACCCATTTGCTACCAATGGGTTTCCTTCCAGCCGACAACTCCACCAGATCCCAAGCCTCATTTTTGTGCAAATATGTCATTTCATCAACCATGGCCTCTTTTAAGAGTTTTCCATCCTCTGAATCTACTGCTTCCTTCACATTTCTGGAATCATCACCAGCAATAGATAAAGAAAAATTTGAACAGAAAGAAGATGGACTATACCTTTCTGGTTGCCTTCTTTCTCGAACTGATCTTCTTACACCCGAAGTTTGTGGCTCTTCATCTTATGATTCCTCCTCTGCTGTAGAGTCTAATTCTTCCTCCTTTAGCTCAAACTCTATCTTCCTAGGTTACTTTGGTTGGACTTCATGTTTAATAATATCTTTCACCTCTCTAAACACCACATCTCGGCTGCACACAACTTTCCTTGTTACTGGGTTCCAAAGCTTATAACCCTTTAAACCATCCTTATACCCAATAAAGATGCACTTTCAGATTTACTATCCAACTTGGTTCATTTCTCCTTTGGAACGTGTACATATGCATCACATACAAATATCCTCAGATGTGAAAGAGAGGGTTTCTTACCAGTCCATACCTCTTGTGGAGTCTTATCCTCCAACACTGATGAAGGTGATCTGTTGACTAGGTAACATGTTGTCTCCACTACCTCTGCCTAGAATTCTTGTCCTAAACTGGCACCATTGATCATGCTTCTTGCCCTTTCCATCAATGTCTTGTTCATTCTTTCTGCAACTCCATTTTTCTGAGGTGTATATGGAGTAGTCTTATGTCTTGCTATACCACACTTCTTACATAATTCTTCAAATTCCTTACTGCAAAACTCTCCACCGTTATTTTTCCTCAACACCTTTGTCTTCTTCTCTGTTTGGTTTTCCACCAGAGCCTTCAATTCTTTAAATCTGTCAAAGACTTCAGATTTCTTCTTAAGGAAATATATCCATGTATTCCTTGAGAAGTCATCTCTAAATGATACATAGTACATAGACTTACCCTGTTATAGACAATTTTGGGCCCTACAACCCCAAGCATGAAATGTCCATAAACTGAGGGCTCCTAAGTCCCTAAAATTGTTGTTCTAACCCCTAAAGGAACAAGGTCAACAGATTACAACTTCTCCCAGAAGTTCTCCATGAGAAACTGCTCAGAATTGGTCAAAACAGGATCATTGCAGCTGCTCCACTGGCTAGGTGCGTTGCATCTCACCCAAATAAACTGTGAGGGTGCGTTGCATTTCAAAAGTCCCTTCTGTGGGGTGAGATGGACGAGAAATGACAAAATGGCAGTGTCATTCCGTGAGGTGGAGATGCAATGGAAGCTTCCAGAATCTTCTCCTGTGACACTTGCCTCACTGAATTCGACCAAGGATGAGTAAGAGGCCCTTAGTCTCCAAGTGGAAGCAAGAACTATCAGAGAGAAGACATTAATCAAATCACAAGCAGACTCATCCCCCTTACAGATATCTATATATGGATCCCTCATCCCAGAGATCCAGAGGCTGGAATTTTGCATATTGTAAGGAATTGCTATTGGTTTCTTGAGACAAACATTAGATTGTTGGGTGATCTAAGCTTTGTTTGAGGTGAAGAGGGGCTTCTTTGCTGGGAGGTTGATGCTGGGTCGGAACAACTGGTTGTAACTCCTCCTGGCTCTTTTCTTGTTTATCAATAAAAACTATTTGAGTTTTCCTCCAGGCTTTTGTATCATTGATGCTTGTTACATTTGTATGGTCAATTTACATCTGATCCTAGATTGTTTATGATTATAGATCCATGTCTTTGTATAGTTCTATGCTTCTGTGATCTTACAGGTACTTTGTGAAGTTGGGCGTGCAAGGGAGCACGTAGCTAAGGACTATCAAAGAAGAGAGGGATCGAATCGAAGGATTAGCGCAAGACAGAGGTTGGTCTTTCTGTTCCTCTCTATCTATAATTCATAAAGGAAAAACAAAAGTAGTTTTTCTCTGTTTGTTTCTAAGGCAGCTGTCACACCATAAATAGACACTTTTCCCTGTAACAGACCCAGTGATGGAACCTTCACAGGTCCAAACACATCATTGTGCACAAGCTCTAATATCTGTTTTACCCTCTTACCACGAGAGGGGAAACTCACCCGATTCTTCTTCCCATATACACAATTTTCACAAAAATCAAAATCCAGAGAGCTATTACTCATACCTTCTACCATACCTTTAGCATGAAGTATTCGAAGGCCCTTCTCTCCTATATGTCCAAGCCTTTGATGCCACAACATGTTCTTCTCTCGAGAGACCACTAGATTTTTAGCTCCACTTTCAGGAACCACAGAACTGTTGCACCCATCAACAATAGTGCTACCTTGCAGCTTGTACAGATTTCCAATCTGAACTCCCCGCATCAATACCAGTGCTCCCTGAACCATCTTACAGGTATCTTTCTCAAACACTGTCTTTACACCTGCATCATCTAGCTTGCTTACAAAAATCAGATTTCTGGCCAATACAGGAATATGCAGAACACTCGGAAGTGTTCTAACCCTTCCACCTTGCAACTTCAACTTTACTCTTCCGCGACCAATGATTCTAGCCTTCTTGTCATCCCCCAAGAAGACATCACCACCATCGTATTTCTCATACTTGCAGAACCACTCTCTATGGGGAGTGAAGTGAAAGGATGCACCTGAGTCAATCAACCATGCCTCATGATCTACATGTGTACTTGAAGAAGCCAAGTACACATCCCCACCTTCATCTGAGGTGTTTTTCACCTCTACAGAAGGAGCATCATCAGATCCCTTTCCTTTATCAAGATCTTTATATTTACAGTCCCTTTTGAAGTGTCCTTCCTTTCTGCATTTCCAGCATACCACCTTTACAGGTTTTCCTGGAGATTTAGATCTCCCTCTAGATTTAGATCTCCCACTCGATGACTTATTTTTGTTTCTGTTCTGGGACCGTCCTCATACAGACAAGGCATCACCATTCTGGCTCTCCATATTTTTCTGTCTCATCTCCTCTGTCAGCAAGGATAAGACTATTTCATCAAATTGCAAAGCAGTTGCATTGCTACCTATTGCAATAATGAGACTATCCCACGAATCTGGTAGAGAACACAACAAACTAATGCACTTATCTTCATCTGAAATTTTGATATCAACAGATGCTAACTGACTTAAAACAGTATTAAATGCATTCAAATGCTCTGTCATCGAGTCTCCATCTTTCATCCTGAGGTTATATAGATTTTTCTATAGGAATAGTTTATTCACCAGAGACTTAGATGGGTACAAAGTTCCTAACTTATCCCACAAAGCCTTCACCGTAGCTTTCCCTGATACATTCAACAATACTAAATCTGAGACACACAATTGTATTGTGCTCTTTGCCTTCCGATCCAACTTCTTCCATTCTTCATCAGACACTCCTGTTGGTTTCGTACCTGGATCTACCGCGATCCACTAATCTTTATCCACCAACAGATCCTCCATCATGAGTTTCCACAACTCAAAAATCTGACCATTAAATTTCTCGATCTCTATCTTTCCACTTCTCGCCATTTTCATTCACCACCAGAATCGATCTCGTAGATCTCCCACTGAACAGGGTCTACCACAGGCCCGAGCAAAAGCCCCTCAACAACAAAGGCGTCCCCTTGAAGCCAAAACAACTCTGATACCAAATGTAGGTTTTAACCCATACAGAAATTACTTGCATATGAATTCTAAAACACAGAAAATAGACAATATGAGAGCATAACACATAAAACACATATACATAGATATTTTCCCCTGGATCCCAAAACCAGGACTACCAGCTTGATTTTTCATTATATTCCTTTCAATGTTACAATACATATTTATACATGTCGAAGCATCCAATACCATGGACCGAAAACCCATCACGTCCAAAACCATCGACCGAAAGCCATAGGTAGGTTCGCCCAACCTAATATAGGGTCCAAAAAAAAAAATTCCTAGGGCGCTGCCCCAGACCCCGTAGAGGGGGGCTGCCCGCCCCCCTCAAACCCCCCTGTGACCCCCCCCTGCATAATCGGTGCAATGAAGGGGGGGCTTCGTCCCCCCCTCTAACCCCCTAGTTCACTACATAGGTTAGTCGTGGAAAAAATATAACACAACCCAAAATTCTTTGCCTTTCTTGATCCAATGCCAAAATGCTCCAAGAAAACTCTAACTGTCCAAGAGTATGAGACAGATAGAATAATGAGAGAGCTCCAAATATGAACTGACAAAAGGTTACCAACTGATCCCTAGAAGCCTTTTTATGAATGAGGCCTCTATTTTCTTCATTTTCCTCCTCACATGCAACATGTAACCTTTCACCTCCTTGTTCTCCTAATTTCCATTATTTTCGTAAATAAATGTGCCAAAAATGTCATTTTACCTTTCCAAAGCCTTAGTCATTTCCTATGCCAATTTCCTTAGCCATAAACAACCAAATGAACACCCCCTAAGATGTCTTGCCCAACATTTAGTTTGGAATAAGTGTCCCATCGAACGTGTTTTTTTTAATTTTTATTACATGAAATTTTCACCAGGGTTGTTACAACATTAACCACTACTCCTTTTCTTAGTCGACTTAATTATAGGAAAGATTTCCATTTGTATCTCACACTGGAAGAATCTACTATAGGTATGGTTATGGTTCAATAAGATGATGTGCTCTGAGAACATGTTATCTATTATCTTAACCATGGCCTTTCTGGTCTTGAGCTTCAATATTCTCATGTAGAGAAGTTGGCATTGGAAATAGTGCATGCTTTTCAAAGTCTCTATCATTACATTCTTCTTAGGAAAACCATTTTAGTTGTTGACATCAATCCAATCTAATATGTCCTCAATAGGAAAGCGATTGGGGGGGGGGGGAATTTAATAAATGAATTTTTAGTCTACAAGAATTTAATCTTGAGTTCATGTTAGCAAGGTCCAAAAAATCCTTAATTGTCACTAATTTAATCTTGTAGTTACCTTATGAGGGTAATATTACCTATGATGAGGAGTCAATTTGGATGGGGACCTTTTCTTAATTTCCTTGCAAGATCCTTAGTATGGGGACATCTTGGTATATCTCCAGACTATGAATTTTCCTCCATCCTTTTCTTAGAACGAACGTTAATGACTTCATCATATAGATAAACATTATTTAATAATAAGTTACAAGTTTTATCATCGTGGGTTTAACTCAATTATACATCAATTCTTAACCCTCGAAGAGGCCGAGAAGGTTTTAAATGATTTTCATAGTGGACTTTGTGGCAAGTCTAGGTTGGTGAAAACCCATAAAATATTGCATGTAGATTATTTTTGGCCTTCAGTTTTCAAAAATGGCATTAAGGTGGTTAAGAGATGTCATCCTTGCCAAAATTTTATGAGAAAAATGTGCACTCATCGAGCTCCGCTTTTCCTTGTTCTCAACGCCAGTCCATTTACTAAATGGGGAGTGTATTTTACCACATGCCATCCATCTTCGACTAAGAAACATAAGTACACTATTGTGGTAGTAGACTACTTTACCCAGTGGGTTGAAGCCACACCAAGTTACAATAATTATGGTGAGACTCCTACTCTTTTCCTTTTTAATCAAATCATTGCATGTTTTGGTATCCCTAGAGAGATTGTCACTGACCATGGCAATCATTTCCAGAACAAGTTGATGGTTGAATTAGGTTCTAAGTTGGGGTTCAGTAATAACATTCTTCTCCATATTAGCCCAAGCAAATGGTCAAGTTGAAGTTGTTAATAAATATTGAAATAACATATTGCAAAGAGTAGTTAATGAAGTTATGTCAAATTTGCATACCATGTTGTATCTGTCTCTTTTGGAATGTCATACATCAATTAAGATGGATACAAGGTTTAGTCCTTTTCAACTTGTTTATGGCATGGAATTGATCCTCCTAATAGAGTGCCAGATCCCAAGTCTTAAGCTAGAAGACAAGCTTCTTCCTTATATAAAAAGTTTGGAAGAACGTCTCATTCATTTAGAACAACTTGACAAGCAGCATCGAGATGCAACCCTAACGAATGAGGCTCATAATAAATGTTTAAAGTCTCAATATGATAAGTCTATGAATCCTAAGGTTTTCTCCAAATGGGACCTTGTGTTGGTCTATGACCAAGAAAAGGATTACATAGCAGCAGGTAAGTTCAAACCCATGTGGTACGACCCTTGCATTGCCAAGCATGTCTTTAAGAAAGGAGCTTATGAACTACTTGATTTTCAAGGGAATGTGTTCGTTGAGCCTAGGAATGGACTTTACCTCAAGAAGTATTATTATTAATTTATTTCTTGAGCATTAGCTTTGTTTTTTAATTAGTGTACATAGTAATTTCTTTCTCATGTTAGATTCTTGGTGATGTGTTTGATTGTGTCTTCGACATGCTTTGATAGGTGTTGATGGGTGATTCAGTTTACTTATGATTCATAGACTAATCTAGTTAGCACACTCAAAACTTAGCTTCCACAACTTGGGTAATTTACTATCCAATTGTTCAATTACTTGTTTCCAGTGGCATATGTATATGTTTTACTTCTTATATTAATATGGCTAAATACACACTCATTATTTAATTACTTTCATAGGCAAATTCGCACAGTACATATTTATTAGTGGTTCATTTGGAATCCTAGATTGTTGAAAAATGCAGCAAGAAATTATCAATTTAATTTTGCCTTGATTAAATTGAGAAATATTGAATTTCCACATCAACAGACAACTTGGATGCAGTTAAATTCTGTGACATGTCTTGTGTCACATATTTTACTCAGTAAATTCAATTTGGAAGAGTTAGAGTTAAGTTCATCATGTGTGATTTCTAATTGGTAGAAATTAAAGTTAGCTATCTCACGTTGCATTCACTTCAACTAGTTCCAACTATTGTAAGAACTAGTGGAAGGTCAGTTGTGAAGTGGGATTTCATTCAAACTCAATGATCATCCTGTTAACTGACCAATCAACCCAAAATAGCTAGTGCATGAAGAGACTTTGAGTTTCCTAACTATGGTGGAGATTCCAAGGAAGTGTACATCAGGTGTAGACTAGTCTTGAGTGTACATATGTTGCATGCAATCAGATGCTCAACCTTGGGAATTGTGCAATACATTTTGGAGAAATTCTTAAATAATATGGGATTGATTTCTAAGGAATTGCGCAAGTAAATATGGGCTCAAGAAGAAGTAGAAATTGACTAAGTTTGGGTCAGATCTTCTTAGTGAGCACAGAGATAGGTTATGCACTTGCAATTTGTGCTTAGTTGAGCAAAGCAATTGTAATACATCTCTAGTCATCATATTAATGCAAGCAGGCATTGGGGTTTTTAGTAGTTTTATTTCTTCGGGAAAAATACTATTTTCATATGTGTGATTTCTTATTACATGTCTGATATTTTTGTTCTAAATTGTGAATTAATGTCTACAGAGCAATAGAGTAGGTTTGTTTCATGTGATTTTGATTAAAACTTCATGAGAAGTTGCAAATATACATCATAATTTCTACATGGTATCAAATAAGGATTCACATTAGAATAGAAATTTTGAAGTTGTTTCTTAGGAGATTCGAATTTGGAGTTCAATGTAGTAGGATTTCTTCAAAGCTAAGAAGATGGCCTTCAATGGACTAAGCCTAGAGTATGCCTTGGAAGGCACCTCTAATTTTGTTGCATGGAAGGATCACATAGAGGCAGTATTGGATGATAATGGATTTCTTGAATATCTCAAGACATATGTTGCAAAACCACCAGATTTTGATGCCCAAAACCTTGCTTAGTGGAAGAAAGATGTAGCCAAAACAAGGAAAATAATTTTCGAGGGAGTACGGGATCACATTGTCCCACAGAAAAGAAACTTCATTCACAATGTAAAAATCACTGACAAAATTGTTCAAGAATAATAGTGACCATGGGAAGTTGGAACTCAAGGATTAACTTCAAAGTATCAAGATGCAGAAGAATGATTTTATTCCGCAATATTTGAGAAATTTCACACAATATCATGATGAACTTGGTAGGGCCGGTGTTAATGTTCCTGAAGAAGACTTGGTTAGCCTATCCCTTCTTGGCCTTCCCAAGAGATAGCATAGCTATCAAGATCTAGTGAATGGGAGTGAGAAACTGCTGAATTGGGAGCGCTTATAGTTTGATTTGGTACAGGAGGAAACTAGGTGGAATACCATATATGCGACTTCATCCAAGGGCGAGGATGAAGAAAATTTTGCATTGGCTAGAAAGGAAAAGAAGGGAAAGGGGAAGAAATCCAAATCCAAACCAGAATCCATTCAAAGGGGAAAGAAGAAATATTTTTCTAAAATTAAATGCTTCCATTGTCATGAATTGAGACACTATGCCATGAAGTGTCCATACAAAAAGGAAAGAAAGAAGACCTCGGGAGGAGTAGCAGGTGAAGCCTTGGCTTCACAATTTGAACTTGACTTTACCCTTATCGCATGCATGGACAACACAGTAATGGGGAGTGTGTGGTACTTGGACTTAGGTGCATCATTCCACATGATAGGGCGTAGAGATTTTTTCAGTGACCTGGAGGAAAAATTCTTGCATATGTACATTGAGATGGGGGATGATGGAAGGTATAATGTGACTAAAATTGGTATAGTCACCTTTTAGAGGGATTCAGGCTCCCCCTTCAAGCTCAACGATGTCATGTTCATTCTAGGCCTAAAGAAAAATCTCATCTTTCTTGCAGAGATATCAAAAAAGGAAAGGCATTCCTAAGACACATAGTCATGGAACAGGTGAAGAAGATCAGGGTTCTTATGAAGAAAATGTATAAGCTAGATGTGGAACATTGTGTTGCATTAAGCACAAAGGTAGAGAACATGCAAAGTAGCGATGTCGGTGAAATTTGCGCAAATTACTTGGCCATTTGCATCATGGCACCCCAAATATTATGCAGTAGATAACTACAAGCCTCCCCAAAAGAGCACTTAAGCAGCAAGATGTATGTAAAGGATGTATTATGGGTGTGGGGATAGGGTCCCTAGGGTCAATTTTGGTTAGTTTAATCAATTTTTGGTTAATAATTCTGTAAATAATGTAAAGTCTCCATGAAATGTGGAAGTAGAGCGCACATCTAAATAAGAGTCAAAGGGGCTTTAGCCTCTTGTATGGGTAAGTGATAGGATGGTTTTGAGATTCACCCATAGGCTGCGGGCCATGGTATTGTAATAGAAAGGCTATAAATATTTGCATGATATCGAGTCTAGGAGAATAAGTTTCGAAGAATAACAAGTGTAAGGGAAAGTGCCAAGGAAAGAAAGCTATGTTTTCCCATACTTGGGTGAAAGGGGAAGGCTCCTACAGCTGAATACATGAAGACCTTGGCAAGTTCGCAACTAAGTGCGCGGACCCCTGCAGTTGGATGCACAGGGAAAAAGAGTCTGTAAATTGAATGTTGAATCTAATAAATACTGTTTTGGAACGAATCTATTACATTTGTGCCTTTTTATGATTTTTGTTTAAGTTTATACATCATCATTTAATGATTTGTTTTCTATGAAATAAAGTGTATTCTCTGTGGGAATCTGTTAAATCATTAATATCTATGCATGAAATGAGTAATGGACTGTTTTCGTGAATATAGTAACTAGATCTATTATGATAACTATTTGAATCGGGTAAATTTGTGCGAAGGAAGATCTAGGGTTGCTCTTTACTAAGCGAAAGTTGTGAATCTGCCTCTTTTATGTCTGATAAGTATGATCACATCCCTTCGCGAAGACCTGGAGGTCAATAGAATAGAGCTGCAGTAGCGGACAGAGGGAAGGTATAGATATGCATGAAGGCATATCTGAGCTATAATGGATTCAAAATACACATCACATAGTCTCTAGATGCAGAAACTTGGTTCTAGAATCCCCAAACACTACTTCGAGTGAGACTGTAGTCTGTGCTATGCAGGTTGTTGCTAAAAGGGCGAGTAATTAGGGTTTTTTTGGTTGGCATGAATAACTCTAAACTTGGGTCAGGCCCCCTTAATCCAACAAATGGTTCTGTTACCAGGACTAGGATGTATCTAAGAGATGTGTGATGTTGAATAAGTGGTTCCCTACGAAGAAAGAGTTTGAGAAGTGGATTGACCGAAAAGTGCACACATTTGCGGCTCAAGAGAACAAAAGCCATAAATTTTCCAAGGAGTAGTGGTTGCAGAGATATTTTTACACAAATGAGACCTACGCATTCTTATGTTTCTTCCAGGACAAACTACATGAGTGGTTGTCTAAATTGGCTGATAATCAAGCGACGTGGAGGCTTGATGGCCCTATAGTGTGGACTCTAAAACTGGTGCGACGTCTGGAAGCATCAGAAAGCAATATCGCATGGGCCATAGATCATTGGATTTATCGCACACTTGGAAGTTTTGTGAATGAGTCTGTGATCGATAGAAATATCAGTTATAGAAAAGTGGAACGTAGGCTCTTCAAGGGACTGCGAGGTAAGTATTTGAAAGCATTGAAGACTTGGATTAAAATTTTGTTATGTGAAAAACGGGTTATGAAATTACATTAATGTTTGGGGCTATGCTAAGTGGGAAATTCTTTAAAAGAAACAAAGGAACGAGCTCAGAGTACAGTCTGTTGATCGAACCCCCTTCAAGTGACGATGAAGGGATAGTGTTGACTACACCACGAAGTGCAATATAATTGATTAAGCAAGGTATTCCGAAGATATCTCAACTGCCCACTACACCTTCACCTCCACCTCCACCTCCACCATGCCACATGGCGTATGTGATGAAGATGCCAATTTTTAAAGGGGTAGGGAGAGAATACCCTGAACAGTTCTGGTTTGTTCTAGGAACTGTATGGATGACACAGAAGGTTATGGATGATAACATCAAGAAATCGCAGTTGGTTACAAATTTACAAGATCGAGCATTGACATGGTACATCAAGTATTGCATTGAAAACCCCAACGCAACATTGGCAGAGACCTAGCAAGCTCTAAACAAGGAGTTTAGAAAGCCTAAGTTAGAGGTGCAGTCAGTGATTGAATTTAAATAAATTCGACAAATTATAAATGAGACACCCTAGGATTTTGATCAAATTTTAAAATGCTTGATCAGGCAGGACAATATGGTGATTACAGATTCCCAGCATTGAGATTGGTATATCACGTCTCTTTTACCACATTTAATATTACCACTGTCACAAAAAGGATAGAAATGCAAGCAGAAGCCTTAGAAATTGCGATGACGTTGGAAGCCTCACCCATACAATATACAAACCTTGGGATGCAATAGATTCACTCACAGTTGGAAAGCCTGCACTTGGACTTACAAAGCCTAAAGAAAGGAAAGGAATCCCAGCCAAAGGTGCGCGTTGAAGTCTGGTTCTTGAAATGCAAGGGCCATGGGAACGATAAGGACCATTGCCCAGTTTATCATAACTATCTTATTGGGGAGGGTCAGTTCCCCTAAGACCGAAGACTACCATGGGTCCAAGTGTGGGAGTTGCACCATGGTGCGCTATATGTCAGGTTACAGGATAACATGCGATTGATAATTAACATTTACTACAGAAGTTTGTATAGACCCCTCAGCAGTTGTTTTGCAATTTTTGTAAATGTGTAGGTCATGACGAACACCATTGTAGGAGTTATGTGTTGATGATGGATAGAACCCCCACCTACCAAATGTAGACAGAAACTCGGCCTCAGGATCAGGGCTCAGGACTAGTGCGCAAAGGATTCCAAGGCCAAGGACGAGGAAGAGGGGGTGGAGCTAGCAGAGGACGTGGGAAGATAATTTGCTATAATTCTAGTGAAGCAGGACACTTCGTGCGAGATTTACCTAACCCCATGCATCTGTCAGGTCATTATTGTAGATAGTTCGACCATGTGATAGAGGAATGTCCGATCCATATGGAAAAGATGCAAGAAAATAAGACGCATCCCTAGCAACTTAGGCATAACATTTAGATGATGAGGGAGGAGCCTCGCAAAGAACATCAGAGCATAAATATAGTAACAAGAAGTGGTATGGCCACTGGTGCAGATAAGGGCAAGCAACCTAAGACTGATGGGTGGGTGCGCAAGGTTGCTAAAAAATAAATAGACTTTGATCTTAACCAAGATAAAGAGACCTTCATGGAAGCAAAGAAGAACTTCGTTGAGGCCTCCACCTCAGGAAACTAGGAGGAAATGCCAAAAATCAGTACAACACAAGAAGTAGATCCTTTGGTATTAGCTACTTTTCTAAAGACTTGTATGAAGTTACGCCATGATAATAAAGTAATAGAAGGGTTGCAAGAGCTAATCAAAAAATGCGTGAATAATGAAAATACCCCTATTGGACATCGTACCATGAGGAAAATTGGTAAGCATAAGAAGCGAACAGGATATGAGATGAGGCTGACCACACATAGGAGAATATGAAATGGACCAGGTAATCTTGGATCTGGGATCTGATGCAAATGTCTTGCCTAAGAAGACATGGGATAGAATGGGGAGGCCTATGCTCTAGTGGTCTCCTATCTAACTAGGCATGGAAAATCAATAGAAAATTATTTTGATCGGGTGCTTATATGGTGTAACAGTAGATATCGAGGGCATGAGTGCACTGGATGACTTTGAGGTCATTGAAATAGTGGATGATAGTAACTTGTACCCCGCGCTACTAGGAATTAACTGGGCTTTTGAAATGGACGCAGTAATCAACTTGAAGAAGCAGAAAATGATGTTTGAAAGGAAGTCGCTTAGGGTTGTAGTACCACTAGACCCTATTGAAGGAGTGCGCTATACTAAACTTGTTTGCGAATTTGTGGAGGATGATGATCTTCCTAGATCAGATATACAAGATCATAGCGTGAAATGAATATTGGATCAATCCTAGGGCCGATGGACGAATTGTATGGGACAGGGATAGTTCCTGCACCTCAGATTCAGATGAAGAGCTTGAACAATGGCAGAATCAGTTGCATGAATTATGTACATTGTGTTCCAATATGATGACCAAATCACTGCGGTGTGCTCAACTGAGGTAAGAAATCTTCCACATTATGATGATTTGACTGATGTGGATCTATTTTTAGATGAATTTGAAAGGGAGGTACCTGAAGAACATCACTTCCAAGCATTGGAGTTGGCATTGCACGCTATGCCTGCCCGTTGGCAGGGTACGCACAAGGAAAGCTTCGTGGGATGGAAGGAATATAGAAGAATGATGAGATTAAGGTTTTGGCATGCTAATACTTGGATGACAGAAAAGTACAGTGGGAAGGATTATCTGCACGATCATTTGGCATGATGGACTAAGGCTTGGCGAATGCAGCCACAACCAGAATGGGTGCACATTTTTTGTCATACCTTAGATACAATCCCAATGAATTGGTATTTGGAAACGGAGCTTTGCCATGTGACATGTTGTCCCTTAAGAAACTAATTTCTTGGTTGTGTAGAAATTGTGGTTAAGACATTAATGTTTATTATTCATGTCACTTATTTATATGGTGTATCCTCAAATGAAGGACCTGAAAGACTTGGTTTTTAACCCTTAATAATTTGTTGATATGAAAATCTCAAAATGCCATATGATGTTGGATATAAATGCTAAGTGAAGAATGCTTTGAAAGGTTAGAGACAATATGTTTTTTTCTTAGAAGCTATTATCTGTAACACTTTGAGAAGTTAGAGACAATATGTCGTTTTTCACAGAAACTATTATCTATAACTTAGAAGAAATGTAGAAGTAGGGGTTTTAACTCGATTTTATAACTTCTCGCCTACGATTTTGGAGTAAACCTCACCCTTGTTAACCGCGCGACTACCGTCGGATATGTTGCCTGTCGATTGGATGGCTCAGACCTTCTCCTAGGTTTCTCACATTCGCAAGCCATCAATAACATAAAAACAAATCATTTCTTTCAAATTTCCACATTCTCTTTTATTTGCGTTATAACATAATATTTGATTTTTTTTCATTTTTGCGATAAAACTGAAAATAAAATCAAAATGACAATGGATGCTACAACAGGACAGATGAATGGCACATCTTAATATATATTTTTCTTATTGAATTTCAGCTTTGAGGATGGGTTTGAATGCATTCATGAAGCGCTCCAGGAGATAAAAGCAGTTATATTCAAAACGCCTAAGGAACCGGTTGAATGGGCTTAGCTGGATTGGAGTACACAACTGCACCATGTGCTGAAATGTTACAATGTGACTCTAAGTTGGAAGAAGAACACCCATGGAATATTAACATTCTAGAAACAGAAGGACAACGCGAAGTTGAAGGACCGAAAGCTGAGAACCCAATATATCAGAACCTTTAAAACTAAACAAGTAACTATTGGATCTGAAGCAGAACTTAAGTTCGCAAAGATAGGATATTATTGGGAAGAAGATATAGTCAATAAGGTGGCCGAAATTTTTCGTGAATAACAAGATCTATTGGCAACAAAGTTCTCAGATCTGAAGGGGATCGTAGCATATTTAGGTGTATTGAAAATCACTTTGAACCCTGACGTGAAGCCCGTCAAGCATAGACCTTATCGGCTCTATTTGAAGTATAAAGAAAAGGTGCACCAAGCACTTGATAAGATGCTATATGTTGGTATTATCGAACCAGTAGAGGAATCTGATTGGGTGAGCCCAATGGTTGTCCAAGAGAAGAAACAAAAAGGTGAAATCAGGATATGCGTAGATCTGAGAAAGTTGAATGATGCATGCATGCACGATCTGTTTCCAAAACCATTTACAGATGAAGTGTTAGAGAATGTTGGTGGATAGGAGGCTTATTCATTTGTTGATGGGTTCTCAGGATGCCATCAAATAAATATCATGTTGAAGGACCGAAGCAAGATGACCTTCACGACGAAGTGGGTTTACTTTCAATATACAGTGATTCCATTTGGATTAAAGAACACACCTGCAATCTTCTCCTCGGTAGTCATCGTGGCTTTCAAAGAGTTTATTCATAAATTTTTGGAGTTTTATTTTGATTATTGGATTGTGTTTGGATTGGTGAAGCGCTATGTTGCAAGTCTACGCCTTATGCTAGATACATGTCAAAGGTATCAAATCGCGTTGAATTTGAAGAAGTGCATATTATGTGTTCCCTTTGGAATTTTTCTCTGCCATGTCATATGTAAGTAGGGATTGATGGTGGACCCTGAGAAGATCATTGTGATTGTGCATGTGGAAGCTCCTAGGAATGTAAAAAAGTTGCACATGACATTGGGGCACACTAGGTATTATAGTAAGTTTATCAAGGCATATGCTCATATAACCGCACTGATGGAAAAATTAGTGAAGAAAGATGCGATGTTTTGTTGGGATGAATAATTTCAACGCAATTTGGATGTATTCAAGAAAAATATGGTGACTGCACCTATTTTGGTGTTTCTAGATTGGAAGAAAGAATTCCATGTGCATGTAGATGCCTCTGGCATTGCGCTTGGTGCGATATTGACCCAAGTAGGAGAAGGAGAAATTGACCATATAATAGCCTTCGCAAGTAGGAAGTTATCAAAGGTTGAGAAGAATTATTCCATTACCAAGTGTGAAGGGTCAGCGATAGTCTACGTGCTGCAAATGTTTCGGCATTACTTGTTGGGTGCACTTTTTAAAATGTATACAGATCACTCTGCGTTGAAGAACCTTGTAAATAAGCCTATGTTGTGGGGGGGGATTTTCCAATGGTTACTGTTGTTTCAATAATATGACTTTGAAGTGATTGTAAAGCCTGGAAGGCTCAATGCAGGACCAGACCACCCATCAAGGATTAAAACGAGCGAAGAACCAAATAGTTTGGAGGAAGGATTGTTGGATGTGGAACTCTTTGCTATGCACGTTGCGGATGACCATTTTGCTGATATTATTCAGTTTTTAACCATGGGTATAGCTCCGAACGGGTATTCCACTCAGAAAAAGAAGGAATTAGTGGTCCGTGTTGTGGATTTTTTAGTGATTTCGCTCACTTGTATAAGATGGGAACATATGAAATACTGTGAAGGTATGTTCCATAGTTTGATCATGCTAGTATGCTCAATGAAGCACATGGAGGAGTTGCAGGCGGGCACTATGCGGGGAAAGTGACTGCGTATAAGATTTTGTGCTCAGGGTTATGGTGGCCTATATTACATAAGGATTCTAAAGCATACTACAAGGCGCGTGATGCTTGCCAAAGGATGGGAAAGTTGTCGTGAAGAGATGAATGGCCTTTAAATCCTTAGGTTTCATTGCAGGTTCATAGGACCAATACAACCACTAGGAAAGAAGACTGGTGCACAATAAATTATCACTGCAACAAAGTATTTTACCAGATGGGCAGAAGTGCAGCAAGTGAAGGATTGTACAACTGCCACTACTATGAAGTTTTTGTTTGAATATGTATTAACATGGTTTGGATGCCCTAAGGTGTTGATGAGTGACATGGGTACACATTTCTTGAATGAAACAATCAGCATGATGCTTGAATAATTTCAGGTATATCATCAAAAGAGTGCGCCCTATCACCCACAGGCAAATGAAATGGTGGAAACATTTAACAAAATCTTGGAAAATGCATTGACAAGGGTCTATAATGTGCAAAGGAATGACTGGGACATGTGCGTACCAGCAATACTATGGGCATATAGGATGACCTGCAAGAAGTTGACAGGCCAAACACCATTTAGGTTAGTCTATGGGATTGAAGTGGTGATACCTATGGAGTACATTGTGTCAAGTCTACATATTTCAGATTTGATAGAGATGGCAGATCATGAGACCTTGGAGGAACGGCTCATGCAGCTGATGGAGTTTGAAGAGGACCGCTTTCTTGCAGGATTTCACCAGCAAGTGCAAAAGGAATGTGAGAAATCATGGCATGATAGGCATATTAATCTACACACTTTCAAGGTGGATGATTTAGTGCTGCTATATGACAACAAGTTCACAAAATTTCCAGGGAAATTTCAAATGCATTGGTTAGGTCCATATGTTGTTAAGGAGATCACCGATGGTGGTGCAGTTCAACTCACGAAGCTGAATGGAGAACAATTTTCGAGAAGAGTGAATGGAAGCAGGTTGAAGTTGTATATGGGGGATCCTACCCCTGCACACTGACTACATGATAGCAGAACAGTCTTAACGCTCCAGGAAGTTGCAAGGGAGCACGGGACTATAAAATACGCTGCCCAGAGAGGAGAAAATATATATTAAGAAGACTGTGCAACGGAAGAAAGGAGTGCGCCAAGAAGAGCTACGCCATGAAGGATGGTGCCACACAGCTAGGTCCAAAAGTAGTCATTGAAGTCATTGTTCATGATTGGATATCGAAAACTCTGTTAGGAGGAGTGGGTAAGCAACATTTATGGCGAAAATATTTGGAGATATTCTACCAAAGATGCATTTATGATCAGAAAATGGAGGGAATAGTTGGATTCAAATCCAAATCCACCTATAAATCAAGAATATTGGTCTGCTGAATAACACTTTACATTTTGACGATTGTGTATGAGCCCTCTTTTTCCTACTACATGAGCTGATAGGTATGGGAGGATTTAGCTACAAGCCCGATATTTGCAACCATACCTGAGTGGACCCAGAAGATAATCCTTGAAAAAATGTTTGTGCCAGTCAGTTCCAAAGTCATTGTTTCTCAAGCAGAAGGCCCTGAAGTTGTGTCCATGGAATCTCAACCCTCAATACCTATAGCACCAAGATCACCCAGGCCGAAGCAATCAGATGTTAAGGAGAAGCAGAAGAAACTTGTACCGATGAGGCAGTCACTGAGGAAGAACCAGGAGGTTTGACAGAAGGAAAAGAAGGATAAGGAAAAGTAGTTGGAGGAACTAGTGAATTTGGAGGAAAAAGAAATCCATGATGGCATGGAGGAATTAGATGTTAATGAGGGTGAGCCTATCACTAGGCTTCCAAAGTATATCCCCCCATGGAAAGGGAAAATGAAAGTAACCAAGGACCCAGATTCACGTAAATTTATGGTCTCTATGCCACTATTACCAGAAGAGGTCATTTTTTAAGGTGCACTCTTAGCACACATCTCAGTGTTGAAGATGGAGTATTGGGATCTTGTTGACCACAATAAATTCCCTCACCTAACTACCTATAAGTACATGATGAGGATTTACTATGAAGAAATGGGGTCACAAGGTTGGAACCCAGAAATAGGTCAAAGGTGTCAAGCAAGTCGGATTACTGCATATGCTTTGCGTACCACACTTCCATCGGTCGATTATCAACATTGTTTGTGTGCGCCAGCTTCTCACGCTGGTTCATGATGGGTTCTTATGGCTCAGTGAATCCATCCCTATAACTGATATACTCATCCATAGGATTACGAAGCTACCCTATAAGGGGCGGACACAACCAAGGAATTTGTAGGAAAAAGAAAGGAAAAGGAGTTGGCAAATAAGATGAAAACTGAATTTGGTTTGATCAAAAAGTCACATGGTGTTATAGACATTTTTGTGCCTTACAACTCCAAGCATGAAATGTCCATAAACCAAGGGCTCCTAAGTCCCTAAAAGTGTTGTTCTAACCCCTAAAGGAACAAGATCAACAGATTACAGCTTCTCCCAGAAGTTATCCACTTGAAACTGCTCAGAATAAGTCAAAATAGGATCATTTTAGCTGCTCCACTGGCTAGGTGCGTTGCATTGCACCTAAATACACTGGCTAGGTGTGTTGCAATGCACCTAAATGCACTATGAGGGTGCGTTGGGCGAGAAATGACAAATGGCAGTGTCATTCCGCGAGGTGGAGAGACAATGGAAGCTTCCATAATCTTCTCCTATGACACTTGCCTCACTGAATTCGACCAAGGATGAGTAAGAGGCCTTCAGTCTCCAAGTGGAAGCAAGAACTGACAAAGAGAAGACACTAATCAAATCACAAGCTGACTCATCCTCCTTACACATATCTATATATGGATCCCTCATCCCAGAGATCCAGAGGCTGGAATTTTGCACATTGTAAGGAATTGCTGTTGGTTTTGAGACAAACATCAGAGTATTGGGTGATTTATGCTTTGTTGGAGGTGAAGAGGGGCTTCTTTGCTGGGAGGTTGATGCTAGGTCAGGAACCATCGGTTGTAACTCCTCCTGGATCTTCTTGTTTATCAATAAAAAACTATTTGAGTTTTTCCTCCATGCTTTTGTATCATTGATGCTTGTTACATTTGTATGGTTAACTTAAATATGATCCTAAGTTGTTTATGAATATAGATCCATGTCTTTGTATAGTCTTCTTCTTCTGTGATCTTACAGGTACTTGGTGAAGCTGGGCAAGTAAGGGAGCAGGTAGCTGGAAGCTGTCAAAGAAGAGAGGGATTGGATCATAGGATTAGCGCAAGACACGGGTTGGTTCTTTCTATTCCTCTCTATCTATAGTTCATAAAGGAAATACAAAAGTAGTTTTTCTCTGTTTTTTTCTAAGGCAGCTGTCACACCTTAGTGGGATAGAGAAGTTCTAAATAGACACTTTTCCCGGTAACAAAATGGTGACTCCGCTGGGGAATGCCTAATTAGTTTGTTTGTGTATCTCTTGGTGTTTATTTCATAAACTTATAAGTAGCATTCGAACTGCATTTGCCATAACAAATGCAAAGTAGACATCTGCTGCTTCAATCCATTCACTGGATCTGTTTATGATTTGAACAGCTGATTCACAAACTATCTGATTGCCCTTGTGATAGCTCTTAGACCCTCCTTAGATCTACCCCTGATTGTGCATTACTGATTGCTTTTACTAGGCCAAAAACCAAAGACTGAACTGCAAACTGTGACCCAGAACCTGGACAGGTTCTCGTTTCTGGCCCAGCGCAGGTACTATTAAGAGATCCTGAATTTCAGCGCACTTCCCGAAAGCACAACCTGCGCTGCAATCCAATTTCTCTGTGTTACAGGTGTGCTGATCAGACTAGCCCTGTGTAGCTGAGGTTCTTGTGCTTCAATCTCTCCAGTTCTATCTCTGAATTTTGCTGCCTGTGATCAGTATATGTCTGTTTAAAACCCCTTTTCCTTGTTGTTATTCTGCCTCCTTTGTACAAAAGAACTGTAGATGTTTTTGTGTGTTTGTTGAGTCATTTACAGTTTTCCATTGCAAAAGTAGAATAGTCGTACTGTCGTCCTTTGATTTAGATCTGTCGCAAGTGTCGATTTTGATCATAACAGAAAGTTTGATTGCTGTTGATGGTCGATTATACTTTTACTATTGCCTTTGGTCTGAATTTTTTATTTTCTAGTGTCAAAAATGAGTATTCATTTCAAAATCGTAAAGTGTCGTAATCATCTCTATCTTTTGATTTCGAAAAGAAGCTTGTTTATGTTTGTCGCTTGAAAGCAAATTCAGATTTGTACATCAACTTTCTTTTTAGCATCAATACTAAGAAAGTCGAAAACAAATACATGCATGTGCATTTGCATATAGAAAGTCTGTTTGGCTTGATTTAGGAAAGTGCATTTACAGTGTGCTCTTTTCTCTTTGTGAAAAGATTGTGTCTTTCTTTTCCTCTAGTAGCTAGGATTTTCATTGCACAAAAGAGATAAAAGTTTGTTTATCATCTTTTAGATTGCATTTTAGGAACTACATCTACATCTCGTGGTAAACCCAAAAGGAAAACTTCATAAGCACGATCAACTTAAAATAAATTCAATGAATCTAACAACGCTTTGGAACTTAACACACAACATTTAGAGGCCTAGGCTAGAGACGTATTCCGGTGTCGTAAAGCCTAGTAACTGTTGTCCTCACTGATGGTTGGGTGATTCCTCCACTTTGAGGCGATAAGTGCCAGTACAGAATTGTGCTCCCATGTACCGTCGAGTATATTTTGGGAGACCCCTATAGGCTTAAATCCTTTATCCATAGGAAGCCGCGTCTGCCGCCCTATCGATCACAATGCACTGAACATAGCATTCGGGAAGATTGACTGTCGTACCGTAAAACGTATTCTGCAGTTTTGTGATTGGTTTGGTACTCCCTCTACCTAGACCTCCAGAGTAGTCCCTTTCATTCCTTTTCAGACTCCTTAACGGAAAAGGTCCATCTGAGCACTTGTCACTTCAGGCTCATTAAAAATCGAAGGAGACTAGAGTCATCTTTTGTTTTTTCTCGACTCTTAAAAACTGAAAAAACAAGTTGTGTCAAAGCATATAAAAAATTATTTTAAACAAAATATTCATTACCCTTTCCTACTGTTAGCTACCTATACCAATAGGTTTCATATTTCATGATTGGCAAGAGAAGTTCCAAATATGCTCTGCTTTGGCTATGCAAAGATCCCATATTTCCTGAAGGAGATAAGGTATGAAAAGAGCTCGACCTGGTTCCAAATTTTGATGGATGATTCAACAGTTTAATCTAGATCATGCCATGTTTGAATTTTCTGTTGTAGAATAGAGAAGGAAGTCTGTCCAAACTGTTTAATCTTGGCAGACAAGTAGTTCAGGTAGAGAAAAGAAGGCTCCCAACAACTTAATCTGGGACCTTGGAAGAAATAAAAGCAGAAGTAGATAGAAAACAAAAGGAAAAAGCCAAAGAAAAGAAAAGGCAAGTAAGGGTCTGCAAGTCCAAATGCACCCTCCAAGAAGGAATAAAAAATGCTAGGCAAATAGATGGGTAGGCAGTTGGAGTTGCAGAAAGGTCATTTCCTACAAGTTGCATGTGTGCTGACTTGGTTGACCAAAGCAAAGTCAATGAAATTCAGATGGAGTTACTCTTCATCAAGTTACAGCAATCAAGAGGCATGTCTAATCTCCCTTCTCCCCCTCTCCATTTCATTACTAACAATCCCTCAACATCTGAGATTCATGGGATAGATTATGGTTTCATAGTGGTTCTTAATCTTTTAGAAGCCACATTTCTTGTCTAAAAATCTTTTTCATTTTGATCTACTCTCTAAACTAAGTAAGTTTCAAATAAGCTTAGTGGTTTCCCCTCAATTTACCCCTTCATCCATATTAACTCTAACACTACTATGTAAACCCCCTACATTACCTTTCCCCTACTAGTATTAATACCATGGTGTATAAACCCCAAAATTTGTATAAATATCCCTCCCTTTGGCATTATAGCCAATAAGTTCTCTGTCAGGGATCAAATGGCATCTGGTCACTTTGATGAACCTAACCCTAACCTCCCTCCCCTCCTCTGAATTCATTTGGCCCCTTGAACAGCTTCATTTGCTAAAAAGAGTCTCACAAATGACCTGGTTTTGCCTATACCCGCTTCATTTACCAAAAAACCCCGAAAAAAACCCACTTTCCGCTGATTAACCAAAGTTGGCGCATATATTCGATTTTTCGGAATATATTGAAAAGACATTAAAATATATATATATATATTTATTCCTCCACCCGCGGCCGTATAGATTGAATTTCAGATGTACTAATAACATGGCAGAATATGAAGCCCTTTTACTAGGACTCAAGTTGGCAAAATTCTTACAAGCTACCAGGGTTTCAATCATGGGAGATTCAGATTTAGTTATCCAACAAGTGAAAGGAAACTTTGTCACCAATGACAAAAGACTAAGGACTTATAGGTCTGTTGTTGCTGAGGTACTAAACTTTTTCTCTGAATTCCAAATTACTAAAATTCCCAGAACCCAAAATCTACATGCTCATAGTTTAGCCACCTTTGCAAGCACCTGCAAGTTGCCCTTTGAGCCCCACCATTGTTTTACAGCTGAGGTAAAACACAGACCCTCCATTCCAAACAACATCAATGATTGGCAAGTATTTGAGGATGACAAGCAAATAAACCATTTTTTAACTCTGCAGCAAGAATTTGCAGGACTAAATATAGACAATGAGACAGCAAGTCAATCACAAATACTTGAGTCAGCAAGTCAATCACAAATACTTGATGGAGCAAGTCCATCACAAATACAGTTTCAACAGACTGCTCAGCCAATATCACCTAGAACTGCAAAACAAATGTTGAATCCAACTATTTTCAATATAGAAAACATCCAGCAAATTCAACAAGTTGACTGGCAAGAGGGAGTGTCCAATGCTGAAACTGAAATCATTGAGCTAAAAGACAATTTTCTACCAACAGGCCTAACCCCACTAGAGGACATCTTTGATTCAAATGATATTCCCAGAAAACCAAAAATGCAGCCCCTAAATGCAGCCATTGAAGAATGTAACATAGGTACAATTGACAAACCCAAGATAATTAAATTATCTGCTTCCTTACCTCCTGACCAAAAGCCAAAATACATTGACCTCTTCAAAGAGTTCCAGGATGTTTTTGCATGGAGCTATGAGGACCTAAAGTCCTATGACACCTCTGTAATCCAACACACTATCCCTCTCAAACCAGATCAAAAGCCCTTTAAACAAAAACTGAGGAGAATCAATCCTATGCTTCTCCCAGCAATGGAACAAGAGGTACAAAAAATGTTCAAAGCAGGCATCATAGCACCAATCAGATTCTCTAAATGGATCTCCAACCTAGTCCCTACAAGAAAGAAGACTGGTGAGATTAGGCTGTGTGTGGACTTAAGGAATCTAAACCAAGTATCCTTAAAAGACAACTACCCCTTACCCAAGATGGATCACATTCTTCAAAGGGTGGTAGGGGCCTCAAGGATCTCATTACTGGATGGATTTTCAGGTTTCAACCAGATCTTAGTTCACCCCGATGATCAGGACAAAACAGCATTTACAACCCCATGGGGAACTTTCAAATATGTAAAGATGCCTTTTGGATTGAAAAATGCAGGGGCAACATTTCAAAGAGCAATGGACATTGCTTTTGCAAAGGAGATTCATGACTTTTTAGTCATTTATCTAGATGACCTAACACCTTTCTCAAAATCAGACCAAGAACATATAAAACATCTGAGACAAATCTTCCTAAAATGCAGAAAATATGGAATCTCGTTGAATCCTAAGAAGTCCCTCTTTGGTTTAGAAGAAGGCAAGTTCTTAGGACACATCATCTCAAAAGATGGCATTAGAATTGACCCAGATAGGATACAAGCTATCCTGCAAATGCCTCACCCAAGAAATGTCAAAGAATTACAAGGATTCTTGGGAAAAATCAATTTCCTAAGAAGGTTTATCCCAAACCTAGCAGAGCTAATCAGATTATTAAATAACATGCTGAAAAAGGATTCAAAAGTGAAGTGGACTGTTGAAGCCAATCAAGCGTTTGAAGGTATAAAATTGGCCCTTACCCAAACCCCAGTCCTGACCAATCCTCAGTTTGACAGAGAATTTATCATTTTCTCTTTTGCCTCCCAACATACTATTGCTGTTGTTCTATTACAAAAAGATGACCAAGGGAATGAGAAGCCAATTGCTTTCTTTAGCAAAGCTTTTAGAGATGCACCTTTAAAGTATCAAATCATGGAAAAGCAAGCTTATGCTTTAGTCAAAGCAATTAAAGACTTTAGAATTTACATCCTTTATTCCCATGTTATAGCATATGTGCCAAGTCCTATTGTCAAAGACATTCTCACTCAAGAAAATTTAGAAGGCAGAAGAGGAAAATGGATTGCCAGCATTTTGGAATTTGACATTGAGATAAAACCTACAAAACTAATAAAAGGGCAAGGCTTGGCCAAATTAATGACAGATACAAATTTTCAAGCCTTAGACATCAATCAACTGGACAGTGAACCGGAGCTGGCGACTCCAAAGATCAATGTAGCCTTTGAACAATCCCCCTGGTATTCTGATATCTGTTATGTGTTACAAAACCTGTGTGCTCCCCCAGGACTGTCCAAAACTAAGTGTAGGTTCTTAAAAATGAAAACATCAAGATTTTGTGTGATGGATGGCAATTTGCTTTGGAAAAACCATGAAGGGATATTGCTGCACTGTTTAATTGAAAATGAGATTAACAATATCATGCAAGAGTTTCATGCAGGAGACTGTGGTGGACACTTGTACTGGAAGTCCACTGTGGATAAAATACTAAGGGCTGGATACTACTGGCCCACCATGTTCTCTGATGTCAAGAAATTTATCACATCATGTCATAAATGCCAAGTGTTTGAGGGAAAGAGGTAGTTGTTGCCACTTCCTTTAAGACCTATAGCAACAGAGAGACCTTTTCAACAATGGGGATTGGACTTCATTGGGGAAATTCATCCCTCATCTTCAGGCCAACATAGATGGATCTTAACAGCCACAGGCTACTTTACTAAGTGGATTGAAGCTGCCCCATGCAGACAAGCAAATGATTCCACTATCATTCAGTTCTTGGAGAACAACATATTGGCTAGATTTGGCTGTCCTGACAAAGTAATAACAGACAATGCTGCTGCTTTCAGATCCAAGAAAATGGTCAACTTCTGCCATAAATTTCACATCACTCTGGTCCATTCCGCTGCATACTATCCTCAAGGAAATGGCCTTGCTGAGTCATCAAATAAAAGCCTGGTAAATATCATAAAGAAGGTGCTGGAAGAGAACAAAAAGAACTGGCACAAGAAACTAGTCAATGCCTTATGGGCAGATAGACTAACAACAAAAAGATCAATTGGGACCATCCCATATGAGTTGGTTTATGGACTAGAAGCCAAATTTCCCTCATCACTAGGAGTGCCTGTTATGAAGCTTCTTCAAGAAAGCCAAGCAGAACCAAATGATATGCAAAGGAGGATCAATCAGATAATTTGTTTACAGCAAACTAGGGACCAAGTTTTCAGCAGAGTGCAGGTGTTACAAGAGAAATTAAAGAAGGCCTTTGATAGAAGAACTAAGGCAGAAGACTTCAGCATTGGTGACAAAGTCCTCAAGTGGGATGCAAGAAGAGAGGAGAAGGGAAAACATGGAAAATTCGATTCCCTTTGGAGAGGACCATTTGTTGTCCAAGCAGTACAAGGAAACAACACTTACTTCCTTAAGAGTCTCAATGAAACTGATTTGGATGAAGGTCCTGTGAATGGCAGGATGCTGAAGCACTATTTTGAATATCACCCATGAGTGCAACCTGATTCTCCCATGTAGATATGCAGATGTATATATTATTTTCTGTTCAAAACTGTAAAAAATGCAGCTTTCTTACTTTATTGACTGTCAGCAAAAGGTAAATAGAATCAGAGGTCTTCCAAGAAAAGAAGCACACAATTTGGCAATTCAAAGCAGCAAACTTCAAGAATGATATGGGCAGTCAAAGAGCAAGGCAATCTGACCTGCTGTTCTTGGTCTTTCAAATGAAAAACCATCCCCATGTGGAGCCATTGTTAGCTACCTATACCAATAGGTTTCATATTTCATGATTGGCAAGAGAAGTTCCAAATATGCTCTGCTTTAGCTATGCAAAGATCCCATATTTCCTGAAGGAGATAAGGTATGAAAAGAGCTCGACCTGGTTCCAAATTTTGATGGATGATTCAACAGTTTAATCTGGATCATGCCATGTTTGAATTTTCTGTTGTAGAATAGAGAAGGAAGTCTGTCCAAACTGTTTAATCTTGGCAGACAAGTAGTTCAGGTAGAGAAAAGAAGGCTCCCAACAGCTTAATCTGGGACCTTGGAAGAAATAAGGGCAGAAGTAGATAGAAAACAAAAGGAAAAAGCCAAAGAAAAGAAAAGGCAAGTAAGGGTCTGCAAGTCCAAATGCACCCTCCAAGAAGGAATAAAAAATGCTAGGCAAATAGATGGGTAGGCAGTTGGAGTTGCAGAAAGGTCATTTCCTACAAGTTGCATGTGTGCTGACTTGGTTGACCAAAGCAAAGTCAATGAAATTCAGATGGAGTTACTCTTCATCAAGTTACAGCAATCAAGAGGCATGTCTAACCTCCCTTCTCCCCCTCTCCATTTCATTACTAACAATCCCTCAACATCTGAGATTCATGGGATAGATTATGGTTTCATAGTGGTTCTTAATCTTTTAGAAGCCACATTTCTTGTCTAAAAATCTTTTTCATTTTGATCTACTCTCTAAACTAAGTAAGTTTCAAATAAGCTTAGTGGTTTCCCCTCCATTTACCCCTTCATCCATATTAACTCTAACACTACTATGTAAACCCCCTACATTACCTTTCCCCTACTAGTATTAACACCATGGTGTATAAACCCCAAAATTTGTATAAATATCCCTCCCTTTGGCATTATAGCCAATAAGTTCTCTGTCAGGGATCAAATGGCATCTGGTCACTTTGATGAACCTAACCCTAACCTCCCTCCCATCCTCTGAATTCATTTGGCCCCTTGAACAGCTTCATTTACTAAAAAGAGTCTCACAAATGACCTGGTTTTGCCTATACCCGCTTCATTTACCAAAAAACCCCGAAAAAACCCACTTTCCGCTGATTAACCAAAGTTGGCGCATATATTCGATTTCTCGGAATATATTGAAAAGACATTAAAAATATATATATATATTTATTCCTCCGCCCGCGGCCGTATCCACCTATCATGTCATCATCCCGTCCACCGTCGGATCAGATCCAAGAGATCCGACGGTCCTTATTGATATCGGAGCAGTCCCCACAACAGAGGTTTAGCGCCCGAGAAAGTGACGTTGCGTTGCGTCAGTGCGCGGCCATGCGTCACCCATTGAGGGCTCTCGGAGCAACCTCTGACAAATGCGGGGCCGTATCATAACCGCCCCGAGAAACCGTAACTGTTAGGGCTAAACCGTAACCGTTAGGTCACTCACCGCCCGGTTTGCGGGTCCAGCGCCATCCCCACGTCATCACCGTGCCTGCCACCGCATCACACTTTTGTCCGCATCTGTGCCAACGTGCCTGCCACCTCATTACCCCGTGGACCAATGGCAGCCCGCCACCTCATCCGATGACGTCATGCTGACGTCATCCGAGGCTGACCCCACCCTATGACGTCATGCTGACGTCATCACAGAAAAGGCGCCAAATTGCAAAAAGTCCATATTTTAGCCAAAAAACGCGTTTTTTTTATACTTTTCGCTCATTTGCTATTGTTTCCTCTGCATGCTATTTCACGTCCTGAACTGCGCCACCTGCGGGAATCGACCTGAAGACCTCCAGAGCACCAATTCCACCCACAGTTACGACCTCTGTTCGCGGTTAGCCAGGTATTTCTCATAGTTCATCCTCCATACGCCTAAATTCACTGTAAATTGCTCAGAACGCTTAAGGAACACTGAAACTCACTATTTCACCGACAGTTTTCCTCTGCAACACTTCTAATTACAACTGCAAGCTTGAAACTACCGGCTGAGCCTTCATTTCCCGAGTTTTGGTCAAAAAACTGTAAACTGCTCGCGCAAACGTGAGACAGTTGGTCAAGCTATTTAAAACCTGCCATAGAAGACAGAGGGAGACCAGGCATTGGTCTTATTCATAATTCGAGCAGTATTTCAATTGCTGTGTGCCCACTCCACCCTCTGGTCCCTATAATTCACAGTTGCATTGCAAAAAGTCACCTTTGTGCTGTACTGCTCACTTCAACTAATTCACCTGCAAGACAGAAACTGAATAGACCATGGAGACTCCAATTGCACTGAACATCAAGCCTCTCAATGCCCCTCATAGGGAGTTGGAATGGAAAGCCCTGGGAGATATGGATTATCAAATGTTAGACTGGTTTCCATTAGGCTCCAAATATAATATTCAGATGCTGAATGAGTTGAAAGCCCAGCACCTTAGTGGAGCTGACATCCTAGGGATTTGGGACTCAAACTTGCCCATCTACAACCTCCCCCAGGTAAATCCTATGCCAGAGTTGATCTACAGATGCCAGGAGTGCTATGATCCAGGCCAAAGAGCTGTCCTCAGCCCTACAGGCTCAATTCTGTTTCATATCACCCCAGAAAGCATAAATGAGATGCTGCACTTCCACACTGTAAAGCCATTGACCCCCCTCCACATGTAGAACTTGATAAAGAAGGGGAATAAGTTGTCAAATGACCAGACCATCAAAATCAACCAGCTGTTTGTACAACCAGGCTCTGAAGCCATCAGAACTCCTCCTATTGGATATCATTACTTGAATGAATTGGGCAGAATGTTAGTGGATTTAATCAGCTATGTCCTAGGGTTCAAGGGAATGGAGGATGTGGATGAAATCATAATGGCAATGCTGTCTATATTCTCTCCTGGAAAGCCCCCAGCTGTACATTATGATTATGCCACATACATTGCAGATAAGATCCATGACCAGCTCATGAATTTGAAGAGGGAAAGACTGTTCAGGTATACTTCATACGTATACCACCTATTCTTGTTTTATCAGCCAGCCAGCTTCTCTATTCCCTTGAAGCAAGTCAATGCCCAGGGGAATCCAAGGTCAGTTGTGTTTTGGACCTCTGTTTTTCATTGTGCCTCTGTATCACCATACACATACTCCGAGTTCATAGACTTATTCATTCATCCAGCCATGACAGTATTGGATGGTGTTCCTCCTCCAAGGTTAACTGATGACATGAGGAGAATTCTCCACCTGAACAAAACCTACAGCATTGGTAATTGGTACCTCTACCAAGACCACACAGTCATCAGAGTATATGGCTGTGAGTTGAAGCCTTTTAGGTTGCCAAGGTATGTCCCCATGAGGCTTTTTGCCTTAGAATATTTCAGGCAATTTGGGAATGCCGACTACCTCCACTTTCAAACCAAGAACAAGAAGGCACAGTTGAAGGTAAGGAGCCAGCTGGGCCCTTTCCTATACAACAGAAAGGAGGAGGGGTGGAAAGAGGCAAACAGTATCCTAGAGGCCCTCAAACTGCAAACTAGCTTTGAATGGATACCCTATGACCCCAATCACTTTGTCTCCCTCAGGAGGATAAGATACAAATTGGGCAGCTATTCACACGTGAGGCAGCCTGAGATTGAGCAGTATGCCAATAGATTAAGCTGGGAAGAAGGTACCCTAGAAGAGGAAATTACTAGTGAGGAGCTGCTAGAGAGAGAGGCTAGAAATATTCAAAAGGAAGCTGACTTAGAAACTTGTGGACAGGTTCCCCTCTCATACAAAAAACAACTTGGAGCAGCTGCCTCGTCCTCAACAACGCATCATCAAGCTGCCATGAATCCTCCACAGACAGTCAACAAAGGCAAAGAAAAGCAGGTGGAACAGCCACCTCCTATGACCGAAGAGCAAATGGAAACCCTAATGCAGCAACAAGAAGAGATGGAGCAGCAGGGAGAAGGGCAGCAGCAAGAGGAGCAGCAACAACAACAAGAACAAAGGCAGGAACAGCCTGCCCAGCAAAAGCAAACAGTGGAAGCCCCTAAATCCACTGAACAAACTGAGCCTCCAAGGCAAGAGACTTCAGCTGAGGCATCTACACTCCAGACTCCACAAAAGGAGGACACAAGCAGGAAAAGGGACAGAGAAACTCCCCTTACAACATCAGCAACTCATGGGGAGAAGAGGCAGAGAATCAATCCTCTTTCAGAGGAAGAGATGCCAATAAGGCAGCCTCTGGGTATGGTCCCACCCAGCAGGGAAACATCAGCAAGTTCCTTTCAACAGGAACAGGATAGAGCAATGGGAGGAGAAGTGAGTTCCTCTAGGCAGCAAAGGGAAGGTGGGCCTAGTATTAAACAACATTTCATCGATATTAAGATGAGAAATGAGCCCATCAAGAGACAGCTGTACAACCATCTGCTAAACTTGGCTCCCACCAATCAGCAGAGACTCATGTCTGCATATGATGTGCAGGAAGGCAAAATGATCATGAGTCATTTCATGCCAACAGCAGTACAGCCCCAAACTGCCTCTGATTATTTGAGGACTAACTTGGAAGTTCTTGCCAAGGATATCCACCCAATGGACAAGATAGAACTGCACAAGCAAACGGGTGAGATGGTCTATGCTTCCCTGGCAAACCAAACCTTGGATAACTATAGGCTACAAAATAGCCTTAACAATACAGCCTCTCAACTAGAGTTGGAGAGGGCATCATCCCAGGCAAAGGACAACAGAATAAGGTCCTTGGAAGACATGATCATTGAGATTGGACATGATCCCAAAGATATCAAAGGGATACAAGAGGTATTGAAGTTGAGGGATGCTGACATGGCAGCATTGAGGAGAAAGATCAAACTCCCTGCCACAATCCACCCTCAAACAGATGATGTGGCCCAGCAAAGGCATGATCAAGAGGCCACAACCCTGTTGATATCTCTATACAAGGAGCTAATCCGGACTCAAGACAAACTAGGAGAATCAGAGGCTGCAAAGGCAACACTACAGGCAGCATTGAAGCAAAGAGAAGAGGGTCAAACCTCCCAGCCTCCTCCTGAAATAATCAATCTTGAGGAAGCTGCTCCAACAACTGCCCCTCCTCCTCAGCAAACAGGGCCTACAGCACCAACTACATCAACAACTGCACCAACAACAGAGCAGACTCATAGTCTGGATATGCAGAAGCTCCAAAATGAAATTCAGGTCCTGGAAGCTCAAATGTTGGAGCTCAATTCAGCCAAAGAATCTTTGGCTAAAGTAAATGAGAGATATGATAAGAGCAAACAGAATGCAGCTGAAAAGGAACGAGAAATAAAAGCTCTAAAGAAGAGGATAACTGAGCTTGAGAAGGAGCTCACACTAGAAAAGGTGACAGCAGAGCTAAAAGCAGTCCTTTGGGCCAATATTGGCCAGTCTATCACCAATCAGTGGCAGTACATTGAGACTATAGATGAACAATCAGCACTCATTGCAAAGGCCAACAGGGAAATACACAGAGCTAGAGCAAGCCTTGGCAACATGCCTGATGCTGCCACCAGAATGATCAATATTTTAAATAACAGGACAAGCTCTCAACTGGCCACCATGGGAATTGCTCACAGGACTGAGACAATCTCAATGGTTAAAAGGGTCCTGACACTACGAAACCTGGTTGGAACATTGGAAAGAAGAACCCAGGATATGCAGACTGAAATCAACAAGTTCATGGACAGATTTCAGGCATTACAGAACAGAGGCCTCCCCAGCATATTAAGCAGTGTAGGAAGACTGCTTACCCTTGAAAACTACACCAAGAGGGTTGATGCCTATGCTGCAGGACAAATTGCAGGACAGCCCAGCACTTCAGCAGAATCAGGGCCAGCATCAGGGCAAACTTTATACAATAGGGTGGACAACCTATTTTTTATTATGAATGAGATCAATCATCTGTTTGATGTGCCTCCAAATTTTTATAAGTATACAGAAGCAGATGAAACCATAGAGGCAATTGTGAAGCACCAATTGCCCACACAGGAAGTCTGGAAAAAATTGACACAGATGATATTATCAAGCCAGAACCTGTAAATGTTGAATTTTGTCCAGTTTATAAGTAGTCATACACAGGCAGAATTTTGATAGATAAGCATACAGAGGAAAGATGAAAGGCTGAGCCAACTCAGCAGGGCTATTCGGTCACCACAGCAGCAATCACAGTCACAGGTGGCAAACCCGAGAAAATACAGCGCAGCAAACATAAAGACGCGTTCTCCAGCATTAAAGCAAAGCGGCTCAACCGACTCACTGACCTCCAAAGGTCAAAATTATCCTCTGACAGACTTAAAGAGCATTTATGCTGCATTCAAAGTTGTAATAACTTCTTTGCTACTTTTTGTACGAATTTATGAAGATATTTTCTCTCTCAGATGACTCAATGCCTGAGATATTTTGTATAAACATTCCTATAAAGTCCCCTTCGCATGAGCTTGCAAGGGTTGTTGTTGATTTCTCCTGAAGAAATTCTTATGCTGTAATCCTTTCAGAAGTTTAATAAAGAAAGTGATGGAATTTCTCGGATTTCTGAAGTGTTGAATGCGTTCTGGTGTCTGTTGATAACTGCTGGATTCCTGTGTATTTCACCATACAATAAGTCTCTGTAACTCTCTCTGTTATTTATTTGTTTTGTTAAAATCCATATATGTTATCTGATTTTCAATACTAAGCAACAAGGAAAAAGAATAACTTTCAGGATTTATTCACTGAGTACCCTGAGTTCAATCTGTGTTGTTAATGAATGTTTTCTTCAGCTGTAATCTAGATAAGTGTAATTATTAATTGCTGCACTTTCAGAATACACCTTTCACAGTGGCCTTTGTCACAGGAATTCAAGTTTTGCTCCTGCGCAGCGTGTTCACTTTCACCTCACCAGCTTAATAGAAAATTCTTAATTGCTTTCTGTTGGTTGACATATATCACCATTTAAGCTAAATTTGTTTGTCTAAGATACACAATAGGCCCTGCAGTTTGAACACCACCAATCCTGCATATCAAATCATTTCACAATTCCAGACTCCATTGCCCAATGGTATTTTACTCTCTAAACACTATATCATAAGACCTTAAAGAAATCCTTCAACCAAAACATAAACCATAACCTGAGCATAATAGCTAGCCTAAAACACCATCATAACAGAGACAAATCAGAAAGAGAGAGCCCTCTCTGATTACAGTTTGGCTAGAAATTGTGATCCAAAGATTGGTTAGTGGTTACCCCGGCCGTATTCCCTTGGGAGTCAAAGGGAACAACCTGGGTGTTAACATTATTGGCGACTCCGCTGGGAAGTGCTTGAGATTTTTTCAATTACTATATATTTTCCATAGCTACTATCAAGCCTGAAATCAGTCAAGAGGCCTTTAATCTGTTTTTGTATCACATTAACAGCCTTAAGGAGGAGCTTGTTTAGGGAATCTTCATCTTAGCTCTGAGAATATATTGCCATTCCAAAATCTTCATCCAGTCCTTTTAGATATAAAATTTCCTGCAAAATCCTGAAAAACAGTTAGAAACTGGCTCCTAAGAAAAATCCACGGCATACTAGGGCAAATCCTGACCCAAATCCACCTACCATTGTTGATAATCCAAATACCATCCCAAGAAACATTAGGAGGCAGCAAAATCAGGAGCAGCCTGCTGATTTGACTTCAGAGCCAGATCATCCTAGCCTTATATCTACCCCATGCAAGGTCCTTTTCCGGTCTACCCCTAGTTCCCCTAGTTCACCATCCACATCTCAAAGTCCTCCACTCATATCTTCATCCACTGCACATATCCCCGCAACCAACACTCTAGGTTCACCCCTACTTGTTACCCCTGTGATACCCACGGTTCCTATTATCCCAGCTGCCCTTGTCAATCCTCCAAATCCTGTAAATATGGCCAATAGATATGCACCCTTGCAGATACCAGCTAATGCTGCAGCTCTACCCCAGGATTACCAAACCAAAATTTCATATTTTCACTCCAATGGCCCTCTGACAGCTGCCCAGCATGCTAAGAGGATGCAAGACCATTTTGAGACCTATGAAATAGATGATGACAGTGTCAGAATGAGGATGTTTGTTCAAAGCCTAACTGGGGATGTAAGAACTTGGTTTAGATCCCTGAATGCAAACTCCATTACAACTCCTGCTGAACTGTATCAAGCCTTTACTAGTAGATGGGAGAAGAAGAAAGATCCTCTGCACATACTTGGGGAATATGATACTATCAAAAGAGGTCCCCAAGAGACTGTTTTGGAGTATTGTGCAAGATTTAACAATGTATATAACTCAATTCCACAAAATTTAAGGCCTCCTCCTGATTTAGCCTTGTACAAATTCCCTGATGGTTTTGACCCTGACATGGCCTATCAATTGAAGGAAAGAGACTGTCAGTCCCTTGAAGAAGCCCAAAGGGTTGCTGTCACAGTGGAAGCCAACCTGATTGCCAAAAGAAACAGGGCAAGGTTGGAAAAGAGGATTGTTTTCAAAGAGGAACCCTCTGCCTTTGATCAAAAGCTTGATGCCATATTAAATGGAATGAAAAGATTAGGTGATAGAGTGGAATCGGTTGAAAGAAAATCATCATGGGAAGCACCACAAAACAACCCTCCTAGGAATCCAAATTTTAGGAGAACTCAAAACCCAGGCATTGGCAAAACCAGTGCTGATCAAGATATAAGACCCCCTTTCCAAGAAAATTATGCTGAAACCTCCACTTCAGCAGAGCCCAATGAAGATCCTGAGATTAATTTAATAGGGCTAGATGGTGAAAGTCAAGTTTTCTTAACACAAGAAGATCATGAGGATGAGGAAATCAAACTGTTCCAAACTAAATCAGGTGAATCCTTTGACTTTAAACAAGGCTATGACACTGTCGTTTATGAAGTCCATAAACAGTACAAGCTAAGGAGCAGAACTGTGAATGTTAGCCAGCCTGAAAAGAAAAAGGATAATCAGCAGCCTGAAAGAGTTATAGTCACAGAACCTAATGACAAAATAAATTCACCTACAGAAGAAGTGATTGTTGAGGAGATCACTGAACCACTGTCCTTAAGACAGCAGTCTCTGGACACTTCATCTTCTCATTCTAATTTAAATATTACTCCTCAAGAGATGAGTAAAAAGGATAAATCTCAAAGTCAAGATAAAAATCTAGAAGGAGATTTAATGAACAAAGAAAGGACTGTCACCTATAACCCCAAGACCCAATCTGAAAAACCTTTCGATCTAGAAACAGAAATTGGAAAATTAAAGATAGCAATTCCTCTTGCGGAACTAGCCAAGCATGACATCTACAAACTACAGATCAAAAGGTCCCTTCAACTCACTAGTAACAGAGATGATGTCAATGTGATGGATGACACCCCAGAACTCCTGTTTGGCCCAGAAGTGGATGGAAAAATAGTAATCACAGGGGTTCTGCCTTTCTATGTCAGTTTACATATTCATGACAAAATATTACATAATGCAATGTTTGACTCAGGTGCCTCTCACAATCTCATGCCAAAAGCAGTCATTGAGAGATTGAATTTAGACATAACAAGACCATACAAGGATCTGTTTTCCTTTGACTCCAGCCAAGTCAAGTGTCTAGGTCTCATAAAAGACTTATGTGTGTCTCTAGTTCAATACCCAAACAAGACAATCCTAATGGATGTGGTAGTTGCTGATATCCCACCTAAGTATGGGATGCTGTTATCAAGATCATGGGGGGCCAAACTCCAAGGTTCCCTACAATTAGACATGTCATATGCCACCATATCTGTGTTTGGGCAACCAAAAAGACTGTACAGAGAAACACTAATGAAGTACATGGTCAGCAGTGAAGAAAAACCTCAAAATTTTCCTATATATGCTGTCCATTCAGACATAGACTCATACATTATCTTCAATGACACCACTATCCCCTCAAAAGGTGAGGTTGAAACCAAGACATTCATACAAGAGGAAGATTCAAATGAAAGTAGTACCACCCATGAAACAACAGTTAATCAAACACTAGAGGTTGCTGCTGCCTTGGTTGTCAAGAACATCCAATTAAATGATGAGACTGCCCTAGAAGACAAGCTAGAGAAAAAACCACAATTGCTACCTACATTACCAGCCCATGAACAGATCATAAAATCTCCTTCCCAACAAGATATTCTATGGTTCCTTGAATTTGATGGCTCAGTCAACAAATTAGGGGCAGGAGCTGGAGTTTGGGTACACAATAAAGAAAATAGTCATGCAGAAGGCAGAGCCTATAGATTGAATTTCAGATGTACTAATAACATGGCAGAATATGAAGCCCTTTTACTAGGACTCAAGTTGGCAAAATTCTTACAAGCTGCCAGGGTTTCAATCATGGGAGATTCAGATTTAGTTATCCAACAAGTGAAAGGAAACTTTGTCACCAATGACAAAAGACTAAGGACTTATAGGTCTGCTGTTGCTGAGGTACTAAACTTTTTCTCTGAATTCCAAATTACTAAAATTCCCAGAACCCAAAATCTACATGCTCATAGTTTAGCCACCTTTGCAAGCACCTGCAAGTTGCCCTTTGAGCCCCACCATTGTTTTACAGCTGAGGTAAAACACAGACCCTCCATTCCAAACAACATCAATGATTGGCAAGTATTTGAGGATGACAAGCAAATAAACCATTTTTTAACTCTGCAGCAAGAATTTGCAGGACTAAATATAGACAATGAGACAGCAAGTCAATCACAAATACTTGAGTCAGCAAGTCAATCACAAATACTTGATGGAGCAAGTCCATCACAAATACAGTTTCAACAGACTGCTCAGCCAATATCACCTAGAACTGCAAAACAAATGTTGAATCCAACTATTTTCAATATAGAAAACATCCAGCAAATTCAACAAGTTGACTGGCAAGAGGGAGTGTCCAATGCTGAAACTGAAATCATTGAGCTAAAAGACAATTTTCTACCAACAGGCCTAACCCCACCAGAGGACATCTTTGATTCAAATGATATTCCCAGAAAACCAAAAATGCAGCCCCTAAATGCAGCCATTGAAGAATGTAACATAGGTACAATTGACAAACCCAAGATAATTAAATTATCTGCTTCCTTACCTCCTGACCAAAAGCCAAAATACATTGACCTCTTCAAAGAGTTCCAAGATGTTTTTGCATGGAGCTATGAGGACCTAAAGTCCTATGACACCTCTGTAATCCAACACACAATCCCTCTCAAACCAGATCAAAAGCCCTTTAAACAAAAACTGAGGAGAATCAATCCTATGCTTCTCCCAGCAATGGAACAAGAGGTACAAAAAATGTTCAAAGCAGGCATCATAGCACCAATCAGATTCTCTGAATGGATCTCCAACCTAGTCCCTACAAGAAAGAAGACTGGTGAGATTAGGCTGTGTGTGGACTTAAGGAATCTAAACCAAGTATCCTTAAAAGACAACTACCCCTTACCCAAGATGGATCACATTCTTCAAAGGGTGGTAGGGGCCTCAAGGATCTCATTACTGGATGGATTTTCAGGTTTCAACCAGATCTTAGTTCACCCCGATGATCAGGACAAAACAGTATTTACAACCCCATGGGGAACTTTCAAATATGTAAAGATGCCTTTTGGATTGAAAAATGCAGGGGCAACATTTCAAAGAGCAATGGACATTGCTTTTGCAAAGGAGATTCATGATTTTTTAGTCATTTATCTAGATGACCTAACACCTTTCTCAAAATCAGACCAAGAACATATAAAACATCTGAGACAAATCTTCCTAAAATGCAGAAAATATGGAATCTCGTTGAATCCTAAGAAGTCCCTCTTTGGTTTAGAAGAAGGCAAGCTCTTAGGACACATCATCTCAAAAGATGGCATTAGAATTGACCCAGATAGGATACAAGCTATCCTGCAAATGCCTCACCCAAGAAATGTCAAAGAATTACAAGGATTCTTGGGAAAAATCAATTTCCTAAGAAGGTTTATCCCAAACCTAGCAGAGCTAATCAGATTATTAAATAACATGCTGAAAAAGGATTCAAAAGTGAAGTGGACTGTTGAAGCCAATCAAGCGTTTGAAGGTATAAAATTGGCCCTTACCCAAACCCCAGTCCTGACCAATCCTCAGTTTGACAGAGAATTTATCATTTTCTCTTTTGCCTCCCAACATACTATTGTTGTTGTTCTATTACAAAAAGATGACCAAGGGAATGAGAAGCCAATTGCTTTCTTTAGCAAAGCTCTTAGAGATGCACCTTTAAAGTATCAAATCATGGAAAAGCAAGCTTATGCTTTAGTCAAAGCAATTAAAGACTTTAGAATTTACATCCTTTATTCCCATGTTATAGCATATGTGCCAAGTCCTATTGTCAAAGACATTCTCACTCAAGAAAATTTAGAAGGCAGAAGAGGAAAATGGATTGCCAGCATTTTGGAATTTGACATTGAGATAAAACCTACAAAACTAATAAAAGGGCAAGGCTTGGCCAAATTAATGACAGATACAAATTTTCAAGCCTTAGACATCAATCAGCTGGACAGTGAACCGGAGCTGGCGACTCCAAAGATCAATGTAGCCTTTGAACAATCCCCCTGGTATTCTGATATCTGTTATGTGTTACAAAACCTGTGTGCTCCCCCAGGACTGTCCAAAACTAAGTGTAGGTTCTTAAAAATGAAAACATCAAGATTTTGTGTGATGGATGGCAATTTGCTTTGGAAAAACCATGAAGGGATATTGTTGCACTGTTTAATTGAAAATGAGATTAACAATATCATGCAAGAGTTTCATGCAGGAGACTGTGGTGGACACTTGTACTGGAAGTCCACTGTGGATAAAATACTAAGGGCTGGATACTACTGGCCCACCATGTTCTCTGATGTCAAGAAATTTATCACATCATGTCATAAATGCCAAGTGTTTGAGGGAAAGAGGCAGTTGCTGCCACTTCCTTTAAGACCTATAGCAACAGAGAGACCTTTTCAACAATGGGGATTGGACTTCATTGGGGAAATTCATCCCTCATCTTCAGGCCAACATAGATGGATCTTAACAGCCACAGGCTACTTTACTAAGTGGATTGAAGCTGCCCCATGCAGACAAGCAAATGATTCCACTATCATTCAGTTCTTGGAGAACAACATATTGGCTAGATTTGGCTGTCCTGACAAAGTAATAACAGACAATGCTGCTGCTTTCAGATCCAAGAAAATGGTCAACTTCTGCCATAAATTTCACATCACTCTGGGCCATTCCACTGCATACTATCCTCAAGGAAATGGCCTTGCTGAGTCATCAAATAAAAGCCTGGTAAATATCATAAAGAAGGTGCTGGACGAGAACAAAAAGAACTGGCACAAGAAACTAGTCAATGCCTTATGGGCAGATAGACTAACAACAAAAAGATCAATTGGGACCATCCCATATGAGTTGGTTTATGGACTAGAAGCCAAATTTCCCTCATCACTAGGAGTGCCTGTTATGAAGCTTCTTCAAGAAAGCCAAGCAGAACCAAATGATATGCAAAGGAGGATCAATCAGATAATTTGTTTACAGCAAACTAGGGACCAAGTTTTCAGCAGAGTGCAGGTGTTACAAGAGAAATTAAAGAAGGCCTTTGATAGAAGAACTAAGGCAGAAGACTTCAGCATTGGTGACAAAGTCCTCAAGTGGGATGCAAGAAGAGAGGAGAAGGGAAAACATGGAAAATTCGATTCCCTTTGGAGAGGACCATTTGTTGTCCAAGCAGTACAAGGAAACAACACTTACTTCCTTAAGAGTCTCAATGAAACTGATTTGGATGAAGGTCCTGTGAATGGCAGGATGCTGAAGCACTATTTTGAATATCACCCATGAGTGCAACCTGATTCTCCCATGTAGATATGCAGATGTATATATTATTTTCTGTTCAAAACTGTAAAAAATGCAGCTTTCTTACTTTATTGACTGTCAGCAAAAGGTAAATAGAATCAGAGGTCTTCCAAGAAAAGAAGCACACAATTTGGCACTTCAAAGCAGCAAACTTCAAGAATTATATGGGCAGTCAAAGAGCAAGGCAATCTGACCTGCTGTTCTTGGTCTTTCAAATGAAAAACCATCCCCATGTGGAGCCACTGTTAGCTACCTATACCAATAGGTTTCATATTTCATGATTGGCAAGAGAAGTTCCAAATATGCTCTTCTTTGGCTATGCAAAGATCCCATATTTCCTGAAGGAGATAAGGTATGAAAAGAGCTCGACCTGGTTCCAAATTTTGATGGATGATTCAACAGTTTAATCTGGATCATGCCATGTTTGAATTTTCTGTTGTAGAATAGAGAAGGAAGTCTGTCCAAACTGTTTAATCTTGGCAGACAAGTAGTTCAGGTAGAGAAAAGAAGGCTCCCAACAGCTTAATCTGGGACCTTGGAAGAAATAAGGGCAGAAGTAGATAGAAAACAAAAGGAAAAAGCCAAAGAAAAGAAAAGGCAAGTAAGGGTCTGCAAGTCCAAATGCACCCTCCAAGAAGGAATAAAAAATGCTAGGCAAATAGATGGGTAGGCAGTTGGAGTTGCAGAAAGGTCATTTCCTACAAGTTGCATGTGTGCTGACTTGGTTGACCAAAGCAAAGTCAATGAAATTCAAATGGAGTTACTCTTCATCAAGTTACAACAATCAAGAGGCATGTCTAACCTCCCTTCTCCCCCTCTCCATTTCATTACTAACAATCCCTCAACATCTGAGATTCATGGGATAGATTATGGTTTCATAGTGGTTCTTAATCTTTTAGAAGCCACATTTCTTGTCTAAAAATCTTTTTCATTTTGATCTACTCTCTAAACTAAGTAAGTTTCAAATAAGCTTAGTGGTTTCCCCTCAATTTACCCCTTCATCCATATTAACTCTAACACTACTATGTAAACCCCCTACATTACCTTTCCCCTACTAGTATTAACACCATGGTGTATAAACCCCAAAATTTGTATAAATATCCCTCCCTTTGGCATTATAGCCAATAAGTTCTCTGTCAGGGATCAAATGGCATCTGGTCACTTTGATGAACCTAACCCTAACCCCCTCCCCTCCTCTGAATTCATTTGGCCCCTTGAAAAGCTTCATTTGCTAAAAAGAGTCTCACAAATGACCTGGTTTTGCCTATACCCGCTTCATTTACCAAAAAACCCCGAAAAAACCCACTTTCCGCTGATTAACCAAAGTTGGCGCATATATTCGATTTTTTGGAATATATTGAAAAGACATTAAAAAATATATATATTTATTCCTCCGCCCGCGGCCGTATCCACCTATCATGTCATCATCCCGTCCACCGTCGGATCAGATCCAAGAGATCCGACGGTCCTTATTGATATCGGAGCGGTCCCCACAACAGAGGTTTAGCGCCCGAGAAAGTGACGTTGCGTTGCGTCAGTGCGCGGCCACGCGTCGCCCATTGAGGGCTCTCGGAGCAACCTCTGACAAATGCGGGGCCGTATCATAACCACCCCGAGAAACCGTAACTGTTAGGGCTAAACCGTAACCGTTAGGTCACTCACCGCCCGGTTTGCGGGTCCAGCGCCATCCCCACGTCATCACCGTGCCTGCCACCGCATCACACTTTTGTCCGCATCTGTGCCAACGTGCCTGCCACCTCATTACCCCGTGGACCAATGGCAGCCCGCCACCTCATCCGATGACGTCATGCTGACGTCATCCGAGGCTGACCCCACCCTATGACATCATGCTGACGTCATCACAGAAAAGGCGCCAAATTGCAAAAAGTCCATATTTTAGCCAAAAAACGTGTTTTTTTTATACTTTTCGCTCATTTGCTATTGTTTCCTCTGCATGCTATTTCACGTCCTGAACTGCGCCACCTGTGGGAATCGACTTGAAGACCTCCAGAGCACCAATTCCACCCACAGTTACGACCTTTGTTCGCGGTTAGCCAGGTATTTCTCATAGTTCATCCTCCATAAGCCTAAATTCACGGTAAATTGCTCAGAACGCTTAAGGAACACTGAAACTCACTATTTCACCAACAGTTTTCCTCTGCAACACTTCTAATTACAACTCCAAGCTTGAAACTACCGGTTGAGCCTTCATTTCCCGAGTTTTGGTCAAAAAACTGTAAACTGCTCGCGCAAACGTGAGACAGTTGGTCAAGCTATTTAAAACCTACCATAGAAGACAGAGGGAGACCAGGCATTGGTCTTATTCATAATTCGAGCAGTATTTCAATTGCTGTGTGCCCACTCCACCCTCTGGTCCCTATAATTCACAGTTGCATTGCAAAAAGTCACCTCTGTGTTGTACTGCTCACTTCAACTAATTCACCTGCAAGACAGAAACTGAATAGACCATGGAGACTCCAATTGCACTGAACATCAAGCCTCTCAATGCCCCTCATAGGGAGTTGGAATGGAAAGCCCTGGGAGATATGGATTATCAAATGTTAGACTGGTTTCCATTAGGCTCCAAATATAATATTCAGATGCTGAATGATTTGAAAGCCCAGCACCTTAGCGGAGCTGACATCCTAGGGATTTGGGACTCAAACTTGCCCATCTACAACCTCCCCCAGGTAAATCCTATGCCAGAGTTGATCTACAGATTCCAGGAGTGCTATGATCCAGGCCAAAGAGCTGTCCTCAGCCCTACAGGCTCAATTCTGTTTCACATCACCCCAGAAAGCATAAATGAGATGCTGCACTTCCACACTGTAAAGCCATTGACCCCCCTCCACATGTAGAACTTGATAAAGAAGGGGAATAAGTTGTCAAATGACCAGACCATCAAAATCAACCAGCTGTTTGTACAACCAGGCTATGAAGCCATCAGAACTCCTCCTATTGGATATCATTACTTGAATGAATTGGGCAGAATGTTAGTGGATTTAATCAGCTATGTCCTAGGGTTCAAGGGAATGGAGGATGTGGATGAAATCATAATGGCAATGCTGTCTATATTCTCTCCTGGAAAGCCCCCAGCTGTACATTATGATTATGCCACATACATTGCAGATAAGATCCATGACCAGCTCATGAATTTGAAGAGGGAAAGACTGTTCAGGTATACTTCATACGTATACCACCTATTCTTGTTTTATCAGCCAGCCAGCTTCTCTATTCCCTTGAAGCAAGTCAATGCCCAGGGGAATCCAAGGTCAGTTGTGTTTTGGACCTCTGTTTTTCATTGTGCCTCTGTATCACCATACACATACTCCGAGTTCATAGACTTATTCATTCATCCAGCCATGACAGTAATGGATGGTGTTCCTCCTCCAAGGTTAACTGATGACATGAGGAGAATTCTCCACCTGAACAAAACCTACAGCATTGGTAATTGGTACCTCTACCAAGACCACACAGTCATCAGAGTATATGGCTATGAGTTGAAGCCTTTTAGGTTGCCAAGGTATGTCCCCATGAGGTTTTTTGCCTTAGAATATTTCAGGCAATTTGGGAATGCCGACTACCTCCACTTTCAAACCAAGAACAAGAAGGCACAGTTGAAGGTAAGGAGCCAGCTGGGCCCTTTCCTATACAACAGAAAGGAGGAGGGGTGGAAAGAGGCAAACAGTATCCTAGAGGCCCTCAAACTGCAAACTAGCTTTGAATGGATACCCTATGACCCCAATCACTTTGTCTCCCTCAGGAGGATAAGATACAAATTGGGCAGCTATTCACACGTGAGGCAGCCTGAGATTGAGCAGTATGCCAATAGATTAAGCTGGGAAGAAGGTACCCTAGAAGAGGAAATTACTAGTGAGGAGCTACTAGAGAGAGAGGCTAGAAATATTCAAAAGGAAGCTGACTTAGAAACTTGTGGACAGGTTCCCCTCTCATACAAAAAACAACTTGGAGCAGCTGCCTCGTCCTCAACAACGCATCATCAGGCTGCCATGAATCCTCCACAGATAGTCAACAAAGGCAAAGAAAAGCAGGTGGAACAGCCACCTCCTATGACCGAAGAGCAAATGGAAACCCTAATGCAGCAACAAGAAGAGATGGAGCAGCAGGGAGAAGGGCAGCAGCAAGAGGAGCAGCAACAACAACAAGAACAAAGGCAGGAACAGCCTGCCCAGCAAAAGCAAACAGTGGAAGCCCCCAAATCCACTGAACAAACTGAGCCTCCAAGGCAAGAGACTTCAGCTGAGGCATCTACACTCCAGACTCCACAAAAGGAGGACACAAGCAGGAAAAGGGACAGAGAAACTCCCCTTACAACATCAGCAACTCATGGGGAGAAGAGGCAGAGAATCAATCCTCTTTCAGAGGAAGAGATGCCAATAAGGCAGCCTCTGGGTATGGTCCCACCCAGCAGGGAAACATCAGCAAGTTCCTTTCAACAGGAACAGGATAGAGCAATGGGAGGAGAAGTGAGTTCCTCTAGGCAGCAAAGGGAAAGTGGGCCTAGTATTAAACAACATTTCATCGATATTAAGATGAGAAATGAGCCCATCAAGAGACAGCTGTACAACCATCTGCTAAACTTGGCTCCCACCAATCAGCAGAGACTCATGTCTGCATATGATGTGCAGGAAGGCAAAATGATCATGAGTCATTTCATGCCAACAGCAGTACAGCCCCAAACTGCCTCTGATTATTTGAGGACTAACTTGGAAGTTCTTGCCAAGGATATCCACCCAATGGACAAGATAGAACTGCACAAGCAAACGAGTGAGATGGTCTATGCTTCCCTGGTAGACCAAACCTTGGATAACTATAGGCTACAAAATAGCCTTAACAATACAGCCTCTCAACTAGAGTTGGAGAGGGCATCATCCCAGGCAAAGGACAACAGAATAAGGTCCTTGGAAGACATGATCATTGAGATTGGACATGATCCCAAAGATATCAAAGGGATACAAGAGGTATTGAAGTTGAGGGATGCTGACATGGCAGCATTGAGGAGAAAGATCAAACTCCCTGCCACAATCCACCCTCAAACAGATGATGTGGCCCAGCAAAGGCATGATCAAGAGGCCACAACCCTTTTGATATCTCTATACAAGGAGCTAATCCGGACTCAAGACAAACTAGGAGAATCAGAGGCTGCAAAGGCAGCACTACAGGCAGCATTGAAGCAAAGAGAAGAGGGTCAAACCTCCTAGCCTCCTCCTGAAATAATCAATCTTGAGGAAGCTGCTCCAACAACTGCCCCTCCTCCTCAGCAAACAGGGCCTACAGCACCAACTACATCAACAACTGCACCAACAACAGAGCAGACTCATAGTCTGGATATGCAGAAGCTCCAAAATGAAATTCAGGTCCTGGAAGCTCAAATGTTGGAGCTCAATTTAGCCAAAGAATATTTGGCTAAAGTAAATGAGAGATATGATAAGAGCAAACAGAATGCAGCTGAAAAGGAACGAGAAATAAAAGCTCTAAAGAAGAGGATAACTGAGCTTGAGAAGGAGCTCACACTAGAAAAGGTGACAGCAGAGCTAAAAGCAGTCCTTTGGGCCAATATTGGCCAGTCTATCACCAATCAGTGGCAGTACATTGAGACTATAGATGAACAATCAGCACTCATTGCAAAGGCCAACAGGGAAATACACAGAGCTAGAGCAAGCCTTGGCAACATGCCTGATGCTGCCACCAGAATGATCAATATTTTAAATAACAGGACAAGCTCTCAACTGGCCACCATGGGAATTGCTCACAGGACTGAGACAATCTCAATGGTTAAAAGGGTCCTGACACTACGAAACCTAGTTGGAACATTGGAAAGAAGAACCCAGGATATGCAGACTGAAATCAACAAGTTCATGGACAGATTTCAGGCATTACAGAACAGAGGCCTCCCCAGCATATTAAGCAGTGTAGGAAGACTGCTTACCCTTGAAAACTACACCAAGAGGGTTGATGCCTATGCTGCAGGACAAATTGCAGGACAGCCCAGCACTTCAGCAGAATCAGGGCCAGCATCAGGGCAAACTTTATACAATAGGGTGGACAACCTATTTTTTATTATGAATGAGATCAATCATCTGTTTGATGTGCCTCCAAATTTTTATAAGTATACAGAAGCAGATGAAACCATAGAGGCAATTGTGAAGCACCAATTGCCCACACAGGAAGTCTGGAAAAAATTGACACAGATGATATTATCAAGCCAGAACCTGTAAATGTTGAATTTTGTCCAGTTTATAAGTAGTCATACACAGGCAGAATTTTGATAGATAAGCATACAGAGGAAAGATGAAAGGCTGAGCCAACTCAGCAGGGCTATTCGGTCACCACAGCAGCAATCACAGTCACAGGTGGCAAACCCGAGAAATACAGCGCAGCAAACATAAAGACGTGTTCTCCAGCATTAAAGCAAAGTGGCTCAACCGACTCACTGACCTCCAAAGGTCAAAATTATCCTCTGACAGACTTAAAGAGCATTTATGCTGCATTCAAAGTTGTAATAACTTCTTTCCTACTTTTTGTACGAATTTATGAAGATATTTTCTCTCTCAGATGACTCAATGCCTGAGATATTTTGATCCGGATTTAAACAGGAACGCAACAAATTACAGAGATAACCATATACACAAAGATGCAGCGGAAATAATACTTCATTTCATTAATGGAAAATACTGAAATATGCTTACAAACAGAAATGGCAATAAACTAGCTAGGGCGATGGTAGCTTATCTCTGAGAAGAGATGTGATGGCTACATGCCTCTGAACTGTGTTACAATGAGGCTCGAAGGCCTATTTATTGTTGAGAAACAATGGAAACCCTTAACATTCCAAAACCTAACCCTAGGAGATGAAACGCCAAACTGTGGGCCCCGTTTGGGTAAATTGGTACATCAACTTCCCGGGGTCGTAACTTTGGCATACGATCTCCGTTTGACGCGTACAATAGCTCGTTAGAAAGATCTATCCGAGCACTACCACTTTGGGAAGGGCAACATCGGTCCATGGACCCATGTTGCCCCCAGATTTCCCAAAAAACGTCGTTTAGGGCCTCAAAACGGCTCCGGAAGTTCAGGACCCGAAAAACTGCTAAAAATAGTAAGTTGTGCTACAATTAAGGAAACTGAAAATGCTGAGAAAGACAATGGTGGGGGTCCAGGTGGACTTGGCAGGTGGCCACCAATATCCACCTGGATCATTCCTCCCCCCTTAGGAAGCAATGGTCCCCATTGCGTTGAGCTCCTCCATGAGATGAGGAAACTTCTGCTGAACTTGTTCCCTGGTGAGCCACTTGCCCTGCTGAAGGAGTTGGCCCGCTTTGACAACTCGATACAGTTGGATATTCTGTTGGCGAGTGTTCTTGATCTGTGTGTCCATGATCCGATCAGTTGCAGCTTGTTCCATGCAATCTGGATTTAATTCTGTGGGTTTGAGCTGTTCTGCAATGTCGGATGTGTCTAGCAATGGTGGAAAGTATGGCCGAAGGCGGTCCACATTAAATACTGGGTGCAGGCCAAGGAATGGGGGAATGCTGAGCTCAAATGCATTGTCTCCCATAGCCTTAGTAATGGTGTAAGGACCATATCGGAGTGGTCTCAATTTCCGATAGGCTCCAGTAAGGCGTTCCTTTTGCAAATGCAACCAGACTTTGTCGCCCACCTGAAACTTGTGTGGCACCCGATGTTGATCATGTCGCTGCTTGTACTTGGCATTTGATTTCTCAAGAATGTCATGGACCTGCTGGCGAATATGTTGGATGCGCTCAATGAAGCTGGTGGCCTTATCTGTTTCGGACTGGACATGAGCTGAATTCATGTGAGTAGCTGCAAGTGGCATGGCCACATCAATGGGGCATAGTGGCTGGAATCCCAAACCCACCTGAAAAGGGCTATGGCCAGTGGAGCTGTGAAGAGCTCGGTTGTAGCTGTGCTGAACGTAGGGGAGGCTCTCGTCCCATGTGCGTGGATGCTTTGAGTTATACATGCGCAGAATGTGCACAATCATCCTATTGACAACCTCTGTCTGGCCATCAGTTTGAGGATGGAAGGCTGTGGACTTCGTGAGTTTGGTGTCCAGCATTGACCAGAGACTGGACCAAAAGGTGCTGAGAAACCGACTGTCCCGATCTGAGATGATAGACTGTGGGATCCCAAAGTGCACCCACACTCGTTCAAAGAAGAGTTTAGCAGTGGCTTCTGCTGTGATATTCTTCTTGCAGGCCATCATAATGGCCATCTTTGAGAACCTGTCGACGACCACAAAAACACAGTCATTTCCATGCTTAGTGGAAGGAAGGCCTGACATGTAATCCATGGAGATGGATTCCCAAGGTCGACTAGGGGTAGGCAACGGGGTATAGAGGCCTTGCTTCTTAATGGTCGGTTTGGCAATGGCACAGGCAGTACATGATCGGATGTACTTCCCAACATCCTGTCGAAGATTCGGCCAATAGAAATAGTTTTGCAGTACTGCCACTGTTTTCTCGACCCCGAAATGCCCAGCAGCCCGACTGTAGTGTGCTTCCCAAATCATCTTGGCACGCTCGCTTGAAGGAACACAAAGGTGACCGAGGTGGCATAATAGGGCATCCTGGAGGTGAAAATCTGCAACCTGCCGACCCTCCAAGAGTGTCTGGTATGTGTGGCCGAATTCTGGGTCGCTTTTGTAGAGAAGTGGCCAATCAGAAGTCTCGTGCCCGCAAGAGTTGAGCACGGTGGTTAGCGCCATGATCGGTGGTCGACTGAGGCAATCTGCAACATTATTGGTGCTGCCCTTTTTATACTTGATATTCAAGTGAAACTGTTGCAGGTATGTAGACCACTTCTGATGGCGATCATTCTGCAATTTCCCTTGGGTCTGTATGAACTGCAGAGGTCGGTGGTCTGTGTGGATGACCGTTTCCTTCCCCAAAATGTAATGCTTCCATTGTCGGCAGGCCTGTACAATGGAATACATCTCTTTATCATAAGTGGGGTACTTCCGGACTGTGTCTGAAAGTGTTTCACTGTGATATGCCACTGGATGTCCATGTTGAGTAAGGACTGCCCCAATAGCATAGTCAGAGGCATCTGTCTCGACCTCAAATGGTTGTTGTAAATCTGGTAACGCGAGCACTGGTGCCGTGCAGAGGCGATCCTTCAACTCCCTGAATGCCTTCTGTTGAGATTCAGACCAAAAGAATTTTGCTTTCGCCCCGCCCTTGGTGACTTGACTCAAGGGCCAAGAAATATGAGAAAATCCCAACACAAACCTGCGGTAGAAGTTGGCAAGACCTAGAAAGCTGCGGAGCTCTGTTAGAGTGGTTGGAGAGGGCCAATCCCGAATGACTTGGACCTTGGCTGGATCGACATGCACCCCCTGTTCATCAATGATGTATCCCAGATACTGAACCTCGGTCATGCCAAAAGTGCATTTCTCCAAATTGGCACATAGCTTGTGTTGCCGCAGTGTTTGGAGAACCTGTCGGATGTGGTGGAGGTGCTCTTCCCAACTCTGGCTGAAGATCAGAATGTCATCCAAGTATACTACTACAAAGGAGTTGGTGAATGGCCGCAAGATGTCATCCATTAGCCTCATAAAGGTTGCAGGAGCATTCGTCAATCCGAAAGGCATGACCAACCATTCGAAGAGGCCCTCCTTGGATTTGAAGGCAGTCTTCCACACATCTGAGGGTTCAATTGGTACCTGGTGATATCCTGACTTCAGATCGATCTTGCTGAAATATTTCGCCCCCTTTAGTTGGTCTAGGAGGTCATCAATCCGCGGGATCGGGTACCTATTACGGACAGTGATCTTGTTCAGCGCCCGATAGTCAATACAGAGTCTCCACGTCCCATCCTTCTTCTGTACCAACACTATCGGGCTCCCACAGGGCGAAGAACTCGGACGGATGTGACCTTTCTGCAGGAGCTCCTGAATCTGTCTCTTGATTTCATTGTTCTCCAGAACGGAGCGCCGATAAATTGGTCCATTGGGTAGCGGCGCACCTGGGGTCAGATCGATGGAGTGCTTGACTTGACAGTGCAGAGGAACCCCTGCCGGGGAGGTGAAGATGTCTTTGTACTCCTCCACAATCTTGTCCATTTGTAGCTGCCGTGCAGAGGACCCCGTTTGGAGGCCGCGGCCACTGTCTTCTTCTTCCCTTGAGGGCGTATCATCAGGAAAACAAATTTCCTGGTTTTGGAAATGATCTTACTGCATTGTTTTGCAGTAATCAAAGAGATGGCGGCAGGTGGTGCTACCTCTGGTATCCTGAACAACTTATTTCCCAATGTAATAATAACAGCACGGGGCCTTGATTCATACACAGCATGTCGCTTCCACAAGTATGGTTGTCCTAGTAATACATCACAAACTTCAAGGGGAGCAATGTCACACAATACCTCATCCGTGAAGGGCTTGATGTTGTATGGAAGGCGACACTGCTGGCTCACGCGAAGATCTCGCCCTTGGTGAAGCCACCCAATGGTGTATGGTTGTGGATGTGCTGTGGTCGGTAAGCCCAACCGCTTCACGACCTCTGCCGAAATGAGGTTCTTTTGACTCCCGCTATCAACAATGAACTGTATCGGGGAGCCCTTTACCCACATCTGGGAGTGGAAGAGACGCTCCTCCTCCTCTGGATCTTCGGGTTCATTTTTCTGGATCTTTGCGGTAGCAACAGTGGCGCTGGGATCCGCATCAATGATCTGCTTCCCTTTTTCATACCCCTTATCGGGTTCTGACTCAGAGTCGGAACATGCATCTGATTCTGAAACCTTTAGCTCAGCCACCAGTGACTGCTTGGCCCGACACTCACTTGTGTTGTGAGTGGAGCTCTTATGGAACTCGCACCATTTTCCAGTGTCCTTTCTCGGCTTCGCGGCGTTGCTCTTTGCTTGCAGCTTCGGCTGGTTGTCTTGGGCTGTCCCGCCTTGGCTTTGTCCTTTGTTCTGTGGTTTAGGGGCACCTTTCCCCTGCTTTGGATTCGCAGATCCAAAGTCTCGCTTCTTTTGTTTAAACTTCTGCTCGACCTTGACGGCATACCGGTATGCTGCGCCGAGCGAGGGGATGTTTAAGAACTGTATTTCTTCCTGGATGTACTTGTGCAGGCAGCCACGGTATTTGAGTATCAAATGTTGCTCCGAATCCTTGATACCCAACTTTGTGCGAAGGGTATGGAAAAGATTGGTGAACTCCGGCACGTCTTGGTCCCTTCCCTGCCGCAGCGTGGTCCACTTTATGTATTCATCCTCATAGCTTCCGACAGGGTAGTACTGCTCCTTGATGGCATCCCGGAACGAATCCCAGGTGGGTGCGGCTGAAAATAGTGAGCCAGTACTTTCATCCTTCTGCTCGCAGTAGGTTTCCCACCAGTCCTTGACGTGGGGGGCTGCTTTGAGAAGAGCAAAAACAATCTTTTCCCGACTCGAAAATTCATGAACAGAAAAATAACCCTCTAGCAGATTTAACCATTTATCTACGGCATCGGCGTCTATCTGACCCTCGAATATGGGGATTTCAAAATTAACTTGTACCTTAAAGGGTGTGGCGTTTCCAGAGGAGCTACTGGAAGCCGATGCGCCGCTTCTGGGTAGCCGCTGAAGGATCTGCGCAAAGCTGTCCATCATCGCGTTCCGTTGTCGCTCGAGCGCTTCTTCGAGCAAGATTTTGATGGGATCTCCTGCCCCCTCGTCTTTCTTCTCGTCCGCCATGGGAGGCCGTCGGGATCTGCGAGGCTGGTCTTGCAAAGGTTCAACCAGTTCAAGCCCTAACTCCTTATATCCCGACCTTGTTGGGGACATGCAAAGAAAAACAGAGAAAAAGCAGACCGCTCTGATACCACTGATCCGGATTTAAACAGGAACGCAACAAATTACAGAGATAACCATATACACAAAGATGCAGCGGAAATAATACTTCATTTCATTAATGGAAAATACTGAAATATGCTTACAAACAGAAATGGCAATAAACTAGCTAGGGCGATGGTAGCTTATCTCTGAGAAGAGATGTGATGGCTACATGCCTCTGAACTGTGTTACAATGAGGCTCGAAGGCCTATTTATTGTTGAGAAACAATGGACAACCCTTAACATTCCAAAACCTAACCCTAGGAGATGAAACGCCAAACTGTGGGCCCCGTTTGGGTAAATTGGTACATCAACTTCCCGGGGTCGTAACTTTGGCATACGATCTCCGATTGACGCGTACAATAGCTCGTTAGAAAGATCTATCCGAGCACTACCACTTTGGGAAGGGCAACATCGGTCCATGGACCCATGTTGCCCCCAGATTTCCCAAAAAACGTCGTTTAGGGCCTCAAAACGGCTCCGGAAGTTCAGGACCCGAAAAACTGCTAAAAATAGTAAGTTGTGCTACAATTAAGGAAACTGAAAATGCTGAGAAAGACAATGGTGGGGGTCCAGGTGGACTTGGCAGGTGGCCACCAATATCCACCTGGATCATATTTTGTATAAACATTCCTATAAAGTCCCCTTCGCATGAGCTTGCAAGGGTTGTTGTTGATTTCTCCTGAAGAAATTCTTATGTTGTAATCCTTTCAGAAGTTTAATAAAGAAAGTGATGGAATTTCTCGGATTTCTGAAGTGTTGAATGCGTTCTGGTGTCTGTTGATAACTGCTGGATTCCTGTGTATTTCACCATACAATAAGTCTCTTTAACTCTCTCTGTTATTTATTTGTTTTGTTAAAATCCATATATGTTATCTGATTTTCAATACTAAGCAACAAGGAAAAAGAATAACTTTCAGGATTTATTCACTGAGTACCCTGAATTCAATCTGTGTTGTTAATGAATGTTTTCTTCAGCTGTAATCTAGATAAGTGTAATTCTTAATTGCTGCACTTTCATAATACACCTTTCACAGTGGCCTTCTTCACAGGAATTCAAGTTTTGCTCTTGCGCAGCGTGTTCACTTTCACCTCACCAGCTTAATAGAAAATTCTTAATTGCTTTCTGTTGGTTGACATATATCACCATTTAAGCTAAATTTGTTTGTCTAAGATACACAATAGGCCCTGCAGTTTGAACACCACCAATCCTGCATATCAAATCATTTCACAATTCCAGACTCCATTGCCCAATGGTATTTTACTCTCTAAACACTATATCATAAGACCTGAAAGAAATCCTTCAACCAAAACATAAACCATAACCTGAGCATAATAGCTAGCCTAAAACACCATCATAACAGAGACAAATCAGAAAGAGAGAGCCCTCTCTGATTACAGTTTGGCTAGAAACTGTGATCCAAAGATTGGTTAGTGGTTACCCCGGTCGTATTCCCTTGGGAGTCATAGGGAACAACCTGGGTGTTAACACCTACGTTGATATTGGGTTGAGAAAATGGATTCTACCAACCAAGGAATTCCCCTTGGAGGAAATCCTAGTCCCTTCTCCTCTTGGAGAGATGTTGGTGCGCCCCATATGGCCACATTGTCGCTTCCAGTACTGACAATTGGTTTGCCTATATGGCTTTTCTCAACCTCTATCATTCAGAACACCACCATTCCTGAACAATCGAATCAGCAATTAGACGAGTCCAGAGTTGCCCACCAACCTTCTACTTCCTCTAATTCTTCCTCTCCTCCTTCCTCTTTGCTTGATGGAGCTGGTAAAGCCAAAAGTCAAGTTCCTAAGGAGAAGAAGGAAAAGAAGAAGAAAGAGAAAGAAGAAGGAGCCAAAGGCAAATGGGGGAAAACGAGTGTCGTCTAACGAAAATCCACACACTGCACCGACTAGGCCTAAATCGCCATGTGTCATTTGCAAGGAGACCACTTTCACAGAGATTGTCCTTACATCCCTCGGATATTAAGGGACTAGTCTCCTCGTTTGCACAACCCGGTGTCGTCAACCTTTGATGATCATGTTAAAAGCACACCATCAACTAGTGAAAGTGAAGCCCCAGGACAAAAAGGGAAATGTAGATTTCCTTGTAAACTGTGCGAAGGTGATCATGTCGTCCACCGTTGTCCCTTCTTAGACGAAGCTAAAAGAGTTTTGGATGATCGTCTCGTTTCACTGTTACGACTTCCTCCTGGATATAAAAAACTCTTGTCGAGTCCGTCACTAGTTGAAAATTCGGCTGGCCTGCTCAGGTGGTCGGCTGAAACACCTATCATTGAAGATAAACCATCTGGATCCATACCAGATGAAAGTCAAAAGGTTGAGGTGGCAGTTGACTCGGTTTTGCCTTCAGAGCTTTCATCTTCAGATGATACAGTCACTGAAGAGAACAAGGATGACACCGTCCAAATTCTCTTGATAAACACAGACTCTGACGAACAAGGGGGCAATTTACCTGTTCCTTAACCATAGGAAGGAAGTTCATCAGAGCCGTACCCGGCCGTCTATTCGGTCCCACCTCCAAGCAACCTAGTTGTCTCCTTCGACTGGAATCAACTAGGCAGACCCCGTTTACCAGCAAGTGTACCATTCCGAATTATCGTTCAAATATATAGAATGGTTATGGCTAGTACCATCATAGATGAGGGGGCTTCTGTGAGTATCCTTTCCTCAACTGCTTGGAAAGCGCTTGGTTCACCATCGCTTTTGCCTGAGATGAGAAATCTGACAGGCTTTGATAAAGGAACCAGTCGACCTTTAGGGATCCTTCCCGATGTGCCCATAACATTGAGAAGGAAAACAGTTCACATGAACGTAATGGTAGTTCAAGGACCCCTGGATTACAATCTACTCCTTGGACGAGACTATATTTATTGCATGGGAGCAATTGTATCCTCACTCTTTAGAGTAATGTGTTTTCCGCACGAAGGAAGAGTGGTCAAGCTCGTAGACCATCTTTCATTTCCCGGATCACGCATAGCAAATAGTCATATAGCATCCCTAAATGGTCTTTTCACGCAAGAAATGTCTCAATCCCCAGTCCGTCCACCCGATGAGCGCGAGTGATTCGGGAGGACATGACTGAAACCCAGGGGGCATGCACCCTGGTTTGCTTCGGCAGGAAAACTTCGGGTATAGGGTAGGTTTCTGCGGGAGAATATGACTAGTCTGTACCCCGTCCGTGAGTGGAAAAGAGGGTTATTCTAGAACAAGATTCTCTTTTCAAAGTTATGCCAGGGATGGTCACACTATACCATTCGTTCACCTTTGTTTATTTCGGTAGACATTGCCAAAGAAGTGTTTTGTTTGCGCTGTGAATAGAACAATCTTTGGGTAACTTGTAAGAGGTAGGCCTCTCTCGGTAAAACAAATGTTTTGGCGTATAGAAGTAGAGGTAACCTTGAAATTCTGTTTTATACCTGGGGGCATGCAAACCTTTTGGAGTGCAAGAAAAGAGCGATTATTTATCTGTTTTTTGGATTAGTCGTTTTCTAACTTGCATAAAGAAAGGATGTGGGGCAAAACTCTAAAAATTTCCGTTTTATATGAGACATTCTTATCATACGACTGGATTAATCGAGCAGTGTTACCGCAAGGTTCAAGCTCGTTAAAAAATAAACCCGCATCGAGCAAATGTTTCCACCCGCGTTTAAGCTCGTTAAAAAATGAACTATTCCCCGGTAAATAACCATCGTGAATGTAGTACTTCAGCCATTAAAACCTTGGTCGTGTTTGCACCATCACCTCCACTTTTTCATTGGCCGATCATTCACCTCCATTTGATTGTTTACCCATTTTGAGGAACAGCTGTGAAGAGTGATTTCACTAGCCATCCTTGTGACACTACCGTGATTGGAAAATTCCAAACCTTACCTGGAATCAGATGCTACCCGTTTTATCACTCGTTCCTCAAAAGACGAGTCTTCTTTAAGCTATTTTCAACTGACTCGTAAAATATGAAAAGATTGTCGAGTCCTTGGCCTTCCAGCTCGTTAAAGGGACAGGAAGTGCTATCCCTCATCTAGATTTTAATATTTTTGGACCTGAGGGATTATTGCACAAAAGGATGGAGAGCTTGTTTTATTCGGCTCGTTAAAACTATCGAAAATTCATCCCTTCTGTATTGTTTTATACTTTTTCGGACTTAATGGATTAGATGACGAAAAAGGAATTTTGGAGTTACCTTTACGTACCTTTTCAGACTCTCTAAAATTGAAAAGGACCGAGTTATCTTTGTCGTTAAACTCGTTAAAAAGACTAATAGCGACAAACTTGTCTTTAGACGAGAACGAGTTTCACTATCGCTAGGCTCGTTAAAACATAGCGATGGGTTTGCCCGAAGGGCAAATTATAGAACAAGCATATGTTATCCTCCTCAAGCTTGACAAAAATAAAGAGGTACTGGTCAGCAATGACTGGGGAAAAATTGGGAAGAAAACTCAAAGAATCTTTATTGGTAGCAAGTCGCTCTTGAACATGACACTTCCACTCCATGTCCGAGTCGGGTTGGGTTGTTTCATTCACCGGTCACATCGCCATGGTCACACCATACCATCCACATTTGGGGTTAATGCTACCAATCCATCACATCAGTGTCGTCGACATGTTCAAGAGAAGTCATCCAGAGAAGCCACCTGTGTCCCACCCACTACCATACATTATACTCCATTTTTTCATGATCGCCACCCTGAACCATATATCATCATATCGTTTTCACCTCCATCAAAATCATTTGCTCCGTTCCGTGTCATTGATGTGGGATTCATTAAGGCCCTCCTGTGACGGATCACTTCTTGTCGACATCAGCTCATTATCCAAGAAGTTGGTCTAGGAACACCCCATTCAATACTTTGAAGCTTGCATGCCTCAATGGCAAGTTTCTCACTTCCGGCGACAGGTTTACATCAATGACCTTCGACCAAGAGATTTTGCGTGGTGTTCGACACCAAGTCCTTTATTCACACCACATGAATTGCACTGCAGTACCTTGAGGATCATTATCATTATCGGTGATTCCTCTCGCGCTTGTTAACAGTTTACATCATTGACTGGTAATCAAGCGATGTCTTTCCATGTTTGACTTCAGAACATTTCTCACATGGATCGACTTGTACTTCGAGTGAAGATCGGACGAGATTGAAGACCCCGGATCTAGTTTCATCCATCCGGGCTGCGATATATATTCAGGGAAATAAAGACATTAAATGTACAAGCATTGCAGCACAGATAATCATCCTACCAAAAGGATGATGGCTCTATCAGAATCATCAGTCTACACTCAGACGATTGTCTATCCTATGTACATAAAAATTAATCTATAAAGCTGAGCATGGGAATGCCCGCCTCAGCTAGATCATGAAAACAGTATGAAGATAATGTATTGTATTGTATCTTATTACAGGTCTCCTCCCAGCATTGAAAGAACTTTGGATCCTCATAATAAAGCATTTCACCCGACACCAAAAGGTTAACGGCCTCATACTTTAGGGGGCAACTGTTATAGACATTTTTGTGCCTTACAACTCCAAGCATGAAATGTCCATAAACCAAGGGCTCCTAAGTCCCTAAAATTGTTTTTCTAACCGCTAAAGGAACAAGGTCAACAGATTACAGCTTCTCCCAGAAGTTCTCCACCTGAAACTGCTCAGAATAAGTCAAAACAGGATCATTTCAGCTGCTCCACTGGCTAGGTGCGTTGCATTGCACCTAAATACACTGGCTAGGTGCGTTGCAACGCACCTAAATGCATTATGAGGGTGCGTTGGGCGAGAAATGACAAATGGAAGTGTCATTCCGCGAGGTGGAGAGACAATGGAAGCTTCCAAAATCTTCTCCTATGACACTTGCCTCACTGAATTCGACCGAGGATGAGTAAGAGGCCTTCAGTCTCCAAGTGGAAGCAAGAACTGACAGAGAGAAGACACTAATCAAATCACAAGCTGACTCATCCTCCTTACACATATCTATATATGGATCCCTCATCCCAGAGATCCAGAGGCTGGAATTTTGCACATTGTAAGGAATTGTTGTTGGTTTTGAGACAAACATCAGAGTATTGGGTGATTTATGCTTTGTTGGAGGTGAAGAGGGGCTTCTTTGCTGGGAGGTTGATGCTGGGTCAGGAACCATCGGTTGTAACTCCTCCTGGATCTTCTTGTTTATCAATAAAAAACTATTTGAGTTTTTCCTCCATGCTTTTGTATCATTGATGCTTGTTACATTTGTATGGTTAACTTAAATCTGATCCTAAGTTGTTTATGAATATAGATCCATGTCTTTGTATAGTCTTCTTCTTCTGTGATCTTACAGGTACTTGGTGAAGCTGGGCAAGTAAGGGAGTATGTAGCTGGAAGCTGTCAAAGAAGAGAGGGATAGGATCAAAGGATTAGCGCAAGACACGGGTTGGTTCTTTCTATTCCTCTCTATCTATAGTTCATAAAGGAAATACAAAAGTAGTTTTTCTCTGTTTGTTTCTAAGGCAGCTGTCACACCTTAGTGGGATAGAGCAGTTCTAAATAGACACTTTTCCCGGTAACACATGGATATTCTATCTGCTCCAATCAAGAACGAGCGGTGCAGTTTGCTACCCAAATTCTAGCTGGGAAGGTAATGAGGAAATGCCATGTGGACGAAGTTCTGGTGCCAGTAGTATCGTTGGTTCCACAGTGCATGAAGAGGGTGCAGTACAACTGGGCACAGTACAATTAGGCGTAGTACAACTGGGCGCAGTACTTATGTAAATAATTTCTAGAAAACTGTCACAACGCACAGGAGAAAATCAAGGCATTTCACTATGTCTGGCTCTTGTTTCTAATTTTACTATTAGCATGGCACCTACTAGAGGATAGCCAGTGTCCTTCACAGGAAGAAGACTTACGAGAGGCAACAAAGTTCACTTTGCTATGGGCAATGAGTGATTTGAAGAGGATCAAGGAATCAAAGATTTTCTGGATATTGGTCGAAATGGACCTTCGCACATTAATAAGTCAGTGGCCAAGGTTGTCTCCAACCTTGTCCGAGCAGTTGAGGGCCTTTGCAGAGTTTAAAGTTGACTTTCATAATGTCTCTATACGGGCAAGACAAGACCCTAAGAAGGTTTGGCACAAGTTTCCTTACCTAGTCTTAGAGACAAACGTGCAAGAAATCGTGGGGAGTTGGCCAGTGGAGTGGCAACAACCCACGATAGTTGGCGCAGCTACCAATCAGGGTGTTAGGTCCCTATAATACTAGTGATTCCCCCATTACTATTTTTGTTGTATCCCTTATTGTTATTGTTGTGCCCCTATTGTCCCCATATTGTTATTATTGTGCCCCATAGAATCCAACTATTGTTATTTTTGTGCCTATATTATTATTGTTAGGTCGACTTGGTTATATTGTGACCCCTTAGACTCCTATATATAGAAAGGAAATTTTTTCATCTGAATCATCCAAGAATTGTTCATTTGTGTAATGTAAAGGAGGTTTCCCCCTCGAAGAGGCTAAAATTATAAGGCGTTGATCTATCTTTTCTATCTTTTTGTGAGATGGTTTCATAACATTTGGTATTAGAGCTTTGGATTCTAGGGTTTCACTGCTCCAAACAGGTCATCATGGAATTTTCACTATAGATTTTTTTCAACGACGTTTCGGGAACTAAAAACAAAATCCATTTGAGACGAAATCTCATTGAACCTCGATTCCGAATTTCAGATCTTGTCTCGCTATAGTTTCAGAGATTTGATCTGAGGAAGTTAGGGTTTGTGCAAGCTCAAGAATTTCATCTAAAACAAGTCATTATGGAATTTTAACTATAACTCTTTCGCTACAAAGCTTCAAAATATTAAAAAAAAAAAAAAAAAAAACCCCCATTTGAGAAGAAATCGATCTGAACCTCTGCTCCGAATTTCAAATCTTGTCTCGCTATATTTTCAAAGACATAATTTGAGGAAGTTAGGGTTTTTGTAGACCCCTGAATTACATTCCAAACATGTCACTTTGGGAAAATCATCATAACTTTTACTCTGAGCATCAAACGGAATTGTCGCAAGAAGTTACAGAAAGAGGACGGACTGTAGTGTTTTGGGTATCATTTTCAGAACCTAAGGTTGAAACAGTGATTCGTGGCACGTTGTACAAGTTTGCTCTACTGAACTAGTTTGTACTCAGGTCATCGTGTGAGAGTTGGCATAACTCTTCATCAGATTTGTGGGGTTAGAAATATTACTTATAGGGTTACCGTAGGAAGCACTTTCAGACCTTGGAGATTCAAAATTATAGAGATACATTAGATTCAATCTCGAGCTCCTACAAAGTGAAAAAAGGTGTGTAGTGTTTTTCTAATTTTTTCATAAGCTTGGTTTGAAAAAATAGTTTGAAGGAATTCAAGGGGCATAGTGAAGCATTATTATCAGTAATTTATGCCCCGAAGAAAGAAAATGGAAACACCTAGTAAGAAACCTGAAAGCTCTAGCATGACTCATGAAGAAGAGGAAGAAATGCAACATGATATATCAAAATTACGAAACCAAGTGCAAAAAATTTCACTCGCACAAAAAGCAACAAAAGCTAAGATGGATGGTTTAAAGAAAGACATAGAAGTGAAGATGTGTGGCGTGGAAGCTAATATGGATGGTTTAAAGAAAGGCATGGAAGTTAAGATGGATGGTTTAAGGAAAGGTGTAGAAACTAAGATGGACAGTGTGGAAGCTAAGATGGATGATTTAAAGAAAGGCATGGAAGATTTGAAGACAGATTTGACAAATTTTCTACAAGAAATGCTTACTGATGGTGAAAGAGTAGTAAAGGAAACTCATGATGAGAACAAAATAAATCTTAATCATGATTTCATAGACTCTAACGTTGGATCATAGAACCACCATGTTCCAAAGGTCGATATGAGGAAGTTTGATGGAAAGGATCCTGGAACATGGATACTACAGATGGAGCAATTTTTCGATCTCCATAATTTGCAAAACACACAAAAGGTACACATTGCAACTTTATATTTGGAACCAGATTATTTTGTATGGTATCGATGGCTTTGCTCTCGTAAACAAATTGTCACTTGGGCTATTTTTACAAATTAAATGATAGCATATTATGAGGATACAAAAAGCAACACTTTTTTTAGTCAATTGATAAATCTCAAACAAAAGGGTTCAATGATGGAGAACATTGAGGACTTCCAAAAATTGAATATAAGGGTAAAAGATATTCCAGAGGAGCATAGGATTGATGTGTTCATAGGGACTTTAAAAGATAACATCCAACACGAGGTTCGCCTTTGGGAACCAGATTCATTGGAGAAGGCATTCAGGTTGGCAAGAAAAATGGAAAGCAAAATTATGGCAACAAGGAAGCCTACCACTCACAATCATAAAGATGGAAGTGTTGCTACCCCTAGCCATCCACAACCTACAAGGTTGACACCACAACAATTGGACGAAAAAAGAGCAGAAGGGATTTGTTACAATTGTGAAAGAAAATACACTAAAGGTCATAAGTGTGCCGAGAAGAAATTATTTTACATAGATTGTGAAGAGGAGGAAGAAAAGGAACAAGAAACGTCAAAAGAAGAGGATATACACCAGGAACAAACCCTATAAAAAGAAGAAATGAATCTGGCCATATCTTGTAATGCATTGGCTGGAATTACCACTCCTCAAACTATCAAGATAAAAGGGCATATCAAGAAGAAAAAGGTAATAGTGTTGATTGATTCGGGAAGTACCCATAATTTTATTCATTGTAAGATAGCCAAGGAATTGAATTGCTTCCTATATCGAGCACCAGAGTGTCAAGTGATGGTTGCAAGTGGAGGAACCATAAATTTCTCAGGGAAGTGCCATAATATCAAGCTATCCATGGGATAATATGTATTGAGTAGCCCAATGCTTTCCATTCTAATGGGTGGTGTTGATGTTATACAAGGAGTCCAATGGCTACAATCCTTGGGTACAATATCTTTTAATTTTCAAGAACTTTTCATGAAATTCTCTTCAAAAGGAAAGGAAGTTGAATTAAGGGGTATCATAGGGAAACCGGGAAAGATAATTAGCTCTAATGGAATGACAAAGATTCTAAAGAAAGAACAACGAGGCATAATTGCACAATTATGTTCACTGGAGGTTCCCACATTGAAATCATCCATTTCCCCAAATCTCCAAAAAGTCTTGGACAATCATTCCAAGGTATTTGAGACTCCCAAAGGCCTCCCACCTATTCGTGATCATGATCATGCTATTAATTTGATTCTAGGAAGTGTTCCTCCAAACATCAGACCTTACAGATATCCATATGTCCAAAAGAGTGAAATTGAACTCATGTTTGAAAAAATGTTAGAGGTTGGTATAATTCAACCTAGTCAAAGTTCTTTATCTGCTCCAGTATATTGGTTCACAAGAAGGATGGATAATGGTGCATGTGTCTAGATTATAGGGAGCTCAACAAGCTCACTATTAAAGATAAATTTCCCATTCCTGTCATTGATGAATTATTGGATGAATTGCATGGATCAATTTACTTCACCAAGTTGGATCTTCGTTCATGATATCATCAAATTAGAATGAAGACTAAAGACATTCCAAAAATAGAATTTAGAACTCATGAGGGTCATTATGAATTTTTGGTCATGCCTTTTGGCCTTACTAATGCACCTTCTACATTTCAAGCTTTAATGAATTCCATTTTCAAACCCTTCCTTAGGAAATTTGTGTTAGTATTTTTTGATCATATACTAATCTACAACAAGTCTTGGAAGGATCTTGTCCAACATGTTGACATGGTTCTCAAACTATTGGAGGAGAAACAATTATATGCAAAAATCCCCAAATGTTACTTTGGAGTACAAGAGGTGGAATATCTGGGTCATATTGTATCTCATGAAGGTGTTAAGGTAGACCCTAGCAAAATTAAAACCATTAAGGAATTGAAAATCCACACATCCATAAAGCATCTATGAGGATTTCTCAGGTTGACAGGGTATTATCGCAAGTTTCTTAATAATTATGGGAGAATACCGCCACCTCTAACAACATTATTAATTATGGGAGAATAGCGAAACCTCTAACAACATTATTGAAGAAAGATTAATTTTCATGGACTCCAGAAGAAACGAAGGCCTTTGAACATCTTAAAGAGGAAATGTGCCAAGCACCAGTCTTAGCTACACCGGACTTCACAAAAACCTTTATTGTGGAATGTGATGCCTCAGGAAATGGAATTGGTGTTGTTTTAATGCAAGAAGAAAGACCTATTTCTTTCAAAAGTCATCCAATCAAAGGAAAGTATTTACAAAAAGCTATTTATCAGAAGGAAATTTTGTCAATAGTACATGCACTTAAGAAATGGTGACCCTACCTAATGGGAAGACACTTCAAGGTAAAAACAAATCATGACAGTCTTAAATACCTTTTAGAACAAAGATTATCTTCAGAAGAGTAGCAAAAATGGGTCACAAATATGTTGGGTTATGACTTTGAAATCATCTACAAAAATGGGAAGAAAAATGTTGTGTTAGATGCACTCTCACGAAAGGATGAGGATGTGGAAGCTCTTCTTTGCGCCATTTCTATTATCCAACCAAATTGCATAAACAAAGAAAGGGATGAATGTAAGAATGAAGAGGAAGTGTGGGCACTCATTCAAAAGATACAACAAGATCCCAATACATCTGATACATCTAGCTGGAAAAATGACTCGTTATGGTATAAGGATCGGTTATACCTATGTAAGAATTCCCAACTCAAACAAAAGATTAGGGAATTTCACAGCTCTCCCTTAGGAGGGCACTCAGGTTTTCTAGAAATCTACCATAGGGTTAAGAAGGATTTTTTTTGGGATGGCCTTCAATAAGATATTCAAAAGTTTGTGGTGGAATGTTTGGTTTTCAAACAAAATAAAGTTGAAACACTTAAGACCCTGGGACTATTAAAACCTTATTCCATTCGAAGCCAACGTTGGGATGAGGTTTCAATGGATTGTCTGAAGGAAAGGGTGTTATCATGGTGGTAGTTGACAGACTTACCAAGTATGCAAAATTTTGTGCATCTCATCCATTTAAAGCAAGTACAGTTTCTACTGCATTTATGGAAACAATTCAAAAGCTACATGGAAACCCAAAGATTATTGTAAGCGATAGAGATCCCATTTTCACTGGAAATTTTTGGACAAAATTATTTTCTTGTCTTGGTACTCATTTAGCTCATAGCTCATCTTATCATCCTCAATCTGATGGGAAAACTAAGATAGTAAACAAATTTTTGGAAGGATATCTTTGTTGCTTTGTATCTGATAAACAAACACAATGGGTCAAATGGTTGCCTTTGGTTGAATGGTGCTATAACACTTCCTTCCATACTGTAACAAAAATGACCCCATTTATGGCACTTTATGGATATCATCCACCATCCATCACATCATATTTAAGAGAAAATTCTAAGGTTCAAGCAGTGAAAGATCACATCGAGCATCAACAACAAGTTATCCAACTCTTAAAGGATAACCTCACCTTAGCGCGGAATAGAATGAAACAGCAGGCAGATCAATATCACAACGAAATAAGTTTTGATGTAGCTGATTGGGTATTCCTACGGCTACAACCATATAAACAAATTCCCCTCAAGCAAGCTAAGAAGGTTAATAAATTATCACCAAAATATTATGGTCCGTAAAAGGTGTTGCAAAAGATAGTTACTATAGCATACAAATTGGAGCTTCCTGAAGCTTCCCAAGTGCACCCATTTTTCCATATTTCATGATTAAAGAAGGTTATAGGTAACAAGCTTCCAGTTCAAAAAATATTTCCAGAACTTGATGAGGAAGGAAAAATCATATTGGAGCCTAAAGCAATCAAAGAAACAAGAACTTGACAGATGCGAAATCAATCAATTTCAAAGTATCTCATCAAGTGGAAGAACTTACCCATTGAAGTTTCCACATGGGAGGATGAGAATTTTTTACAGAAACATCCAGAACTACTCAAGAGTTGAGGACAACGTTTTTTTGAAGGAGAGGGGCATGTTAGGTCCCTATAATACTAGTGATTCCCCCATTACTATTGTCGTTGTATCCCTTATTGTTATTGTTGTGCCCCTATTCTCCCCATATTGTCATTATTGTGCCCCATAGAATCCCACTATTGTTATTTTTGTGCCTTTATATTATTATTGTTAGGTCGGATTGGTTATATTGTGACCCCTTAGACTCATATATATAGAAAGGAGGTATTTTCATTTGAATCATCCAAGAATTATTCATTTGTGTAATCTAAAGGAGGTTACCCCCTCAAAGAGGCTAAATTCTAAGGCATTGATCTATATTTTCTATGTTTTTGTGAGCTGGTTTCATAACATAGGTAGGAGAAAGCTCTATTGTGTAGAAACTAAAAGAAGAAACGTAGACAACAGCGATGGTATGGGCCAAGCAAAGGAAGAAAGAAGTTGCTGATAAGGTAGCTACTAAAAAAGAACGTTCTACAAAAGAGCGCACTGGCTAGAAATACACAGTGGAAGTTGAGGTATCAGCTTCCAAGCATACTGATGAGCAGGAGAAGTTAGAGAAGGAAGGAGGCGGGGGTCACATGTAGAGCACTGCTTTTAGACTATCAAAATACAAAAGGAAACAATTATCGGGCCAAGAAAGAAGCACAAGTATGATAAACAGACGCATTTGGATACCATGGTCCTGACTAAGGGTGACTTAGATGAGATCGGAGATAAGGTATGCGATACGACAAATGGACTCTGGACGTAGTTTGAATAGTAATACATGCAGACACTAGGGAGAGTCCAAAAGGATCTACGTGAGTTGCATATCCAAACAAGAAGGATTCAAGCAAGCATATGGAAAGTGAGCTGGGTGCAACTGAGACTTGCACAAGTGACTGAGAGTGTGATTGAGACAGAAAGGATTCTGGACCTCAAAGTCATCTCCTTACTAGAAGGATCAGTCCATGAAGAAGTAGAGGAGTACCACGCCCAACTGGGAAAGATCAAAGGTATGGGGGTGAACTTAGCCGCACTACCACTTTAGACCCTCAATGCACTTTATCAAAGTGTCTCGAACCAGCTCTAAATCAGAGAACAGCATGCCCTAGCAGTGGTCAACGAGATTAAATTGAACAATGACCAGATATTCGTTGAGAAGGCTCAGGCCCTGAAAGAAAAAGAAGTATAAGCATGAAGTTAGATCCTGGAAATAGCAATAACACAGGTGTGCAATTCAGTCCCAGAGTTACATATTTCAGAAGACGCCACAGCTACAGTGAAGGTTAGGAAATTGGTGACTACAGTCTGAGAATCAAAATTTGAGATAGGGAGAGTCACGTTTGACTTCTAGATGAAGATAGCATAATTACAGCTGAAGCTACAGCCGACTACTCCTCTAGAGCTCAGGAAACAGTGCAACGCAACCATCAAGGAGCACATGGCTACTCTGGAGAGGGCAGTCAAAGGCTACGAATTCCTTTTTAACCACACCATAGAGTTATGGGACACTTTGTAAGAGAACCCAAACCTACAGAGCCTAAGTACAGAAATCAAAGAGCCCCAACAAAAACATGATGAGATCAGGTCAATTGTGCGCACAGTGTCATCAATCTAGCACTTCACACGCCTACAGGAAGGGACGTTGCTATAGGCACAAGTTCAGGAATTGCAACAAAAAGAATCAGTGTTAAAGGCTCAGCTTCAACCTTGGACAGAGGAGGCTAGCTAGATTTCTCAGACCATTCAGGAGAAGCCGAAAGCTTTGCAGCAGACTCAGAGGACCATGAATCTGGCAGTGGTGGGACCAACTACGGAAAAGTTGGTCGAAGAGGTGAAGCAAGCTACAGTACAAGGCATCACGGAGTTGGAAGAATTGAAGGAGGATTTCAATGAGCTCCGCCACAAAGTAGAGAAGCCAGTTGAGTGACTCGAGGGTGACTCACCATATTTGTGTTGGGGGGCTATTGGGATAGGGTCAATTTTTGTTAGTTTAATCAATTTTTGGTTAAGAAATTTGTAATGAATTTAAAGTCTCCATGAAATGTGGAAAAAAAGTGTGTGGATAATTAAGGGTCAAAGGGGCTTTAGCCCCTTGTATGGGTAAGTGATAGGATGGTTTTGAGATTCACCCATAAGCTGTGGGCCATCGTATTATAATAGAAAGGCTATAAATATTCACGTCATAGTGATTCTAGGAGAATAACTTTTGAAGAAGAAAAAGTGTAAGGGAAAGTGCTAAGGAAGGAAAGCTTTGTTTTCTTGTACTTAGGTGAGAGGGGAAGGCTCCTACAACTAAGTGCGTGGAGACCTTGGAAAGTCCATAACTAAGTGCGTGGGCCCCTGCAGCTGGGTGCGTAGGGTAGAAGAGTCTGTAAATTAAATGTTGAATCTAATAAAGTTTGTTTTGGACCGAATCTATTACATATGTGCCTTATTCTTATTTCTGTTTAAGTTTATGCATCATCATTTAATGATCTATTTTCTATGAAATAAAGTGTATTCTCTGTGCGAATCTGTTAAATCATTAATATCTATGCATGAAATGAGTAATGGACTATTTTCATGAAGATAGTAACTAGATCTGTTATGATAACTATTCAAATCGGGTAAATCTACATGAAGGAAGATCTAGGGTTGCTCTTTACTGGGTGAAAGTTGTGAATGTGCCTCTTTTATGTTTGATAAGTATGATCGCATCCCTTCGCGAAGACCTGGAGGTCAATAGAATATAGTTTCAGTATCAGATAGATGGAAGGTATAGACCTGTGCAAAGGCATATCTGAGATATAAGGACTTTAGAATACACATCACACGGTATATGGATGCAGAAACTTGGTTCTAGCATCCCCCAATACTACTTTGAATGAGACTGCAGCCTGTGCTATGCAGGTTGTTACCGAAAGAGCCAGCTGTTAGGGTTTTGTTGCTTGGCACAAATAACTTTGAAACTGGGTCAGGCCCCCTTAAGCCAACAATTGGTAAGTACACAAAATCCACATTCCATGATCAAGACAGCAAAGTGCATGAATTCCTTGAAAGGATGCACTTTGATGTCTTTTGACCTTTCTCAATAGCCTACACTGCCAAACAAAAATATTTTATCATTTTTATTAATGAATTCTCACAAAAGTGTTGGGTCCTCTTCATGATACATTCTCCAAGTTCGTAGAATTCAAGGCACCAGTTGAGAAAGAAATCAACAAGAAGGTGAAGGCTCTCATGAGCGATATTGGAGGTGAGTATGTGTTGAATGAATTTAAAAATTTATGTGCAAAAGAAGGAATTCGATGAGAGTCGACAACACCCCACAACCCATAGCAGAATGGGGTGGTTGAGAGAAAGATCCCTAGAATTATGGGAGAAGCGAGGGAGGTGTTGCATGACCAAGGGCCCCCTTTGCATTTGTGGGCTAAGGCATGCAAAACTTCAGTCTATTTGTAGAAGTGGAGTCCTCTCGAATTCTCAGCATGATTGCACCGACGGAGGGTTTCTCGGGGAGGAAGCGAAATGTGTCACACTTCAGTATTTTTGGATCCTCTATTTACTGTCATGTCTCCAAAGAATCAAGGAAGATGCTAGAGCCGACAACTTAATTGGGGGTATTTGTGGGTTACACGGAAATTACCCACAATTTCCATGTGTGCTTGTCATCCCTAAAAATGATAGTTGTGTGAAGGAATGTAAAATTTGATGAGGAGAAATTGATATGGTGCTCTCTTGAGAGGGAGCTTAAGATCCCACCATAGGAGGAGATTTTAGCTCCAAAGGAGGAACCTCGAGAAGTTGTGGAGCAGCGACAAATTGAGTAGAGAGTGGAGATAACCACTTAAGCAGAACCATCTAGAGAAGTAAGGAAAAGAACTAGGGAATGAGACTTGTGCAGAATACAAGGGAGAATGTGGGTGCTCCTTCAAATCAGCACAGACAAATAAGGTCACATGATTAGTACACTAGCTACATGTGTTAGTAGAGAAACCTATATGGGTTTATGCAATGGTGGAGGAATATGAATCCATTGTAAAGAATAGTGTTTCCAAGACTAGCAGATAAATCAGTTGTGGGTTCGAGATGGATCTTCAAGGTGAAGCAGGCAATAGATGGAGGCGTAGAGAAGTATAAGGCCATATTTTTGGCCAAGGGTTACTCTTAAGTTGAGGGGATTGACTATGAGGAGACCTTTGCTCCTATAGCAAGGTACTCATCCATTAGATATATTATTGCTCTGGCTACATAAATGGGGTGGAAGATCCACTAGATGGATGTAAAAACAACATTCCTCAATGGATTTATTGAGGAGAAGGTGTACATTGAGCAACCATAAGGCTTTGAGACATTTGATTGGGATTATCATGTGTATGGTCTCAAACAAACACCTCGTGCTTGCTACATCAATATCAATAGCTATCTCACTGGTTTGGGCTTCACTAAAAGTGAAGCGAATGCAAATCTATATCATATTTTGGTAGAAGGTAAATTTATCATTATTGAATTATATGTTGATGATTTGATTTTAACTAGTGATGAGAATATGATAATATCTTGCAAGGAGAACCTTGCAAGGGAGTTTGAAATTAATTACATTAGTCTCATGCACTACTCCCCCCGTTGTAAGTATGGCAAGGCGGTGGGGAATTGCTTGTCTCTCAAGGAAAGTATGCCAACAAGATACTTCAAAGATTCTGCATGGATAGTTGTAAGCCCACGGAGACACCTCTAGGGATGAACTATAGTAAGGAGGATGCCACTTCAAGTGAAGAAGTGGATGTTAATATTTACCAGCAACTAGTGGGTTCATTGATATACCTTGTGAACACACAACCAGATATGTTATATGCATTCAAACAGCTGATCCAAGCTATGGTTATGCCAACCAATATTTTTTATAAGGTATCTAAGCATGTTTTATGGTACCATAAAGGCACTACCTAGTTTGGACTATGGTATAGATAGCTAGAGGGAGTGAAGTCGTGTGGCTTCACAGATGCATATTGGGCACGGAGTCCATCAGATCGATAGAGTACACCAGGTGGAATTTTTAGTGTCGGGTTTGTAGTTGTTTCCTGGTACAAAATGAAGAAAATATTTGTGGCACTCAGCTCAGAAGAAGCATAATACATGGTTGCAAGTGAAGAAACATGTGGGGCAATCTAGGTGAGAAAAATACTTGTCGAATTGTTTGGTCAGATGATGGATCCAACTATGATCTACTATGATAATTAGAGTTGGATCTAGCTCTCTGAGAATCTTTTTTTTCATGATCAATCCAATCATATAAATATCTAGTATCACCATTTACGGGACTGTGTGTACAGGCAGATAATGTTGTTGCAGTATATTCCGATAAAGGAACAAGATGTTGACATTTTTACAAAGGCCTTCTTAAGAGGGAAGTTCTAGTTCCACATATGCAAGATAGGAGTGGTTGATAATCCCTTTCTTGCTGAGAGGGAGTGTTGAAAAATGCAACAAGAAATTCTCAATTTGTTTTTTCCTTGCTTAAATTGAGAAAGTTCGAATTTCCACATCAACAAACAACTTGGATGCAGTTAACTTGTGTGACATGGCTTGTGTCACCTAATTTACTTAGTAAATTTGATTCGAAGGAGTTAGAGTTCATTTCAGTGTGTGTTATTGCTAATTTGTAGTAATCAAAGTCAGTTATCTCGAGTTGTTTTTAGTTAAACTAGTTCCAATATTGGAGGAACTAGTGGGAGCTTAGTTGTGCAATGGGACTTCAGTCAAACTCATTGATCATCTAATTAACTGATCAATTAGCCCAAAATCGCTAGTGCATGCAGAGAATCGAGTTCCCCAGTTGTGATGTAGTTTCCAAGGAAATGTAACATCAATTGTAGAGTAGTCTTTAGTATACAAGTGTTGCATGCAGTCAGATGATCAACCTTGGGAATTGCGTAGTCCATTTTGGATAAATTCCTAAATAATAGGGGCCTAATTTACCTATTTTTCCTCATGCATAACCATCTATAATAAATAACTTCTTAGTGATTTGACAATATTTTTTCATATTTGCAACTTTAATCATTTTTGCGATGTTTTCATTGCTTGTAACACCACAATCGTTAATCCATTATGTCAAGTATTGTTTTCAATACTAGAATATAGGGTAGTAATCTGTAAGTTACATTTTTCATTTCGACCTCTTTTACAATACTTAGCCATAGGATCGATCCCACTATGTTGAAGCAATAAATATTTTTCTCTCTACTTATATGTCGTAACTTAGTGGTATATCCTTCCTCACATGGGCTTCTTAGTTAGCACCTCACTAGCCATTTGTTTCCCATGTTGCATCCATTTTTTAGGCTCAGGGGTCCTCTTTAGTCCTATCATGACTATGCATTGAAGTTGCATTCTTATTTTTCTCTCTTATTTTGACCTATACCTCAGAGGTTCCCTTATGTTGAGTAGTATTATTGTATTGCATATTGACTACTTGCGATTTTGGCCTTATGCTAGCTCCAACTTGCTCTTGTATAAACCCCTTTTGTAAATGTTATTTTTTAAATTTCAATCCTTGCATCTATTTCCTTTGTTAATCGACACCCTTCTCCTTGGAGGGAACATCCCTTGAGTGTCCTTATCCTGCACACTTTCCCCTACATTGAGCATAGGAATGTTCCATGCGCTGGAACTAGTTTTCTTTTCCATGAAACGCGTTCCCTCCATTATAGTATAAGAAATATTTTATTATTTTTCAAGCTTCTTGTAATATGAAAAAGACAAAAAAAGATATTCAAAAAGGAGGGACATAAAGAGTTTTTTTTTTGTTAACTTAGCAGCAGACTCAGTCGTGTCACCTTGAATAAAGCACCTTGTTATGAGTCCTTTTCTCATCGAGTTGGGACTCAGTATGGCCATAAGAAGTCGAACCTTTTCCTAGAGTTAGTAATTTTCTAGTTGGTTACTCTTCCAATCATATGGAGTTTGTTAATGCCTCCTTTGTCTTAGACTTATACAACTTTCATCTTGGTCCATGCTTCCTTAGTCACAAAATGTGTCAAGATTTTGTTCAAGGGAAGTAAAAATTTGTGTTAGCCATCCAGCAGTGTCCCGACTCATTGTGTCAGCCATACCTAGTTCTTCAAGTCATTATCTGTATCAGATCATCATCTAAGTCATATACTTGTGTCAATATAAAAGGTCCCCTTTGACTTCTTGCTTACAGACCTACTCTTATTGACTCTGACAAATTTCTATGAGAGTAGACCTAGAATTACACCCTAGCCATATTCAATCATTAATAGGTGACCTTGAACCCAACATGGATTTACATATTTGGTATTTGAATAGGTAGTTTCCCATGCTTTTGGCATCACCTCACATTATCACACATTGGGATTCGTCCAGAACTTGGTTTCCATTTGACCCTATTAGTGGATTCCTCACCTCCTTTGTTATCTTTCATTAATGTTTGGTTCAAGGGTCTCTTGCATGTGTTATTCCATATAGTGCATGTGATATATGTACTTGGTGGTCATTTCTTTAATATTTTTTTATCGAATATCTTCAAAATTATTGGCCTTCTAGTTACACTCGTGTTGGTTAATGTAGGATTCCCTAATCCCTTCTTCTGACAGATCATTTTCCATTGAATCCAACTCATTGCTCTGGGAATAAGGTATAGAGTCTTATTCAATACCTTGGGGTTTGTAGTCATAAGTGGAAAATTCACTCATTATTGGTAGTGGGAATACATCAATGTCCCCTTTTTGATATAGTCTTTCAAGTATTCAACTTCAATTCATTTATTCACACTTGATAGATTGTACTTGGTACCTTGACGTCGATTATCATTATCAGTGGGTTGTTTCATGTTTGTTAATGGTATACACTAATGATTAATAAACACACAATTTCTCACATGGTTGACTTCAACTCATTTATTCCCATACTATAGAAATGTACCATCGATGATCCATTTGAAGACCTTGAGTTGTGTTGGCATTCATGATCACTTGATAGTTCCTTAAGCTTTCTTCTAGTGACATCCACTCTTATATACTTCCCTCAGTTTCAACAACATCTCATATGTTGGCACTCGAGTTTTGTACAGCACCACTATTATATATATGACTTTGGTACTTCAGTGGGAAATAAATTATACATCTTGTTTTGTATAGATACCCTTCTATATGTTACAAAGACATAGCTCTATTGTGTTCTATTCACAGCTATGATCTATTGTGGGATCCACTATGTACTCTTATGATCATTATCATGCTTTATGTACATCATCATGGTTTCACAGTGCACTTAATTGGCCATTATTTTGTCCCTCTGAGCATGGGTATGCCCACCTCAGAGATGAGTTTTTTTCTTATTCCTTCTAGAGGTATTGATTGGGTCAAAATTCAATGAGATCCTCTATGTTCCTCCTAATGATTTCCCCTTTGTATACTTGATGTATTTCAGCCATCATATCCTCTTATGACCTCATACATTAGGGGGCATTTTTTATAGCATGTTTTGCCTCCTTTATCATCATATGCTTATATTGCCTAGGTAGAATCACTTTCCCTATGGATACCTAACATTATATAAAAAGGGAAATTTTCAAAATCCATACACAACCTACCCACTGTAAATGCACATATGTACACATTTATCCTTAAATCTACCAGTGTAAAATTTTTAAAATTTGAAAAAATATATGATTCAACTATTTTTCAAGCGGGGTCTATGGGTTATACGAAAACCCACCTATAGGATCTCATAGCATAACCAACCCAACCAATTTCCAATGGTATAAATACACACCTTGGGTTTCCCTCATATGCATCCTAGTACTTGGCATCCATACTCTGCCAAATTTTCCCCAATTTATTTTTTCTTTTCCCATGCTTTTAAGCACTTCCTTGTCTCTAGGAAATATAAGTTTCCTTGCTTTGATGTTGCTCGCATCAATTTTCTACTATTCAAGAGGATATCTTCAGTGGCTTAGGTAGGAATGATCTAGAGAAGGATTCCATTGGTATCAATATCCAAGATCAAATTGCATCATAACTAATTCTTTGTTGTTATTTTTCAATAAAGAGACTCATATTCGATTCGCATTTCCATTTATCTTTCATGAGTTTGAACGTATAATGGATATGATTATGGACTAGCTTGAGTTACATGTTTATATGCTTTAAATTATGTGATCTTCTTGTGTTTTCCTATCTATCTTGTAGGTTTTCAACCTTGGAATGTGAGGTTAGGGTTTGGACCATGTTGGATCTTCATCAATCGTAGGACCTACGAGTGAGTACTACATACTAACTTTGTGACTTTGAAGTTGTATGCATTCCTTGTTTAAGTTTCTTTGTTGAATTTTGTATTATGCTTTGTTCTAGCTTCTAACCGTAGCCCTAAGGAAGTTTTCCTACAACAACATATATTCAGGAACATAAAATTAAACTTTCCAAAACTACTCTAAAATCATGGGAAAACAATTGCCACCCCTCTTTTGAAAAATAATTGATAACATGTAAGGATTCCCTAAATAACATCTAATAGAAAATAGAAAGGGACCAAATTACTCTATATCTACTCCTTTAGGAAAGATAAGAACACTTCACATATCAAAAATATTTTCACAATCATGAGTTTGAGAGGAGACTTAAATCAAGGTTCTTATGGTTATCAAATGGGTAAAAAACACATATTTTTCGATAAATAAACAAAATATCAGCAATGAAAAAATAGTGTTAAATCCATAAAATATTAAGAGGGGAAAATGTATTCAAACTTTGAATACATTAAGTCAAAAGGTTTCCATCACTTTGACTCTTTATATGCAACTCCTTCAGACCAAGCTCCTTGAGAAGTGGATGAGATGCTAGAGCATATCCTTGAAATAATCACAGAAACAGATAAATTCCTCCCTCATTGTGGAGTTCAAGGAAGACAGGATCAACGTTTCAATCTCATCACTCAATCCAAAGAAACCTATAGGTTGGAATGGATTTTCAATAAGAATTTATAGCTATTTTTTGTGTTTGATCAAATTCAATCTGGTTAGAATCCTAAGGTATGTCTGTAAATCTTCAAGAATAGAGGAGCCCATAAATGCTATGATTTTTTCCTTAATTATGAAAGAATATAATACATCCTCCTTATCCTTTTTATACATATTGCTCACGTCTCCTAGAATATCTTGTCCAAAATCCTTTCCAATTGCTTAAAACCCTTGCCTCCAAGACTTATTTTGGAAAATCAAAGTAGGTTTCTTTCCAATAGGAAAATTATAGATAATATTATAATCATTCAAGAAGCCATCCATTTTAGGAAGTCCAGGGGAGATAGAGGAATGGCCATTAAATTGGATATGGCCAATTCTTTTCATCAATTCAACCACTCCTTCCTCATTCAAATCCTTTCCGAATTTGGCATTTTTCAACACTTCATCAACCTAATAAATTCATGTGTTACACTAAAATTTGTCACCATGACTATTTGCAGTCAGTATGGCTCCATCAATAACCATATTGTCCTCCTTGGCAAGTCTTATACCTCTGCTCCTCATGTCAAACTCCAAAAAAGAGAGAAAGCCTTTAAAAAATCAATATAACTCTGGTTCCGCACTTTCTCTTACTCTTACCTGCGGGCATGCACCTCAAGTACATAATACCTGCGTACTAGTACGCACTTTTGCTTTGTGCACAGAGCGTAGACGCACCTGTGTAAATAGGTTGCCTGCGTACCCTGTCAAAAATTTGAAAAATTTTAATTTTTCTCTTTTTTATCAGTTTAGAATTTGTTTATAGGTTTTAGCCATTGCCCGGACCTGCTTGTTCCCTGTCAAAAACTTTCCTTGCTTAATTTCATTGGCATTCCTACTCTAAGATTTTATCAATTGGGTGTTTTGAGTCTCTTCATGAGAAATTCTTGTTTTGATTTCCTTTGGTCATTACTTGGAGGTTTGTCTCAGTCTTTTCACAATTTTGCATCTTTTTTCTTTTATTTTTGCAAAAAAAAATTCCCCCTCATTTGCCGGGGGGGCTAAATTGTGTATGAGTGTTAATCGCCTTTGAGTGTTTTTATTTTTTGATCTTTGGAACTCTCACCCAATTTTCTCGACTTGCACTTGATTGGTTCTTAGATTACATTAGAATCATCTTGTGTTTGAGAATTCTCTTGCATAGATCACATTTGCATAATTAGAATTCTCATTTTCAGAATATGAATGAAAAATGTGCATAGATTACATTTGCATACTTTTCAAGTGAATTGTGCATAGATTACAATTGCATAGTTTATATTCTGAAAAATCAATCGTAGATTTAGATCAGTTTTCTTTGATTTGAATTTACACAAAAATAAAAATAAAAAAAACTATTTTGGAATTGATTTGCATTAGTTTTTCTTGATGAAATTAGTGCATTAGAGAAGTTGTTATATTTTCTCTTAGTGACCAATTTTTTGCATTGTTGGAAGTGAATGGAAACTCTCTCCTTACTTTAGTTAGGATTCATCGAATTGAAAGGATTACATTATCATATTCGATTGCATTCAGTTTTGAGTCGGGTCATAACACCATTGGTTTCGTATCCATTTACCCATTTGAGTAATAACAGCCTTAATAACACATCGCTTAATTAAAATTCATCTAGTAATATTTTTATTTTCTAGGGCTCTGATACACCAACATAGCTTAGGCTAGTGTCTTGGAGTAGGGAGTAATTAACTCTCCAAGACAGTAAAACAAAAAAGTAGTTGTATCTTGCGGTAGGAAGAAATCCAATTGTTGCATTTATACTCTGGGAAAGCTCCTCTTAAAGGAGAAGCACGAGATCGTGTCTGAACCAGTGTGGGAATCAATCCTTCCTCATTGGGAACGACGCCAGATATTCACGTATTAAAAACGGTAAACCTCGGATTAACCATTGTCGAGGAGCCTGGGGTCACTTGTTGGTAAACCTTGGATTATGTCAAGGAGCCTTTAAGGGGATTGAGCTTGCTACTCTGCCCTTGCGTGCATATCAGATCGTAGACTGTTCCCCCAGGTATATTTGTTTCGATTGGTAACCTTAGTGGCCATATTTTTTAGGATTCTTCCTGAGGTGACAGTGGTGGGAAAATCCCACTGTACCTGGAGTAGACGTCGGTTAGACTCACTTGTATTTTCTGGGGGTTTCACTTCACTCGAGACGGTTAAAGTGGAGGAACTTGTGCCAGTCTATTCATTAAGCAGGTTGTCGGGGTAACTGTTCCAACCGCCATTTCTGTATTGGATTCTGCGACGTTGGATTTCATCACCAACTAGTGTTTTCGATACGGAAAGTTACTGTTTGTGTGTGGTTTGACTCCTAGATTTGATAGTGCATGTTAATTTGTTTGTTTTTACTTTTAGAGACCATAGGTGTGAATTGTGAATTTTAATTGTTAGGTGTGAATTGTGAATTGTTAATTTTAGTTTTAAATTGTTAATAAAATTCACTGAAGTTGAATATAATGGCAACTGTTCCGGAATTTACCAACCTAGGAACCCCTCTTAACGAGGATCCTAGTACTTTTCCTTTCTTTGGAAATGTTGGTCCTCCTTATATGGCTACTTTGTCATTACCTGGATTTACAATAGGTTTACCGATATGGTTATTTTCAACTTCGTTGGCCCCAAATACTCCAATTGTTCCACCTCAACCGAATGCTTCACCTCAACAGAGTTCACCATCTCAACATCACCAACCTTCTGTTGGCCCTTTACCTTCTTCGCCTAATTTTTCTTCCTCCATTTCTTCCTCTTCGCTTGGTAAAAGCCTTGATGCTAGTAACCAGGTGGCTAAGAAGAAGAAGAAAGGGAAGAAGAAGAAGAAGAAGAAGCAAGATAAGAAATAAGTCAACCAACCAACCACGACTGTAAGTGTTAGTTGTGTTGAGGAAAACTCCGACATGCATCGCAAACCCAAATACCCTTGCAGGCTTTGTAAGGGTGACCACTTCCTTATCAATTGTCCTGGTATTCCAAAGGTCCTGGAAGTATGGTTAGAAAAATCTCATCAACTTTCCATTGATCCATCAACTAGTGATAGTCAGGTTCCTGGGAAAAAGGGTAAAGTTAGGTTTCCTTGTAAGTTATGCAAAGGGAGTCATCAAACTCACATTTGCCCTCACATGGATGAAGCCTCAAAATTGTTGGAAAACCTTACTGTTCCATAGCAAGAATTTCCAACTGGTTACCGTAAACTTTCTCCCAACCTACCGTCAACTGACGGAGTGATTGATCTAGTTTCAAGTACAGTCGATCACACTCTTCCATTGGAGAGTGAAAATCATATCACTCAGGTTGATGATCCATTAGTTGATCAAGTGGTCGATTCAATTTCACATTTGGTCGACCCCACTTTCCCTTTAGAGAGTGAACTTCATACCGCTCAGGTTCTTCTCGTTACATCAGATTCTTCTATGCCGGGGGGCATTTCACCTATTTCTACAGAACCCCCTCCAAGTACTGAGGTCTTTTCCTTTGATTGGAATAGACTGACAGAACCTCGTCTTCCTTCCTCCATCCCTTTCCAAATCATTGTCAAGGCTGGTGGTAGGGACATACATCGTACTCAGGTAGATGAAGGTGCTTCTGTTAGTATTTTATCCTCAATTGTTTGGAAAGCTTTGGGTTCCCCTCAGCTTGCGCCTATTACGCAGAATCTGAAAGCTTTTAACAGAACCATTAGTGAAACTTTAGGGATCCTTCCTAAGTTTTCTATTACCTTGGAAGGTAAAACTGTTTGTATTGATCTTATGGTAGTTCGAGGTCCCTTGGATTTCAATTTACTCCTTGGGCGAGACTATGTTTATGCAATGAAAGTTGTCGTATCGACACTCTTTCGCGTAATGTCTTTCCCTCACAATGGGAGTATTGTGACTGTAGACCAGCTTTCGTTCCCTAGTCTTGTTTCAACTACCAATAATATGACACCCCTAAATGTTCCTGATTCTAAAGTGGTATCTACCCTGCCACGGGTTAATTATGTGGCAACTGGTCCCATGTTTTCAGTTACCGATGTAAGTGAGCCTCTCACTGTTTGCTCATCTTCCTTTGATTTAGATCCGGTAATTGACATGGAAAACTCTATGGGATTACTTGAACACGATGTTCTTATCCCTTTTGAGTCCCTTGACATGTGTTCCTTCCAGAGAAGCATTCTTCCTTCTCATGAAGACCTCTTGGAAGCCATGATCAAGGTGTGTCCATTGACATGTCTTTCTTCCAGTTGGAAGCCATGATCAATGTTGAGAGGATAGTTTTTTCTTGTATCAACCTCGTTAAAAAATGAAACAAGGGTTGTGAGGAAAGTTCCTTTTACTGTGTCAACCTCGTTAAAAAATGAATCAGTGTGTGCGAGGATAGTTTTTTCCCGTCTCAACCTCATTAAAAAATGAAACTGGATGTAGCGAGGATAGTTTTTTCCTGTGTCAACATCGTTAAAAAATGAAACGGGCTGCCATGAAGACAGTTCTTTTCCTGTGTCAACCTCGTTAAAAAATGAATCAGTTGGTCGAGGATAGTTCTTGTTACTGAGTCAACCTCGTTAAAAAATGAATCAGGTATGAGGATAGTTCTTTTCTTGTGTCAACCTCATTAAAAAATGAAACAACTCCCTTTTCGAGTAGAGTCTTGAAAGTAAACCTTCATTCCATCCACCTGGTTGGATGCAATGAAGCTTGGGGGGCATGTACCTCGCTTTGCATCGTTATGCTGGGGGCATGCGAACTTCTGGAGCATAGTTCCTTGTCTTGTGTCAAGCTCGTTAAAAAATGAAACAAGGAGTCTTGATCATAGTTCCTTGTCTTGTGTCGAGCTCTTTAAAAAATGAAACAAGGGTAGGTTATATAGGTAAATTGTAGAGAGTAGTTATGAGCATAGTTCCTTGTCTTGTGTCAAGCTCGTTAAAAAATGAATCAAGGATTTTTTGAGCATAGTTCCTTGTCTTGTGTCAAGCTCGTTAAAAAATGAATCAAGGTTTTTAGAGGATAGTTCATGTTACTGAGTCAACCTCATTAAAAAATGAATCAGGTAGATTGTAGGTTATATAGGTAGATTGTAGAGAGTAGACATGAGCATAGTTCCTTATCTTGTGTCAAGCTCGTTTAAAAAATGAAACAAGGGTTTTGAGGATAGTTCTTTTCTTGTGTCAACCTCACTAAAAAATGAAACAACTCCCACGAGTCTTTCCAAGATTTCGAAAAGTAAACCTTCATTTCATCCACTTGGTTGAATGTAATGAAGCTTGGGGGGCATGTACCTCGATTTGTGTCATTATGCTGGGGGCATGTGAACTTATAACAAGCATAGTTTTTCGTTTCAAGCTTGCATAAACATGAAACCGGATCTGAGCATAGTTCTTTTCCTGTGTCAAGCTCGTTAAAAAATGAAACAAATCCTCCTCTAATTGAGTCGAGAGTTTGACTAGATCTCATAAATGTTAGTTGTATATTTAGGTTAGTTATTTCAGTTTTTTGCATAATTTTCTTACAGTTTAGGTCGAGTCTTTCAAATGATCTCGTAACTCAACCTTCATTTCATCCAACTGGTTGAATGAAATGAAGCTGGGGGGCATGCGCTCTAGCAGTTATGCTTAGGGGGCATATGCGCTCTAGCAGTTATGCTTAGGGGGCATCAAGCACAGTTTTATCTCTGTTTCAAGCTTGTGTAAAAATGAAACTACTTTGAAGCATAGTTTTTCTCTGTTTCAAGCTTTTGTAAAAATGAAACATATCTCGAGTCAATTTTAGTTATTTTCAAGACTCGTTAAACTCATGAAAATCCCGAGATTATTTTGCTATCTTTCATTCTCGTAAAACAAATGAAAATGCCGAGTTCTTTTTGTCTTTTCCTGCTCGTAAATTAAATTGAAAGTCGGCCATATGAGTACATTTTTATCATTTTTTCGAACTCATTAAAACTTACGAAAAAATGAAAACCATGAGTACATTTTTATCGTTTTTTTGAACTCATTAAAACTTACGAAAAAATGAAAACCATGAGTACATTTTTATCATTTTTTCGAACTCGTTAAAACTTACGAAAAAGTGAAACCTTAGAGTCATCTTCAAGCCCTTTTCTGACTCCTAAAACATGAAAAGATTGCTGAGCGTTTCTTTTACACTCGTTAAAACGGAATTAAAAGACGGTCCACTTACAGCTCTTTTCCGACCGTAAAAAACATGAAAAGATTTCCGGATTTTTGTCGTTTCAAATTCGATATTGGTTATAAAACGACGTGTCGTTGATCGCTTTTTTACTTTTTCGGATCAGTGACACTAATAACGAAAAGTACTCCTTGGTCGTAAAAGATCAAGCGGTTCTCTAAAGTATTATTTTATACTTTTTTGGGCTTGGGAGACACAAATTTACGAAAAAAGGTCAACCATGGAGTCTTCTTAAGTTTTTCAGACTCTCTAAAATTGAAAAACGCCGAGTTTCTCCTATACTGGACTCGTTAAAATTTCACAGTAAAGGACCTGTTCGATTACAAACAGGAACGGACCACTCCTTCTTAGGATTAGAATCTAAACTAAGTTGGACTCATCCGAAGGATGAGCTTATAATCAAGCAAATGTTATCCTCCTCAAGCTTGTAAAAAATAAAGAGGTACTTGCCAGAAATGGTGGGGGAAAAGAGAGAAAAATGAGCCTATTTGTTACACTTTGTCTCGGAAAAACCTTATCACCACTCTTGAACATGACACTTTTCATTCACCTGGGTTGGGAAATCCTTTGCCTAACAGTTGATCAAACCACATTGAAAGTCTTCAGCCAGTTTCTGGGTATTAACTTTGGGTCAATTGTCACCAAGCCATCTGTTGTGTCGTTATGTGTTCAAGAGGTCACTGCAAATAAACCATTCATCTGCAAAATATCTGTCATCCATCTTGACCATCCCTGAGTCAGTCCTTACAGCTACATTTCTTCAACTTGATCTATGGTTTCGTGTTGTGGGCTTGCCTGCAACAGGTCACTTTCTATCGACATCAGCACATTATCTAGAAATATGATCTAGGAATCACCAGTACCTTGAAATCTGCATGCCTCAATGGCAAGTTTCTCGCCTTTGACAACAGGTTACATCAATGACCTTCGATCAAGGGATTTTGTGATATGTTCGACATCAACACATTCATTCACATCTCATGGATTGTACTGAGTACTTTGAGAGCCATTGACATCACTGGTGGTTTCTCTCACACTTGTTAATAGTTTACATCATTGACTAGTAATCAAGTGGTTTCTACCATGTTCGACATCAACTCATTTATTCGCATGGATAGAATCGTACTATTTCGGGAAGTAGAAATGAAGACCTTGGATCTAGTTTTTGCCATCCAGGCTGCGAGGAGTTTTGTATTCATTATACAGTAGACTAATTATAAACAGATGGTTGCGTCCATACTGTGTCTACAAGTGTCTATGATTATGATGTATTGCAAAATCATTCCTATATCAGAGTAGTAGTTAGTTTTTTAGTTAAGTTTTTGACCTGAGTATGGAATGCCTACCTCAGTGATGATATGATCTCATATATGTATTTTGTGTTGAATATTCGCAGGTCCCGACTGGGCTCTCCACAAGATAATCCTCGAAATGATCAAGTGCTTCACCCTACCTAGATGATATAAAACCCTAATCTACTACAGACCTCACACTTTAGGGGGCAATCTGTTACACTAAAATTTGTTACCATGACTATTTGCAGTCAGTATGGCTCCATCAATAACCATACTGTCCTCCTTGGCAAGTCTTATACCTCTGCTCCTCATGTCAAACTCCAAAAAAGAGAGAAAGCCTTTAAAAAATCAATATAACTCTGGTTCCGCACTTTCTCTTACTCTTACCTGCGGGCACGCACCTCAAGTACATAATACCTGCATACTTGTATGTTCTATCTGTAAAGGGGTGGGTGCGTACCCCTGTAAAAGTCAAAAGGCGCAAGTTTTACTTCAAAAAACTTACTTGCGGTCGATTCTAGAGCATTCTAGAAGATGGTTTGACGTGGATTGAGCGCCTCCAGATGGTTCATGCATCCCAATGAAAGAGGAACTTATCCCATGAAGAGGGGAGCTCTCCCATTGAAAGAGGGGCTTATCCCATTGATGGTGGACTTGTTTAACTTCCTCCAAAGCATTATAAATACAGGCATTGGGCCAGAGGCAAAGGAGGTTGAAAGCTGAACATTCCTAAGGGTAGATGCTGCTGGAATTAGGACTCCCTTATAGAGCTTGAGATGAGAGATTCCCATCCTTTCTTAGCTTCATTTGGAAGTGGGTGAGCTGATCAAAGTAAAGGAGAACTCTTGTTGGACCCTGGGAAGGACCTGCACAACACCAAGGCACTGGTTGTAATGGTTTCTTTTGTTTCCACTTAATACAATTAAGCTCATTTTTCTCAACAAGTTGTTATACATAATTTGTTTCATATACTCCTTGGTCTTTATGATGAATATGTTTTATTTTATGAGTTATTCAGGTGTTATGTAATCGTTTGCTTGTTAGTGAATGCAGGTTTCGAAGAGAAGGAGGAGCTCATCTGGATCGGAGAGATTGGACTGCTACAAAGCGTTGGACTAAAGGTATGTTATAAACACCTGATTGCTTGTATTCTAAATGCATATTTAGGGAAAGATAGTTCTTAATTGTCTTGTTTGTCACTAGAAAGCCTTAGCTTCTAGGGAGGTCGTTTTTGTCCGCAAAATTGACTCTTTCCGCATGACAGCATGTATTGGATCACCCAAAATATGCTTATTAATCAATGGATGTTCATATTCTTTTCTCTGCTAAAAGACGTCTAAGGAAAGGCTACCAACTATCACCTCTTGTCTTTATTCTAATGGTTGATTCCTTGAGTGGGAAGTTGGAAAATGAAAGAATAACAGGTCAAATCTATGAGATTAATATTATTCATGGTCTCAAAATATTTAACCACTATTAATTTGTAGTTGATGCCATATTTTTGGGTGGTGCTTCAGTTATCATATCTTTCAAGTTAAAAGTTGTCTTATACTCCTTCCTTTGAATATAAGGAGGGATAATAAACAACCAAAAATCTCAAATTTATGGATGGAATCTTAGCAAGTAAGTTCTAAGCTCCCATATTTTTTCTACAAAGACTACTAAAACTCTTTTACTGTTATTTATCTCATAATTCCTATCAACCTTCACTCCCTCTCCTCCTCTCATTGAAAAAAAAAATTGTTTCCAAAATAAATAAAAAGCAAAATTATGAACTCCTAGGGATCTCAATGGTTGAACCTGGCTAGGAGTTTAGTCCTTTCGAAAATTGATATACCATCCATTCCCATTTTTCAATTCTCTTCCCTTTTAGCCCCTTCTATTGTAAATGTTCACATCTCAAACAAACTTCGAATAGTTCTATGGGAAGGAGCAAAAATTCATCCAAAAAAAATCATCTCGTGAACTAGGAAACCATTAGGGCTCCCTATCCTTCTGGTGGGTTGGAACTCAAAGACCCCCATTTAGGTAATATAGTAATGCGGTGGGGAATAGTATGGTTATTATTCATTGAGAAATTAGAATGGTGGAAAAAAGTGTTACTTAGCAAGTATGTCAAGTGACCTAGGAAGAAATATATCGATTTTTTCATCCAAGAAAAGGTAGGGTCTCCAATATGGAAATATCTAAAAGAAACACTAGCCATCATCAAGGAAAAATTATCATGGAGCCTCAGTAATGTTTGAGATGTCAACTCAAAGATAGATAACATCAAATGAATTCCCTCTTTAGCTAAGAATTCCTCCTTATCCCCTCTAAGGAAATGGTTGGATAGTATTGGGAAAACTTTTCTTATGGACGTTTCTACATGGATGAAGATGGTATATGGATTGGTTGGAATTTTTGTCCTTATCGAAGGAAAACTTGCATAGAAACTTGTTATGCAAACTAATAATTCAATAGAATAATATGCTATCTTCAAAGGTATTTCCTTGGTCAGATCCCTTCACCCTAATCATCTAAAGGTTTTTGGAGACTCGCAAGTGATAATAAGATACATGCATGAAGGGTATAAGGCCAAAGATATAATATTAGTAGCCATCATCAACCAATATATCTCAGGTTCACCTTCTAGGATGTGATGTCAAATGGTTCCACATTAAGTGCAAAAATAACCAACTATCAAACTCACAAGCCAATCTGACTATCAACAAAAAAGGGTGAGAGGGGGGTGAGGGGTTCATTTAAAAGAACAAATGGAACTCATCCTATACCATATCCTTATGGATTAACAAGTGCCATGTCACAGTTGCATCGAGTATATCAAGTCATGCATGGCATACACTCACTGTCCTATGCCATGATGATGAGTTATGTCACCTACAAAGGTTTTATTACCTCTTGTCCTCTCCCATGCTTCCATTGTGGGATTTATTAAGCCTTTCATATGGCTTTCATTCTGGGAAGTCAACTCATAGAGAATGTTGATAGTCTGACAAGCCATTGTAACAGAAAAATAAATGAAATTGCTTAATAGAAAAAGATGCTGACAAATAATCTTATCTCTATGTTACCTGTGATCACGATTTGCGAGATGACAACAAGGTTGTGGGGACGACTCTCCACCCAACCGTAGGCTCAATTGTGCAAGAAGTATGCTACAACTAGCCACCCCCGAGCCTCAATCAACGTACTAATGCCAGTGTTCCTAAGTCTTAGTATACCATTCTACCAAGAGAATGAAAGATAGAATCTCGGAATGATAGAATGCCGGAATGCCTCTCATCTTCCTCACCATCTATTAAATAGAACAACATTGGAAGGGGAACCACATGCACACACTCCATGTGTCTACATGCAACTTTCCTTTGATTTTTAGTTTTCTTGTTTTATTTCTTTACTTTTCTTTTGATTTTTAGCTTTCTTGTTTTATTTCCTTCTTTTGATAGTTTTCTTGTTTTATTTCTATTTATTCTGATTTAGAGTTTTAGTATAGTTATTACTATTTTTATTTTTATTATTTTTATTTATTTTCTTGTATATTTTTAAATATCATTTATTATTTATGATTTATTATTTTTATTATTTATTATTAAGTGATTTATTATTTATTTGTATTATTTATTATTTTTATTATTTATTATTTATTATTATATTATTATATTATTATTTTTATTATTTATTATGTATTATTAAGGGAAGGGATATTACAGCCATCATGTGGCATTGAATGAGATAAAAGATGTTTTGATTTGGTTATTTTTACCCACCCCTGTTACACAATATTTTGTCACATTCCCAACTTTGTACTTGAAGTGTCGTCCTTTGTGCCATTGCCATCACAAATGTCATAAGGTGACAAAAGTTATGTAAACTCATTCACCATGAATTATATTCTCAACACATCCTTGAAGAGATGGAGATCTAATGTCTTGAAGTAGTTATGGAAAAACTTGTGAAAAACCCTAATTTGCAAGACCAACACTACTTTTAGTAGGAAAATCCATGTTGGTAACCTTTTGTATTACTAGTGACTAGAATTGGCAGCGCAAATTTTGATAGGAAAATTTGTATTGGTCCTCTTCAGGCAGTTTCTCCAAAAATGGAGCAAAATATTCTCTTACTAGAAGCCTCAAGATCGGTGAGCTGGTAGTTATTAGCTGAAGATATGGTCAAGTACTCCCATTTACAGCCTTTGATCCTACCTTTAGGGATCTTACCTTTGGGATAAGGACCTTCTTCCCCCTTTGGTGGATCTGTAACCTCCTCTCCATCACTATAAATCCGTTCTTCACTTTCCTCAATGGGTTGGTCATTGTTGGTTGCCATTCTTCTGCTCGATTGTGCTTAGATGCTTCCATTTTAGTGAGAGAGGAAAGGAGAGCTTGTTAAGTTTGGCTTGGACTTGGAACCATCCTAAAGGAGGCCTTCAACATCAAGGCACCGTTCGTATGCTTCCCTCTTTGATTTAATCAATAATATAAAGCATGCTTTACTTCCCATAAGCTTGTCTATGATATTTTTCTTAGTAAAATACTCCTTGATCTATTGTATAACTTACATTGGAATGCATATGCTACAATCTCTCTTTTTGTTGTCTTTTGATCTCTCTTGCAGGTATTCAGATGCAAGTAATAGAGAGGAGCGAGCCTGGGAGCTAAGGGATCAGGATCATCATCAAAGGTCGAGTGTATTAGAGAGAGGTAAGCCATCTCCATTTCTCATTTGTCATTATGATTTAGGTTAGGGAATTTCACTTGTTTTTTCATGGTATTTACTAGACCCACACATTGGGCTAGAGGGATCGCTTCTATCCGTAGAAGGGATTCCCTGGGTAACAAATTGGCAACTCCATTGGGGAAGCCTATATCCTTTTCATCCTCCTTTTGTTTTTTGACTTCTTGTTAAGTTTGGCCAATTGTTGAAAGGTTCTTTGTTTTGATTGATTTTCAGTATGTACTCTGAATTTTCGGTGTCTTAGAGTATTGGGTCTAGAGGTTCTTCTTGAGCCTTTGTTTTTTTCCTAAAATTTCCTCGCTCAGCATGTGTTTTATTAGTGACAGTCGCACTGACAGCCCCGGTTTTTCCCCGTACAGTCATGTTGAAAACGCTGTCTTCCACTTTTTACCCACGCTGAAGACAAGCATGAGTTTTACTATGAAAAGTAGTGTTGCTAGCATAGCTTTTTCTATGAAACGTAGCGCTCATGACCCTGTCAGCATGGGTTTTGTTATATAAAGTAGTGTTGATCCTTGAATGTGAGAATTTGTAGGCCTATACTAAAAAATCTAGTGTGTCCAAGTCTCTAAGGTCTCTTCTCTACTTTATCTGCATCAGTCTCTGTCGGTATGCTTCTGATTTCTTTGTGGAATGCAAAAGATTGTCTCTTGCTTGAAGTGGTAAAAAATCATATTTTGATTGAGTTTTTTCATGTTTTGAGATGATTGAGATCATTTTTTACTACTTGTGTGCTTGAGAATTATTGATTTTTTTGTTAATTAAATAGTGATTTATCTTTTGCATTGATTAAATGAATCGATTTTGCATTGAATTAGTTTTCATTTCAAAAATTTTACTTTTTGTTAAAATTGCATTAGATCACTTGCATGAAAAGTTGCTTTTTGGAATTAATTATTGGAAATAGATCACATTTTTCAATAATTGAAAACTAAATGGTGCATTAGTTTCATTAAATCATTTAAAGAAAAAATAAAAGCATAATTCATATAAGTGCATCTTAGGAAAAGTGAAAATCATTTTTACTTTTTGGCATTGCATTTGGAAAGTGAAAGTGAAAGATCTAGTTAGGAAAGATTTGTTTGTTGCATTCTTCATTACTGTATCATTGTTTGAATCTCTTCCCTTACTAGATTAGCTTTCATCAAAATGGAAAGAATCATTTTCTCATGATAGTTTCATCATAGAAGTTCAGGTGGCATCGTTTTGAGCCCTAAAACTGAAACTTAATTGAAGATAAACTTAAAATTTACCTTAATTAACCTAAGGAGAATTTGAAACTTAATGAAAAAATTTAGAGGTCTAGGCTAGAGACATGTTTCGGCATCTATAAACCTAGCAGTTATCGTTATCTGCTAGTGTTGTATCCTGGGGGTAATATCTTGTTCCACGTACGGAAGTATATAGGATCATTCTCCAGTAATTTTGGGTATATCGGAGGTGCTCCACATATGGAAAGCATATGGGAACACTCTCATCAAATGGTTATGCATTAGACACCACTAACATAGACTTGTGCTCCCCGTACCATCACGTATATATTGGGAGACCCCACTAGGTTGTTATCCTTTAGCCAAAGGTAACCACGCCAACTGTCTTGTAGATGTGATACACTGAACATATTATTCGGGGGGATTGGTCATTATATGTTAAGTTCTTGATTTCGCCAACGTGTATATAGAAGTTCACTGATACTTGGTAAACCATTTTTCCTAGTTACCCCATTTTGATTTATTTGTTGTTAATTTCTAAAATTAATTGACTGCGAAATAATATCCTTCTTGTGGAAATACTCCTTAGTAGATCTTAGGTTGAGACTAATGGAAACAGTTCTGAGTCTACAAACCAAGGAAACCCCTCTAACGGGAATCCTAGTCCTTTTCCTTCTTTTGAAAACGGTGGTGCTCCCTATATGGCAACATTGTCCCTTCCTAGGTTTACCATTGGTTTTCTAGTTTGGTTATTTTTGACCCCTATGGTTCTGAATGTCCAAACTGCTCCTCAACCAAAATCTCCTCCACCTTAGCAGTGTTAGCCTCTGGTTGATATTAAAGTTGAACCTTTACCTTATTCGCATGTTTGGTCTTCTTCCTCTTCTTCCTCTTTGTTTGGTGAAAGCATGCAAGCTAGTAACTAGGTGGATAAGAAGAAGAAGAAAAATAAGAAAAACACCAACCAAGTAGTCATTGCTACTGATGCAACTGATGTTTAAAAATCTTCCAACCAGCCCAGAAAAGTGAAATTCCCTTACATGTTATGTAAGGATGACCACCTTCTTAAAGATTGCCCTAGTATTCCCAAGGTATTAGAAGTGTGGTCCATAGGTTACCATCAACCTTCATCTTCAGCCTCTTGTGGTGCAAGTAAATTCTAAGTGCGAACGCAAACAATTCCTCTAGCCCGAGAGAGCGGGTCTAGCCACAAATAAACAATCTATGAAAAACTTCCTTAACCTAGAATCAAATAAGAGGGCCTACCTCTTAGAATGCTATTCCACTTGATGATGGTCTTGCTTCATTTCTCCAACTACTTTTCTTTTCCTTCCTTCGAATACCTGAAACAAGAAAACAAACAACAGAAACAAATGTGATAGCATACAAATTTCATTCAGCCTACTTAATAGGTCAAGGAACATTAAGCCATCAAATTTAAGATAACACTTCAATGTAGGAAATCAATCAATAGTTGTATTGATATGAGTTCAGAAAGAGATTACAACCAATGCCTTGACGTTGCTTGTCTCCTCCGACGTATCCAAGTTCCCACACTTCTGCTAGAATCTCATGGACAAACCCAACAATGGAATTTTTAAGGCTTCTTCCATTTATTCTCAAACCAAACCAAACACACTATTCTCCCTCAAACATAAACTAGAGAGCTACAAGCTATAGATGTCGTGATGATTATTCAAGCTCCAAAAATACTAAGACTGAAGCTAGTGTAGCTTGTAAAAGGAGGGGTTTCTATAGCATGGATGGAGAGGATATGGTTCCTCTTATCATGGGAGAAGGCCTTATCTCTTGGACTGGTTCCATCCTAATAGGGGAAAGGAGCCCAAACTGACTTCCTCAGCTCCATCTAGCCCAACCATTTACCAGACTTTCGTTACAAAGTTTCTAGACCTAGAAGCTTCGACTCCATATTTAAAAAACTTTCCAAAAGAGGTCGATGCGACTGAGAAAAGGCTCAGTAGCATCGTACGACACTAGTCCTGGTTTTAATCTTTGCAAATCAGCGCGAGGAGGAAACTGGTCATTAGCGTCAGTTTTGTAAACTAGGGTCAAAACGAAGATTCTTGGAAAATGATGCAAAAGGGAATCATTCTGCTCATGAAGAGGGACATAATGGGAGTTTCTTCATGATGGGAAATCATATAGGGTTCACTGTAGAGGTCCTCCAGGATTGTGGAATGGGGAGTACATGGACAGTGACAAAATGTTTTGTAACACCTCTGTAGATCATGCTGGTGATAAACCTTCAACTAGTGACAGTAAATCCCATGGGAAAAAGGGAAAAGTTAAATTTCCTTTTAGGTTATGTGAGGGGCATCATCCTATTAACCTTTGTCCTCTTATGGATGAAGCCTCAAAAGTGTTGGATAAATTTTCTGCTTCTTGACCTCGTCTTCCCACTAATTATGGGAAGCTTTCCCTCAAACCTCCACTAATTGATCAAGTGATTGATCAGAACTCATCTTTGATCAATCCCACTCTCTCTAAAGCTAAATCCCATGAGTTTGTTCTCGATCAACCATTGTTTGAGAAAATGGTTGACCCAATTCCTCTTTTAGTTGATCATATTCATCCTATAGCGAGTGAAGTTCATACTGCTCAAGTTTTTCTGGTTTCTTCAGATTCCAAAGAATTAGGGGGAAATCCTCGTGTTCCTATAGTACAGTTGGGTGATCCTCCTATTCCCATGGTACAGGGGGGAGATCCTCCTATTTATACAATCCAAGGAGGCAATCCTGTCTTTTTTGTAATGCAAGAGAGAATTTCTCCCATTCTTATGGCACCACCTCCAAGTAATTTAATCACTTTCTTTGATTGGAGTTGACTGGAAGGATATCTTCTTCCTTCTTACATGCCTTTTCAAATCACAGTACATGCTTATAATATACCCGTACCTGGCACAGTCATATATGAAGGTGCATATGTTGGTATTTTGTCCTCAACTACTTGGCAAGCTTTAGGTTTTCTGTAACTTTTTCCTATTACCAAGAATTTGTTAGCTTTTAACAAAGGAACCAGTAAATCATTAGGGATATTTCCCAAGTTGCCTATTACTTTGGGAGGAAAGACCATCTATCTCGATGTGATGGTTTTCTAGGGCCCTTTAGATTTAAATTTACTCCTCGACTATGACTATGTTTATGTCATGGGAGCTCTTATTTCTTCTCTCTTTTGTGTGATATGTTTCCTGCACGAAGGAAGAATTGTGGCCATTGATCATATTTCATTCGTTGGTCTTAATTTTACTCTTTATCAACCATATTCCCTAAATGGTCCATCTATGCAAGTGGTATTATCCCTGCCAGAGGTTAATTATGTGGCCACCTGTTCCATGCCCATGTCTACTAATGATCTAGTCAGTGATATAGTGCATCATGTATTGGAGACATTGAAACCTGATCTTTCCATTAGATCCCTTGACAAGTATCCTTTCCAGAGTGTTTTTCTCCCATCTGATGAGGACCTCTTGAAATCTATAGCCTTTTGTAGTCCATGATCAAGGTGTCATGAGGATATTTCTTTTACTATGTCAACCTCATTAAAAAATGAAATAGGTTCCCATAAGGATAGTTCTTTTACTATGTCAACCTCGTTAAAAAACAAAATAGGTGTCATGAGGATAGTTATTTTACTATGTCAACCTCATTAAAAAATGAAATAGGTTCCCATGAGGATAGTTCTTTTACTATGTCAACCTCATTAAAAAATGAAATAGGTGTCATGAGGATAGTTATTTTACTGTGTCAACCTCGTTAAAAAATGAAATAAGTCCCCATGAGGATATTTCTTTTACTATGTCAACCTCGTTAAAAAATGAAATAGGTTCCCATGAGAATAGTTCTTTTACAATGTCAACCTCGTAAAAAAATGAAACAAGGTGTCATGAGCATGGTTCTTTTCCTGTGTCAATCTCATTAAAAAATGAAACAAATCCCCTTCAAATTCAAGTCTTTAATTATATCTTGTAAAATCCCAGTCTTGTCTTGATCCAGACTTAAACCGGAACGCAACAAAATACAGAGATAACCATGTACACAAAGATGCAGTGGATTCATTAATAGAAAATACTGAAATATGCTTACAACCAGAAATGGAAATAAACTAGCTAGGGCGATGGTAGCTTATATCTGAGAAGAGATGTGTGGCTACATGCCTCTGAACTCTCTTGAACTGTGTTACCATGAGGCTCGAAGGCCTATTTATTGTTGAGAAACAATGGAAAACCCTTCACATTCCAAAACCTAACCCTAGAAGATGAAACACCAAATTGTGGGCCCCGTTTTTGGGTAAGTTGGTACATCAACTTCCCGGGGTCGCGAATTGGTCGTATTATCTCCATTTGACGCGCATGATAGCCTGTTGGAAAGATCTCTCTGAGGATTATGACGGAAAAGACGATTTTTTCATAGAAAAATCGTTGGCGGTAGATTTACCAAAAAACGTCGTTTAGGGCCTCAAAATGGCTCCGGAAGTTTAGGACCCAAAAAACTGCTAAAAATAGTAAATTGCGCTATAATTAAGGAAAATGAAAAACTGAAAGGGACAGTTGTGGGGGTCCTGATGGGATAGGTGGGTGGCCACCGACATCCACCTGGATCAAGTCTTTCACTTGATCTCATAAGTGAACCTTCATTACATCCACCTATTAGTAACCAGTAGTCTACTTAGGTGAATGAAATGAAGTTTGGGGGGCATGTACCTCGAATTGAGTCATTACGTTGGGGGCATGGAAACTCATGTCAAGCACAGTTTATCTTTGTTTCAAGCTTGTGTAAAAATGAAACCAAATTCAAGCATATTTTGTCTTTGTTTCAAGCTTTTGTAAAAATGAAACCAAATCCAAGCATAATTTTTTCTCATGTTTCAAGCTTGTAAAAAAAAAGAAACCATCTTCAATTATACTCAAGCGTAGTTTCCCATGTTTCAAGCTTGTGTAAAAATGAAACCATTCCCACTTTACCTCTCATGATTGCCACATTTATCAGCCTATTTTTGTTAGATGAGCCTTGGTTTTTTCATTCCATCATCATTGTTTCTTTGGTCGATCGTACGCTTTCAGTTGGTTGTTTTACCTTTGCCTAAGGAACATCTGGGATGATTGGTTTTATTAGTCAGCCTCTTGACCTTTACATGTTTTGAGCAGTTCCATCATGACTGGAACTAGTTTCTATCCTTTTATACCACTCATTCCTCAAGGAGAAGTCCTCTTTCAGCTCTTTTCAAACTCCAAAAATATGAAAATATTGTTGAGCACTTGTCATTTTGAACTCGTAGAAGTAAATGAAAATACTTCTACTCAGTATCAGTTTAACCATTTTCTAAACTGAGATAGACTAGCAATGAAAAAGGAATACCTTAGTCGAACATGGCTAAGAGGTTCGCTTGAATATTGTTATCCACCTTTTCGAATTCGAGAGACTATTTACAAAAAGGGACCTTTGGAGTTTCCTTTTTGCCTCTTTTTCAAAGTCTAAACATGAAAAATATGTCGATTTACCCCTCCATTGGACTTGTAAAACTTAAACGACACAAGACTTTTCACCATGACAAGACCATGTTTCTCCTTCCTATGACTCGTTAAATTTACTAGGATGGATTCATCTGAAGGGTGAACTTATACGAAAATCATATGTTATCCTCTTTAAGCTTGTTAACCAAAATAAATAGGTACTCTCTAGCAATAGAGAGGGGAAAATGGAAGTAAAGCATGTTTTGTACCTTGTATAAAAGGCAGCATGTCGCTCTTCAACATGACACTTATCTGTATCTCGTGTCGGGTTTGGGATATCCTCTCTTTTCCACTTGCCTTCCTAGGTTTGGTAAATATATTTGCCTCTGATTTGATCACCTCTATTGTCACCATGACCTCTGATCCAATTTTTTAGTCAAATGTTACCAAAATTCGGAGTCGTGTAGCCGATATGTTCAAGAGAAGGCTTATCTTCAAAGTCAAACTTCCTATACTTATTTGGCTCTCTCTACAACAATCCTGAATCACTCCTATCATGTTGAGATATCCTATGTTTCATGTTGATGACATGGGAAACTTTATGGCCCTCCTTTGATGGATGACTTCATGTTGACTTTAGCTCATTATCGAGGAAGATGATTTAGAAACACCCTTTCAGTACCTTGGAGCTTGCATGCCTCAATGGCAAGTTCTTCGTGTTCGATGACAGGCTTACATCATTGGCCTTCAATCGAATGATTCTGCAAGTGTTCGACTTCATCTCACCTATTCACACTTGAATATTGTATTGGTGTACCTTGAGGGTCATCGTCATTATTGGTGGTTTCTCTCGTGCCTATTAATGGTTTACATTACTGACCGGTAATCAGGTGGTTCCTACCATGTTCGACATTAACACATATATTCACATAGTTAAATTCGTACTTTGGTCGAGACAGAGATGAAGATCCTGGATCTCATCTATTAAAATCTAGGTTGTAGGAGTTATTGAGTATTCATGATTGTATACATGATCATTTTCATATGGATGGCTGCATCCATGATGTGGATCCTTAGACATGATCCTTTTCATACAAATGGTTGCATCCATGCCATGGATCCATAGACATGATCCTTTTCAAACGGGTGGCTATGTCCATACCGTGGATTATATTTTGATGCCTATTCAGATGTATTATCAGGCATATGTATACATCAGAGATGTCATATATTGTACCATGTTTGATTTGTAGGTCTCCTGACGGTGGTTTTCCAAGCTCCTTGCCTTAACTGATAAAGCACTTAAACCATCACTTCTTGTTCTACTTCCATGCTTTAGGGGACATTTGTTACACAATATTTTGTCACATTCCCATCTCTGTACCTGAAGTGTCATCCTTTGTGCCACTACCGTCACAAATGTCGTAAAGCGACAAAAGTTGTGTAAACTCATTCACCCTGAATTATATGCTCAAAACCTCCCTGAAGAGATGGAGAGCTAATGTCTTGAAGTAATTATGGAAGAACTTGTGAAAAACCATATTTGCAAGACCAACTCTACTTTTAGTAGGAAAATCTATGCTGATAACCTTTTGTCTAACTAGTGACTAGCACTGGTAGTGTGACTTTTGATAGGAAAATCTATGTTGGTCCTCTTCAGGCAGTTTCTCCAAAAATGGAGCAGAATCTTATCTTACTAGAAGCCTTGAGAACGGCAAGATGGTACTCCCATTGAGAGCCTTTGATCCTACCTTTAGGGATATTACCTTTGGGATAAGGAATTTCTTTCCCCTTTGGTGGATCTCTAACCTCCTCTCCATCACTATAAAGGTGTTCTTCACTTTCCTCAATGGGTTGGTCATTGTTGGTTTCCATTCTTCTGCTCGATTGTGCTTAGATGTTGCCATTTTGGTGAGAGAGGAAAGGAGAGCTTGTTAAGTTTGGCTTGGACTTGGAACCATCTTGAAGGAGGCCTTCAACATCGAGGCATTGGTTGTAGGCTTCCCTCTTTCATTTAATCATTAATACAAAGCATGTTTTACTTCCCATAAGTTTGTTTATGAAAATTTTCCCAGTACAATACTCCTTATTCTGTTGTATAACCTACATTGGAATGCATATGCTATGATCTCTCTTTTTGTTGTCTTTTTATCTCTCTTGCAAGTATTCAGATGCAAGGAATAGAGAGGAGTGAGCCTGGGAGCTAAGGGATCAAGATCCTAATCAAAGGTCGAGCGCATAGGAGAGAGGTAGGCCATCTCCTTTTCTCATTTTTCATTATGATTTAGGTTAGGTAAGTTTGCTCGTTTTGTCACGGTTTTTACTAGACCCACACATTAGGCTAGAGGGATCGCTTCTATCCATAGAAGGGATTGCCTGGGTAACAACACCCACCCCACCACCCCACTCTCAACTATAGGTGCAGATATGGACTTTGGGGTGTTGTGAGCTACTCATAGCTCCCTTCATCAGTGTGAATTGGAAATCCAAGGCTTACATTCTAAGTTGGATGCCATAATAAACAAATTATCACCACTAGAGGGCCCCTCTGCCAAAGAGGCAAATATCTTCTTGAGAATTTCCTTAGAGAAGAGGATTAGCAAGATGGAAAATTCAAGCATCCCTCCTTCATAGTCAAATCAATCAAGTTGCAATGCTCCTTTGGGTGATGGTGCAAATAGTGTTTCTCCAAGGAAATAACAATTCTTCTCTCTACAAATTTGGGACCACCTATTGGCAATTTAAATTAGAAACTCAAAAAATCATAGTTTTGAGTTATGTCTAGTTTCTCTTATTTTTATATCTTCAAGCTCTATATGAATCATGTAGTTTTTTATTTTTTTGGGATGATGCGTATTAATCATAGTTACCGTCAAACGGGAATTATTACCTCAAAACGGGTACTCTAGCCTAAAAACCCCAAAAAAACATGAAAAAACAACCCAAAAATGAAAATTGTGTATACCAGGACGATGTTTCTTTTAAGGGTAAATTTTCAATATTTTTTTAAATGGAAGTAAAAACCATTTTTTTTTGCAAAATGGATATAAAAAACACCCTCAAAAAAATAAGTGTTGGTTGTAAAATAACAAAAAAAAATCGGGTTACAATTTTGACATTTTTTAGCAATGGAATAAGAGATAAAATATTTGGACTTTGAAAACCGATAAAATTCCAACAATTCTCGGACATGATGTTAAAGATGAAATATCATGTCTCAAATCCTGATAATTCTAATAATTTCCATCCATGTTGTTAAAGATAAAATATATTGACTCTAAAAACCCTGAAATTGTAATTGTTTCCAACCATAGCATTAAAGATAAAATATTATGACTTAGAAAAACATTAAAATCTTGACCTTTTTTCAACCATGCAATTAAAACCAAAGATTATGACTACCAAAAAAATCCCAAGTTTTCGAAATATTTTAAGCATGACATTATGAATAAATTTTATGATAAAAAACTTTAAAAATGAACACTTGAATGAAAGAGTAAAATCTTAGCTTAAGACAACATGATACATTACAACAAAAATTTAAAATCAACCATCAAATTGACACGCGGTGTAGGTGAACTCAACCCATTGTAATGAAAACTTAAAGACCAACCATGAAATTGACACATTGTAAGGGCAAACTCTATTCATTATAATGAAAATTTTAAAATAAATTTTCCAATTTCAAATAACGAAATTGGGTTGCCAGACGAGCATCGACCCAGACTTTGCAGATAAAATAATAATAATAATAATAATAATTAATTATTGATAAAAAGAAAAATAAATAAATAAATAAACACAAAAAATAATTAAAAAAAAAAAACAAAACAAAAACAAAATTCAAATATTGAAAAAAAACCAAAAATTCAAATATTGTAAAAAATTAAATTAACTTTAATAATAATAATTAATAATAAAATATACACATATAAATTAAACTATAACCACAATTATAGAACAGAATTAAATAACTTCATAAGTCAATTTATTTGATTGAATTCTATGTTAAAACAATCTTCCTAATAATATAAACATATATATAATCTTTTATGAACAAATCATGATGTATTCGCTTTTTCTGCTTTAAAATCTTTTCAAGTACCTAATTTTTCTTTTCTTACCTTATATTATATTTTTCAATTCCTTTCTTCCTTTGTATTATATTTTACGATTCTTATATGTTCATTGAATTTAGTTACATACAGATATTAAATCAAAATAATAATAAAGGGTTTAAAGTGCATAGCATACACTAAAAAAATTTAAACTATAATATTATATGTTTAATATCAATGTGTTTAATTAAACTCTTCATTAAATCATACCTTTTAATTAATCTAAACTTTTCATAATTAAACTCTTTATTAAATCATACCTCTTAATTAATCTAAACTTTTCATATATATATGTCAAATCACAATGCATTCATTTAGTTACTCCAAAAAACTCTTTAGTTACATTATTTTTTCTTTCTTTATATTATTTTAAATTCATGGACAATTATTAAATTTAATCACTAAAAAATATTTTATGAAATTAGTACTTTTAAACCTATTAAATTCATTTAAATGATAATATTATTTAAAAGCAAACACCTTATCAAAGGGCATGGCACTATGAATTATAAAATCCCCACATCTTAAAATGTGACATTACGTCTTTATTATAAGATTATTAAAATGGAACAAGGATCTTCAATATTTGTATTCTGTTATGAGGAACTTTAGTATTTTATTATAAGATTATTAAAATGTAACAAGGATCTTCAATATTTATATTTTATTACGAGGAACTTTAATATTTTATTTTTTTATTAGGATCTTCCAACATAATTTTATTTATTTTCAATATGATAGGTGTAAGTTATAAATGGTGGTTGTCTTTATTTTCAATATGATAGTTGTAAGTTATAAATGGTGGTTGTCTTTTTCTTAAGACATGTCATAAAATTGGAAAAATACAGAAGGTAAGGATGTAAGTTATAAATGGTGGTGGTCTTTTTCTTAAGACATCTCATAAAATGGAAAAATATAGAAGGTAAGGATGACATGCATAAATTGAGAAATGTTATTTTAAAAAAAATTATAAATGGTGGTGCTCACGGTGTTGCACTCACCAATATTTAGGGGATTTCTTTGGTATGAAGTCTCAATTAGACCTCACATTGTTTGGTGTAGGAGTCTTATTTGGTATGATGGTTGGGTTGCCATTATCTTAGATATTTGCCCTAGTTCTTGTTGTTCAACACATGACAGTGTGATTCTTGTATCTTCAAAAAGTGAGGTCAGTATGCATGGTGAGTGTGTAATGTAACTTGTGTCTGGGTTCTCTTACTGTAAAGGGAGAGGGTAAAGTGAGCCTCTAGATGAGAGGTAATAGTACCACCCAGGGAGAGACACATGCGAACCAACAAGGGTATGTCCAACACCCAGCGAAGTAGTCCACAGTGGATGCGGCACTCGTTAAAACCAAAGTGCAAGGGAAAACACGTACACCATCCACCAAAGTAATCCACATGGAGGTGACAGTCGTTATAACCAGTAAACAAAAATGGTATATCTAATGTCTTGCGAAGTAGTCCACAAGGACGAGACAGAAGTGATAAACAATACAATACCTTTATTACCAATTTTAATTATTTATTATTTTTATAAAATTTAATTTTTTTAACTTATTATTTATATATTATTTTTAACTAACATTTCAATTATTTATTAATATTTTTATTATCATTAAATGAATTTTTATGAATTATTTTAACTAGATTTTCACTTTATTTAATTTAACTTTTAATTACCAATTATTTAACTAGCATTTCTATTATAATTTAACTTACCATTTAATATTACCTTTATTACAAATTTTAATTATTTATTATTTTTATAAAATTTAATTTTTAACTTTTTATTTATTTATTATTTTTAACTAACATTTCAATTATTTATTAATATTTTTATTATCATTAAATGATTTTTATGAATTATTTTATTTTAACTAGCATTTCTATTATTTATTAATATTTTAGCTAACTATTATGATTAAATTAGTTCTATTAATTTATTTTTGGTCCCCCTAGGGTATTTTCCTTAAATAAAATTTTTTATTTATTTTTGGATTATTAATATTTTTAACAAACTATTATCTTTAAATTAATTTATTTAATTTGGTTTAAGGGATTGGTCCCCCTAGTAAAATTCTTTTCCTTAAATATAATTTTTAACTATTTATTTTAACTAACTAGTATCATGAATTAATATTTTAATTATTTTTAATATTTTTAACTAACTATTATCATTAAATTATATTTTTTGGTTCCCCTAGGGTAATTTTTTCCCTTTAATTATTAAAAAGGGTTTTGACCTAGGTACCTAGTCAAAAGTAGTTGTTGGTCTCTTTAGCCGGTGGAGGCTCTGCTCTGTCTATTTAACTTGCTAAGCTGGATCTGTTTCTTCAACTTGTCCTGACGATGAACCACACTGGTTGGTTCGAAACGCGTCGACAAATGATGTTTCATGTGATCTGCGCCGAAGAATCTTTTGTAAACTTGATATGGATCATAGAAGCCTAAACTCTACTAATACAATACATCTTCAACAGTGTAAGTACTAAAATAACCAAAGAAGTTCAATTGTCTTAATACAGGTTAAGTAAACATGCATTACAAATGTTTAAATATTAGTCTTACAAACATCTAAAAAACATGTGTGAAAATGTGTTGGCCTTAATAAGCTTCTGAATTAAGAAAAAGTCCCAAGACACATATGTACACCATACATCACTAGTACTAGTAGTCAGACATTGGAACCACTCCTCGCTCCTCAAAGAACAGACTACAGTCTCTCAAGGATATGTGAGAGGAGCCAAGGTGAAAATTCCTTGTTCATGCAATGGGAGGGGTATATATAGCCAAGGGTGATGCTTGACCCTTGTGACTTGTTAGCCTCCTGCTGCAACAGGTTAATCATCTTTCATGATCGACATTTTTACATGCCAAATATGTCGTACTATGCATACTGCAATGCTCCATATTTGCTACAGATGACCAGAGAAGTATCCATGAAGGTGTGCCAGTTTTAATGCTATTGCCTTGTTCCAGTTTTGATAAGTAATCCATTTTGATCAGTTTTCAGTTGAGGGTAGGCCAAACAGCTTAATCTTGGCCTCCCTAGGTTTCAATTTCATGTTGTAGAATATAGAGAATGAACATCTGTCCAAACAGCTTAATCTTGGCAGATTTGTAGTTAGGTAGAGAAACAAGGGTGCTCAACAGCTTAATCTGAGCCCCTGGCTGAAATAAGTGTAGAAGTAGATAGGAGCACAAGCAACAAGAAAGAATGAAAAGCTGGGTATGCTAGTTCAAGTGCACCCAAACCAAAAGAAGAGAAAATGCTAGGTGAGTAGTTCGGGTAGGTAGCTTGTGGTTGCAGAATCATGGCTTGTGATCCATTTCATATTGTCAAGTGTTATATCTATCACGTCACAAGTTGAAGGCAGTTGTTCAGTTGGAGGACTTCAAGAAATGCATGTCTAACTTCCCCTTCTTCCTCTTTCCCCAAATCACTCACTAACTTCCCCTAAAAGAGGTCAAGATCTGCTTGATACCTCTTAGATTCATCATGTTCCATATCATTTGCCTTGGTGAAGATCTGCTTCACTCAAGGAATGTCCATACTCATTCTATAAGTCATTTTCCCTCTTAATAGCCTAAGATTCACATACTTAGCGCTTTCGTATCACTTGTCATGTTAACTACTAACACTACTATGTAGCTCCCTATCTATTTCCCCTTCCCCTACTAAAACTATGTATATAACTCCCCTATATACTTATCCTCTCCCCCTGGTTGAAAAATAACCATATACATCCTCGGGAATTGCTAAGTTTATCTGAAACTTAGCAAGAACCCTCATTACCCCCCTCAAACCATCTTCTCATGCATTTTGGACTCCCTCCAATGCATAAAGCCCTTCATCACTCCATAAAACCTCCCAAATGCTTTTTGACTCCTTCACAAAGCATAAAATTCCATTCATATGTATATAAAACCATCTTTTTGCCTTGTTTTGCCTTTTCAGAGGCATAAACCCCTTTTTGGGCCATTTAACATGCAAAAAACCATGAAAATCCCTCAAATGGCATAAAATTCTTCCTTTTTGGGCCATCGGACCCCTTCCAATGGCTCACAAACCATTTGAAATGCCAAAGGAGACCCCTCTGATTTCACCAAAGCTTCTCTTTTATCAAAAAGCCTTGCTCCGATGCAAAAAGCTCCCTTTTGATCCCGGCGCCATTTTCCACAAATAATCATTGTTTATTATACGGGCCCCGTCGTATCGCTCTGCCATGTCCGCGTCTCGTCATCCGTCGGATCCGGGCCCTCCCATTCGACGGTCCTCAGCGATTTCGGACCGCCCCCGATCGCCGTCCTTTAGCGCCCGAAAAGTGTCAGAGGATGACGTAGGGCCTGTGGCGCGTGTCAATTTCTCGTTGTATCGGGTGGCTTCCGACACAAACCGGGCCCGTACCAAAAGCGGTCCGATAATACCGCTTACCGCTCTCCCTTTCCGCTCCACGCCATTGCCATATCAGCATTACGTCAGCTTCCATTTCGCCATTGTTCCGACTTGTCCGCCACGCTGCTCGTCCACGTCGACTCAATCTCAGCCGTCCATCACCCTGCCCCCAGACAAATGGCCCTGATTTAATCGCAGCATTCCCCATGTATCGCTCCGACTAGTGGAGCCGAAATAACAATAAAGCATGGTATATTGGCATTTCGGGTCCGCAAACCAAATTCTTGTAAATCCGCCGATATGACATCGCCGATGGGCAAATAAAGCATGGCCTATAGTATATCGGGTCCATGCAGTTCGGCGATTGTTTATGTGCCGCCCCCCCGGTCCGCCCCGATGCGATTTAGCGCCAGTCGTTGGATCGACCCGTGCCGGATCCAACGGCCAGGATTTAAAGGCTGCTACAGTGCCTGCCAAAAGCCAATTTTTCATTAAACTTTCATGTTTCTGACACATTTTCTGTGTTATTCGGAAATAAGCCGTTTTCAAAGGTTTTGTATGCGGCGCCCGCGCCCGCCCAGGTTTAAAGAAATAATGGTTTTCTTAGGCCATTCTTGGATCGCTCCAGGCCCAAATTACCCCAAATAGCAGGCTTTCATCTCGGCAGGCTTTCAGTGACCCTTTACCCATCCAGTTCATGATGTTAAGTGTTGCTAAAACATTTTGAGTCGGCCAAGGGCCGACAACCACCCAGAAGCAACAAAGCGCCTCGCAGCAGATACTTGGGCCAAATAACGGCCACTAATGAGATGATGTGACAGTTTAGAGCATTTTTAAAGCCAAGAGTATCAAGGAAGCGGTAGAGAGTATCAGTCAAAATCTTCCGAGGCAGATGAAAACAGAAGAGCCCCAGCAGATTCGGCAAAGCATCATCAAGCCGTTATGGCTCCCCAACTTACAGTTATGGCCATGAGGCTAGCACACTACTCAAAGACCTCTCTCCACTCATTTTTGAGGCTGCTACCTCATACGCAGCCCTTGTTTACATGACTTGAGATGCCAGCTGCCCCAGCGCAGCTGTTTCAGATATTTTATGCAGTTATTTCCAGCATAGATTAGGTTCGAGGACAGTGATTGCAGAGATCTCTTTTGATCTAGTTTCAGAGATATTTTTTGGGATATTTTCCCCCTTGACACTTGTTCAAGGGAAGTCTGTAGCTATTTTTCTTTATATACCACCCTCTGCACTGTTTTAGGGGTTGGTTGGTTGTATGACTCCTCTAGAGACTCGCTCTGTATCTGATATGATTTCTTTAATCAAAGACTGCTTAAAGCTTGGAGGATGGACTATTTGAAGTGTTTTTAATGGTTGAAGAGTGAATGATGGAATTCATGTGCTGCTATATGGATCAATAAGTGTTTCTCACCTCTGTTATTTCAATTTCATACATGCTCAAGTCACAGAACAAAAGATTGGTCTAGAATTTGCTTAGCTGCACTCTATGCTCAATTTTTGTGGCTTCTTAATGTTTTCCTCTTGATTTAGGCATAAATATGAATTCCTTTATGGCTCATGTTTGATCTATTTCACATATGAATGACTGTTGTTTAAGAATTCTTAGCTGCTCCTAGATAGAGCTCATTCATCTTCCCTCTGTTAAGCTGAGTGAGAGATTCTTTGTTGCCTCTCATTCCTTAGCCCTCATTCTATCCTTTTAAACTTAAGTGTTGTTTCACGAGCAGCTACCTTGCTCCTCATTCCTCTTGTGACCAAGAAAACGCACCAGCAGTCCTACTCCATGACTCCATGCCCAATGGTTTGAAACTTACCACACTATGCATTGCCTCTCTACTTGAAAACATCCTCCTTCCCACCAAACATAAACAAAACCCCTTGAACTCAATAACTAGCCTAATATCATCTTCAACAAAGCTAAATCATAAAGAGAGAGCCCTCTCTGACTGCAGGTAGGCTAGGACCTGCAGTCCAAAGATTGGTTTGTGGTTACCTCGGTCGTATCCCTTTAAGGAGCTTTAGGGACAACCTGAGTGATAACATAATGGCGACTCCGCTGGGGACCATCCTCAGATAATTTCACAAATCAAGTTGGAAAGCTCCACTGGGAAAGAACCAGACCTTCAAAAGTTTCTTTCTAACCCGTACATTCTTAGAAAATCCCCAAAAAATAAGCTAGAAGCTGGCTCCTAGGAAGAATTCACGTTATATAAGGTCAAATCCAGACCCAAATCCTACAGCTGCCTTTGAAAATCTGAATTTGATCCAAAGAAACCTCAGGAAATTAGAGCTAAAGGAGGATTTTGCTAATTCTACTCCTGTGATAGTTCAACCAAACTGTGGCCCAACCCCTGCCAAAGTTTTATTTCATTCAACCGCTAGTTCCCCTTGTTCATCATCCACGTTTCAAAGCACTCCTTCCACGCCTCCATTCACTGCACATACTACCACTACTACTCCTATTATCCCAGTTGTTCCTATTGTCCCTCTTATCCCTGTGAATATGGCTAACAGATATGCACCTTTGCAATTACCTGCTAATCCTGGAGCTATGCCTCAGGATTACCAAACTAAAATCACATATTTTGATGGCACAAGTGCCTGCACAGCCCTTCAACATACAAAGAAAATGCAGGATTACTTTGAAAGCTATGAGATTGACGATGATGGTGTGAGAATGAAGATTTTTGTCCAAAGTTTGACAGGCGATGTCAGGACTTGGTTTAGAGCACTCCCAGCTAATTCCATAGCAGACCCAGAAGCCTTATACCAGTCATTTATCAACAGATGGGAGAAAAAGAAAGACCCCTTGCACATACTAGCTGAATATGATACAATCAAAAGAGGTCCACAAGAAACAGTCTTGGACTATTGTGCAAGGTTCAATAGCGTTTATAATGCTATCCCACAAAACTTAAGGCCTCCACCTGAACTTGCCTTATATAAATTCCTTGATGGATTCGACCCAGATATGGCCTACCAGTTAAAAGAAAGAGCCCCTAACAGCGTTGCAGACATGCAAAACGTGGCTGTCACTGTGGAGGCAAATTTAATTGCCAAAAGAAACAGAGCTAGAACTGAGAGAAGAACCACCTTCAAGAAAGAGCCCTCAGCCTTAGATCAAAAGCTAGATGCTATTATCAATGGCATGCATAGGCTAGGAGACAGAGTAGAGAGTGTTGAGAGGAAATCATCATGGGACGGGCAGCAAGCTAACACTATTAGGAACCCGAATTTCAGGAAAAATCAAAATCCAAACGTTGGTAGGTCTAGCCCAGACCATGATATAAGACCTCCTTTTCAAGAAAACTGCGCAGAGGCATCCACTTCTAATGAACCCATAGAAGACACTCACATGAACTTAATGGATTTGAAGGGTGAGCAACAAATTTTTCTAACCCAAGAAGACCAAGATGACCATGAGATAAATCAATTTCAGACTAACTCTGGTGAGTCTTTTGATTTTAAACAAGGTTATGATTCAGCTATTTATGAAGTCCACAAACAGTATAAGCTGAGGACAAGAACCATAGATGTGCCCGAAAAAGTTAAACCAAAGGAGGGCAAACAACCCAACCAGATTAGAGGCAAGGCTATTATAACAGAAACAGTTGATATAACTGTCCCAAACCCACACCAAGTGACTGTAGAAGACATAACAGACATACAGCCTTCTATTGATCAGCCTCTGCCACCTTCTTCCTCGAAAGAGAACTTGAACAGCGTTCAAAAAATCCCTCTTAAAACTGAAAAATCGCAAGCAATCAATTCCTGTAACGTTGATATACAAGAGCAAATCGCTGATAATTCAAATGAAAAAGAAAAAACTGTCGTCATCAACACCAAGACTCCATTGGAAAAGCCATTTAATTTAGAGGCAGAGATTTGAAAACTTAAAATATCCATCTCCCCTCTCAGAACTTGCCAAACATGATGTGTATAGGCAACAAATTCAAAGATCACTTCAAATGCCAGAGGTCAAGGATGATGTAAATGTTTTAGATGATACCCCTGAGCTGTTGTTCGATCCTGAAATTAATGGAAAATCAACATATGGATCTGTTCCACCCTTTTATGTCAGTTTACACATTCATGACAAAGTCTTGCACAATGCTATGTTTGACTCAGGTGCCTCACACAATCTTATGCCCAAAGCTGTAATGGAGAAACTAAACCTTGATGTCACAAGACCCTACAAAGATCTATTCTCCTTTGACTCAAGTCAGGTCAAGTGTTTAGGCTTAATCAAAGACTTATGTGTCTCCTTAGTCCAATTTCCCAACAAGACAATCCTAATGGACGTGGTGGTTGCTGACATCCCACCAAAGTATGGCATGCTCTTATCAAGATCTTGGGGGGCAAAACTCCAAGGATCTCTCCAATTAGACCTCTCCTATGCCACTATTTCAGTCTTTGCGCAACCAAAGAGACTGTATAGAGAAACACTGATGAAGTATGTGGTAAGTAGTGAGGAAAAGCCCTAGAATTTCCCTATCTATTCAATCCATTCTGATATGAATTCTTTTATTTTGTTTAATGATGAAACAAGTCCTCCAACTGATGATAAGCCTATGGCTTTAGTACAACAAGCACACATCAATGAAGAATCGGTTGCACATACCCATGAGACTGTCACAACAGCCAATGCAACCAGCACACAAGAAAAACCTCCCGAAACACAAGACTCGGGTCTGCCCAATCCTAAAATGACTGAAACTCTTAATACTAACCACAAGCAAGAAATCACATGTTATTTAGAGTTTAACGGCTCTGTTAACAAGTTAGGAGCAGGGGCAGGAATATGGATTCACAATACACATAACAACCATGCAGAAGGTCATGCTTATAGACTGAATTTCAAATGCACCAACAACATGGCTGAGTATGAGGCACTCCTCTTAGGCCTTAAGCTGCTCAAAGCTTTAGGAGCTGCCAAAGTTTCCATTCTGGGTGACTCAGACCTAGTAATCCAACAAATGAAAGGCAACTTTGTTACCAATGATAGAAGGCTAAGAACTTATAGGACTGCTGCCACTGCAATACTTGATACATCCACTGAATCCAAGCTTGCCAAGATTTCAAGAAATCATAACATTCATGCTCACAGCCTAGCCACTTTCGCTAGTACATGCAAGCTTCCCTTTGAGCCAAATCACCATTTCACTGCTGAAATAAAACATAGGCCTGATGTCCCGAATAACATTAAAGACTGGCAAGTGTTCAAGGATGATGCTCAAATATACAATTTTCTTACTTTACAGCATGAATTTGCAGGCCTAAACATTGATGAGGATACTATGGAGGACCCACAACAACAAGCATTAAACGAAAATCAGCAAGCTGTAACAGCTGTAACAGCCAGACAGATCCTAAGCCCAACAGTCTTTGACAATGCAAACATTGAAGAGCTGAAACAAATGCATTTGGAGGAAATAGATAAAACAGAGGCCGAGATTATTGATCTAAAAGACAATTTTCTCCCGGTTGGCCTCACTCCACTAGAAGACATGTTTGATGCAAATGATGTGCCCAAAAAGCCAAAAATGCAGCCTATAAACACTGCCATAGAAGAATACAACATTGGGACAGCAGAGAAGCCCAAAATGATCAAACTGTCTAAATCTTTGCCTCCTGATCAAAAACCAAAGTATGTGGATTTGTTCAAAGAATTCCAAGATGTCTTTGCTTGGTGTTATGAGGACTTGAAGTCCTATGATACCTCAATAATCCAACACACCATTCCCTTAAAACCAAATCAAAAGCCTTTCAAACAAAAACTTAGAAGAATCAACCCCGTGCTCCTTCCCTTGGTTGAGAAGGAGGTGAAGAGGATGTATGAGGCAGGAATCATAGCACCAATCAGATTTTCCGGATGGGTGTCAAACTTAGTTCCCACAAGAAAGAAAACAAATGAGATCAGACTTTGTGTAGATCTCAGAAATCTAAAACAAGTCTCCCTAAAGGACCACTATCCTTTGCCCAAAATGGATCACATTCTACAGAGAGTAGTGGGGTCATCATGAATTTCCCTGCTCGATGGCTTTTCAGGTTTCAACCAAATACTTGTTCACCCGGATGACCAAGACAAGACAGCATTTACCACACCGTGGGGAACATTCAAGTATGTTAAAATGCCTTTCGGCCTAAAGAACGTTGGTGCCACCTTTCAAAGGGCAATGGACATTGCATTCGCCAAGGAAATCCATGATTTCCTAGTTGTCTACCTTGATGACTTAACCCCTTTCTCCAAATCTGATAAAGAGCACCTCAAACACCTAAGGCAAATATTCATCACATGTAGGAAATATGGCATTTCCTTGAATCCCAAGAAGTCTCTCTTTGGCCTTGAAGAAGGCAAATTACTTGGACATATCATCTCAAAGGATGGTATTAGAGTTGATCCGGAAAGGATCCAAGCCATATTGCAAATCCCATATCCTAGAAATATAAAAGAATTGCAAGCATCCCTTGGGAAAATCAATTTCCTAAGGAGGTTTATTCCAAACTTGGCTGAGCTAATAAGAATGCTAAACAACATGCTCAAGAAAGACACCAAGGTAAAGTGGTCTCTAGAGGCCAAGCAAGCATTTTAGGACATTAAATCAGCCTTAACTCAAGCCCCAGTCCTCACAAGTCCAAAATTTGATAGGGACTTTATCATATTTTCATTCGCATCTGATAATACTATAGTTGTTGTCCTTTTGCAAAAGGATGATCAAGGAACTGAAAAGCCAATTGCATTTTTCAGCCGAGCCTTAAGAGATGCACCCCTGAAATACCCAATCATGGAGAAGCAAGCCTATGCCCTTGTTAAAGCAATCAAGGAATTCCGAATTTATATTTTATATTCACATGTGATTGCTTATGTGCCAAATGCTATTGTAAAAGACATATTAACCCAAGAGGGGTTAGAAGGCAAAAGAGGCAAGTGGATTGCTAACATTCTTGAGTATGACATAGAGATAAAACCAACCAAGCTGATAAAGGGACAAGGTTTAGCTAAACTGATGTCCGAAACAAACTTTCAAGCCTTAGACATCAACCAACTGGACAATGAACAGGAGCTGGCGACTCCACAGATCAGTGATACCTTTTTGTAATCCCCATGGTATGCTGATATTTGCTTTGTATTGTTAAACCTGTGTGCGCCCCCAGGATTGTCCAGGACCAAGAAGAGATTTTTAAGAATGAAGGCTTTGAAATTTTGTGTCTTAGATGGTGCATTATTTTGGAAAAATCACGAAGGTATATTGCTTAACTGCTTGATTGTGAATGAAACTAACAATGTCATGAAAGAATTCCATGCAGGGGACTGTGGAGGACATCTATACTGGAAGTCCACTGCTGATAAAATTCTAAGGGCTGGTTTCTATTGGCCCATTTTGTTTGCAGATGTAAAGAAGTTTGCCATGTCATGCCACAATTGCCAAATCTTTGAGGGCAAGAGAAAGCTGCTCCTTTTGCCTCTTAAACCCATCTCAACCGAGAAGCCTTTTCAACAATGGGGTCTTGACTTCATTGGAGAAATCCATCCCTCTTCCTCAGGCCAGCATAAGTGGATCTTAATAGCTACCGACTATTTCACTAAATGGATTGAGGCCATCCCATGTAGGCAAGCCAATGACACCACCATTATCCAATTCCTTGAGTGCAATATCCTTTCTAGATTTGGCTGCCCTGAGAAGATCATCACTGACAATGCCGCTGCTTTCAAATCCAAAAAGATGATCAATTTCCGCCATAAATTCCATATCACTTTAGGCCATTCCACAGCCTATTACCCTCAAGGTAATGGCTTAGCTGAGTCATCCAACAAAAGCCTGATCAGTATTATCAAGAAGACCTTAGAAGAAAACAAGAAGAACTGGCATAGAAAGCTCACCAATGCCCTATGGGCAGATAGACTTTCAACAAAGAGATCCATTGGAATGAGCCCTTATGAGCTAGTATATGGCATGGAAGCCAGATTTCCGTCTTCTTTAGGCATTCCTGTTATCAAGCTGTTGCAGGAGGTTCAAGCTTAACCAAATGATATTCAACGAAGGATCAATCAAACCATTCATCTTCAGCAAACCAGAGAGCAGGTGTATGACAGAGCTCAAATGTTACAAGAAAGGCTAAAGAAGGCATTTGACCAGAGGGCTAAAGCTGAGGATTTATTTATTGACGACAAGGTTCTAAAGTGGGACTCACGAAGAGAAGACAAGGGAAAGCATGCAAAATTTGACTTTCTGTGGAAAGGCCCATTTGTCATCAGCGCTATTCAAGGCAACAATACATATTTTCTCAAAACTCTAGATGCCTGCGCAGCTGAAGAGGGCCCTGTGAATGGCCGCATGCTGAAGCATTACCTTGATCCAGTGATCTAAGGGATACAGGGTTCTGATGTATATATTTGTATATTAATGCGTGTACATATAAGCGTTTTCTTGTATGTTTTTATAAGCAATCCGATTGCTTGGAACCAAGCAGCGAAGTTATGGAGGCAGAGCAGCGAAAGTCCCCCATTTCAAAGCTCTCTCTTTGCATTGATTTTGGGAAAAGAGCGCAGTCCCGAAGAAAAGACCCAAAGGAACGTGACATTCGAAGCCTCCGTTCTTTTGAAGTGAAGTTCGAAGAGAAGCACATCAATTTTTGCCCCCGGCTATGAACTTACTTCAAAGGGTGCACAAGGCAGGTTTTGATATACTTTAAATGCTCTCAATGGTAAAAATGGTATCGTTGTTATTTATAACAACAAGTTCTATTAAAAATGTTTCATTCAAGCTTCCAGTTCTTCAGTCAGTAGTATCAAAATAGAGGAGTTTTTGTTAGCGTTACATCTACAGCCTATTCAAAGACAAAAAAAGAAGAGCTCCAATTTTGTTCCCTTTTTGTGTTTATTTTACAAGGCAGTTCTCAAGCAAAAGTGTATGCAATATCAAGCACGCAGAAGAAAGCAGGCGATGCTTTATTTTTCACAGCTTTTCAGTTAAGGAGGAGTGCTGCATTCAGAAGTTAAAGTTCCAGTCATTCAGCAGTTAGCACAGAAGAAATTTTCAATTAAACAGCAACTACAGAGGATCAAGGCATTCTGACCTGTTGTTCTTGGCTTGTCACAAGGAAAAGCCATCCCCAAGTGGAGCCACTGTTAGCCTCCTGCTGCAGCAGGTTAATCATCTTTCATGATCGACATTTTTACATGCCAAATATGTTGTACTATGCATGCTACAATGCTCCATATTTGCTACAGATGACCAGAGAAGTATCCATGAAGGTGTGCCAGTTTTAATGCTACTGCTTTGTTCCAGTTTTGATAAGTAATCCATTTTGATCAGTTTTCAGTTAAGGGTAGGCCAAACAGCTTAATCTTGGCCTCCCTAGGTTTCAATTTCATGTTGTAGAATATAGAGAATGAACATCTGTCCAAACAACTTAATCTTGGTAGATTTGTAGTTAGGTAGAGAAACAAGGGTGCTCAACAGCTTAATCTGAGCCCCTGGCTGAAATAAGTGTAGAAGTAGATAGGAGCACAAGCAACAAGAAAGAATGAAAAGCTGGGTATGCTAGTTCAAGTGCACCCAAACCAAAAAAAGAGAAAATGCTAGGTGAGTAGGTCGGGTAGGTAGCTTTGTGGTTGCAGAATCATGGATTGTGATCCATTTCATATTGTCAAGTGTTATATCTATCATGTCACAAGTTGAAGGCAGTTGTTCAGTTGGAGGACTTCAAGAAATGCATGTCTAACTTCCCCTTCTTCCTCTTTCCCCAAATCACTCACTAACTTCCCCTAAAAGAGGTCAAGATCTGCTTGATACCTCTTAGATTCCTCATGTTCCATATCATTTTCCTTGGTGAAGATCTGCTTCACTCAAGGAATGTCCATACTCCTTCTATAAGTCATTTTCCCTCTTAATAGCCTAAGATTCACATACTTAGCGCTTTCTTATCACTTGTCATGTTAACTACTGACACTACTATGTAGCTCCCTATCTATTTCCCCTTCCCCTACTAAAACTATGTATATAACTCCCCTATATACTTATCCTCTCCCCCTGGTTGAAAAATAACCATATACATCCTCGGGAATTGCTAAGTTTATCTGAAACTTAGCAAGAACCCTCATTACCCCCCTCAAACCATCTTCTCATGCATTTTGGACTCCCTCCAATGCATAAAGCCCTTCATCACTCCATAAAACCTCCCAAATGCTTTTTGACTCCTTCACAAAGCATAAAATTCCATTCATATGTATATAAAACCATCTTTTTGCCTTGCTTTGCCTTTTCAGAGGCATAAACCCCTTTTTGGGCCATTTAACATGCAAAAAACCATGAAAATCCCTCAAATGGCATAAAATTCTTCCTTTTTGGGCCATCAGACCCCTTCCGATGGCTCACAAACCATTTGAAATGCCAAAGGAGACCCCTCCGATTTCACCAAAGCTTCTCTTTTATCAAAAAGCCGTGCTCCGATGCAAAAATCTCCCTTTTGATCCCGGCGCCATTTTCCACAAATAATCATTGTTTATTATACGGGCCCCGCCGTATCGCTCTGCCATGTCCGCGTCCCGTCATCCGTCGGATCCTGGCCCTCCCATCCGACGGTCCTCGGCAATTTCGGACCACCCTCGATCGCCGTCCTTTAGCACCCAAAAAGTGTCAGAGGATGACGTAGGGCCTGTGGCGCGTGTCAATTTCTCGTTGTATCGGGCGGCTTCCGACACAAACCGGGCCCGTACCAAAAGCGGTGCGATAATACCGCTTACCGCTCTCCCTTTCCGATCCACACCATTGTCGTATTAGCATTACGTTAGCTTCCATTTCGCCATTGTTCCGACCTGTCCGCCACGCCGCTCGTCCACGTCGACTCAATCTCAGCCGTCCATCGCCGTGCCCCCAGATCAATGGCCCTGATTTAATCGCAGCATTCCCCATGTATCGCTCCGACTGGCGGAGCCGAAATAACAATAAAGCATCTTATATTGGCATTTCGGGTCCGCAAACCAAATTCTTGTAAGTCCGCCGATATGACATCGCCAATGGGCCGGACGCGATTCCAAATAAAGCATGGCCTACAGTATATCGGGTTTGCGCAGTTCGGCAATTGTTTATGTGCCCCCCCCCCGGTCCGCCCCGATGCGATTTAGCGCCAGCCGTTGGATCGGCCCGTGCCGGATCCAACGGCCATGATTTAAAGGCTGCTACAGTGCCCGCCAAAAGCCAATTTTTCATTAGAATTTCATGTTTCTGACACATTTTCTGTGTTATTCAGAAATGGGCCATTTTCAAAGGTTTTGTATGCGGCGCCCGCGCCCGCCCAGGTATAAATAAATAATGGTTTTCTCAGACCATTCTTGGATCGCTCCAGGCCCAAATTGCCCCAAATAGCAGGCTTTCATCTCGGCAGGCTTTCAGTGACCCTTTACCCATCCAGTTCATGATGTTAAGTGTTGCTAAAGCATTTTGAGTCGGCCAAGGGCCGACAACCACCCAGAAGCAACAAAGCGCCTCACAGCAGATACTTGGGCCAAATAACGGCCACTAATGAGATGATGTGACAGTTTAGAGCATTTTTAAAGCCAAGAGTATCAGGGAAGCGGCAGAGAGTATCAGTCAAAATCTTCCGAGGCAGATGAAAACAGAAGGGCCCCAGCAGATTCGGCAAAGCATCATCAAGCCGTTATGGCTCCCCAACTTACAGTTATGGCCATGAGGCCAGCACACTACTCAAAGACCTCTCTCCACTCATTTTTGAGGTTGCTGCCTCATGCGCAGCCCTTGTTTACATGACTTGAGATGACAGCTGCCCCAGCGCAGTTGTTTCAGATATTTTATGCAGTTATTTCCAGCATAGATTAGGTTCGAAGATAGTGATTGCAGAGATCTCCTTTGATCTGGTTTCAGAGATATTTTTTGGGATATTTTCCCCCTTGACACTTGTTCAAGGGAAGTCTGTAGCTATTTTTCTTTATATACCACCCTCTGCACTGTTTTAGGGGTTGGTTGGTTGTATGACTCCTCTAGAGACTCGCTCTATATCTGATACGATTTCTTTAATCAAAGACTGCTTAAAGCTTGGAGAGTGGACTGTTTGAAGTGTTTTTAATGGTTGAAGAGTGAATGATGGAATTCATGTGCTGCTATATGGATCAATAAGTGTTTCTCACCTCTGTTATTTCAATTTCATACATGCTCAAGTCACAGAACAAAAGATTGGTCTAGAATTTGCTTAGTTGCACTCTATGCTCAGTTTCTGTGGCTTCTTAATGTTTTCCTCTTGATTTAGGCATAAATATGAATTCCTTTATGGCTCATGTTTGATCTATTTCACATATGAATGACTGTTGTTTAAGAATTCTTAGCTGCTCCTAGATAGAGCTCATTCATCTTCCCTCTGTTAAGCTGAGTGAGAGATTCTTTGTTGCCTCTCTTTCCTTAGCCCTCATTCTATCCTTTTAAACTTAAGTGTTGTTTCACGAGCAGCTACCTTGCTCCTCATTCCTCTTGTGACCAAGAAAACGCACCAGCAGTCCTACTCCATGACTCCATGCCCAATGGTTTGAAACTTACCACACTATGCATTGCCTCTCTACTTGAAAACATCCTCCTTCCCACCAAACATAAACAAAACCCCTTGAACTCAATAACTAGCCTAATATCATCTTCAACAAAGCTAAATCATAAAGAGAGAGCCCTCTCTGACTGCAGGTAGGCTAGGACCTGCAGTCCAAAGATTGGTTTGTGGTTACCTCGGCCGTATCCCTTTAAGGAGCTTTAGGGACAACCTGAGTGATAACATGACTCTTGGACTACCCTCGTGGCTATTCAACTTCCCATGACTTTCCAACTGACATGACTCTTCGACTTCTTGTGTGCGTCCATTGGACTTCACTTTACATTACATTCAGTGACAATGGATATGGCCCATAATGGTGATGTGGCCGAGACAACTTATGACACAACACAACATGACACTATTGACATGTACTGGATGACTGTGGTGTACATGTCAAGTTGTTTTGTTGCTAAGTGATGGATGTACTCTTGGTGTGCTTTGTCTTCTCCTTTGCATGGCATAGTGTTGCGGGGTCTTCGATGGTCTTGGTCTTGCTTGATGGTTCAATGCATGTGTTCCTTTCGCGTGTTGCTTGATATGCTTGGTACGTTCATCCAGATGCAAGCAAGTGTTCTAGCATGTGTGCTCCTTCTTCATCATGTTCATCATCTTGTCATGATCCATCAGTGTACCTATTCCTGCAATTCACTCATGACGGGACGACATCAAATCTAAAACCTCCTAGTCTAGCATGATGCATTGTTCTCATGTTCCGCGTGACAGGGAGGGAGGAAAACTCACTAAGACAACACAAACTGTGGCTCAAGATGGAATGAGGAATTTGGGAGGATAGCTTGCATTGTCGCGAAAAACTACACAGTGATCACTAGGAGATAGAATTGCACAGTGAAAGTCACCAGTGTCAGCTGCAAAGTGGGACCCTGAAGGGGGACACCTCTGCACAGTTTTCGAAGGAAGGGCAGAGTGGGGTTGTAGAGGGACTGTTGGGTAGTTCAGCACAGTTTCTCGAGGGAAGACAGAGCAGGGCTGCAGAGTGGCCTGTTGAGCATGAATGTACAATTTCTAGGAATATTGTTAGATAGGCAGCAGGGGAACTACCATACATGTCTGTGCAATTTATGGAGGCAGTGAAAAGCAAGGAAGCAAGGGTTAGTTGGGTAGTTATGAACAATTTCTAAGAACAATGTAGAGTAGGGCAGTAGAGGACTAGTTGGACAATTCTGCACATTTTTGGGGAGCAGTGCAGACCCAGGTCTTAAAGTAGTGTAGGCTTCCAGCAGGTAAGAAGGAGGGTTGATGACTATGCTTGAGAAATGTGTAGTTTATTTGGATATGGAGGTAGTTTCTGCGTAATTCTGGGAGATAGACAGGATGCTTACCTCCAGGATTGCGTAGTAAAGTGGACCTGGAGGACAACCTCAAGCACTACACAGTTTTGGGCAGTAGAGCAGGGTCACTAAGGATTGAGACTGTGTAGTGCAACTCAATCGGCGTCCAGTGGAAGAGGGTTGTTCGATCAGGAAGATTTTTAGGAAAATGGCTAAGTGTTGGAAGCAATTGAACTTGTAAAACTGACATTGTGATCATACACTTAACATACCTAATGATGAGACAACATAGACCACCATGACAATAAGACAAAACATTCCCTCGATGAGACTGTCTTGGAGTTGAGAGAAAAAAGCACAACACTTGTGATAGACCTTCGGATGACCGTGATGACACTTGTGCGATAGTGCTTACAACTTTGTGTGTGAGTGCGATGGGTGTTCACATAGCAAAGACAACCAAACACACAAAGACAGACCTTCAAACTCACCATAATTAGATCACAAGCATGACAATGCAATCAACATGTCAAAAGACGACCGTTGGTCAAACAAGCAAAAAGGTGAAAAGACTCTACAAGATCTCATGAGGTGAGCTCGCGTTCTTGCAACCACCAAGGAAAAACCAAGGAAGGCTATGAAATTTGGATGCAAGTCAAAATTTTGGAGGGTGTTGCAGCCGCTACAACACTTGGAGACACACTGGTTGAATACCAGCTTCTCTATTTTTTTCAGCACAGGTCCTTGGCATTTCAAGGAGTATTGATTCATTATACAGATCACTTTAGCTTCCCCACTTACCTCGCGGATAGACACGGTTCACCTTGTACCGACTTAGTTTAACACAACACAAAATTCAGATAGATCACAGTGTTTCAAATCGAGAAGGGTAATTTGGCTTGCGATCTTAAGATTTTCCGGGTATGAGTTTTCATCTTTGGTGTTGCTCCGTTGCCAGCAGGCCTAGATGGTACCCCGTGGAGTCACACAGGAACACAAACATTGTTCCACTGCCACCGAGCCTGGACAGTACCCCTATGGAGTTGCTTGCTTCACCTCTCTACGTAGGAAGCCTTTCTCTTCTTTCATCTTAGTTAATTTTGAAAGAGGACTATGCTTAGGCACTTATTTATTTTTGGGGTGGAAGAGAAATCCAGATTTATTGAGAACATAAGAGGTCCTGCAAAGAAGCAAGTGAATACCTCTGATTTAGGTTTTCTCATTTGGATTTTCCCCTTCTCTGTTTCTACTAGTTGGATGAGCTTGAACACATAGAGCAGAAGACTGAGTATAGGCATGAGGTTTCCTAGACTGGACGCGAGTTCATGGTTCGACCAAAACTTTCCTTACATACATTTCATATTTTCCATCAAGACTTCATCGGCCAAAATTTACAACCAAGCACAAAGAAGACGGACACAAGACTAGCCAAGCACTGCAGTGTCACAAGGCTCTTTGAACTTTAGCCACATGCACATTCAAAAGCTAGAACGTAGTGTGGGATAACACTTATTTAGAAAACAAAACAACAGAATAGAAAAGCAAGAAAATCAACAAAGAAAAGAACAAAATAGTAAAGAAAAGAAAAATAGCAAAGCAAAGAACAAAACAACAATGAAAGGAGTATGTACACAGTGCAAGGCGTGGCCCCAGATCAATGAAAATAATATCTTAAGTCTTAGCCATTGATGGGGAGAGTGTAAATCTTCCCATCAAGTGATTGTAAATGATACATGTGTTGACCAAGATTCTCGTGAACAGTGAATGGGCCAATCCACAAGGACTGAAACTTCATTTCTTTGCATTTGTCTTCATGGGGTTTATCCCACTTCAAGCCTAAGTCACCTACAGTGAAGTTGGTACTCCCTACATACTTTCTGTCAAACCATCTCTTGGTACGGATCTGGTGAAGTGTAAAATTTTCTTTTGCTTTCACCCTTTCTTCCTGTAGCTTTTGTAATGTGTCCATCCTACGTTGAACTAATAGACACAACTTGCCTTAGGATTCTTGGGACAACTAGAGAGAAGGAAAGTAGATATTTAGCGGGAGGATGGCTTCTTTTTTGTATCCCAAGAAGTAGGGCATGGTATTTTGATAGGGTTTGGGTGTGACTCGGTCATCCCATAGAGCATTCACCAGAGTGGAGTGTCAGTTTCGATGTTCAGATTAAATGGTCTTTTTTATGATGTGGATCAGATTTTCATTTGTGGACTAAGCAAGGCCATTTTGCGAGTAGTAGTTAGCAGAATGATTTAACACAATACCATTTTAAAATGCAAATTCATAAATATTTAACGAAGAGAAGTACGTTACATTTTCCAAAACAAAGTGATGTAGGATGTCAAATCTCAAGATGATGTTCTATCTTAGGAAGTTGATGACTTCCTGGTCATTCACTTGTTTCAGTGAAACAACTTCTATCCATCGCGTGAAGTAATCTATAGAAGTTAAGATGTGGCGATGCTTCTTTGACGAATGTGGCAAAATCTCCCCAATGATGTCCAAGGCCCACTATTGAAATGGTTCATCCACTACAACAGGCTGCAGTAGGGCTACTGACCTTCGTTTTCTATCGACACATCTCTAATGGACCGGACACTTGCAGGTTTAGGTGTGTGAATCTTTGAATAATGTAGGCTAGTAGAAACCAGCTCGCATGACCTTGTGTGTTGTTGTGTTTCCTGCAAAGTGACCCTTGGTCGGTCCGTAATTGAGATCATGTAACACCCTTTCTGAATCTTGTGCGTCCAGGCACCTGAGCAAAATTTCGTTGTGATGTTTTCTATAAAGCACTCCATGCACCAACTAGTAAGATAAAGCTTTCAGTTGGAGTTCCCTCTTCTATCGCATAGAGAAGTGAGAGGGCATGATTCCATGCCCAAGGTAGTGCACATCTGTGTACCAATAGTTTCAGTGCGAAGTGAGGGGGCTCACTTAACATTATACATTTCAATTTCTTGCTCCCAGTCAACGAGCTCTTCTTCTTCCTCTTGCGCATGTACTGCTTCCGTTGTTAGTCTGCAAAGGTTGTGACCCTTTATGGTTTGAATTGGCTTGATTTCAAGATCATACTCTTGTAATTTTGTCATCAAGTTTTCCATTCTTTCACCAACCTCTTGTTGAACAAGCAGTGATTTGACTATCAGGTGCGGCACAAAGACAATGCAATGATTTTTCAGGAGGTAGGGTTTGAAGTGGTTAACCACCTTGTATACTGTGTATGCTTGTTTGTCCATGGTAGGATAGTTTAGTTCAAGTCCTTGCAAGCTTGTGCTCATGAAAGAGATGGGTCATTCATTGTTCATCTTGTTTTCAGAGTGAGCACAACAGCGAGTCAAGTATCGAAACCAAATGTGTAGTGCAAGAAATATTTGTTGAAGTTAGGGTTGTATAGTGTAGGTGCCTCTACTATAGCTTGCTTAATCTAGGCAAATGCTTCCTTTTCCTTTTTCCCCAACTATATAATGCGTCCTTCTTGGTCATCTCTTGAATGGGTTTAACAATCTACGCATAATCAAAGATGAAGTTACTAAGGAAGTTTATCTTCCCCCAGAAGGAATGCATAGCTTTCTTGTTCATGGGATAAGGAATCTACATGATGGTCTAAAATATATCTGGATCTACCTTGATCCCACTCTTGGCAATGTTGTGCCCAAGGAGATTACCCTCAGACATTGTGAATACACTCTTCTTGGGATTCAAGGATATCTCGTACTTCCAACATCGCTCAAATATTTTCTTAAGATGGTGCACGTGATCTGACAGTTTTCTAGAGAAGATTGTCACGTTGTCGAGGTAGACCAGTACCCTCTATCCTATGAGCCCATCGAAAGCGATGTCCTTTGCATGCTGAAATGTATTGCCTTCGTTTGCCAACCCAAACAGCATTCTACGATAAGCAAACGTACCCCACTTGTTGTTGGCTACTAGGGGCCTGACCCAGGTTCAACAGTGAGTTTAGCTAAGCAAATCTCGGTACTACTGGCACTTTCGGCAACAGTTTGTGGAGCGCAGACTAAGGTCTCACCCGAGGTAGAATGGCAGGGTGTTGGAACCAGGTTTCTGCACCTTAGGGATTCCTTGATGTGGGAGATCGGTACCCGATCCAGCCTTTGTGCTCACTGGATTAAGCATCCCCAAAATTTTCTGGTGTTCTGTGGAACCACGCAGCCTTAACTGCAGTGCAATCTAGGTTAATTACCTAGTTATTCCTTAGTTAGGATTTTTTCGTTAATTACTAAGACGATCTTTAATCATAGCCATACATATAAGTGCACGCAGATAAAGAAACAAGTATCATCAACACATAACATTCAATTGCAGATCTATGAATCAGATGCACAATATAACAATCAACTGATCTTTATTATTAATCTCTTCAAAGCTTGATCCAATACAGACTCGACTCCTTCTTGCACACACACAGCTGCAGGGGTCTGTGCACTCAGCTGTGGACTCTACTAGGCCTCTGCGCACTTAGCTGTAGAGCCTCTACCCTTTACTATAACCCAAGACTCGGACTTACAGACTCAGAGTTGTTTCATCATCTATGAACTTCATCAGTCTTAAGACTTCCTTCTACCCTTAGAGCCTCACTCTATTTATACAATCCCATGGTCCGCAGACCACGGGTAGGCCGACATGCTCTATATTAAATTTACAATATTTTAGGGCGGACTACCCTAGACTCTTCCACTCCGCGCCCGCATTTTGCAGGGTCTTTACATTCCATGGACCCAAACTCGGGCTTTAAGCCCAAAAATCTCACTATGGGGGCTCCACTACCCAACAGGCCCCCAACACAATCAACGTGACTTGTCCCGAGTCACTCGGTTGGTGCGTTGATCTTTGCGTGGAGTCGATCCAACAACTTTTGTGCTTCACTTACATCGACAACGCACTCTTCCGCTATCCACTGTATCAGTTGGGTGCGACTCTCTAATGCATCATTGTTAGGGGCACCTTCTTTCCTTAGCACAGATGCATTCTGCATCTATGCCAGCTTTTCCTCAATTGTGGCAATAACCAGGAATGCTTCCTCGAGTCAAGGCTGAATGCGTGCTTTAAGAATTGCTTCTTTCTAGTGCGCAACACCCACCTGTTCCTTGAGATCCTGGGCCTCCTTCATTCTGGCAAGGCGCTGAGTAAGGGCAACCGTCTGTGCAGTCCCTCTGATATTGTCATATGCCTAGTGTAGCTGCCATGCTTCTACCTCTAACTATTGTATGGTTGGATCTTCTTGCAATGAAGTGAGCGTGAGGATGGACTGATCCAACAATCCTATGCAATCCTATATTGCATGCTCTATTGCTTCCAACCCCAATTGAATGGCATGGTGGCACTACTCTCTAACTTCCAGGGGTGTAGAGGGTTGCGCCTTCAACCACAGCTCAACGATCTACAAGTTAAACTCAAAATGAACTATTGCGACCTCCTCTTGGGCCCTACATAATCCTACCACCATGTGGTGAATCTTTTCAACTGCTAGGAGTTCTGCTGGCACAGCCAATTTTGGTACGCTGCTACAGGGCTCCTCCATGGCCTGTTCCAATCCTTGGGTGTGTACAACCAAGTTGTTGTGTTATATACTGATCTACTCAATATTGCCCTTTTGCTCCATTAATACCTAGAGAGCGAAGCCCTCCCTGGCGTGGAGCTCAGCAGTTACCCCATCCTGCAGCTGGTAAAGGGTCTCCTTGGGAAGGGCAGCCAAATTCAACCCCCAGCCCTTCATCGTGTGAACCGGATTTAAACAGGAACACAATAAAATATAGAGATAACCATAAAGACAAATATGCAGCGGAAATATTACTTCATTTTATTACTGTAAAATACTGAAATATGCTTACAAATAGAAATGGAAATAACCCAGCTAGGGCGATGGTAGCTTATCTCTAAGAAGAGATGTGTCGGTTACATGCCTTTGAACTGTTCTCCAAAAACTGTGTTACAATGAGGCTGGAGGGCCTATTTATTGTTGAGAAACAATGGAAAACCCTTCACATTCCAAAACCTAACCCTAGAAGATGAAACGCCAAATTGTGGACCTCATTTTTTGGGTAAGTTGGTACATCAACTTTCCGGGGTCGCGAATTGGTCGTACTATCTCCATTTGACGTGCATGATAGCCCGTTGGAAAGATCTCTTCGAGGACTACGACGGAAAACGGCTCCGAAAGTTTAGGACCCGAAAAACTGCTAAAAATAGTAAATTTTGCTATAATTAAGGAAACAGAAAAACTACAAGAGACAGTTGTGGGGGTCCAAATGGGATAGGTGGGTGGCCACCAACATCCACCTGGATTATTCCTCCCCCCTTAGGAAGCAATGGTCCCCATTGTGTTGAGTTCCTCCCTGAGATGAGGAAGCTTCTGCTGAGCTGGGTCTCTGGTGAGCTGTTCTGCAATCTCTGATGTGTCCAGAAATGGTGGGGAGCATGGTCGACGACGGTCCACATTGAACACTCGGTGCAAGCGAAGGAATGGAGGAATGTTGTGCTTCAAAGCATTGTTTCCTGTAGCCTTGTTATTGGTGTAAGGAACATGTCGAAGTGGTCTGAGTTTCTGATGGGTTCTGGTAAGGCACTCCCTCTCCAAATGTAACCAAACTTTGTCGCCCACCTGAAACTTGTGTGGTACCCCTCCGGGTAAGGAGAAGTTGTTCCTATGTTTTGTCACGACTGTGTCCCTCCGTTGCTACTGCTGTGTGGAGGAACCCTTTGCGGGGGTCATGGATGTAGCAACGATCTTCCCCTTACTTTGGGAGCGAACCAGACAGAAATTAAATTTCCTAGTCTGTGAGATGAGCTTGTTTCCTTTCTTAGCAGTGATCAAAGAGGTGGCGGTAGGTGGGGCTACCTCCTGTATCCTGTATAATGAATTATCCAAAGAAATGATGACAACGCGATGCCTTGACTCATACACAGCATATCGCCTCCACAAGCATGGCTGGCCTAATAGTACATCACAAACATCCAGAGGTGTAACATCACACAATACCTCGTCTGTGAAGGGCTTGATGCTGTAGGGAAGGTGGCACTGCTGGCGAACTTTGAGATCTCGTCCTTCATGAAGCCAACTGATACTGTACGGCTGTGGGTATGGTGTAGTTGGTAGGCCCAACCACTTCACGACCTTTGCTGAAATGAAGTTCTTTCGGCTGCCACTGTCGACAATGAATTGCAGCGGCGAACCCTTCACCCACATCTGTGAGTGGAAAATACATTCCCCCTCCTCTGGATCTTCGGGCTCATTTTTCTGGATCTTGGCAGTAGCAACAGTGGCGCTGGGATCCGCATCAATGATCTGCTTCCCTTTGTCATTCCTCTTGTCGGGTTCTAACTCAGAGTCGGAACATGCATCTGATTCGGAAGCCTTCAACTCGGCCACCGGCAACTGCTTGGTCCGACACTCACTTGTGTTATGAGTGGGACTCTTGTGGAACTCACACCACTTTCCTGTGTCCTTCTTCGGCTTCGTGGTGTTGTTCTTTTCTTGCGGCTTCGAAAGGTTGTCTTGGGTCACCCCGCCATGGCTTTGTCCTTTGGGCTTTGGATTTGCAGATCCAAAGTCTCGCCTCTTCTGTTTGAACTTTTGCTTGATTTTGACAGCGTATCGATATGCTGTGCCGAGTGAGGAGATGTTCAAGAACTCCATCTCTTCCTGGATGTATCTGTGTAGGCAGCCGCAGTATTTGAGTACCAGATGCAACTAAGAATCTTTGATACCTAATTGTGTGCGAAGGGTATGAAAAATGTTTGTGAACTCCGGCACATCTTGGTCTCGTCCCTGCCGCAGTGTGGTCCATTTGATGTATTTGTCCTCATAGCTTTTGACAGGGTAGTACTGCTCCTTGATGGCATCTCGGAAGTCATTCCAAGTGGGTGCGGCTGAAAACATTGAGCCTGTACTTTCATCCTTCTGTTCACAGTAGGTTTCCCACCAGTCCTTGACGTGGGGGGCTGCTTTGAGAAGAGCGAAAACAATCTTTTCCCGACTTGAAAATTCATGAACAGAAAAATACCCATCGAGAAGATTTAACCATTTATCTACGGCATCTGCGTCTATTTGACCCTCGAAGATGGGGATTTAAAAATTAACTTGTACCTTAAATGGTGTGGCGTTTCCAGAGTAGCTGTTAGAAGCCGATGTGTCGCCTCTGGGTAGCCGCTGAAGGATCTGTGCAAAGCTATCCATCATCGCGTTCCTTTTCCGCTCGAGTGCTTCTTCGAGCAAGATTTTGATAGGATCTCTTGCCCCCTTGTCTTTCTTCTCATCCGCCATGGGAGGCCGTCGGGATTTGAGAGGCTGGTCTTGCAAAGGTTCGACCAGTTCAAGCCCTAACTCCTTATATCCCGACCTCGTTGGGGACATGCAAAGAAAAACATATAAAAAGCAGACCGCTCTGATACCACTGATCCGGATTTAAACAAGAACGCAATAAAATACAGAGATAACCATAAAGACAAATATGTAGTGGAAATAATACTTCATTTTATTACTGTAAAATACTGAAATATGCTTACAAATAGAAATGGAAATAACCCAGCTAGGGCGATGGTAGCTGAACCAAACAATAGTGCAAGTTCAAAAGTTGTTTCCTCAAAATTCTGGAACCCTTTCGAAATGCATGAAAGGGGTTTAAATATCCTATTAATATTACAAAAATAGTAAATTTAAAATAAAAGTTTTCAAAAAATCTTTAACAAACTAAGCTAAGATAAAGGACAACTAAATTTGTGATTTGTTGCAACAAGAACTTATGATTGTGCTCCATATTGATTCTTCATCTGCTCTCTGAGATTGTATATGTTCGTGAGTGGCTTCAGTTGGGGGGGATGTATCGGTTGCATGTGCATTTGTCCTGTAAACACTGCATCATTAAGTGCTGGAAGAAACTGTATTGTTGCATTTGAGAGACACCTCAACACGAGCCATTGACTATGAGGCTTCACCAGAAAATGCCAATAACCTTCAAGGTTCGCTTGCGATAAACTTTGAATGTCTTGAACCTTCTTTTTAGATGTTTCTTGCCAAGATTGTTTCAAAGCTGTGACATCTGGCAAGGTGTCCTTTGGGCATTCCTGAATTAGATTGGCTTGCAATAAGGTATCTGTGATGTATTTAGTGAAATTTGAGGCAAGGTTTATGGCTCTAATAATAGCCATCTCTGCCTGTTTCATTTTGATATCCCAGTCACCAAATATGATATCCTTATGTGATTCTTCAATTCGAGGAAGATCAGATGATCTTCCCTGAGCACTGTCTTGCCAATATATATACTCAGAGATTTTCTCATCGATATCTTCATAAAATGTCCTCAAGTTGGATAGTTGATTTACTAAAGAATCACTGGTCTTTGATAAGTCATGAATTAAGGCCAATTTGTGACAGAAAATGGCATGTTGCTTTGTTAAGAGTATATCTAGTTCTGATGCTTCCTTGCAGACTTCATTTATATATGTATTTCCTCTCAGTTGGTCAATTCTTTGTTGCAGATGTAGTATTTGTTCATCCTTGTCCTTTACTTTAGCTTTAATTGTATCTTTAAATCATTAAAGCTCTTTTGCAGCTCGGTAAGATTTTTTTGCCACTGTTACTCAATTGCTTGCTTTTCTATTTGAAAAGTTTGTTCCAACTAGACAATCCTTTGATCCTTTTCCTTCATTAGCAATTGTATTTTTGCAGCTTCATCGATGGTAGCACTAGAATAAGCTCTTCTAAACTAAGATAATTTGTTTAATTCTTCATCCAGGGTTGTTTGAGCTCCTTTCCAAAGAATTTGAAAAGGAGTCTCATTTGTAACTAGCGCTTGCAACTTTTCTAGCTTTCTTTTCTTCCTTGACCTACTCATCACTGCTTTATGCTTTGGACTGTAAAATACATCCAAAGGTGGTATTTCTTCAATTTTGAGGACTATCTTGGCAGTAGGAAATGCAGGAATTATCTCCATATCATCAACAAAATTTGATTGATTAACAATCTCAACATTAATATTATTCTCAAGATTTTTAGGAACAGTATCCTCTTGGGAATCCTCAACAGTAAACGAGGTTGTCCCTGCAGTCTATGGAACTTGCTTGTCTCTCTGCTGACTGCAAATTGTTCTGCTTGTATATCAGCTGAGACATTTGTAACCCGAGCTTCTTTTGTTGTCAAAACGCGATTGAACTCCTCCCATACTTCATCTAATTTGTTCTCCTCTTTGATATCCCTTGTGTGCTCAACAACTATAGTAATTGTTTCAGAGACTTGGGAAGCAACTGGAACTTTTGAGGAGGAAGTTGACGCATCTAAAGTTTCTAAATTCTATCGGAATTGATTTAATAGGGACTCAGGTAAATGGGTTATTCTTCATTGGCGATATTGATTGAATCTAATCAATTCGTCGGGACTTAGATGGTATGCTGCTAATTTCTCTACCATATAATATTCCGGAACCATTTCAAACAAATCATCAAATTTGTCAGGCTCGTTAAAAAACGGTTTAAGCTTAGCTTGTGTTGTAACATCTTTTTCTACACCATGCAGGTCATATGGTCTGTTTAATATGGTTGGAAAATTAAAGGCTCTTAATTGGTCAATATCAATTGAAGAATGCTTGAAATAGTCTAAGGCATAGGTATCACAAGAAATAGGAAAACTTGGTCTAGCGAATTTCTTGGCATCTTTAAGTACTTTAGTTAAGCCCTTACCAACTATTTGATAAGCGACTTCTTTGGCCAATAACTTATCTGGGACAAAAAGGGGCAAAACATGAGGATGGGCAAGGCTACCAAAAACACGAATGAAGGTAAATGATTCTTCCCAAACCACTTTCCTATAGGCTTTAGGTCTTTATTGGCTTATGTAGTAAGTCTAGGGGCTTTTCTGCCAAAGACTTCTTGGTGGATGGGGAGCATGACTTCATGATATATTTTGTAGAAGTGAGCATGGTATTTCGATTCCCAAAGGATATCGAGATAAACAAAATAGGGCTAGGAAATTAGTCTATCCATTTCCATCCAAGTGATGGAAAATCATAAGAAAAATAAATTACGCCCATGACATCATCATTCATAAAAAGGAGGAGCCATTATTTTGATAACATTACACTTTTGTCTGTAATTTCGGATTTGGGTGGTCATATTGTTGGATAATACAGTTGCCCAATCCATGATATAGCCATCAGCAGAGGCTTCTATCAATGACACCCATTCTTCAGAGAATTTCTGCATATTTGGATAACCATAGAGGCGACATAACATAGCAGCAATATGAGAGAAAGGGCCAACAATGGAGGCTAATGAATACATACCCATGTCCTCTCACTTATATTTGTTCTGGTCCCTTCTCCATTCTCTAATCAGGTCTGTAGGGTTCAGATTATCTTGCATGAATTTCTGGATGAATTGTGTATCATACCTCTTCTGAGGTGGAGGTAGATGATACATTTTCCTTAAATCCTCAGCTTTAAAAGATCCAATAATTGTCTTTCTCGGCGTTATGAACATTCTGTCTATAATGTCTGGTCGGTCGACAACCTATCTCACCATATCTGTATATGGTAGGATTTTAGGGTGAGCAACAATTCTATGAAGAAATGAATTGGCCACATCATTCCATGCGGCGTCGTTACTTGGAGGAGAATCATTAGCAGTAGCAGTCTGTTTCACAATTACTCTCGAATTTTCATCCTCGAATAGTTTGTATATCACCTCCCAGGAGGCAGAACCTGCGTCCGGAGTGCATGTAGTATTTGTAAACAATGGAGACATTTCAGACACTTCTTCAGGTGGCAAGACTGGTTCTTGTTGTGTTACAGACTTCCTCCTTGCCTTGATTATTCTTGACATGTCCTTTAACTTCTCTTTATTAGAATTTACCTGTAAAGAAACAAACCAAGATAAGCAGCAAGAGCTTCAAAGGATGCAAATGGTCATATCAATTCAATGCAAGTTATATGGAAATCCCTTCACATTAACTAAAAATTATTACCAATCAATAAAAACCTCGAAATTATAACCACACAGAGTGGTCATTAAATTTCTAAACATTTTTTCATGTGATACTAACACTTGTCATTATTGTTACAGATCCATTTGGGCACATCAATCCCATCATCCAAATCAGTATTTTAGGGCTCATCAAACCCTAATTTTAGTTACTACATGCCCTAAGCAAGTCACCACTTTGAATGCCTCCTTCCCAGACAATTTCATGACTTGAAGACATCCACAAATAGACTCTAGAGGGACCAGTGCAGGTGCGCTGCAGAGCAGTTGAGTCCATTGCCAAGGTGCTCTGCAGAGCACTTAGGCTTCCTTTCACGTGCGTTGGGCGAGATTGAGCGAAATTCACATAGGGTTTGGGGAATATTCTTATCTTTTGGAGTCATCTAGAAGGTTCCCTCACTTATCAACTCCTATGAGCTCGAAAATGGATGAGTAATGAGTTAAGGTGCATCCTATCCTCTCATCCCTTCCTCCATGGAACTAATTCTAAGTATGGAAGGCCATTCAGTGCCACCATTTATGACAAAACCTCCTTCATTTTCCTATAAATTGACCACTCATCTAAGTGATCAGGGGCTGGATTATGTTGAATTGTAAGGAGATAATGTTGCTATGAGATTTGGCTTTGAAGAAAGTATTGTGATGCTACAAGTTTGTCATGTTTTTGATGTGATGTGGATGGGATCCAAGCTGGAGGAATGGCTTTGAATCAAACACCAATGGTTGTATTTCCTTCTTCTATTCAATAAAGTGTTTAAAACTTTATCCCATATGTTTGTATTGTTTCATAATGCTGATATGTGTGAATTGTATCTGATTCCTTTCACTTATATTCAATAGATCGTGTGCTTTGATCGATTCTTTGTTTTCTGTTGTGTTTACAGGTACTTCTCAAGCGTATTAAGTATAAGAAGGAGCGACAAGATTGATACAAGGGAGATGAGAGGAAAGCGAAACTACAAGTAGGTCTTCTCATCTTCTCATCTTATCTATTACTTATAGGAAAAGACTAAAACAATTTAAACTGTTGTTCTAGATACAACCACTTATCTACTTATCTAGGGAATTAGCATTTATTTGTAGATACCAAATTCTCCAAAACAAATTGGCAACTCTACTGGGGAGCTATCACTTTTCTTGGTAGCTTATCCACCTCCTAGGACATTCTTGTAGACCCTACTTCTGTTCATTGACTGTATTTCAGCTCTTTTGCATTGAATTTTGGTCAAAATTTGAGGTTAGATGACTCTTGAGTGGCCTCTCAGGAATCATCGCAGGCTTGGTGAGGGGATAGTGCTCTGTAGAGTACCCTTGAGTGAGAGACAGTTCTCTACAATGCAATTAGGCCCTCTTTGACCTGCGCTGATCCACCTTAGGTTAAATTCCCATCTTTGGATTGAGATTTTGCCAAATTTCTTCTGTTTGATTGCTTGTTGATTGATCAACGAATGTCAGGTCTCATAAAACAAGATTCTATCTCCTTGTCTAACCCTACTTTGATTTGATTGATTAATTTTTCTTTAATGTTTTCTTTGTCATTATCACTCTATAGTCAAAGTGTCGTAAACTCTTCCTTTCCTTCGGAACAGAACTACCGTCAAAGTCTTCGTTCTTATTAAAGATTAATTGATTGTATGTGCATATTTCCTTTTGTTCATATTCACATTAAGGAAACAAAAAGAAAAACTTGCATCGTCCATATTGTAGTTTGTGAATGCTTGAAAGGAATAGTTAGGGAAATTGCATTAGATGTGCTCTTTGCTCTTTGTCAAAAGATTTGATTGCTTTATCCCTACTAGCTAAGGTTTTCATTGTTCAATTGAATGAAAATAATGCTTATCATATTAGTTTCATTTTAGGAATTGCAAATATACATAACATGGTGAACCTTGAAAGATAAATTCTGAAGAATATCAGCTTAAAATTTATTTGAATTTACCTAATGCAGCATTATCACCTAACGAATAACATTTAGAGGTTCTAGGCTATAGACGTGTTCCGGTGTTGTAAAACAAAGCAGTTGTCACTAACTCATCTACAATACATCCCTAGTGTGATACCTCATTCCACGTACATGAGTATATTGTAGCTCGTCCACGTACCTTCGAGTATATAGGGCGGCGTTACAGTACGTAAAGTATATGGGAATTCTCTCACTGTGTGGTTTTGCATTAGACAACGCTTATACAGATTGGGCCTCCACGTACTTACGGGTATATATGGGAGGACAACACTAGGTTGTTATCCATCCTTAGGTAACCGAGTCAGCTGCCTTGTACACTGTGATACACCGAACACAGCATTCGGGGAGATTGCATGCCTGTACTTCTTAGTTCGCCAGGAGGTATTCTGCAATTCACAGTTGCTTGGTAAACCTTTTTCATAGATTATCCCTTTTTTTTTTTGTTATGTTACTTTGATTAAAATAAATTTAATTGACCATGGATAACATCCTCCATGCTCACTCCTTAGTTGATCTTAGGTTGAAACACATGGCGACAAATTCGACGTCCACCGATCAAGGAATTCCTTTTGATGGGAATCCTAGTCCTTCTCCTCCATTTGGAAATATTGGTGCTCCATATTTGGCTACATTGCCCCTTCCGGGATTTACCATTGGCTTGCCAGTATGGTTGTTTTCAACCTCCTTGGTTAAAAATGCCGCAATTTCTCCGCAATCGAGTACAACTCCAACTGGAAAAAATAAACCTACAGTTGATCCTAAAGTTGACCCTTTTCCTTCTTCCTCAGTTGTTTCTTCCTCCCCTTCTTCCTCTTCGCCTGGTGAAAGTATTGGTACTAGTAACCAGGTGGCTAAGAAGAAGAATAAAGGGAAGAAGAAGAAGAAGAAGAAAATTCAACAGAGGGGAAACCAAGCAACAATTGCTTTGAATGCAACATCTAATGAGAAATCGTCCGTCAAGCCTCACAAAGTTTGATATCCATGCAAACTTTGTGCTAGAGACCATCTTCTTCGAAATTGTCCTGGTATTCCTCAAACCTTAGAAGAATGGTCTTCTCGTTCACATCATCCTGTGTCATCAACTTCTAGAGATCATGCTGGTGATACACCATCAACTAGTGGTAATAAAGTTCATGGAAATAAGGGTAAAGTTAAGTTTCCTTGTAGGTTATGTTAAGGGAATCACCCCATTCACCTTTGTCCCTATTTGGATGAAGCCAAAAAAGTGTTGGATAACCATCCTGCTTCACCGCAGTGACTTCCATCTAGTTACAGGAGACTCTCCCTTAATCCTTCATTAGTTTATGAATTGACTAACTCAAATCAACCTTCGGTCAAACCCACTCTCTCTAAAAGTGAATCATATGAATCTATACCCGACCCAAATCAATAGGTCGAGGTAACAGTTGACCTGATTTCACCTTCAGTTAATCGTACCTTTCCCGGAGAGAGTGAATATGATACCTCTCAAGTTCTTTTTGTTTCTTCAGATTCCAATGAGTTTGGGGGAAATCCTCTTGTTCCATCAAAACAAGAGGAAAATCCTCCTGCTCTCGTAACTCAAGAGGTTAATTCTTTCGTTTCTACGGTACCCCCTCCAAGTAGTCTAGTCACTTCCTTCGATTGGAATCGACTGTCAGGATTTCATCTTCCTTCTTATGTGCCTTTCCAGATCATAGTACAAGTTTGTAATATGATTGTATCTAGCACTGTTATAGATGAAGGTGCATCTATGAGCATCCTTTCCTCAATTACTTGGCAAGTGCTCGGTTCATCGTCACTTGTGCCTATTACCCAGAATCTGTTGGATTTTAACAGAGGAACCAGACAACCATTAGGGATCCTCCCTCAGTTACCTATTACTTTGGGAGGAAAAATCGTTTATTTGAATGTGATGGTAGTCCCAGGCCCTTTAGATTACAATTTATTTCTTGGGCGCGACTATGTTTATGAAATGGGAGCTATTGTTTCAACACTCTTTCGAGTGATTTGTTTCCCACATGAAGGCAGAATTGTTATCGTTGACCAGATTTCATTCCCCGCTCCAAATATGGCTTCCAGTCAACCATCTTCCCTAAATGGTCCTTTTGTACCAATGGTATCATCCCCACGACGGGTTAATTATGTGTCAACCCGTTCCGTGCCTACATCAACAGACGATCAATTCCGTGATGTTGTACATTATGTATTGGGGGCATTGGAACTAGATCGCTCTTTCCAGAGCATTTTTCTCCCATCTGATGAGAACCTCTTAGAATTCATGACCTCTTATGAGTCGTAATCGAGGAATATGAGGATAGTTCCTTGTCTTGTGTCAACTTCGTTAAAAAATGGAAACAAGGAATATGAGGATAGTTCCTTGTCTTGTGTCAACCTCGTTAAAAAATGAAACCAAGGATATGAGGATAGTTCCTTGTACTGTGTCAACCTCGTTAAAAAATGAAACAAGGGGTATGAGGATAGTTCTTTTACTATGTCAACCTCATTAAAAAATGAAACAACTCCCTGAGCATAGGTCCTTGTCTTGTGTCAAGCTCGTTAAAAAATGAAACAAGGAATAAGAGCATAGTTCCTTGTCTTGTGTCAAGCTCGTTAAAAAATGAAATAAGGAATCTAAGCAGAGTTCCTTGTTATGTGAAGGGAATCACCCCATTCACCTTTTTCCCTATCTGGATGAAGCCAAAAAGGTGTTGGATAATCGTCCTACTTCACCGTAGCGACTTCCATCTGGTTACGGGAGACTCTCCCTTTCATCATGCTAGGGGCATGTAAACTGAATTCAAGCATAGTTCTTCATTTTAAGCTTGTGTAAAAATGAAACTGAATCCAAGCATAGTTTTTCGTTTCAAGCTTGTGTAAACATGAAACTGAATCCAAGCATAGTTCCCTATGGTTCAAGCTTGTGTAAAAATGAACCCATTTCCATTTTTAACCCTCGTGATTGCCATTCTATCAGCCTTTTTTCGTCAAATGAGCCTTGGTTGTTTTCATCCTATCGCCACCATCCCTTTGGCCGATCATACGCTTTCACTTGGTTGTTTTACCCTTTTTGAGGAACAGCTGCAATGAGTGGTCTTATTAGCCAGCCTCTTCACATAAATCAACATGTTTTGAGAAGTTCCAACATCATCGGAATCAGTTGCTACCCTAGACACCACTCATTCCTCAAAGTGGAGTCCTCTTTAAGCTCTTTTCAGACTCTCTAAACATGAAAAGATTGTCAAGCGCTTGTCCTTTCCAGCTCATTAATGGATTGGAAACAACATCTCTCTTGTATTATTTTACACTTTTTTGGGCTTGAGAGATTAATTTATGAAAGGAACTTGTGGAGTTTTCTTTTTGTACCTTTTCAAACTCTCTAAACATGAAAATTACCGAGTTATCTTTGTCATTCAACTCGTTAAAATATCAAATAGCGACAAACATGTCCATCTAGACAAGACCAAGTTTCACCTTCGCTAGACTCGTTAAAGCATCACATAGCGATGGATCCACCTGAAGGGTGGAATTATACAACAAGCATATGTTATCCTCCTTAAGCTTGATAAAAATAAAGAGGTATTGGTCAGCAATGACCGAGGAAAATGGAAAAAGGGGAAACCACTTTATGGTAGCAGGTTGCTCTTGAACATGACACTTTCACTTCATCTTCGTGACTATTTGGGTTGGGTTATCTGCTTAACGGTTATCATACCTATGGTCTATCACACCATCCATCACTTTTGGTTTTGGGTCAATGCTTCCAATTCATTCAGACTATTTGGGTTGGGTTATCTGCTTGATGGTTATCATACCTATGGTCTATCACACCATTCATTACTTTGGTTGTGGTTCAATTCTTCCAATTCATTTAGTGTCGTCGATATGTTCAAGAGAAGTCATTCAGTTAAAATCTATCCTTTACAATACTCATAAACCTTCATTTTCATGACCGCCATTCCTGAACCTTGTGTCATAAGTCAAATTCAGTCTCTAAAATCATTACACTCATTTCGCGTCGTTGATGTGGGATACATCGAGACCTTCCTACGACGAGTCACATCTTGTCGACATCAGCTCATTATCCAAGAAATTGACTTAGAATCACCCTTCCAGTTCCTTGAGACTTGCATACATCAATGACAGGTTTCTCGCTTCCAGTGATAGGTTGACATCAATGGCCTTCGACCGAAAGACTTTGTATGGTGTTCGACATCAAATCATCCATTCACACCATGCAGAATGTACTAAAGTACCTTGAGGATCATTATCATTATCGGTGATTTATCTCGCATCTGTTAACAGCTTACATCATTGGCTAGTAATTAGATGGTGTCTTCCCATGTTTGACTTCAGATCATATATTCACATGGTTAGGCTTATACTTGAGCGAATAATTGAACAAGATAGAAGACCTTGGATCTAGTTTCATCCATCCGGGTTGTGATTTCAGGAGTACTAAATCATATGTACAATGGCTTGACATTGATAATCATTCCGATCATGGGTCTATATCTGTAGACGACTGTTTATGTACATGTAATGAAAGTTTATAAGCTGAGCATGGGTATGCCTTCCCTTACAAATTCATGTAAAATCAAATATCATGATATATGTATTGTAATTGATGTAGGTCACCTTCCACTTCGATACCTCCTCATCACATCGTAAATCATTTCATTCGACATTGGCATTTTTCTGACTTCATGCTTTAGGGGGCAGTTGTTACAGATCCATTTGGGCACATCAATCCCATCATCTAGATCAGTGTTTTAGGGCTCATCAAACCCTAATTTAAATTGCTACATGCCCTAAACAAGTCACCCCTTTGAATGCCTCCTTCCCAGACAGTTTCATGACTTGAAGACATCCAGAAATAGCCTCTATAGGGACCAACGTAGGTAAGCCCTTGTAAGGGTGTGATGCAGAGCAGTTGAGTCCATTTCCAGGGTACTCCGCAGAGCACTTAGGCTTCCTTTCACCTACGCTGGGCGAGATTGAGAAAAACTCACATAGGGTTTGGGGAATATTCTTATCTTTTGGAGTCATCTAGAAGGTTCCCTCACTTATCAACTCCTATGAGCTCAAAAATGGGTGAGGAATGAGTTAAGGTGCATCCTATCCTCTCATCCCTTCCTCCATGGAACTAATTCTAAGTATGGAAGGCGTATGGAAGGCCATTCAATGCCACTATTTATCACAAAACCTCCTTCATCTTCCTATAAATTGACCACTCATCTAAGTGATCAGGGGATGGATTATGTTGAATTGTAAGGAGATAATGTTGCTATGAGATTTGGCTTTAAAGCAAGTATTGCTACGCTACACTTTTGTCATTCTTTTGATGTGATGTGGATGGGATCCAAGCTGGAGGAATGGTTTTGAATCAAACACAAATGGTTGCATTTCCTTCTTCTATTCAATAAAGTGTTTAAACCTTTCTCCCATATGTTTGTATTGTTTCATAATGCTTATATGTGTGAATTGTATCTAATTCCTTTCACTTATATTCAATAGATCGTGTGCTTTGATCGATTCTTTGTTTTCTATTGTGTTTACAAGTACTTCTCAAGCGTATTAAGTACAGGAAAGAGCGACATGATCAATACAAGGGAGAAGAGATGAAAGCGGAACTACAAATAGGTCTTCTCATCTTCTCATCTTATCTTTTGCTTATAGGAAAAGACTAAAACACTTTAAATTGTTGTTCTAGATACAACTACTTATCTAGGGAATTAGTATTTATCCGTAGATACCAAATTCTCCAAAACAATTATATTGGAAAATCATTTATCGACGTGTGGTAGTGGGTGACATTACATAGCTTAGCGATTTGCGATTTCTGAAAAGTATATAGGTGCGGGATGTATATTATCGAAAGATCAGAATTTAACAGAACCCGATATCGACATCCATCAATTGATGGAATGTGATATAGGCTTGACATTTCGCAATTTGGTTTATCGCAATTTCGCATTTCGCAAATTCGCAATTTCACATTTCGTATTTGGCAATTTACAATTGGATTTTGTATTTGGCTTATCGCAATTTCGCAAGTTCACATTTCGGCTTTTCGCAGTTTAAGCTTTGCGGTTGTTCTTTGAAATTGATGATACTATGTGTATTATTTAATAAGACCTATTCCTTTATAGCCTTTTCATTAATTTCGGGATTGATTTAGACTTGTAAATCATCTTTTTAAAGTACAAAAGGATTCCTAAAAGGTTTTATGACCTTATTCATAAACCTTTTTTTGTTTTATTCAAAAATCAAAGAGTAAAAATAAAACTTATCTTATTTTATCTAAACAAGGAAGGATTTTATCCTAAAAATTTGAAAGGGTCCCCATTATTCTTTCTCATAAGTCTAAAGATAATGGGGGGTTGATGAGCACCACAACACAACCTTACAAAAGGTGAATATGACATCCATGTATTTAGAACAATATCAATTTGTATGGTATAAATAACTTTGTAAAAGGAAAAACGAGTTTATTGTATTTGGTTTGTTTTTATGGAGGAATTGATAGCACATTGTGGGGATATTAAGAGCAATGCTTTCTTTTAGTTAATTAGTAAATATTTGGCAAAAAGATCCAAATACATAACACATTCAACAATTCCAAAAGCTGAGTCTCAGGGTAAAGAACATTTTAGAGGATAATTTGTTAGACTTATTTATGGGAATTTTAATCTAACATGGAAAATTGAAAGTAAAAATATGGATTCTAGAAAATTGATCACTAATAACTTTAGAGAACATCATTCTCCCTCTCCTAAACTAGCACAATTGACACCTTAAAAATAGATGAAAGAGGAGCAAAGAGACTATATTTCAACTGTGATGTCAAGTACAATAAAGGGCATAAATGTGGTGATAATAAATTATTCTACATAGATTGTGAAAGTGAACGATATCAAGAATTGAAACCATCATAAGATCTAAAGCTATAAGAGACTAATCCAACAATATTCTATCATGTGTTGGTTGGCATTGGTATTCCAAAAACCCTCAAGATACAAGGATATATTAAAAAAAAAAGGTAAGAGTGTTAGTTGATTCAAGTGTTACCCATATCTTCCTCAATTAAAAATTGGTTATTCCTATTATTACAATCCAAATGGGTGGTGTTGACTTTGTATAAAGGTCCCAATGGTTACAATCATTGGGATCAATGGCCCTTAATTTTCAAGATGTCTTTATGAGATTTTCCTCACAAGGAAAAGAAATTGAGCTTATAGATATCCAAGGGAAATCCTCCAAAGTTATAAACTCTAATAACATGAAAAAATTGCTAAAAAGGGGGCACCATGGTGAAATTGCACAATTGTGCTCATCAGATGTTCAAACATCTATATCCTTTACTCCAGTGGATCTCCAAAAATTCATCAAAAATCATTCCAAGGCATTTAGAGAGATGCCTAAGGTTCTTTGACCTGCTGGAGATCGTGACCATTCTATTCATTTGCAACTTGGAAGTGTACCACAGAAAATTAGGCCTTATAGGTATATGTATTCATAGAAGAGTAAGAATGAGCTTATGGTTGAAGAAATGTTAGATGCTTGCATCATTCAACCTAGCCAGAGTGATTTCTCTTCACCAATGGTGATGGTTATAAAAAAGGATGGTTCATGGTGTATGTGTCCACATTACAAACAACTCAACGAAATGACAATCAAAGATAAGTTTCTTATTACTATCATTGATGAATTATTAGATGATTTGCATGGATAAGTTGTCTTTAGTAATGTGGATCTCCATTATGAATATCATAAAATAAGAATGAGGCAAGAAGACATTCACAAAATATCCTTTAGAACACATGAAGCTCAATAGGAGTTTTTGGTTATGCCATTTGGAATTACTAATGCACCTTCCACAAATTGAAACTTGATGATTTTTTTTTCAAACCCTTCCTTAAAAAAATTGTGTTACTATTTTATAATGACATACTAATCTACAACAAATATTGGGAAGAGCATGTACAACATGCTGATAGGGTCCTAACACTATTGAAAGAGCATCAATTATATGCAAAACCTTCGAAGTGTGCTTTTGGGGTTCAAGAAGTGGAATATTTGGGTGATATTGTATCTCAAGAAGGTGTCAAAGTGGACCCTAACATAATTGAAGATGTGAGGAAATGTCCAATCCCCAAGTCCTTGAAGAAACTCAAAGGATTCTTAGGGTTGATAGGATATTACCTCAATTTTGTCAAGAATTATGGTAAAATAACAACACCTCTAATAAAATTATTAAAGAAGGAAGCATTTTCTTAGACTAAAGAAACAACCAAATATTTTTAAGAACTTAAAGATTCTATGTGTACAACTCTCACCTTGGCCACACCCGACTTCACAAAAGCCTTCATTGTGGAGTGTGACGCATAAGGCAATGGAATTGGTGCAATTTTGATGCAAGAAGGAAGGCCCCTTGACTTTCAAAGTAGTGAAATTAAAGGAAAGAATTAGTTGGACCTATTTATGAAAAAGAAATGTTGGCAACGCTACATGCAATAAAGCAATGGTATCCATGTAATAGAAACACATTTTAAAGTGAAAATATATCATGATAGTTTGAAGTACTTCTTGGAACAATGATTGTCTTCATAAGAGCACCAAAAATGGGTTATGAAGATGAAAGGTTATGACTTTGAAATTATCTACAAAAGGAAAAAATAAAATATTGTGGTAGATGCTCTCTTAAAGAAAGAAGAAGACGTAGAGCGTTTCTTATGTGTTATTTATAATCCACAATCTAGTTGGGTGGAAGAAGCAAGATGAGAAGGTATGTAAGATCATTCAATAACTACAGGAGGACCCCAATGCAATAGAAAAATTTATGTGAAAGAATCATTTGTTGTGGTACTTGTTAGGGTCCTATAATAATAGGATTCATAATTTTGAATTGGCTATGGTTAGTCTTGTAATATTGTACATACTTTTGCTTTCTGCAAAATGTTTTCCATATTAAAAATTAAAAAATGTAAAGAGGGTATGTCCTAAAAGAATAATCAAAGGACAAAAAGAAAGAGAAAAAGATCAAAAAAGTGAAAAATATGAACCCCAAAAAAGAAATAAAACAGATCATGAAAGTGTGCAAATTCAAATGCCACTACTTTTTACTTTACTATGCAAAATAAGGTTGTGTGCAGCTTGTTAGAAATGCCACAATCCATGATGGTCAAACAACTTAATCTTGACTCATTCATGTTTTAAATTTTATGTTGATAGATAGAGAATAAAGATCTAGCCAAACTGTTTAACCTTGGCAGATCAATAGTTAGGTAGAGAATAAAAATGAGCTCATCAGTTTAATCTGAGCCATTGGAAGTTATAAGGTTAGAATTAGATAGTTTTCTTGTCAAAAGAAAAGGAAATAAAGGGTCAACAAGCTCAAATGCACCCAATAAAATGAAGAAAAAATGTTAGGATAAATAAAGGGTAGGTAGAAGAAAGGTTGCAAATGTACAAGGTTGCTGAGTCAAAAGCACATTTATCATGCTTAATCCTATGTTTCATGTGCAGGGGCATTTATGAGAAAGAAAAGCATGTTCACAATCTAGTTTAACTAATTCCCCCTCATTTCACTATGCTCCCACATGCTTATTTGCTAATTTCCTCATTATCCCTTTATCATTTATAAATCCCCTTTTCCCCTCATTTTGACCCTTACCCCTTGGTTTCACACATTTCCCTAGTAATTACCCTTCAAAAATCATTTCCCTACCCACAACCCCCTTTCCCTAGTGTGAAAACCATTCCCCATTGCAAATATTAACTCCCCCCCTATTAATTTCCCTATTTCCCTTCAAAAACCCAAAAAACCCCCTTATCCTAAGTTTTATCCCCCCGCATTATTTAATTAACTCCCCACTTCATATTTCCCCGACAAACCCTTTTAACCCACCAACCCTCGGTGCAGTTAAAAAACCCCACCACATAACCCCTGGTCCCACTTTATTAAACCCACTGCTTATATCTAATCCCTACCTTATTTACTAATTAATTACAATTATTTGTAATTAAAAACCTCGGGCCCTGTAGATCCCTCCCCCAATTCCCTTCGTGCGTCTTGACCATCCGACAGTCGTCTGATCTCCTACCCCCAGATCCAACGGTGCAAATTCATATCGTGCACATTCACCGTCTGACAGATAGCAGCCCGAGAGCACGCGCGATTCGCGGTTGGTTCTGGGCACTATTCTACTAAAGGCAGCCCCAAACTAGATCGCGTGCTCGCGAAAAATACCGCCTGCCCTCCAAAAGTGGTGTGATGGCCCAGAAAACCACCTCCCCGCCCAAACCAAAAACTGCCCACTATTCATTTGTAGTTTCCGCGCCAAAATGTGACTGTTGCCTATTAAAAGGCAGGAAAAGCCCCAATTCACTCTTTTCGCTCATTTTCACTATAACTGCTGCTCGAGCCATTCTGTGAAACCCTGAACCTCAACGACCAAAATTAACCACCGTTTGCCGCCTGAAGAAGCTTCAGACACCCAATTCAAGCAACCAATTCACAGTTGAAGGCACTATACCCTCTGCATTCACCATAGAACTTAGTTTGCAAGCCATACCACCAAATTCTAGGTATTCTTGGGAAGACCAGAACGACCCTTTAAATTGAAAGTGTACAATCCAATTGAAAGATTAATTAATTCAAATTAATTAATATATTTTCCTAAATTGAAGAGTAATTTACTTGTATACCCCAAACCCTTCGTTTACATACTGTAACTACCAACCCATTGTTCCAAGGCTTCCAAACTTTACATCTACATCCAATACAAACCTAATTCATACCTCTACTCCTAAATATGGCTTCCCAGACCTCTCTAGACGTGAGACCTTTGTCAACCCCTCACCTGGACATTGACCACCTAGCATTAGAAGACAGGGATTTTCAAATAAAAGATATTGCTTCACCAGCTTACCTCCTAAAGCTCCATTGTTGGAGTAAGGATAGATTCCTAAAACAGAATGATGACATCCACCTTTCGGAATCTAATTTACCCAAATATTTGTTTCCAGATGATCACCCTTTCCCAAATATCATCCATTTCTATCATGCTTGCTATATTCCTAGCCAATGAGCTATTGTTCCCCCTAATCAACAGTTGTTATTTACCATCATTGCAGAGTCTATTAACCAAATGCTGCAGGTCCAACCAAGGCCTAATGAGACCCCATTGTATATTGGTGACTTGCTAGACATGTATGTCAAGCTAGAATTGGCTACAATAGCACAAATTTTCCAGACATTCATCATAGAAGATCACCATACTCCCACAGATAGTCCTCCTTATGCTTCCACCCTTTTTTCAGAGAGAGGCAAAAATATTATTACCATGCTCTCCTGCATCCTAGGATATACCTCAGATGAGCATGTGGATGAGATTATCCTGGCCTTCCTTTCCGTCTTTAGCCTAGGCAAGCCTCCTGTTGTCATGTACAACTATACTCAGTTCATTGCAAACAGGATGCATGAACAGTTGACCAGACTACCAACTGAGAGAGTCTTCAAGTACTCCGCTATGTTATTTCATATGTTTTTATATTATCAATCAGATAAATTCCCTATCAGCTTCCAAAAGTTGGATACCAAGGGAAATCCAAAGTCAGTTATTTATTGGACACCCTTGATCCAGAAATACTCCACTTCATTCACCTATAAGGACTTCATCAATTCATTTGTCCATCTAGTCATGAACATGCTGACCAGTAGCCCTCATCCCAGAATCAACCAAGAAATCAAAAGGGTGTTATAGTTGGCCAAGAACAGCAAGGTGGGAGACTGGTATCTGTACCAGAACCACACAGAAATCAGATTTTATGGATGCCAACTTGCTCCTTATAAACTGCCCCAATACCTCCCTATGAGGATATTTGCAATGGAACATTTTAGGCAAATCATCAATTCAGATGAAGTCAACTTCCTAGCTGCTAGGAAGAAAACCCAATTTAAAATGAAAAACCAATTGGGCCTCTTCATTTGCAATAATAGAGAGGATGTGTTGAAAATAGCAACAAGAAATGCTAAATATAGAAGTGCTAAAAATAGCATTTCAGGATACATTCCAATTTTAGTTAGTCCCTGAAATAAAATTGAGAATTAAAATTCGAATTTGATCTTAGCAATTGTTTGAAAATTAATTAATTAATTCATATTGAGTTAATTAGCTGGAGAAAATCAAACATGAAGTCTATGTGAAGACATGCAATAGTTATCCCTTTGATTGAGGAAGTTATCCCTTAATTAAGGAGATCAAGATGAGTTGTACTTTGAGTTGTAATTAGTTAGCTCAGTTAACTGAGTTAAGTCCAGTTAGATTAGTTCCAACAGTTTGTTGAACTGATTGTGAGTTAAGTTAGTTAATGCATGCATGCATGTAACTAGTGTACTTCAGATAACTGAATATTCTCTCATAAATAACTCATGCATGCCAGTTCAGTCAGAGACCCAGTTGAGATCAAAGTATGGGACATTGTACTATCAGTTGCAGGAATATTCCATTGAGGATATCTCTTGCATGCAGAAGGAATTCATTCCTTGAGGATTGCACAGTTATTTCTAAGTTTGGTGAGTTGTGTGAGAGGTGAATTCACACGGGTCGTAGCCAGAGGACCCAGGAGAAGCTGTGCAAGGAAATAGGAGGCCTGGAGGACTGAGGGTAGGCATATGTTGTGTCTATTCAGTCTATGAGCAGCATTGAAGGATTGTACTAAGAGCTGGATAGCTTGTGAGCTAAAGCTTTGTGTAATCTAGAGATATTTCCACTTAATACAGATAGCGGGGTTTTTAGCTGAGGCTTTTCCCAGAGTATTCTTCTGTGTTCATGTGTGATTGATTTCTCATTCTCTGTTATATGTGTTCTATTTTATCTTTCTCAAAATCGATTAAGCTTTTGCAAGTTTGTTTGTAGAAGTAGATCAAGTATTTTGCTTTAGTATATTGCATTATCAGGTGATCTACAGTGAGAAATTCTATAGGTTGGACCAGAGGCTGACAAGATATTGTAGGAAATGAAATTCAGGAACAACTTTATGTGGCAGTATGACCCTCATGGGGTCATAAACAAGTTAAGAATCAAGGTCAAACTAGGACCTTTCATCAACCATCCTAGACCAGATATTGAGAGGTTTTCCAACCAATCAGAATGGTTGGAAAACACATTAATTGATATGGATAGCACACTAGTGGATGTAGAAAATACATTGATTGATGTAGAGAAACAAATTGATGAACGTTCTTTCCTGCAGGTTCCAGAACTAGGGAACCCATGAATATTCCTACTGTCTTACAAACCCTAGTAAATGAGGAGAGAAATCCAAAGAGAAACAGGGAGGAGGGTTCCAGTTCTGCTATGGAGACCACAAATGAGCATTTTGAGCTCAGAAAAAGGCCCAAGTTGAATCCTGTGACTGAATAGGAGGAAACCATTGAATTAGTGGAAATCACTGACATTGAAATAATGGTGGAAAGAAGCAAAGCCACGACTGCTTCAGGAGAAACACAACAACCATCAACATCTAACAGTCAATTGATTGAGAGACAGCTCAGTGTTGAGGTTTCTTCTTTTACCAGGCCAGCAGACAAGAAAAAAGATATCAAGGATAGGTACAAGGAGATCAAGATCAAAAATGAGAAGTTAAAGGCTGAAACATATGCCCAATACTTCAAGAACACACCAGCTAATCAGAGCAGGTTGATGTTAGCTTTTGATATCAAAGCAGGCAAAATGCAGGTATCCTTTATGCAACCTACTGTTCAGCAGCCAAAAACATCTGCTGACTACAGAAAAACTGATTTTGAAGTGTTGGCTAAGGATGTTCATCCCATTGACCAGATAGAATTTCAAAAATAGGCTAGAGAGATGATCTACTCCACCCTGATAGGAAAGGCCATGGCTACACACAAGCTACAAAATTCACTAGACAACATTACAGCCCAATACAAATTGGAAAAGGCCTCCTCATAGGCCAAAGACAACAGGATCAAGTCATTGCAGGACTTGGCAATTGAGTTGGGCCATGATCCAAATGACATCAAAGCTGCTTAAAAGTTTATTAGGAAGAAGAATGAGGATATAGCAGCTCTCCTGAAAAGCTGCCTCATTCAGAACACCCACAAACAAAAGAGGTCTTGGAGAGCCAAACAAATCACGAGGAGATGATGGACCTGGTGCTACAACTGAATGATCGACTAAAGGAAATGGAAAAGGAGTTGGATAGCATGATACAGTTAAAGCAAGTTAGTCCTGAGACTACCCCTGCCACTATTATCCCAACAGTTACTACTGCATTACCTTCCACTTTGGTAGCATCCTTAGCTCCTACAGCTCCAATGGCTATACCACTACCAACTTCTACATGGTCTACATCAGCAACAGGGTCAACAGGTGATGAGGCAAGCAGATTATTCAAGGCAATGGAAGACATATCCATTCAGACCACTAACATGAACAAGCTTAAGGAAAAGGTGACCAATCTAGAGACTAACTACAAGCTTGGCCAAATTATGCACAAGGAAGAAGTGCAAAAAGCCACCAGAATGAATGAAAGAATAAAAAACTTGGAGAAGGAATTAACTTTGAAGGAACCCCTTGGACAGGCAAAGGAACAATTGTGGGCCAATATAATTGATTATGTAAATGATATTTGGCCATCCATCCAAGTAATTTTTGAGCAGGTTGACTTAATAAAACAGGCTACATAAGCCATACAGAGAGTAAAGCAGAACCGGGAGACATGCCAGAGGAAGCTGCAAGGATCATTCACTTCTTAAATTCCAAAAATAAGTATGAATTGCAGGAATTAGAGATACCTGACAGAACAGGTGCAATACTGGAAGTAAAAAAGGGTCCTCACTAAGAGGAATTTAATGTTAAACCTTGAAGATAAGGGCCAAACCATTCAACTGGCTATAGACAAATTCATGGTTAAGTTTGAAGTTTTGAGGCAAAAGGGTCTGCCCAATCCCTTAGTTATAAATGACAAGTTAATGACACAAGAGGACTACAACAGAAAAATCAAAGAAGTGACCAGAGATCAAGTGAACACTTCATATATGAAAGGAATTCCAACTGGCAAGGTCCTATACCAAACTTTTGAGAACTTGTTTACCTCCAGCATGAGGTAAAACACCTTTTTGTAAATAAACCTACTTTTACCAAGTACACGGAGGTAGATCAGATTTATAGGGAGATGATAAATATCCAATTACCAGATGCTGAAACATGGGAGAAATTAAATGATTTATTGTAGAAATACACAGTCAGAATGTAAAAATCTACAGTAAGATTGAAAAGCACAGTAAAAGGATAAATGACAAGCCACCGAGATGAAAGTGTATCAGATGAAATTGTATGAGTTGAAAGGTCAAAGTGAATAGAACATCCAGCGTGAAGATCAAACAACAAAGCAGAGATTAAAAGGAAAAATATCAAAGATTAAAGACAGCACAGCCTAATAAATAGGGACAACAAACAACAGTTCAATAGTTGTCTCTATCTTCTTGCATGAAGATATTTATTTCTCCTAGATTAGTTCCCAAGACAGTTTGGGATATTTTGTAAATTATTTTTGTATAAATACTTCATAAATTTGAAGTATTGAGTGTGGATTGCTATACATTTGTAAAGTTATTTTGATCATAAACCTAAGGGTTATTATACCAATTTTTCAAGTCAGCAGACTGGACCAAGTAATAAAGAGATTGCATTACAGGATTCATGTGTTGAGCTATTACAGTGAAGTATTTTCTTTGTCAAATTTGTTATTTTCTTATGTTTTTCACAAACTTAAATGTTATCTTAAGTTGAACGAATTAACTGGAAGTTTATCTCAAAATTTGTTCAAGTACACTATGTTTTGAACAGTTGATCATTTACATGTTTTATTCTGATATCTGGATCTGAGAATCCTTAATTTCTCTCCCATCCCGGTTGACCTATTTCACTTTCTTCATAATACGGCCTAAGGAACCCTTAATTGCTCTTTGGATCCGATTGAAAACCACTTCACCATCCAGCCTTGAGATCTGAAGTAACTCTGTTATCTTGCCCTGTAGACACTATTTTTAGAACTTGATCCAGTCATGTTTGCCTGACATTTGACCCCATAGCCCAATGGTAAAAGACACCCCTCTTTTCATCTAAGTAATCCCACCACCAAATCCAAATCAAAACCCAAGTACAATCATAACTAGCCTAAAATCAAATAACTAAACAAAGTTAAATAACAAAGAGAGAGCCCTCTCTTAGAATTAGGAAGGCTAGATCCTAATCTCCAAAGTTGGTTTGTGGTTACCTCTAATTATTTCTTTGTTAAACACTCTAGAGAAATATTGGAGTGATAACATATTGGCGACCATACTAGGGACTTCGATCCTCAGTGTAATAAAACTTTAAGGAAACCTTAAATTTCATCTTGTGCCCCTTAAGGTCATTTTTAGAGTGTTGTTAAAAAGTTTCATAAAAATAAAAATAAAAAGCTAAAATTCTTTCTCCCAAGAAGACTCACTATACCAGGGCAAATCCAGATCCAAACTCTGCTACCATAGTCGACGACCCAAACAGGACTTTAAGAAAACCCAAAAATGGTAGAAACTCAAGCAAGTAGTAGCTAGTTACTTAAAGCAAATTCACTCCCCGAGGAATTATCAACTCTAGAGGAAATTCCATTTGATTTGTCATTTGAACTCTCATTTTTTGGAACTAAATCAGAGATTGCAATTCATGAAACTGTGTTAGACCCTAATTTTATTCAATTCATTGAGTCAAAAAAGGTGGTTATACATCCAGATTTAGATAAACTTGTGTTGGATACTTTTGACAAGTTAGAAGCTTTAAACTCCACATTGATAAGCCATATAGATGATGCTTACCTTCAACAATCAGTTGAATTAGCTGCCATCACTGCTGCTACCTCTGAAATTTCTACACAATCTTCAAATATTGTAAATACACCTTCATTTACTACCACCTTACCAATTGTATCCACCACAGTTCATTCCCCTAAACAAGTTATTCATCAGCTTCCTATCCAACCAAACTCCTCATCCTCATCTAGTTCATCTCCATCTATTTCAAGCCCTTCCTCAAGTACCAACACTTTACCCCCTAGTCAAGCCAGAATCTCAGCCATGGTAGACAGATATGCACCTTTGGTTTTACCAGCACAACTCCATGGCATGCCCCAAGATTATCAAAGCAAAATCTTTTTGTTTGATGCTACTGGTCAGTATACTACCCAACAACATGTGAACAAAATGACTGACTATTTTGAGTTGCATGAGATTGATGAATCTGATGTCCAAATGAGGTTGTTTGCCCAAACATTAATTGGGGATGTTAAGAAATGGTTCAAAGCTTTACCTGCTAATCATATTGCAGACTTAGTTACTTTTCATAGATTGTTTATTGATAGATGGGAGAGAGAAAAACCCTCTGCAAATACTCTCTGAATATGATAACATTAGAAGATCTCCTAATGAGTCAGTTCAGGATTATTGTACTAGGTTCAATAACATCTACAATGCAATCCGTGCTAATATTAAGCCTCCACCAGACCTAGCATAAACCAAATTCCTTGATGGTTTTGACACTGATATGTCATACCAGTTAAGAGAAAGAAACCCTGAAACCTTGGAACAAATGCAAAGTAATGTTGTTAGTGTAGAAGCCAATCTATTAGCTAAGAAAGCTAGAATGAGAAATGAAAAAAGAGTTGTCATTAAAGAGGAAACTTCCACTTCTAATGGTAAAATAGATAGTTTAGCAAAGAGTGTAGAAAGAATAATGGATAGATTAGAAAACATGGAAATAAAAACTCAGTGGGAGAATCAACAGCCACCCCCAATAAGAAACCCCAACTCCAGGAAGAATCCTAACACTAGAAAGAATGTAATACCAAATAGCAAATTAGGCCACCCTTCCAAGAAAACTATGTTGAGGGTTCAGAAAAACATGAAGGAGAGGATGACACCCAAATAAACTTATTAGGAATCAAAAAGGAAGATGTTCTTTTTCTTACTGAGGAAGAACAATAATTGTACATGCTACAACAATTGCAATTAGAATCTGGAGAGTCCTTCGACTTTAAACAGGGCTATGAATCTTCCATATATGAGGTTCACAAACAGTATAGTCTGATAAGTAAAAAGAACAATGAAACTCCCACTAAGAGATCAATCCATATCCAAACTAAAAAGATAACAGAAGCTCCTGTAACCAAAGTCCTGCAAATCCTCCCTAGGGGAACTCAAGAGACTTCTAGCCCAAAAATTGTAGATATAACTTCATCTGAAACTCAAACTAAAACTATTACTCAAAAACATTCCAAATAAGAGAATTCAAAACAAAATTGTTGAAACACAGACTGAAGTGCCTAATATTGAAAAAGAAGATAAAAACACACAGACCACATTCGCTAAGGAAGATCTCATCCAATCAAGCAAAACTCAATTTCCTTTCAACATTAAAACTGAGATAGAAAAATTGAAAATATCAGTCCCTTTGACTGAGCTAGTGAAAAATGAATCATATAGATCACAGATCACTCAAACATTGAATATAGGTGAAGGGGAGGATGTTGTGAATTTGAATGATGATCAACTTGAGTTATTGTTTGGCCCTGAAGTAAATGGCACCCATCAGCAAGGGGGTATCCCTCCTTTCTACATTAGTTTGAACATTCATGACAAAATATTACATAATGCTATGCTAGACTCAGGGGCATCCCATAACTTAATGCCAAAGGCAATCATGGAGAGACTAAACTTAGATATCACTAGACCATATAAGGACCTATTTTCCTTTGACTCTAGCCAAGTTAAATGCCTTGGCCTGATCAAGGATTTGTGTGTAACTCTAGTCCAGTGCCCAACAAAGGGTATTGTGATGGACATAGTATTTGCTAACATCCCACCCAAATATGGAACACTGTTATCTCGCTCATGGGGAGAAAAATTGCAGGGACCTTCACAATTAGATATGGCATATGCCACCATCTCTGTTTTTGGTCAACAAAGAAAACTTTATGGAGAGACCTTAATGAAATACATGGTGAGTAGTGCAGGAAAACCACATAATTTCCCTATATACTCCATGCATTCGGATATGGACTCTTTCATCTTATACAATTCAGAGCATGACAAAAAGGAAATCACAGTTGTAGAACAAAAATACAAAACACCTGACAGTGAAAACATTTTTCATGAATCTCTATGGCATTTGGATTTTGATGGATCTATGAATAGACTAGGAGCAGGTGTAGGAGTGTGGATTCACAACATGGAAAACAATCATTCTGAGGGTCATGCATTTAGATTAAACTTTAAATGCACAAATAACATGGCAAAATATGAAGCTCTAATCTTAGGTCTACAAATGGTTAGAAAACTTGGAGCCAAGAGAGTTTCTATAATGGGAGACTCAGAGTTGATTATTAAACAAATCAAAGGCGAATACTCTGTAAATAACTCCAGACTGAGCCAATATAGAGATACTGTCCTAGATTTGATCAAAGACCTTCTGGAAACAGACTTTGCTACCATTCCTAGGAAACAAAATATGCAAGCCCACATTTTGGCCACTTTTGCTAGTACCTGCAAATTGCCTTTTCAGCCCAACCACCAGTACACTGCAGAAGTGAGACATAGGCCTGTCATACCTGACAATTTGAAATATTGGCAAATTTTCTCACGGGATTCTCAAATTTATGATTTCATGAATGCTGAAGGTGAATTTCATAATTGTAATATAGATACATATTGTACAGTAGCCAATGACATAGATAGTGGGATAGATGTAAATATTTTAGATATAGGTAAACCCACTAGTTTCACTAAACTAGAAATAGATAACTTAGAGAATGTAGAAATAGAAGAAATAATGAATGATGATCCTGAAATTCTAAATCTTAAAAATAATTTTTTGCCTAAGGGATTAGTCCCCTTGGAAGATTTTTTTGATTCAAATGATGTAGCTAGGAAACCAGAAATGGAGCCTTTAAGAGCAGGTATATAAGAATGTAACATAGGAATTGAAGAAAGACCTAAGTTCATTAAAATATCAAAAGCCTTACCTCCATATGAATAGGTTAAATATATAAGTCTGTTCAAAGAGTTTCAAGATGTCTTTTCCTGGAGTTATGAAGACCTACAGTCTTATGACACCAGCATAATTCAACACAAGATACCTATCAAAGAAGATCATAAACCTTTTAAACAGAAAGTTAGGAGAATTAATCCAATTCTTATGCCATCAATTGAAAAGGAAGTTAAAAGGATGTATGATTCCCAAATCATAGCTCCCATTAGATATTCAGATTGGGTCTCAAACTTAGTCACTACTAGGAAGAAAACGAGAGAAATCGAACTCTGTGTTGATTTCAGAAATCTAAACAAAGTCTCATTGAAACATAACTATCCTCTCCCAAAAATGGACCATGCTCTTCAGAGGGTAGTAGGTTCATCCAGAATTTCATTGCTTGATGGATTTGCTGGATACAACAAAATCTTAGTTCAACCAGAGGACTAAGCAAAAACTGCATTTACTACTCCTTGGGGTACTTTTATGTATTTGAAAATGCCTTTTGGATTAATGAATGCAGGAGTGACATTTCAAAGAGCTATGGATATAACTTTTGCTAAATAAATCCATGACTTCCTAGTTGTTTACCAAGATGACATCATAGTCTTTTCAAAATCTAATAATGAACATCTAGATCACCTAAGAAGAGTATTCATTAAATGCAGAAAATTTGGTATTTTCTTAAATCCAAAAAATACACTCTTTGGTCTAGAATAAGGTAAAATCTTGGGACATATAATATCTAAAGATGGAATTAGAATAGATCCTTCTAGAATAGAGGCAATATTGACCATCACCCATCCTAGAAACATCAAGGAATTACAATCATTTTTAGGTAGAATAAATTTCTTAGGAGATTCATTTTAAATTTAGTTGAATCAATTAGAGAACTAAATAACATGTTAAGAAAAGATTCAACACTTAAATGGACAGTAGAATCTAAACAGTCTTTTGAGGCCATCAAACAAGCCCTTACCAAAACTCCAGCCCTTATAAATCCTCACTTTCAAAAAGATTTTATAATTTTTTCTTTTGCTTCAGAACATACTATTGCAGCAGTGTTGTTGCAAAAGAATGATCAATGATATGAACACCACATTGCATTTTTCAGTAAATCTTTAAGAGATGCAACACTAAAGTACAACATAATGGAAAAGCAAGCATTAACTTTAGTGAAATCTATTAAAGATTTTAGAGTGTACATCTTGTGTTCACACATCATTGCTTATGTTCCAAATTCAATAGTAAAGGACATTTTGACACAAAATGGGTCTGAAGGAAAGAGAGGCAAATGGATTGCCACTATTTTGGAATATGACATAGAAATAAAGCCTACAAAACTTATCAAAGGCCAAGGTTTAGCCAAACTCATGGCCGAATCGAATTATCAGGCCCTAGATATAAATTTCATTGGTGCCCTAGATGATCAGGAAGAGATGGCAACTCCACAGATCAGTGAACCTTTTACAGATTCACCTTGGTATGCAGATATCATATTTGTCTTACTAAACTTACAAGATCCTCCTGGTTTATATAGAACTAAAGCTAGATTTTTTTAAATTAAAATCAATGAATTATTGTATCATAGATAATGCTTTGTTTTGGAAAGATAATGGCGGTATTCTATTAAATTGTTTACTGAAAGATGAAGTTGATAAAATTATGCAAGAATTTCATGCAGGAGATTGTGGAGGACACTTGTATTGGAGGACTACTGTTGACAAAATTTTGAGGGCTGGTTTTTACTGGCCCACTCTTTTTTCAGATGTTAAGAAACATGTGACCTCCTATCATAAATGTCAGATATTTGAGGGAAAAAGAAAGCTTTTACCTTTACCTCTCAAACCCATCTCCACAGAAGTGTCATTTCAACAATGGGGTTTAGACTTCATTGGAGAAATTCACCCAGCCTCCTCAGCCCAACATAAATGGATTTTGATAACCACTGATTACTTTACCAAATGGATAGAAGCCATCCCTTATAGACAAGCTACAGAGTCTGTCATTATCTCATTCCTTGAAAACAATATCCTATCAAGATTTGGATGCCCCCAAAAGCTCATTACTGATAATGCAACTGCTTTTAAATCCAGGAAAATGCTAGACTTTTGTAACAAATATCACATTACCCTTGGCCATTGCACTTCCTATTACCCTCAAGGTAATGGACTTGCAGAATCCTCTAACAAAATACTTGTTAATATCATTAAGAATTACTGGAAGACAAAAAAAAGACATGGAACAAAAGGTTGGTCAATGCCTTATGGGCAGACAGACTAGCTACCAAAAAGTCCATTGGTACATCTCCTTATCAGTTAGTATATGGTATGGATGTTGTTTTTCCATCCTCTTTAGGAGTACCAATGATGAAGATCATCCAGGAGTTGCAGGTAGAACCAAATGATATCCAAAGGAGGATAAATCAAACAATACACTTGCAGCAAACCAAAGAAGAAGTCTATGTCAAATCACAAGTAATCCAGGATAAAATCAAAAAGATTTTTGATAAAAAGACTAAAGCTGATGATTTTTACATAGGTGACAAAGTACTTAAATGGGATTCTAGAAGAGAAGACAAGGGCAAACATGGAAAATTTGATTTTCTGTGGCAAGGCCCTTATGTCATTTATGGTTACAGAGGTAACAATGCATTTTTCTTGAGAGAGTTAGATGGGACAGATCTACCAGGAGGACCTGTCAATGGTAGAATGTTGAAGCATTACTTTTCCATAGATTAATAATAGTTCACTTTACTTTACTCATTGTATATAACAGTGTAGAGTTTAGATTGGTTTGGATGGTAATCTTTTGAAGTTGAAGCCCAGAGAGAAGGCCCTGATCTTTCAAGGGTTCACCGTCATAAGTATGAATAGAGCAGAATCACAGAAGAAAAATTTACAAGCTAACTTCAGTCAAGTTTAAAAGGCTACTAATCTTAAAGTTCTTGACATTTCACTAGGAAATGTCATCCCCATGTGGAGCCACTGTTAGGGTCCTATAATAATAGGATTCATAATTTTGAATTGGCTATGGTTAGTCTTGTAATATTTTACATACTTTTGCTTTCTGAAAAATGTTTTCCATATTAAAAATTAAAAAATGTAAAGAGGGTATGTCCTAAAAAAATAATCAAAGGACAAAAAGAAAGAGAAAAAGATAAAAGTGAAAAATATGAACCCCAAAAAAGAAATAAAACAGATCATGAAAGTGTGCAAATTCAAATGCCACTACTTTTTACTTTACTGTGCAAAATAAAGTTGTGTGCAGCTTGTTAGAAATGCCACAATCCATGATGGTCAAACAGCTTAATCTTGACTCATTCATGTTTTAAATTTTATGTTGATAGATAGAGAATAAAGATCTAACCAAACTGTTTAACCTTGGCAGATCAATAGTTAGGTAGAGAATAAAAATGAGCTCATTAGTTTAATTTGAGCCATTGGAAGTTATAAGGTTAGAATTAGATAGTTTGCTTGTCAAAAGAAAAGGAAATAAAGGGTCAACAAGCTCAATTGCACCCAATAAAATGAAGAAAAAATGTTAGGATAAATAAAGGGTTGGTATAAGAAAGGTTGCAAATGTACAAGGTTGCTGAGTCAAAAGCACATTTATCATGTTTAATCCTATGTTTCATGTGCAGGAGCATTTATGAGAAAGAATAGCATGTTCACAATCTAGTTTAACTAATTCCCCCTCATTTCACTATGCTCCCACATGCTTATTTGTTAATTTCCCCATTATTCCTTTATCATTTATGAATCCCCTTTTCCTCTCATTTTGACCCTTACCCCTTGGTTTCACACATTTCCCTAGTAATTACCCTTCAAAAATCATTTCCTTACCCACAACCCCCTTTCCCTAGTGTGAAAACCATTCCCTGTTGCAAATATTAACTCCTCCCCTTATTAATTTCCCTATTTTCCCTTCAAAAACCCAAAAAAACCCCTTATCCTAAGTTTTATCCCCCCCGCATTATTTAATTAACTTCCCGCTTCATATTTCCCCGACAAACCCCTTTAACCCACCAACCCTTGGTGCAGTTAAAAAACCCCTCCATATAACCCCTGGTCCCACTTTATTAATATCTAATCCCTACCTTCTTTACTAATTAATTACAATTATTTGTAATTAAAAACCCTAGGCCCCGCAGATCCTTTCCCCGATTCCCTCTGTGCATCTTGACCGCATGACAGCCATTTAATATCCTACCCGCAGATCCAACGATGCGCATCCATATCACGCACATTCAACATGCGACAGATAGCAGCCAGAAAGCACGCGAGATTTGCGGTTTTGCCTGGGCACTGTTCTGCTACGTGGCAGCCCCTGGCTAGATCGCATGCTCACGAAAAATACCACCTGCCCTCCAAAAGCGATGCGATGACCCAAAAAACCACCTCCCCACCTATACCAAAAACCACCCACTATTCATTTGTAGTTCCTACACCAAAATGTGACTGTTACCCATTGAAAGGCCGGAAAAGCCCCAATTCACTCTTTTCGCTCGTTTTCATTGTAACTATTGCTCGAGCAGTTCTGTGACACCATGAACCTCTTCAACCAAAATTGACCACCGTCTGCCACCTAAAGAAGCTCCAGACACCCAATTCGAGCAGACAGTTCACAGCTGAAGCCACCGTACCCTCTGCATTCACCATTGAACTCAGTTTGTAGGCCATACCACTAAATTCCAAGTATTCTTGGGAAAACCAGAATGACCCTTTAAATTGAAAGCATACAGTCCAATTGAAAGATTAATTAATTCAAATTAATTAATATATTTGCCTAAATTGAAGAGTAATTTACTTGTATACCCCAAACCCTTCATTTACATACTGTAACTACCAACCCATTGTTCCAAGGCTTCCAAACTTTACATCTACAGCCGCTACAAGCCTAATTCATACATCTACTCCTAAATATGGCTTCCCAGACCTCTCTGGATGTGAGACCTTTGTCAACCCCTCACCTGGACATTGACCACCTAGCATTAGCAGACAGGGATTTTCAAATAAAAGATATTGCTTCACCAACTTACCTCCTAAAGCTCCATTGCTCGAGTAAGGACAAATTCCTAAACTAGAATTATGACATCCACCTTTGGGAATCTATTTACCCAAATATTTGTTTCCAAAAGTGCACCCTTTCCCAGATATCATCCATTTTTGTCATGTCTGCTATATTCCTAGCCAAATAGCTATTGTTGCCCCTAACCAGCAGCTGTTATTTACCATCATTGCAGAGTCTATTAACCAAATGTTGCAGGTCCAACCAAGCCTTAGTGAGACCCCATTGTCTATTGGTGACTTGCTAGACCTCTATGTCAAGCTAGAACTGGCTAAAATAGCACAAATTTTCTAGACTTTCATCATAGAAGACCACCATACTCCCACAGATATTCCTCCTTATGCTACCACCATTTTTTTAGAGAGAGACAGATAGATTATCACCATGCTCTCTTGCATCCTAGGATATACCTCATATGAGCATGTGGATGAGGTTATCCTGGCCTTTCTTTCCATCTTCAGCCCAGGCAAACCTCCTATTGTCATGTACAACTATTCTCAATTCATTGCACACAAGATGCATGAACAGTTCACCAAACTGCCAACTGAGAGAGTCTTCAAGTACTCCTCTGTGTTATTTCATATGTTTTTATATTATTAATCAGATAAATTCCCTGTCAGCATCCTTAAGTTGGATACCAAGGGAAATCCAAGGTCAGTTATTTATTGGACACCCTTGATCCAGAAATACTCCACTGCATTCACCTGTAAGGATTTCATCGATTCATTTGTCCATCCAGTCATGAACATGCTGATCAGTAGCCCTCAGCCCATAATCAACCAAGAAATCAAAAGGGTGTTATAGTTGTCCAAGAACAATAAGGTGGGAGAATTGGTATCTATACCAGAACCACACATAAATCAGAGTTTATGGATGCCAACTTGCCCCTTATAAACTGCCCAAATACCTCCCTATGAGGATATTTGCACTGGAATATTTTAGGCAGATCATCGATTGAGATGAAGTCAACTTCCTAGCTGCTAGGAAGAAAACCCAATTTAAAATGAAAAACCAATTGGGCCTCTTCATTTGCAATAACGAAGAGGCTGGACCAGAGGCTGACAAGATATTGCAGGAAATGAAATTCAGGAATAGCTTTATGTGGCAGTATGACTCTGTTGAGGGCCAAAAATGTCTACCTCAACATTGGGGGATAACCACCCGGTCCGGACCTTAAAGCAGCTCCTTTTCCGTTTGGGGTAGTGGCTCCGACTGGTTTAACCAGTTCCAGTTACCTTCTCCCTATCGCTATTGGTTTATGATGTGTCTTTAACTACCAATAGACAGGGGTATTAGATCACTTCTTCTTGGTGATTAGGCAAGAGAATGACCCTTAAGCTAATGTGGGTTCAACCAAACCTCAACTAAGATTTTGCCTCTTTGAGAAGAGAACTTAAAAGAATGTATAAATTAATCTAAATGCAAACTTATTCTAAGATGCAAGCAAAAGAAACTTTTCCTAATCCTATCTCAATTAGGCAGATATAGATCTAACTCAACCAAGAGCAAGATATTTAAAGTATTGGGATTTAAATATGTCTTGTTTATAATGAATATCAAGTTAATGAAGTAGTTCAATTAAATGACATTATGGATACCAACACACCTCCTATTGAGACCTCTTAACTAAAATAATCAATCAACAACACTAAGGAAGAAATTCACAAAAATGATATTGATTGTTAAATCAGTAAATCCAATACTTAAACAATAATATGCAGAAATAGTTCACAACACATTACTATTTAATAAATCAGTTTTATAAAATAGATTTCTGAGTAAATAGTTACTCAGAGATCAGAATTTAATCCATAAGATCAGAGATATATAATAACAACGTTGAGACAAATTACCCATATTGACAAAAGTGCACAAACATGAATAAAATGACACATCCCTGTTATCAAAATGAAACTAATATTTGAAACAATAGTATTAGAAATACCAATTTATTGAATCCATTTCTTTGACCCTAGTCTTCAACAATCCTTTACATTGCTTGAACTTCTGCTTTCAAAGCTAGAGCCACATTAGTGCAAACTCTGCCCATCATACATAATTTAAGATACAAAAGAAAAAATCCTCAATAATCCCCAGATCTAAGATTTTCTCTCCTCCCTCCTACAACTCTAAATTCCTATTGCAGAAATGCGTTTAGAAGTCCAAAATTGCATAGGAAAGCAACCCTCTATTACATTCTGCAATCTGCCATTTATAATATTTCCAAAGGTATTTTTGAGAGGAGAGTTTGTTGAAGAAAAATTGACCAATCCAATTCTATTTGCTCAAAATTCCAATCTTTAATTGTTGGAGCATTCTCATTGATTAAGATCTTTTTCTCCACATCCCTTCTACTGCTTTCCTGCAAAAAGAAATCAAAATAAATTAAGATGCAACAATAAAATCAAAATATCATTTCTGGCATTAAAACAAATCCAATCAAATTCAATTTAAATAAATAATTGAAAAATAAAATATAAGATCTCTATTAATGCCTGGGATGGTTTAATTGGCCAAGGATATCGTTGATGAATGAATTTGCATTTAGAAGAGACTTGGGCAAATGAAAATGAAGAAAATAAAACTCAGAAATTTATTTTTTTATTTTTTTTATTTTTTTTTGTTCGGAACTAGATTTTCTGTTTGATTTTCAACCCAATAAATGACCAAATCTGTTAGTGAAAATTCCTCAGAAATGTTCTCCTTAATTTTATCTTTCCAATGAGTCGTCTTGGGCCTCATTTGGCCAAGTAAAACTCAATCTATAAGCCTCCAAAGTTGATGAGTCAAATTTGACATAAATCTTGAAATTTTGTTGCTAGGCAAAAAAATCAATTTTTTTAATTAAATTCTAATCTTAAATTAGTCTTTAATTAATTCTAATTTAATTATTAATCATAAATTAAATCAATTATTTAATAAACTATTTATTAATCTAACTAACTAATATAATTAACTATTTATGAACATATTATTCTAATTAATTAACACATTAAATATTTATAAACTATTTAATGTTAATCTAAATAATAATTTTACATATTAATTAATTTAATATTTAAATATTAAATATTTAAATCAATATTAAATTACCTACTCCATTACCTTTTAACTCATTCGTATGAATGAGTTTAAAACTCAAAAAACAAATGAGTTATGAAACTTTGGTTAACGCTTGAAGTCCTTTTCGCAATCGGCAATTGGGAGGTGAGGGAGTTGTCGAGGTTCTTTAAACTTGTTACATGCGAAAGCTCTGATCCTGTAATAAAATTTTATTTTATTATATATTTTACCATTTCACTTTATTCTACTCACGTATGAGTGAGTTTTGGAAACTTCAAACAAAACTTAAGTTAATGCCTTTATGTTTTTTCTTAATCGGGAGATCGGAGATCGGGAGGTGTCGAGGTTTTTTAAAATTTGTTGCGATTGAAATCTCTGATGTGATCTCCCAATAATGAATTTTAATATTTATATAATTTTTTGTTATATTTGTCTATTTTTTTGTTTTATTTTAATGAAGTTTAGTTATAAAATTATTTAAACTACAGTCACTTTGAAAATTAAAAAAAATAATAATAATAATAATAATAATAAAATAAAATAAAACTAACTACAACTACTTTGACATTTTGTTTTTTCGAGATCAGTGATTTATTTGAAATATTGGAGTAAATTACTAAAATCTCGTTGCTTCATAATTTGGTTGTGTAAGTAAAAAAATGAAAAATGTTAGTAGTAACTAACTAGGGGTTAATATTTAAAACAAATGCATTATTGAACTAATTTAATTAAAAAAATGAAATATTGTACATTGTACGCATTTTTAACTCCGGCGACATAAATGATTAGACTTCAAAGGAGTGCCATTTACAAACCAGTTGACCAAATGAGGTGAAACAAGTATCAATGGGAAGCTTATAAAAAAATTGATTTTAACAAAGCAATCAAAAACGAAAGTCTAAAAAATGAAAAATTAACAAAAGCGTAGGATAATCAATTAAATAAAAATCATAAAAGGTATTTAGCCAAAAAATTTATAGAAAGGGTCCTCATTATTTGAAGTGAACAAGTAAAAAATGGGGGGGTTGTGTCTTACCACAACAGACCCTCATGGGGCCATAAACAAGTTAAGCATCAAGGTCAAACTGGAACCTTTCATCAACCATCCTAGACCGGATATTGAGAGATTTTCCAACCAATCAGAATGGTTGGAAAACACATTAATTGACATGGATAACACAATAGTGGATGTAGAAAATACACTGATTGATGTAGAGAACTAGGGGAACCCATGAATATTCCTCCTGTCTTACAGATCCCAGCAAATGAGGAGATAAATCCAAAGAGAAACAGGGAGGAGGGTTTGAGTTCTGCTATGGAGACCACATATGAGCATTTTGAGCTCAAAAAAAGTCCCAAGCTGAATCCTGTGACTAAACAGGAGGAAACTATTGAATTAGTGGAAATCATTGACACTGAAACAATGGTGGAAAGAAGCAAAGCCACAGCTGCTTCAGGAGAAACACAGCAGCCATCAACATCTAACACTCAACTGATTGAGAGACAACTCAGTGTTGATGTTTCTTCTTTTACCAGGCCAGCATACAAGGAAAAAGATATCAAGGACAGGTACAAGGAGATCAAGATCAGAAATGAGAAGTTAAAGGCTAAAACATATGCCCAATAATTCAAGCACACACCAGCTAATCAGAGCAGGTTGATGTTAGCTTTTGATATCAAAGCAGGCAAAATGAAGGTGTCCTTTATGCAACCTACTGTTCAGCAGCCAAAAACATATGCTGACTACAGAAAAACTGATTTGAAGTGTTGGCAGGGATGTTCATCCCACTGACTAGATAGAATTTCATAAACAGGCTAGAGAGATAATCTACTCCACCCTAACAGGAAAGGCCATGGCTGCACACAAGTTGTAGAATTCACTAGACAACGTTACAGCCCAATACAAATTGGAAAAGGCCTCCTCACAGGCCAAAGACAACAGGATCAAGTCATTGGAGGACTTGGTAATTGAGTTGGGCCATGATCCAAATGACATCAAAGCTGTTGAAAAGTTGATTAAGAAGAAGAATGAGGATATAGCAGCTCTCAAGAAACAACTAAAGCTGCCTCATTTAGAACACCCACAAACAAAAGAGGTCCTGGAGAGCCAAACAAATCACGAGGAGATGATGGACCTGGTGCTACAATTGAATGATCAGCTGAAGGAAATGGAAAAGGAGTTGGATAGCTTGATATAGTTAAAGCAAGTTAGTCCGGAGACTGCCCTGCTACTATTATCCCAATAGTTACTACTGCAGTACCTTCCACTTTGGCAGCATCCTTAGCTCCTACAACTCCAATGGCTACAACACTGCCAACTTCTACACTGTCTACATCAGCAACAAGGTCAACAACAACAGGGTCAACAGGTGATGAGGCAAGCAGATTGGTCAAGGCAATGGAAGACATGTCCATTCAGACCACTGAAATGAACAAGCTCAAGGAAAAGGTGACTAGTCTAGAGACTGACTACAAGCTTGCCTAGATTATGCACAAGGAAGAAGTGCAGAAAGCCACCAGGATGAATGAAAGAATAAAAAACTTGGAGAAGGAATTAACTTTGAAGGAACCCCTTGGACAGGCTAAGGAACAATTGTGGGCCAATATCATTAACTCTGTAAATGATATTTGGCCATCCATCAAAGTAATTTTTGAGCAGGTTGACTTAATAAAATAGGCTACAAAAGTCATACAGAGAGTAAAAGCAGAACTGGGAGACATGCCAAAGGAAGCTGCAAGGATCATTCACTTCCTCAACTCCAAAAATAAGTATGAATTGCGGGAATTAGAGATACCTAATAGAACAGGTACAATATTGGAAGTAAAAAGGGTCCTCACCAAGAGGAATTTAATGTTAAACCTTGAAGATAAGTGTCAAACCATGCAGTTGGCTATACACAGATTCATGGTTAAGTTTGAAGTTTTGAGGCAAAAGGGTTCGCCCAATCCCTTGGTTATAAACGACAAGTTGATGACACAAGAGGACTACAACAGAAAAATCAAAGAAGTGGCCAAAGATCAAGTGAATACTTCATCTATGAAAGGAATGCCAACTGGCAAGGTCCTATACCAAACTTTTGAGAACTTGTTTTACCTTCAGCATGAGGTAAAACACCTTTTTGTGAATAAGCCTACTTTTTTTTTTTTTTTTTAACAGTAACAGTTAAGGGTTGATTATATTCATCTTGGCTTGAATGCCGATAGAACTATTACAATGGGAAGCTCATTGCCTTGTTGCTGCTTTCTGCAGAGACTAAGAGTACAATTGAAGCTTGCGGAATTCCTAATTGCTAAAGAGTCCATGAATTCCAAATCAGAAATTTCCCCCACTTGAAGATGCAGACAAATTTGTTTAATAACCAGCGATAAAACATGGCAGAGATCAGATTATGGGATTGGTTCCCAAGTTTCTTTTCCGTCCTTCAACTTAGTTCCGACAGGAAGGAGGACAGCTTTATTGGCTTCGCTGTCCACCTCTTTCTTATGAATTCACAACACATGATAATATCTCAAGTTCTGAAAGTGGCTTTCCAATCCTTTAATTCTGGTTATCATTCTTGCTAAATTGAGATCCAAGACTGGGGAATTGGAAACCATGGAGTTGATGATGATCTGGGAGTCTCCTATAATATTGGCATCTTTTATGTTTAATTCTTTGAGGATCTGGAGACCTTGAAGGAGGGCTAAAACCTCCGCTTGGATGCTGGAGGCATAGCCAAGGCCCCAGGAAAAGGACTGGACTTTTTCTCCTGATGGATTTAGAACGATTCCTCCTGCTCCCGCTTTGCCCGGGTTACTCTTTGCTGCCCCATCAAAAAAGAGGGAATGTCTCTCTTGCATTTTGATCCAGCTTTGCATATCATTTTCAGATTTCCTTAACTGCCAATGTTTAATAGTAGGGATGTTTTTGTCTGCTGGCCGGACTTGGAGGCCGAGAGTCAATGCCCAAGCAATGTCCTGCTGACTCAGATTAGAGTCATCTTTAGTATCCGCCAAGCATTCCTTAATTTGACATTTAATTTTATTTTCCAGAATCCTATGATTGTGCTTTGTATCCCTGAAAGTTCTTCTGTTACGCTCAAGCCAGATCTGCCAGCTTGTGATCTTGGGGAGAATTGCCCACGCTATTCTGATAACCTGGTTTTTAGGGGCAGGACCTGGATAATTGAGTGCCCAAGTAGAGAAGAGGCCTGTCGTGGTGCCAGGGAGCTTGAGACTTAGATGCGGGCTGAGGGAGGACCAGACTTTCTTGGAGTATGAACACTCGAGGAACAAATGAGCCGCTGTCTCAGTACTTTCTCTGCAAAGCTGGCAAATGGAGGGTTCGTTAATTCCTTTTTTCTGGAGGATATCGAATGTGGGTATTTTGGTGTGGCAGAGCTGCCATGCGAAGAAATCTATCTTCGGCAGAGATGGAATACACCAAACGCCGCGCCATGGAGCTGGATCAGGTGGTGCGTAAGGAATCTCATTTAGTTTGTTATACCCCTGATCAATTGTATATCCTTTGAGACTCATGCCCCATCCCTTCTGATCTCTTGTTCTCCTGTTGATGGGCGCCATTCCATGGAGACAGTCGAGGAGAGTGTCCCATTCTTTTACCAACTACGTCGGTCCGTTGAATTGAATCCAGCCTGCCCAGGAACCATTGTGCCACTTGGAAATGTCCCACATCGTGCGCAGAGAGTTACTGTCCATCCAGCTGCGCAACACGTTCAGGGAGGCTCTGGTTTCAATCGGCTCTTGATTCATTATACGATCGCTCAAGATCTTAATCTTTTTACTGCTACCTGGAATCCAAAATGAGTGATCAGTTATTAGATGAACAGCTTTTGCGTGGAGCTTCAAAAAGGTCGAATTGGGCATTTGGATGGCGTTTTCTAGACACCTGGTGCGGGGGCCCCTGAAGTATTTCTTCCAGATTGCAATTTCATCCCATCTCGGGTTGGGTGCAGTGATTTTCCAAAGGATCTTTGTTGCCATTGCCACGTTCTTTTGGCAGAGTTTTTTAAATTTTAAACCCCCCTCCCACAACGGCTTGGTTATGATCTCCCAGCTAATTAAAGGAATTTTTTTCCCATTATTTTTTCCTCCCTGCCAGAAGAATCTCCTGATGAATTCTTCCATTTTTTTGATGATAGTTACCGGAGGAAGGAGGGCAGTGAACTAGAATAGAGGGAGACTGTGTAGCACTGACTTGATTAATACTAATTTCCCAACAGTGTTTAACCTAGTGTAACCCCAGGCTTGGATTTTTTATTTGAATTTTTCCAACTGTGGAAGCCAGTGTTTACATGATAGTTTTTTGAGGTGCACAGGTAGTCCCAAGTATTTGAACGATGCCCAGGAAGAAGAGGCTGCAAAGCCCAAGCATCTTGAGATATCAGACAACGCCCTTGATGTAATGTTCCAACTGTATATATGACATTTGCTCTTATTTACAGCACAGCCTGTAGCTTTGCTAAGTTCATCTAAAACCCCTTTGAATTTTGATGCAGAGGAGAGCGTGGCAGGGCCCAGGAGTAGTGTGTCGTCCGCGAACAGTGCATGGTTTATATTTTTTGCCCCTCTTGCGATGCACAGTCCGTTGATATCTTGATCTTGCATTCTTTTGTTTAGCAGGAAACTGAGGACGGAAGCTTGGATGACAAAAAGCAGAGGGGATAGAGGGCACCCCTGCCTTAGTCCTCTTGAAGCTTTGAAGAAATCCGTGGCTCTTCCATTCACTAATGGGGCGATCCATGGCTCTGAGATGCATGCCCGGATCCATTTGATGAACTTTTCTCCAAACCCGAATTTATTCATAACATTTAACAAAAACCTATGATTTACTCTATTAAATGCATTGGCTAAGTCGAGTTTGATTGCCATACCTTTCTCTTTACGTCGAAGACTTGAGTGAATTTCCTCTTGGACGAGAAGGTAATTATCCACGATCTGCCTTCCTTGGATGAAGCCTCATTGATTCTCAGGGATTATTTTGGGAAGAATGGGCTTCAATCAATTTGCTATTATTCTGGTAATTAATTTGTATCCAATGTTACATAGAGAGATCGAGCGAAATCTGCTGAAGGTGTTGGCGCCTTTTTCCTTGGGAATAAGGGCTAAGAAAGCAGAATTTGTGCTGCCTCCTATCTTTTGAGTATTCTGAGATTTTTGCACCATTCTGAGCAAGTCCTTTTCTATAACCGGCCAGCAGACTTGAAGAAATCTAGCTGTGAAGCCATCCGGCCCCGGGGCCTTGTCCGGATCCATATCAAAAAGGGTTTTTTCCACTTCCTCTTTGGTGATTTTGGCCTCAAGAGATTCCTTTGTTTGCTAATTTATTATAGAGGGTACAACATCTAGCGGATCTGAGTTTTGATTCGGATCCTTGTCCTCACTATACAAGCTTTGGAAGCGTAAATACGTTGTTTTCTTTATATATTCAAAATCTTTATGAATAACATTATCTGCTTTGATCTCAGAAATAGAGTTATGGCATTTCCTTACCAGGGTTTGTTTATGAAAAAAGGCAGTATTCCTATCCCCAACTTTGAGCCAGAGATTGCGAGATTTCAGCCTCTAGAATTCTTCTTCAGCTAGGCAGGCCTTGTGATAGCTTTGCTGCAAATGAGATTCCTGTTCAATCACCTCCTTAGTAATAGTTCCCTTCTCCATGCTCTTTTGGTGGGAATCCAGCAAGATTTTCAAGGATTTTCTTTCTGTGGTCGGATTAGACAGAGTTTTTGCCCATCTTTTGAGATCCCCTTTTAATCTTCTGAGCTTTTCTTCCCATATATAGAAAGGCGAGCCTTTGACCGCCTGGTTCCAACTGTCCTTGACAATTTGCATAAAGGCTGGCTCCTTAATCCAAAGCGGGCTGAAGCGAAAAGGAATAGGGCCCAGGTCCAGATGGGCTAGAAGCTCAAGTTTAATGGGCTTGTGGTCCAAAATGCTATTAGGAAGAATGAGCATTCGAGGTTCTAGTCCTAGCAGCAAAAAGGAACTTTGAATAAAGAATCTATATAGCCTGGCAGCTATGTGGCCTGGGCCTAATCTTTTATTAGTCCAAGAGTACTTACCGGAAGAGGGTTTGATATCCAGCATGTCCCAATCCTGCAAGATATCCTCCGCCCATTCCCTTGCTGGATCTCGTACTATGCTGCCTCCCCTTTTTTCGAAAGAATGTAGAGTGAGATTGAGATCTCCAGCTATTATGATATTCTCCATGTTTACCAAATCAGCTTGTTGTCTTATGGAATCCCAAAACATTTTTTTTTCCCCAGCGATTGTTGGAGAGTAAAAATTAAAAAGACAAAAAATTTCCTTGGAGACTAAATTATGCATTTTCAGCAGTAACCAGTGGGTATTTCTAACCTCGAATATGACTGCAAATTTACTTATATTCCATACAGTGGCAATTCCTCCCAAGGCACCTCGGACAGAGATTGCTCTTGCTTCACTTTTATACTAGATTTTCTTACTTGATTGGATGAAGACAGTGTCTTCCAGCTTTGTCTCCTGGACCAGAAGAATGTTTGGGTTTTCTGTTCTGATTAAATTTCCGATTGCTTCTTCCTTAGTTTTGCTCCCCATACCTCTGCAGTTCCAGGAGATAATCTTCATTATTTGTGTTTCTGATGGGCTCCCTTGGAGCCTTGGATCTGACTTTTCAACATCTTTGACTTTGGTGCCAACAGTTTTTCCAATGTTGGTTGGCTGCCCTGTAGTTTTTCTCTGTAGGTTTCCTGCTCCCTTTTTTCTTTTTCTGTTTTCTGTCCTCTGGTAGATCTTCTTACTGAGGTTTGAGACTCACCTATTTCCCCTTCCTCTTATGATTCTTCTGTTTCAGGTTCTTCTTCCTCCCCTACTAGATTCTTGCCATTGGGATCTTTGATGGAGGGAGAGGGGTTACCTTTTTCTGGAGGAGCTGATTTATGGCCTTCAGTCTCCTGGACCATTTCTGTTTCTTTTTGGATCTCGATCTCCTGAGTGCCCTATGTTTGCGAACTTAGAGGGTCGAATTTGTTTTCTGACGCAGTCTTGGTTGGAATCTGGTGAGTAGAATTTCGATGGTTCCCTATGCCAGAAGGGCCTCCCTATTTTTGATTTTTTGGGTGAGCTTTGGATCTCTTGACTTGGTTCCATCCGTCCTCCTTCCCTTGCGCTGTCTCATTGATGGAAGGGCAATCTCTGGCGAAATGCCCATAGACATGGCATTTCCGACATTTGAAGGGCAACTGTTCATAATCTAATTTCTGAAGGTGCGTCCAACTTCTGACCTTTAAGGTAATGGCCTCCAGTAACCCTTCCTCTAGATCCACCTCTATGCAAATCCTAGCGCAGTCATATTGATCTTTGTTGTTAGCTCGGTCTATGAATTTCCCCAGGGCGCTGCCAATATGTCTTAATGAATCCCAGTTCCAACAGTGAACCAGGAGATTTGGGAGCCTGACCCATACCGGGACTGCTTTAGGCACGTCGACTGTCGGATCAAAGTCCGGGGTCCAGTTGTTTAGGTACAATCCCTGAGGACCCATGAAATAGGGGCCGCTTTGGAAGATTATGAAGCGAACAAAGTTCCTTCTTAAGATTAATTACTCCAAATGACTTGGAATATCAAATTATCCATTAAGGATATAAATATTATATATAAATATGTGAATAAGAATAAGAATGATGATTTACAAATGAGAACGAGAGACTTGCTTATATACCAAGCAAGTGTCTCTTCATGAAGAGTCATGTCCTATTAGACATGCCTCTTCAACCTAATTACTAGCTTAACTAGCTATTATTTATGATTATTATCTTTTACATTATATTTATATTATTTATATATTTTATTCGTTACATTGCCTCCTTCCTCAAAAAGCTTTGTCCTCAAAGCTTGTCGATGAAAAAAAGCTTGATCTCTTTTTCGGCTTTGAAAGTCTTTTCTCTCTTGGAACAGTCATCTTCGTCGATACAAGCTGATATGATCTTCTTAGTGACAAACAAAATTGTCGCACTGAGAAGGGATCAGACCATCCGAGATTAATCTTCTGTATAGCATTCTGATCACTGGAATTTTGTAACGACTTGTTAGCATAAGACTGGACTGATTTTACGTCATTATTCTCTGAAACATCAATTTGTTGTTTCTGGTCTGAATGGTACCGATACGTAGCATGGTTGATTGGTCTACTCTCGTGATTCGGATGTCGATATGGAGTTTTTAGATTTTCTTTTGGCGAAGATGTTGTTGAATTGGTTATGGAACATTCACCTGGGATGTCCATTGTCTGAACTGCAACATCTACGTGTGTCGTTTCTTCAACTAGCTTGTCTTCTTGAGTTGTCATATTCACTGGATCGGTATTCGTTCCCTTACTTTCAACTTGGACTGCTACGACTGGAGATTCCGATGCTTCTTCTTGAGCGAATTGTTCCAACTTATCTTTTAATGCTTTCTTATCATCCTTAAGCTTCTTAACTTGAGTGAGTAGACTTTGATTATGGTTTTTCAGTCGTAAAAGTTCTTTGATTTCTGATTTATCAACCTTATTTTCAGTGTTTTGAATTTTAAAATTTTCATCTTTTAGATTTTTGATTTGTTCTAATAAATTTTTACTAAGGTTCTTTAAACGCAAAGTTTCCTCTTCTTGTTCTGATAAGTGCTCCTTGAGTTCCTTCTTTGAGACTTTAGTCTTCTTGACTTGTTCGAGTAGCTTTTCCTGGTGACCTCTTAGGCTCGAAATTTCTGTGTCTCTGCTGCAGATGACTTCTTCAAGCTCTGTTTGCTTCTTTGATATAGTTTTTTCGTTACCTTGAAACATCAAATCTGAGATATCCTTAAGGTCTTCTAATGAAGATTTTATTGATTTTGATTTACTTGTTATGTCTCGAAACATGACCATCTTCCCTTTATAAGGAAACGTCAAAACTTGTTTCTTTATGTTTAACATGAATGTACCCAAATCCTTAAACCAGGGTTGACTAAGTATGATGTCAGTATTTCTATCCATCCTTACAACATGAAATTGAGATATGTAGTCATAATGACCTATTGTCACTTGTAGATCACTAATTTTATACTTGTTTTGGTCAAAAATATTTTTCTTTACACTAATGCTTAGCTCTGGAATTAATAATTGATTTGCCAAGTTGATGTTGATATAATTTTTATCATTGCTTGGGTTGATGGCGACATTAACTTCTCTTCCTTGGATATTTCCTTTTAGTGTAATTACTCTATGATCTGTAATTGAAAGACCATTATAGGAAAACCTTTCTTCCTTCATCATTTTAACTTTGTATGGAAATATTTTTTATTTTATTTTTTTAATAACTTATTTATCTCCCTTTATATATATATATATATATATATATATATATATATTTCAAATATTCTCTTCTTCTTCTTCTTCTTTTTTGTTCACTCTATTAATAAAATTTTATATAACAATAATTTGTTTTTTCATATATATAATTATAAATTATATATATTATATAATTTTAATTTATATATATTATAAAATTATAATTATATAAAACTATATATACTTTTTTGAGACCCACTTTTCCTTTTATATGTAACTATATAAGGCTTATATAGTATTTTTTTTATAATTATAATAATATTTTTTTTTCGAAAATTTGGATGAGTCGTGACTAATTTGGATGAGACGTGACTTTTAGTACGGTCACAATCTTTAGATTTGAACAATTAAAATTATTTAGATCACACCTTTTTTCTCCAATGCTTATCAAAATATCTTTCACTTTTAAAATACCATGGGCAATTACCATGGGTTGTTTTCTAAAACCTCGGTTAATGTTCTCCACGTAAAATGTAAAATGTAAAACTTACTACTGGTTTCTAAAACCACGGGCAATTACCATTGGTTTCTAAAATACCATGGGCAATTGTTTCTAAAACCTCGGTTAATGTTCTCCACGTAAAATGTAAAACTTACCATTGGTTTCTAAAACCACAGGCAATTACCATTGGTTTCTAAAACCACGGGCTTCTCCACGTAAATTTTTTTAAATATACTTCAAAAGATTCCCGCGTATATTTATTATGCACTTTTATCAATAATGTAAAACCCTTTATATATATATATATATATATATTTTTTTCAATTTTTTTGTTTGTTTGTTCAGAATATATTATTTCCTTTCCTCTTTTCTTTTTATATACCCTTCTTATTTATTCTTTATTATTTTTTTTAAATAATGGCCAAAGACCTAAAAAATGGAGAATCTCCCAATATGTAGCGAAACGCTTCAATTATGACAGCAACGAAGTTGATGATAGGTTGATAGCCAAAGGCCTGGTGATCAGCCAACGTGGCTCCGATACCACATGAAGCGAACAAAGTTCCTTCTTAAGATTAATTACTCCAAATGACTTGGAATATCAAATTATCCATTAAGGATATAAATATTATATATAAATATGTGAATAAGAATAAGAATGATGATTTACAAATGAGAACGAGAGGCTTGCTTATATACCAAGCAAGTGTCTCTTCATGAAGAGTCATGTCCTATTAGACATGCCTCTTCAACCTAATTACTAGCTTAACTAGCTATTATTTATGATTATTATCTTTTACATTATATTTATATTATTTATATATTTTATTCGTTACAGATTAGCTCCTTGTCTTCTTTAGATGTGGATTCAAACAGGAAAAATCCCCTTCCCAGAAAGTATGAGGTGACATTTTCTTTGATAATCGGCGCCCAGTTTCTATTAACCTAGTTCTAGGTGGATTTTGGAGATGGCCATAAACCCGTAAACTGGCCTATGAGAGCCCGTTCAGCTAACGACAATGCGACTTGGATTGGGGTTTCAGGAGGAAGAGAGATCACCGGATTTCATCTAATTTTTTAACAAACTTCGCTGCCTCTGAAGTCCTCTTCTTTGGGAGGCCAGCCAGGAGCTGGGAGAAGGCCTCAAACTGGCGATCTCGGCGGGGGAGGTGGGGACTGAGGGGAGCCCAACCCCTCCATTGAGAAAGCTGGGGGGTCAGGGCCCGGCAGCATCCATTAACCGCGGCATGCAGAGGCTCATGAACCAGGATGCGAGTCCGATCTGATGCGCTGGGCGATCCACGAGGTCAACCACTGCATGCAACGTAGGGAGGCCGAGAACGAGATTGATCTGGCGCGCAGGGGAATCCTTGAGCTCAGGCACCGAACCAATCCTGAGGCCAGTTGAGCAGTCCGATCTGCTGCACAAGGGGCCAGCCACTGCATGCAACGTAGGGAGGCCGAGGACGAGAACTGGGGCTGCACCGGGGATTCACAGTGAATAAGCCTACATTTACCAAGTACACGGAGGCAGATGAGATTTACAGGAAGATGATAAATATCCAATTACCAGATGCTGAAACATGGGAGAAATTAAATGATTTACTGTAGAAATACACAGTCAAAATGTAAAAATCTACAGTAAGATTGAAAAGCACAGTAAAAGGATAAATGACAGGCAACCCAGATGAAAGTGTATCAGTTGAAAGGTTAGAGTGAATAAAACATCCAACGTAAAGATCAAACATCAAAGCATAGATTAAAAGGCAAAATATCAAAGATTAAAGACAACACAACCTAATAAACAGGGACAACAAACAACAATTCAATAGATGTCTCTATCTTCTTGCATGAGGATATTTTTTTCTCCTAGATTAGTTCCCAAGACAGTTTGGGATATTTTGTAAATTATTTTTGTATAAATAATAAATTCAAAGTATTGAGTGTGGATTGCTATACATTTGTAAAGTTATTTTGATCATAAACCTAAGGGTTATTGTACCAATTTTTCGAGTCAACAGACTGGACCAAGTAATAAAGAGATTGCATTACATGATTCATGTGTTTAGCTATTATAGTGAAGTATTTTCTTTGTCAAATTTGTTATTTTCTTATGTTTTTCACAAACTTAAATGTTATCTAAAGTTGAATGAATTAACTGGAAGTTTATCTCAGAATTTTATTAAGTACACTCTATTTTGAACAGTTGATCATTTACATGTTTTCTTATGATATCCTGATCTGAGAATCCTTAATTGCTCTCCCATCCTGGTTGACCTCTTTCACTTTCTTCATAATCCAACCTTAGGAACCCTTAATTGCTCTTTGGATCCGATTGAAAACCACTTGACCATCCAACCTTGAGGTCTGAAGTAACTCTGCTATCTTGCCCTGTAGACACTATTTTTAGAACTTGATCCAGTCCTGTTTGCCTGACATTTGACCCCATAGCCCAATGGTAAAAGACACCCCTCTTTTCATCTAAGTAAGTAATCCCACCACCAAATCCAAATCAAAACCCAAGTACAATCATAACTAGCCTAAAATCAAATAACTAAACAAAGTTAAATAAAAAAGAGAGAGCCCTCTCTGAGAATTAGGAAGGCTAGATCCTAATCTCCAAAGTTGGTTTGTGGTTACCTCTAATTATTTCTTTCTCAAACACTCTAGAGAAATATTGGAGTGATAACAATATCATGATTACTTACACTTATGTAAGAATTGTCAACTCAAATAGAAGGTCCTTTTGGAATTACACACTTCTCTTGTAGAAGGATATTTAGGGTTCTTCAAAAAATACCATAGGATCAAGAAATCTATTTTTAGGGAAGGTATTAAAACGTAGATGTACAAAAGTTTGTGGTTGAATGTGTGGTATGCCAAGAGAATAAGGGGGGTACATTGAAGACCCCATGGCTCTTACAAGCATTAGCCATACTAAGCTAGCATTGGGAAGAAGCTTTAATGAATTTTATTACAGGTTTACCCAAATCTAAAGGAAAGAATGTCATTAAGGTAGCGGTATATCAAATGATAAAGTATTACCATTTTTTCTCTTCTTTTCATCTTTTCAAAGAAAGTATAGAAGTAGAAGCACTCATGGAAACAATCCAAAGCTACTTGGAATACCAAAGATTATTGTAAGTGATAGAGATATAATTTTCACTATAAATTTTTGGACTAAATTATTTTCTTTTTTTGGGTACTGAATTGGCTCATGGCTCATCTTACCATCCCTAATATGATGGGAAAACTAAGATTATGAATACATGTTTAGGAGGATATCTACATTGCTTTGCATCTGATAGATAGACACATTGCGTCAGGTGGTTTCCCTTAGCAAAATGGTGGTACAACACATTCTTCCATACTTCATTGATAATGTCCCCAATATAGCAATTTACAGATACTATCTTTCATCCATCACATCACCATTCAAAGGGACTATATAGGCTCAAGTAATGGAGACCACACAAAGCACCAATAAGGCTTTCAAACTATTGAAAGAAACTTGGTTATAACACAAAATAGGATGAAACAACATGTAAATCAATGTCACGTGAAAGGGAATTTGAAATGGGGAACCATGTAACCATATTTCCCTCAAGCAACAAAAGAAGGACAATAAATTAATGCTAAGGTATTATGGCCCTTAGAAAGTTTTTTAGAAGATGGAAGTATAACTTACAAATTGGAATTGCATCCATCTTCACATGTACATCTAGTCTTCTATGTTTCTTGCTTACAGAAGATAACCAATGATAAGAACCTAATCTAAACTTTTTAATAATAGATTAATGACAAAGGGGAAATCATACTAGAACCAAAAATAAAAATGGAAACAAGGATAAAGCAATTGAGAAATTGAGCAATTGTTGAGCACCTCATCTAATGGAAGAGCATACCGGTGGAAGAGGTGATATGGGAAGATGAGTTGTTCATGTAAGAACACCCCACAATTAGTCAAGTGTTAAGGACAACACTTGTTTGAAGGGAAGGGGCATGCTAAGCCCTATATAAGCCCCATGTAAACCCTAAAAGACCTAATTAAATCCTAGGTATTGAGTTATTACATTTTTATTAGTATATTGTTATGTCGCCTATAACCTTTAATTATAATTGTACCCTTTGTCTCCTATATATACTAAGGAGACCTAGTATTAGGATCATCAAATAATGTCTTATACATTGTATTCAATTTAAAAGGAGGTTTCCTCCTTGAAGTGAACTATAATTATTGGTTTCTTATCATTTTTAAGGCGCAAGGTTCATAACAAGGAGAAAGAGGTAATTAGGTTGTTCATCAAACAAAGGTTGTAATGTAACATTATTAAGGGCAATTTATTAACTCATCCTTTTAGTAACCAATGTTAAGTCTCTAATGATTTGTAATTGGGATACAACAAACTCTTGTGCTAGTTTCAAATTTAGCTTTAAAGCCACCATTTGGTAGAAATTATTGGTTTCCTGACTGATTCTATCTTTAAAAGGGATACTTTAATATGGAGATAAGTATAATATGCCTCATATAGGATAAAAGAAGCTTTTGTTATTTTTGTCATTCCATGGGGCAATATGTTGATTAATATGAAATGGTGAGTTCTTCTTAAGCTCAATTGTTTTAGTTACGACGTTGGCCAAGAAAGTCTCAAGGATATAACCTATGGCCTCATTGGAATTCCAATGGCTCTCGCTCTCTCGCTCTCTCTCTCTTCTTTAGGAAGACCATGAACTTTGCTAAATTTTGAATTTAATTGTAAGCATTAGTGTGGTGGTCTAACTTACATACAAAATTTTTAGACCCAAATGGAGGAGATTGTGTGGTGCATAAGTGATACATGTTTTCTTAGGTCTTGTCCTTAGTAAAATGTGATAGAATGTAGATAGGTTTTCAGATCTTTTCCTCTAGTAATTAGATATATTTTACTTAATTCAACTAAATAATGACAAAAGATATAATAAACTATATGTCTCTAGATAAATAATAGTCAAATCACCAAAAGGAGGCCGGGGCTAGGGATTTTAAGGACATAAATTTTGTGGAGGTGCTTTCATTAATAAGTAATGTGAGAGTACTTGGAGAATCCAACTTAGGTTGGAGATCCGTAGATTGTGATTCAAGAAATGTTCGAAGCATTGTTTCAAATAAAAACACATAAATGTGTGCACTTTGAATCTTGAATTGTTTTAGTCAATACTATTATAACATAATCAAAATATTGCATTGAAGGAGGCCAACATGCATCTTTTGTTATTACACACACAATGTCAACTTTCATCTATTGCGCATGGTGCATTTTAGTTATCTCTTTACAAATTATTTTCCAACATATCTTTTTAGTTGTTATATCATGTGTAATATTCGTTAATGTGTTTTCTTTCATTAATGAAAGAGTAAGTAGTTGACCTATTTACTATTCTCTCTAAAGATTGAGGTGAAGTAGGACCAATCGTTTTTTGGTTCAATGAAGTGCCATTACTATTGGTTTTGCAATGCATGTAGGCTTGACTTATTGGAAAGTAGGAAATCTTTTGAACCCAGATAGGTAATATATAAAGAGTAGAGAGGACCAAAGGCTTGTGAGGTATCATGAGATCTCTATCCTCAACTCTACCAAAAAAGTCCTCTTCTAGCAATCACTTCTCTCTACACTTCAGTGTACAAATTTTGAGGCATAAAAATACTCTATTGTTTAGGAGTGGGTTTGCAATAGAGGGAAAAAAGATCTCGTTGATAGTTAGATGAGGGAAAACCAATTATGGGTGAGGCACAATGTTAGAGCTCCACTAATAAAGGAGTGGATGCTTAAATATCATTAGATACAAATAGGAAGTGACACATGGGGTGTAAACATAATTTCAAGTTTGAGATTGTGTTAAAAGGCCCCCAAATCCTTCTTTCTATCATATATGGAAAGACTAACAAATGATGGGGGTATTATCAATGTTTCCTGAGGGATACTTGGATGAAATCCAACCCATAAATGTTGACCACCTAGTCCAAGTATAATAACATATCCAAGAGCTGTTCTTGCAAATGCTTGTTAACAAAGCTAGTTTAATTGTACTCCTCTTGCAATTTTCTCTTTCCATTGTAATATTTTCAAAATTTTCCCTAACCCCATGTACAATTACATACCAATAGTCCATTAATCCAATTATAATAATAAGCAAGCTCATAATTAACAAGATGTGTGTGTGTGTGTGAATTAATCACCAAAGATCCACTATATACACCTACAATTAGAGTAACAACCAATTATTTTTTTGAAAAACATGTGTATATACATATATACATATACGTCTGAATAATTGATTCATTTGTTTAGTTCGTGCACACACACACAAGTGTAGAAGCCAAACATTTAGATATATTGATTTGTATGTACATAAGTTTGAAAGGAAAATTGCAAGGACTTTGTAATTCATTCTAATTCATGACTTCTTGCCACACCTCTTAAGAAGGTGCTATGATGGCTAAAGGTAAATCAAAATTTGGAAGGTGAGATCTCTCATAAGCCATGTAACTTTATATTACGACATTTTTGGAAATGTCTACCTAATATATGAGTTGGAATTTTTGCCTTTGCCCACAAACTAGAACTCCTTGAATTGAACTGTCGTCTCTATAATGGGGTATATCACCTCCTCTGTGACTAACATGAGCCCTACGAGGAGCAAAAGGCAACAGAGAATGTCATTGCACATACTTTTAAGCTTGTATAGGTATCCTTATACAACTCTCCAATAACTGTTCACCAACTGTAAATGCTATATTAAGAACTTTAAGAACTCATAAACATTGTGATTGATAGATTTTGATGTGACAAAAGGTTTCAAGAAATACATCTCCATAAAGAAAAACCTTCCACCTAATTAAGATCTCAATTAAGTTGAATAACATAATAATCCATTTTTGAATTATTTGCAATGTGCGAGTATGTGTATACACTTATATTTTTCATTGGAATTTTTTGGGCATTAGGGTTTGTCCAAAAAACAAAATTTGTCTTTCTCTAACCTAAAAGTGAGAGTGAAAGTGCTAATACCTTATTAATGCCACATGAATATCCACAAAGAATAACTTGCTCATGTGCATGTACTCTAACTTCTCTAAATTTGAATTAGTCACCTCAGAGAGAAAAACACATTCTTCATCGTTAAGCCCACTCAAACTATATTATATATTTTTTGCCATTAAACTAGACACTCCACCCTCTAGCCTATAAATGATGATACAATTTTCCTCAAGGCTCAAGGCTATTCAACAATAAAGCTGAGAGTCATTACAACTATATCTATATTCCCCGAGGAAAGAAATCAACCTCCCTCTTAACCTGTGGGCTAAAATGAGGTTGCTGGTACCAGGCTAGCCCACAAGTATACTAACTTAAGAGTTCACAAGGCACGCGGCCAATACAACAATATTCATAGGCACGAAGTCATTACAAAAATGTTCATCATGTCACTAGTAGGGACTAGACCCTCGGTGGGGAAGATAATAACCATTCCACCCAATTTCCCAAAATAACCTCAATTAACATCATTACGACAATATAATTAACATAAATTTAACATATCATTTGTGAAAATTAAACATAAGTAAAAAAATAACAATCATTTCTCCCACCACTTAAAAATAAACTTAATTAACAACCATCAAATTATATATTAATACATATTTATATACATATACCTCCACACAAATATATCCTTTTTCTTAACCCATCAAATCAATATTTAGCTCCCCTAGTACACAAACTTAGTCCTTTCCATTTGAAATCATGTGTATGAAGCACTTCAAACTTAGTCCTTTCAATTGAAACCATTCACGAGGCCATTGAAGAGCCAATCAAATATTGGTGTACATAATCCAAAAGCTCGTACAAAAACACGATAACAATGTGTTGTACCTCCTTTGAACTATATTTACTCTCATACGTGATTCTCACCAAAAGAAACCACACCATAAAATTGGCCAACATAAAAACAATTCACGAAAGCACTAAAAAAGAAGTCTTATCTAAAATTTTGGAACACTTGCTTCGGTTCCACAAATTTCATGTGAAGTCTATAGTCATGCAAGAGTTCCACTTTATTCTCCTTCAAAATTATAAATGGTTTACTTTCTATATTCCAAAAGGTGCAAACTTTATTTTTCTTAATTTGAAACATTACTTAATAAAATTTATTTATTTTTCCCAACTTAAACATTACTTAATAAAATTTATTTATTTTGTATTAATTTTATTTTTCATTTTTTTATATATTACTTAATAAAATTTAAATTTATTCCTATTTATTCGTTTTGTAGTTTACTGAGTTCATAATTATGTTTAGAAAATAATGGAAATTTTAGCAAGTTTTTTAAAAATTTGATATAAATTTTTGGAAATCTCGGTTATAATTGTTAAGCTTCAGGATTTTGGGTGTCCGTCTTGGTTTTAGATGATACTGAATCCATTTCCACTTAAAAACGATTCAAACACTCCCAAAATTAGATTTTTTGAAAATTTTTCGACAAATTCCAACCAAAAATTTACTATCTAAAAAAATGTGACTTCAATAAACACCCCAATTTATTTTAATTTATAATAAATTAAACTTATTTTTTTTTTTATATTTATAGTGCAATAATACACAAAATTCAATCATTTTAAAAATTAACATATATTTTAAATTTTTTTATTAATTATCCAAACCACACCAACATATTTATTTTATTAATTATTAAAACCACACCACACTAAGAAAATCTCTCCCACTATAAAAATACCGAACTTCCAATAATCAAATATTTGCTTTCCATAACATGTATGGAGAATGTAAGGCCACGCTACTACCTACATGGAAAGCTAAAAATATCAAATGCAACTAAATATCTCCCTCTCACACTTGTAAATATCTTCACTAGTGGGAATTAAGTCTTCGGAGTTCCAAATCGGACACCCCCTCCTCTTTATTCTTTATCATGAGGTGGAGAAGCACCAAAAGTTAGTGTAGAAGGATAGAAGGATCAACCAATCTTAAATAGGGTCCAGGACCGAAAGTGGCTAGAATTGAAAGATATTCATTGAAAGATATTCATGCATGGTTCGAGAGAAATTGAGGGAGATGGAGTAAGTGGTCATTCCATCTGGGCTGTTTTCTTCTAGATCCTTGTGAAATACTCACTGGTGATTATGGTGGGGTGGAGGTAACTAAATTATTCTGCACACACGAGGATTTGGTTCACGTTTTGGTTCGATTTGTCAGTGTTCTTGTTCACTATAACAGGGGTTACATGCATATTTACCTCTGTTTATCCACTGAAGGGTTGCAGGATTAATTCAAGTGTTGGAGCTTATTGAAATACTGTGCATCTGTTATGGGGATTTACTGTATGTATTTGCTGCGAAATTATACTTGGGTTTTAGGGAAAGATGAAGGGGGCGTGTAACCTTTCAGATTTTGGCCTTAGGAGTTGAGGATAATGGTTTCTGAAGGTTTTGGTGGAAGGTAGGTGTTGTCTGGGGGCCTAAAAATTGGTTCATGAGGTCAATTTTTGAAGACTGGTTGCCTATCTGAGAGCAGTAGAGGTTGAATTTTGCTTGGAAAACAGGGTTTTTGTTATATGATTGAAGTTGGGTGTTAATATTTTGCTTCAAAATCGTTTTTTGGGAGATGGGTTTTGGGATACAGGTTGGGAGCTAAGAGGGTTTTTATCCGAGGGCGAACGAGAGGAGGAAAGATGGAATGGGACAGTGGTTCCGAGATGAGCATGGAGGATGAAGATCACATGCAAATATGTGAGGATGAAGGGTTTTTGATGAATGATGGAGGACCAGTTCCAATTGCTATGAATAACCTGCTTCATTCTACTCCATGTGGGTTTGCTGTAACAGATGCCCTTGAACCGGATCAGCCGATTATTTATGTAAACGCGGTGTTTGAGTATGTTACTGGTTACAAGGCCGAGGAGATTCTCGGAAGGAATTGGTAACTTTTAGTATCTGTTGACTCTCGCTATTTTTTTCGTTATTTTTTTTTATAGAGACGGGTGCAAGTCTAAGAAATTTGGGTATTTTAATAAGATTTTAGGCTATGAGAACTAGGCTTCCTTCCAAAGTCCTTTATTTTCAAATCTAAATCTGGATGATAGTTTTTGAGACCATTCACCTTTCATCCCATTCTTGGATCTACGCTAACATGATTTTGTGAGAGTTGACTCCCTGTAATAGATATGAAGTGGTATCGGAGAGATACTCATCCATATAGCATATGATAACAAGGTTACACAGAGAAGGAGATAGGTGCGAAGATGAAAATCATATCCTGAGATAAAACAATTTAATGATGTCCATGTCAGACTCGTTTGTCCTATTTATAAAAGGATAGAAAGTTGGACCATTTTATGATATTTTTTCCCCTAGTCTTCACTCTTTTCTGGCTTCTCAAAATACGAGAAGGGAAAATGGCATTTTTTTCCTGATATTTGGTATGAATTATTTTGTATCGATGGAATTGAAGATATCAATCATTAACATTGCAAAATTAAGTTGCAATAGGGGTATTTGAGGATGTTGAATTTATCTCTGTTTTAAAAACATTGATTTCAACACTTCAAAATTAAAAGCAATGATTTCAACGCTTCAAAATTGAAGTTCTAGCAAAGGTTTTATGGCTTGATTCTGGTGATGGCAAATCAGTGGAACGTGTAGCTTTCTTTATTTTATTTGATTAAAACCATCCTTTGGCTACTAATAAAACACCATGTATAGAGCTGCTATACTATAAAAGGGCTGGTCTGCCTGCAGCCTCCACAAAAAATGGGCTAGTTTATGCTGAAATGCACATTAGAACCAGCTGCAATTATGCTCAAGCCCAAAATAAGTATAAGTCTAGATAAACAAAAATCAGAAGAGTTGTGCTTGAGCATAAGCACTAGACAACAAGAACCAGGCTAGCAGTTGATGTGGTCATCATGATTATTTGGGGTTGGACCCAAAGCAGAAATTGGACGATAATTGTCAAGCACAAGCAGTTTCCAGCCATCATTGGCTGGCTTGACAGACTTTAGAGCCTTAGAAATGGTAGCGCGCCAAAATTAGTAACATGTTGTCATGTGTTAAAGGAGGTGGCGGCTTATGTTTGGATTTCCATACTCTCACAAACTTGTCGACGTAGCTTGTTTTGAGCCTTTCTGTCACCATAGAGAGCATGTTGATTGGGCATTGGAAGGACTAGATGGCTCCTTGCTTATATTGTAGAGGACCCCACCTTAGTGTTTTAAACCAATGTTGCGATAATCGCTCTCAGAATTATTTCGGCAAGGGTTTGAAAAAGAAAAATTGTAAAAATCGACAAAAAAATACAAAAAAAATCTTCTTTTTCAAATTTTTTAGTATCTAAAGCATCCACAACATAAAATAAATGCATTAACACATAAACATGAAAAGAGAAATAACACATAAGATGTATAATAGTGAATCATGTCATGAATCCTAAGTTGTGACTCAATCTCAAAATATCAACAAAAAATATAATAATGTATCTCATATCACGAGTCATATACAATGAAATGAACCACTAAGTAACTAATAATTTCCTCTGCCCCTCTTGTGAGAAAATGTAATAGCTTTCCCTCTAGATGAAGAAGGCCCTAAGGTTGGCATTAGACTCTGATGTCCTCTAGAAGCTAAAGAACTAGGAGCTAGAGGAGGTAGACCATGCCCTCTACTGGTGACCATGGTAGGTGGTGTCACCTCCTCCTCTTGTTGCTCCTCCTCCTCCTCTTCCTCTACTTCCTCTGTAATTGCTACCCCCTCCACTACCTCTTCAAACCAATCAGGGGTTGATTCCATGACAGGCCTCTTGACCTCAACCCTCCATGCATAAGTGGTGTCAATTCCACCCATTGAGATGGCCTCCATGTTAGGTATCCTCTCAAGTTGCCTCACCTACAATTAGAGATTGTAGTAGACGTTGACCATGTCGTTAAGGCGACGGGACTCCAACCTGCACGAGGGTCATAAATTATAAATTAATAGTTACAAAAATAATAAATTATATTTTTTATATTTTAATGAATTCAAAAAATTAATTCGAAATTTTTTAACCTGTTGCACTTCTTGGTGTGTATTTTTTCAAATACACTCCAGTTGCGCTCGAAATTACACGTTTTGTTGAGCACTCAAATGACAAACTTTTGGAGATTGGGTACTCTGCGACCATAACTTCTCCACTACGTATCTATAACAAATAAGAGAAACATAAGAAACAAATTGAAATTTGAAAGTTGAAACAAGGTATGAAGAGACAATGGAATTTGAAAATTGAAACAAACTAAAGCTTACTTGGCATTTTGGTAGTCCTATCATGGATAGCCATATCATAGCTAAATGTGTCACCTGCCATCCTGTATATCTCCATATCTTTAGAAATCTCTATGCATTATGCTGTAGATGACACCGTCTTGTAAACACAAGTGAAGAATCCATCCATGACTTTAGCATCAAATATGATACCACTAGAGTAAGAAAATGCGGGGTTCAGGTATATCTCTGCAGCATGAATGGGGCAATGGAATATATTGTTCCATCGCTCGTCAATCACTCTCCATATTAGTTTTTGTTTCTCAAATCCCTCATCCCCCTTATCATCATAATAGCCATAATATTCAAAACCGAAATCGGTGACTAGACCGATCGACCTAATAAACCGGGTTTCTAATCGGAACCGGTCAAACTGAGACTAGTTAGATCTCAATGAACTGGTTTTTAAAAAAATACATGAAATAATTAATTTTTAATGAATTTTTTTTTTAAGATTTAAACCATGATTCCAAACCAATAGGGACAAAATATGCAAAGTTTGCTTATCTATATACCATGTAAAGGTGAATATATCAAAATGGCACCGAGTAAGCAATGAGGTTTGTTACCCACCATTTTGTGGATGATATCCCCAGGAGATTTTTTTTTGTTTCCAAGATGGTCCCCAGCCGGCAACCAACAGTGCTTTGCAGCCACCAGCTAGCTCATTGTGCCATTTCTCCGCCACCTGAGCCAGCCAAGTGGTCCTTCGCCCATCTGCCATGATCGTATGTTTGAAGGTGGGCCTTCCGAACCTAAAGGTATGCCTTGTCATTTGGAAATTGAGTATTGTAGTTTGCTTATCATGGACACTTCTAGGCATGGATTAATGGGGGCATTCGATGGAAAGAATGGGCTAGCTCTGTGCTCTTGTCCCCTAGACTCCTTTTAGGTATTAACCTTGGATTCTAGTCCCGTGGGATCTCTTTTACTAATCATTTGGCTCCAGGTATGGTATTTCATGGGAAACCCCAATTTTGGTTGCGTGGTCCCGCTTCGTCATTTGCTTATATTATCCTCTTTCCATTCATTATTACCCCATTCATCATTTCTCCCACTCGAGGCCACATTCCTCCATCGGATCTGTTGACCACTCTGTGTCAACGACCCCATAGCAGTACACCCTTTTTTTCGCAAAAGGGATTTATCGTGTTTGAGTGTTCGAGCCTTTCAAATTTCATCTTCAATCGGCAATTTTGTAAAAATGTCAACTCAGTCTGCATATGTATAATGTAAAAAATCCTAGTATGACTACGTCTGTATGTAACAACCTAGGTAAACTTATTGTTTTGGTGACAATTTCTATTTTATGAGGTTTTTTGTTTCACTGATTCATTTGTGTCTCTAGACACAAATGATCGGCATAGTTTTTCCCTCCACTTTCACCCCTAAGTTAGGGTGGATTTTGTCATCAAGATCTTAGTGAGTCATAATGTTTTAGATTGAGTATTTGTAAAAGTGACTTGAGAATAATTTTAGCTAATTCGCTAAATTATTTTCTTACAAGTCTCTTGGTCTACTAGATTATATTTTTTGTGTCGCTGAAGTGGATAAATGTTGAGGGTCGATAACGAACGAGTTCCCCCCTTCATGTATTAAAATGGAAAATCTTCATGTCAAAATATTTAGTGCATGGTCCCTCATAATTAGACACCATGGCTAAATATTAGAGGGTTGGAAAAATTATTAATCAATGTTGCATTAATCGTTATCGGGATTAAATCGGCGCGGGGAAAAAATCGGAATTATCAGGAAATTGGAAATAATCGGAAATAATTGTTTGGTACAAAAATATTCATTTTTTTTTCAATTTTTTTAATATCTAAACCATCTACAACATAAAATAAATACATTGACACATACATATGATAAAAAAACCAATATATAAGATGTTTAATATCATTTCTAGCGCTAAAATCACACATAACATTGAATCATGTCCTAAATAGTAAGTCCTAACTCCTGAGTCCCAACTTAGCCTCAAAATATCAACAAAAAATATGATAATGTATCTCATCATGTCATAATGTCATATACAATAAAATGAAAGTCTAATCCTATTGATTTCCTTTGCCCCTCTTGTGAGAAAATGCCACAACTTTCCCTTTCCCTCTAGATGTACATGCTGGTGCCCGTGCTGGTGGAGATGGCAGTGGAGTCTGATGTGCTCTAGAAGTTGAAGAACTAGAAGTAGGAGCTATAGGAGGTAGACCACGTCCTCTACTGGTGGCAGTGGTAGCCCGGGTAGGCGGTGTCACCTCGTTCTCTTGTTCCTCTTCCTCCACCTGCTCCTCCTCCTGCACCTCCTCCTCTTCCCCCTCCATTACATCCTACACTAACCAATCATCAGCAGACTCCATGAGAGGCCTCTCGGCCTCAACCCTCCATGCAGCAGTGGTGTCAATCCCATCCAATGAGATGGCATCCACATCAGGTGTCCTCTCAAGTTGCCTCACCCACAATCGAAGATTGTAGTAGACGTAGACCATGTCATTAAGTCGCTGGGACTCCAACCTGTACAAAGATCATGAAATAATAATTAATAATTATAAAAAAAATATTGTTTAATGAATTCAAAAATTTATTTGGAAATTTGCAATATTTTAAATGTTTAAGTGTTAACCTATTGCACTTCTTGTTGTGTATTTTTTCAAATACACTCCAGTTGCGCTCACATCCTGAGGAGCTACATGTTTGGCTGAGGATGCGAATGGCAAGCTTTTACAGAAGGGGTACCCTGCCACCATACATTTTCCACCATGCATCTACAACAAAATTACAAATAAAATTTTAAATAAACATAAGAAAAAAATGGAATTTGAAGAGACAATGAAATTTGAAACAAAGTTACAAACTAAAAAATACCTGGCATTTTAATCATCCTATCATTGACAACCATCTCAAAGCCAAATGTGCCACCTGCCATCTTATATGTCTCAATTTGTTTAGAGATCTCTATACGTTGTTCTGGAGATCGCACCATCTTCTGGACACAGGATAAGAATCCATCCATGATCTCAGCATCAAAATCAAACCCACATACATAAGAAAATGCAGGGTTCAGGAAAAGCCCAGTAGCATGAATGGGATGATGGAGTGTGTTGTTCCATCGCTCATCAATCACTCCCCATAGAAGGAGTTGTTTTTGAAACCCATCATTTCCCTTATCATCATAGTAGGCCCGAATGGCTTCTTTGGCCCTGTCCATGGCTTCATACAAATAGCCCATTGCGGGCTTCTCACCATCAACCAACCGAAGAACCTTTACCAAAGGTTCAGTAATGGCGCGCACCTCCTGCACTCCCGCCCAGAAGTCTTCCTGGTATGAAACTAGTCTGCATACGGTCTCTCCTTCTGGTTTGCGGCTCATTGGCAAAGCACGCCACTCCTCTGAAAGAAACATTCTCTTCACATCCCACATAGAAATCAAGAGGGATTGAAGAGATATGAAACTGGTGGCAAAACGTGTAATGGCGGGGCGCACCAACTCTTTGTTGTTGGGAATCTTCTCATCAAGCTAAGCATAGATGTATGATTATATATAAATTTTGTAATGCTTTTTGATGAGTCAACAATATCTTTGACAAAGGAAATTTTCCCTATGTCCTCTAACATCAAATCAATACAATGGGCAGCACAAGGTGTCCAAAATAAAGTAGGATACCTGTCCATAAGCATTCTACCAGCAGCAACATAATTTGCAGCATTGTCCGTTATGACTTGGACAACATGTTGTTCACCCACCTCCAAAATAAACACATCCAGCAAATCACATAAAGTTCTTGCATCTTTGATTTGTGCAGATGCATCAACAGATTTGATAAACATAGTCCCCTTGGGACAACTAACCAAGAAGTTTATAAGGGTTCTCCCCTTTTGGTCAGTCCAACCATTTGACATAACAGTGCATCCTGTTTGTGCCCATGATGCCCTAAAATCCTCCAATCTTTGGGTGCAGTCATGCTTTTCATTTTGAAGAATCCGGCCTCCGAAATCATGATAAGAAGGGATTTTGTACCCCGGGCCAACACTGGCAATAGCATCAACAGTAGGTTGGAAAAATGGATTATTCCTTACAATGCTGAAAAGAATATCACTCCAGAGGAGAAATTTTGCCACCAACTTGTTAGCTTGTTTTTTCTCAGTTCTTTTTAGCATTGAACCGATAGATGGCTGTGAACCAGGTGTGGTTCGAGGAACAAAAAATGATGATGCAGCTACCGGATTGGTTGATGCTGCAGTAGAACCAGTGCCACTTGGCCCACTTCCTTCAGCTGACCTTTTTAGTTGCCTTTTGAGTTCTTCTTTGGCCTCTCTAGTCTGCTCTAAAGTTTCCAATGCTCTCATGGCTCTTTGGATAAGTTCAGGAGTTGTATTTGTACAAGGCCCCACATCATGTCCATGAATTTTTGCAAGGTGAAACTTCAACCTGTACACCCCCCGGACATAGGGTGGCCACACAACTTGCAACTCAAGTTTACTCTTATCATTCGGAGAATCAGGTACACCATATTCCCAAAAAGGATCCAATTTCCTTGGCATGTTTGTTTTTGAACTTTGAAGTTGCAAACTTGAAGTTTTGAATGGTGTTTTGGTGCAGCTGTGAACCTATGGGAAAATAAGGATTAAGATTACAATTTAGCATTTACAAAATTACAAGTTACAAATTTACAAATTACAATTTAGTATGCTAATTTTCAATTTTTACATTGATGATTGTACAATGAAAATCTAAGTTACCCGTAACCCAACCTAAAACAACCATTCCAAAGTTCAAAGTTTCAAACACAAATTACCCAACCATTCCAAACCCAAGTTACCCAACCAAATGGCAAAAACAATGAAAAAACATAAACAATGTTTAAAAAAAATGAAAAAAAAAATTGGTTCCCATAGTCATACGAAGTTACCCAACCCAAAACAATGAAGAAATACAAAAAAATATTTAAAAACAATGAAAACAAAAGAAAAATGGTGCCCATACCAAGTTTCACAACCAAAAACAATGAAAAACATACGAAAACAATGTTTTCAAACAATGAAAACAAAAAAAAAATAATCCACATACCGTTTCTATGGAGAAATCGGTGGTCTCCTCTTGATTTTCTCCTCTAAGCACTTAGATTTGGCAAAAAACCCTCTTCAGCTTGGTCTCCAAGAGCTCCTCCTCCCTCCGCGCGCGACTGTCCAAATGAGCTCATGAAAAAACCCAAAAAAAAGTTATAAAACTATGCTGTCGCGACCCCCGGCGATTTTTTAAGTTTTTATCGCGATTTTTTCGTTTTTATTGTGATTATTTCATAAAATCGCGATTTTTTCAATAAAAACCGGCAAAAAAAAATTCGGCGATTATTTCGTTTAATTATCGCGATATTTTCATTTTATCGCGATATTATCGCGATTTTCACAACACTGTTATTAATCCCCTCATAAGTCAATTAATTAAATTATATGGAAAAATTAAATTAAAATCCTAAGCCACAAAATTAATTAATTTTGTGCCGTAGGTAGAATTCAATTCTCCAAAGGTTAAATTCGTGGGTTTTAAAGAAATTAATTTTTGGAGTTCCCCGACCAAGGAAATATTGAAATTTTCAAGAGATTTTGGACCTTTGGGCCTTGGTAGTTAAGTCAAAGCCATTTTTTTTGGGGAAATTAACTCAAAATAATTATTTTTGAGTTAATTATAAATGAATTAAATGAAAAATTCGAAATTCCTCAAAAAATAAAATAATTTCAACAGAGGAGATTAAAAGATAATTAAATCTTTTTCAACGATCAAGATTACTTCGATGGGGATCAAATGAACTAGCTGTTGGAGAATTTATCTATAAATTAGAGGTCGGTGTCAGTGTATTATACCCGATATTTAAATCATGTACTAAGCTCTCAAGTTTTCTTGTATATTTTCTGGAATTAATGCAAAATTATTTGGGGTTTCAACTTGTGATGGTGTCCCTCTTCATGAATCTATGGTAACATCGTTTTAATTTCTGGAAATATTATTTGAAAATCGCAAACCAATAGGTCTCTTATAATAATCTGAATACAGGTATCTTATTCAGTTTGTTTCTTTAGAAGGTATCTCTATTTCTTCAGAATTTTATTGTTATTCTATATTTCTACTTGGTTTGATGGTTGATCTAGTGTTTGTAGAAGATATCTAAGGTTTTCAGTGAGAGTTTGGGAATAGTCCTTGGTTTGTCCAGCCAACTCTCAACATATATTTTCTGAAGAGCCTACCTCATACTAACTTCAAGATTTATTTAAAGATTAAATTTTTATGCATGAAGTTTTTGGGCTAGTACCTCTCTAAAAAACGAAAATCTTTTAAATATTTTTTGGTAAAATTGATAGATCTAGTTAGTAAGAGCCTTAGATTTTCAGATTTGGAAGCGGAGTTGGTCTCATACTCTTAAGATCTGACAGATCAACAACTCTTGTGCATAGATTTGTAGATATTTTGTATAGATCTGAAGGTTTTATAACTTGGGTTTTTGGGGTTTTGTTTATTTTTTGTATATATCGAGATCTAGATATTTTTGTATTCTATTTTGTAGGTGCGGATCTAAAAGAAAAATTTAATTTGGAGCCAGATCTAGATCTTGGAGGGCAAGATCTGGCCTCAACAAAAATTAGCAAGGAAGATTATTCAGAGATTTTTTTTAAAAGGTTTCAAATTTAGATCTGAGGATTCCATAATTTTTTCTGAGGACAAATCTAAAGTAGAAGTATATCAGTTTAAAATAGGAATTTTTGGGGAATTTTTTAAGGTTCTTGAGTTAACCATTCGTTTCTTTGAAACCCTTCAAATTCCGTTGCTGTCTTTTCCTGTGTTTTTCTTTTTGCAGATCCCTTTGTTTCTATGCAAACCCTCCTTCATCTCTACGTTTCTCCTCTCTCTGCTCGCAACTCTGTTATCCCTCAGCGCCACACCTCGCATTTTCTTTCTTTGCCTATTATTTTCTCAGCTCTGTGTGAGCCCTTCTCTCTTGCGTTGTTCTTCCTCGCTGCTCCAACCTGCATCCAAACGCGTCCCTTTCTCCCTCGCAGCTTCTCCTCATCTCCTTTGTCGTGCTTCCCTCCTTTCTGCGGTCTCTCTACGCTGCCATCCCTTTCTACGTTGGCCAACGCGTCGCTTTCTCCCTCACAACCTCCCCTATCCGCGCGATTGTCTCCCTTACGTTCCCTGCTTCCCTTCCTTTGCGTACTTCTCTCCTCACAGTTGACCCTTCTCCCTTGACTTGCATCCTTTCCTTTGCTGCCATCTCCCTGTCATCCCTCCTTCGACCTCTCTTCCACTGCTCCAACCTGCAAAGCTCACCCTTGACTTCGAATTGCTTTCATTTTTTTTATTTTCATTTCTCTTTAGGTTTAGTTTCAAAGCAGGGTAATAAAACAAAAGATCAAGTTTTTAATTTATTCGATTTTGTTTAGGTTTTAAAAGGAAAGAATTAAAATTTCTATTTGCAATTTTATGTGTGGTGTGGCTTTTGGCCCATATAAAACAAAAATTAAGGTTTGGCCATTCTAGAAAAAGTCAAAAGATTAAAAAAGGGTTTTACATTGATCCTTTAAAACAAAAAATTAAAATCTAACTTTTATGTTTCCTCATTTAAAATCTTTTTGGTTTATTGTTCACATGTTAGTTTCAAAAGATTTTTTAAGTGTAATAGGAACGAAAGTTCATCTTAAGTTAATTTTTAAATTTTTTGTGAAAGTTCATCTTAAGTTATTTTTAAATTTTTTTGTGAGAAAGGGTTTTGGGGCCTTAGGTCTTTGAAATAATTTTTGTGGGGTTAAATTTTTAAATTCTTCTATAGGCAAGGCACATTTTTTTTTAATATCTCTTAAGGTTTGACTATAGGAGGAAATTTTCTGGGTTTGGGTTACTTAAGAAAATCATTTTAAATCCGGAATTGCTTGAAGTATTTAGCATTTGAATTTCATGGTAACTAATTTTTGAAATTTAAGTGCTCAAGTCTTTTGCATGCTAAGTTTCATAATCATTGACATTGGGTTTTGAATATTTTTGTGCTTGACACCTATTGAGATTGATCGTCGTTTAATTAACTAAGCGTAGTTTATTTACTTGAATTATTGGATATTTATTGCGTATTAAATGTTGAGAATTTTTCAAGTAATTGTTAAGTACTCTTTCGTGGAATTATGGTAAATTGCATATCTTTCGTTTCCTAAATTGAGTATTTGAGCATCTATATAATTGGCATTTATCTTGAAGGTGATATTGAAGAATTGTGAAATTTTTTTGTTCTCTTTGAGTTACAATTGCATTGGAAAGGATTTAGATAAATTGAAGTGATAAGGTTGAGATTTAATTGGGCATTATATTGTGATATTTTTAGCATATTACTGAGAAGTGTCTAGTGAAGTGAATATTCTTTTGGGCGATTAAAGGCTTTGACATATAACTCAGAAATAAATCGCGACATAAACGCTTTCAACCGTTGAATCTAGCATCATCTCGCTCCATCTTCTATTCATCTCGTGCATTTGCATATTAAGTTAGTTTTGCATAATTAAAATTTTCTTCCAAGAATAAGCTTGGTGGATAGAAAGATAGGTACCTATCCATCTGTGCTTGAGAAGCCTGATTTTAATAGTATTTAAAACTGTGACCTTGCAGTTGTCAGAGCCACAACTCTCTGCAGTGCTGGAAGCACTTGGTATGTTAGATTTTCAGGAGAGGTATCGTTAATCACACCTTAGTGTGCTTCACCTTATCTTCTCTTTGCCACTTACTACGAAATCAGGCTCAATATAGAAATGATCGAAGGGTTAAAACTTAGACATTTAATTAAAATTAACCAAGATTCCGCGTCTCACATTAGTTTTAGGATCTGCATTTCATATAAGATAGTTATTCATCCAAGTTGTTCTTCAATTACTTGATCCTAAATTTCATAGCAAGATAGTTGACTCCATAAAGCATTGGTATCAATTGTTTAAATCTAATTGGATCCTATAGGTCTTGGTAAATCTAAAACAAGTACTTGGTCGCTTGACTATGTCTCCTGAACAGGTTGGTTCCCAACTAGTTCTCCTTCATTCCATTTCCGTATGGTCTACCCCTCTTAGCTTGTTGTTGGGAGACAACCCCCTATCTGAGTCGTTGTCGTGGTGCTTAGACATTCTGCGCGACAACAGGGTCCACATAGGGTCAGCTCGCCCCTTCCCCCTTGCCCACACCTTGGGTCATGGCTTGGAATGAAGCTCGGAGGTTGATGCAACTGAAAAGAAAGTTAAAAACATTTGTGGCCACATTCAACAGGAAAGTACCACAAAATGCAAAAGATGGTCGGGACATAAACATTTAACACGTGGGTAAAAGCCAATACATGAGTTCTAGCCCATCACCCTGGTTCCAACAGGTTCTATGAGCCTTCTTCATCATATAGGAACCCATGATTGTCCTAACCCTTGGTGGGCGGTTCCCAACTAGTTCTCCTTCATTCCATTTCCGTATGGTCTACCCCCCTTAGCCTGTTGTTGGGAGACAACCCCTGATCGGAGTCGTTGCCGCAGTGCCTAGACATTCTGTGCGACAACAGGTTCCACATAGGGTTAGTTCGCCCCTTCTCCTTGCCCACACCTTGGGTCAGGGCTTGGAATGAAGCTCGGAGGTTGATGCAACTGAAAAGAAAGTTAAAAACATATATGGCCACATTCAACAGGAAAGTACCACAAAATGCAAAAGATGGCCGGGACATAAACAATTAACACGTGGGCAAAAGCCAATACATAAGCTCTACCCCATCATCATGGCCATCACCCTGGTTCCAACAGGTTCTATGAGCCTTCTTCATCGTATAGGAACCCATGATTGTCCTAACCCCTAGTGGGCGATGAACCGCCCCACCTTAAAGGGGGGGAATTCACTACTATATCTTATACATCATGCTCTAACCCCTTGAGCCCCGAGCAGTTAATCAAAGAAAATCATAAAAGGGCAAAAGGCATATAAAAAAGGGTGGAAAAACCAAGGGCGAGGCACCTCATATACCACAATTGCTTCCTCCTACACTCTATAAACCCAAGTGTGGGCCTCCTTCTTATTAGCTACCCTTGCACCCCAGCATGTGACTCAGGGCTGCCCCTTCTCATCTCCTACTTCATTCACCTATCTGTCACATGCTACCACCTTTTGACAGATGTACCTTGACTATATTATCCCCTTTAGAGGTAGAAACCACCTAATAGGATGCTTGGTTAACCCCATTAGGAATTTAAGAGACATTGGCACATCTCAAAGCCCATTCTGGAAGGGCAGACCATTATGAAGTCCCCACATGTGGTCCATGATTAGGTAAGCTCATTTATTTGATTTCTCTAGCGACTTGTTGTACTAGAAGGCTAGGGGACACATTGGATCTTATGTAGGATTGTAGATGGTTTCCATTTGGGTTTGGTCTCCCTATATGGGGTCCTAATCCTCCAGAGGGCTACATTGACGCATGTAGGGTGAGCGTTGAGAGCCATGGGCCTCCACAACAACATATTGCACTTCATGGATTCCCACAACCATTCAAAGATTGCTCGTGGTTCACTTATTGGACGAGGAGGATGCACTTGATCCATCATGCCTAGCTGGTCCCAGATCTACACCATACACTTGGCAGATGATCCAGGACTTGTATGATGATGTGGCATCACCTACATTATCATCCTAGCCCTTGAGGGCAACTTACAGGCATCTTCGATTTGTTTGGAGACCCATGAGGACACTTGTGTGCCCCATGTCATTTGGGGCACCACAGGTTATTACAAGGGGACAACCCTTTGTCCATTGCTTTTGAGGGTCCTATTCTTCATTGTGGCACCCATGGACCTCATTAGGCCTTTGAGAGGACCCTACGACATGTATAGATTATTATTTGACCTCTTGAGAGACTTATTTTTTCATTTATGAGCTAGTTTGGTGGGCTTGTCACCAAAAGGTTGTATTATTAGCACATTATTTTATTTTTAGGGCTTATGTAGGCCAAGGATGCTAATTCAAACTTCTAGGATGTGTATAAATACAAGTGAGGTGAGATCATTTCTCATCATGACTTTGGTTTGGATCTCTTATCTCTCTTGAGATTTTCGCACTTTTTTTAAGGATGGATTGGAGCTTTATGGATGAGTTTTGATGTGTGGATATTGTCTATCTTCTCTTGGAGCTTCTTTATTGTCAATTGTGAATGGCTAGATATATTTTATTACATGTAAGTACGTATTTTTGATATTATTCTTGTTTACTTTTGTCATGTATGTTGGTTTGGGATTTTCGCTATTCTAGGGCTAATTGCTGCATGCATTTATTGTTTAATATTGTGGAATTTGTCTCTATAATAGCTTTCCTTCAATGTATGGGCCATGTAATGTGAGTGAAATCTCCTAGGGGTAAAATTTGACCTTAACAAGCCATTCCTCTTGCACATCAAAGTATGAAAGCTGCAAGGTTGCTTCTTCTTGACCTAGAAGGCAAAACAAAGTGATCTTGAGGCCTCCTTGACTGGGAACTAAGAAATCCTACTTTTAGTCAAGATAGACTCCATTCTTCCAAAGATTAAGGCATTGATCTACCAAGGGTGGTCACTAAAATCCATATTTTCTCACATCCTTTCAGGACTAGCCACATTGGCGTACCTAGGGCATCAATTTCTCGACAAGTTAGCCATCAAAAGAATTCGATCTCCTAGGGTCTCCTGCACTGGCCTTTCCTCTAGCTCTTCTCAAATTTTGAAGCCATTTTGACGGTGGAGTTGGGAGAAAAGTCAAGCCATAGCTCCAAGGTCAAACTTGCCATGCCATCACCAAGGCTAGTACCTCATAGGATCAAAACAACATCTTCAAGTGAAAATTATCTCTTTGATCCTTTACCCACCTTGTCTAGGGTAAGAATATCATTGGTTGCTACATTCTTTCTTCATACCCTACATTGGGTTCACTTGGCCTCGTGTGGTCCCGCTTCTTTGAAAGACTTTTCTTCAAGAACCATTCGAGATACCAATTCTAACAAGGATTTTAGGGATTGGGGAATTGAGAATTCCTTCACAAGTCATATCCCATAAAACCTAATCCTTAAATCATCCCTTCCTTCTCCTAGAAGACATTTTACCTTGCTTAGAGCGAAGAAGAAGGAAACCTTTGTCAAGCAAAAGGAAGCCGAATTTTCTCTTTCTATTGCCATAGGTGCGAAGTTTCTGGGTTGCAGGAGGGTCGAAAATTTCAGAATTGTAGGAAGGCCAAAAATCTAGGAGTTGGAGGGCTGAAATTTTGTGTAGCAGCTGGATTGAAGCTGGTTGACGAGAAGAGACTACTGAAGTTTGCATAATCATCTTGGAAGGCTAACTTGGTGGAGTGAGGAAGGTCTTTTGGTCTAGTCAAAGGTCTTGGTCTGTCTCAATTTGATTTGAATCTATTAGTGGAAGAGTTTGACTGGGTTTTCCCCTGCATAGGGGTTTTAGCCCTGGCTGAGTGCCTACTTCTGGTGTCATTGATCTTCATGCTTTTGATTTGATGATTGCTTGATGAGAAGAAGATAAAGAAAAACATAAAGAAAGTTAATAAGAATATAAGAATATCACAAGTAATTGTCAACATAAGAAAATATTTTTGCCTTTCTGATTTTCTAACAAGAGAAATCATTGAGTGTGCATATCAAGGCGTTTGGTTTGGTGTACGTATTGAACTTTTTGATGCATCATATTATTTAATTGAAGAAGCCTACTGGAAATGGATTTTTGCCTTGTACAAGAAAGGGAATAATATCATAAAATTCATCACCAACCATAGTGTCATCACCTACGTTTTTCGCACTTACTTTAAATTGGAGCTACTTAAGCTTGGAAAGAATGATTTGTTAGCTATTATGTGACATCTTTTGCTCCTTTTGAAGGTTAATGAGGGATTGATTGGTATGGTGGTGGGTGGAGTCCATTTTCTTGCTTCTTTTGTTCATTCCGAGGAGTCCATCTTCTTATTCTTTTAACATGCTTGTACTCTCCTTTATCATCTTCTTCTGTCATGGAGTTTGCATCTTCCTCTCTTCTTCTTCGTTCATCCTACTTTTTCAAATTCCGAATCTTTCATTAGAAATTTTTTGTCTACTTGCTTGGTTAAGGGTAAACCTATGTAAAATCTAGAGGATGTAATGGTTGACAGTGATCCATAAAACTCTAGAATGTGGCTATGGGTAAGCTAAAGAAAACCTAGGATAATTATTGATGAAGATGTAGGAGTAAAAGGTATAGGTATGAACTTGAAGATTTGTGATTCAAGAATGGTTGATGAACCATGTATGAGAAAAAGTTTCCCAGAGAACTAATAGATATAATGGCTGGCAAGTTGCAACCCATGTCTTTTAGTGGACTTCAACAAATATAATGTTTAAATTTTGCAGGTACAAGATGAACACTGAAGGAGTTCAAAGATTAAGAATGAAGAAGAGCGAAAGCGAAGATTGTAAAAGAAAGAAGAAAAAAAGGTTCAAGATAGAAATCATAGAAGATGAAAATGAAGATTGGACTAGTTCAAAAGATCAATTGAAGGGACAGAGGATGATGATTGAGTATAGAGATCACAAGTATTCATTAAGGGAGAGTATGAACGATTAAATCCCACTTGTGAATCATGAATAATGTCTAAATGATATGATGGCTTTGCAATAATGTAGAATAAACTTAAAAATCTATGTAAGAGAGAAGTTAGCGATGCAGATTAGTTGAGAGATTACTTAAAAGTCTAAGAGAGAAGTTAGATGCAGATTAGTTGAGAGTTTCATGGAGAGATTATGGGAGATAGTTATACATGTGGTTGAATTAAATACATTATGATCACCGATTGTTATATAAAGTGACCTAATTGTACAATAGAAATACACATGGGAATGGAATGATTAAATAGGATCTCCCCTTTGTCGGTTTCTTGAATGCAAACTCTTGTGCCCTTGAGTGCAAAAAGCTTGGTGTCTCTTGCTTGGTATCTGCTTGATATTATTTGCTACTGAATTCTATTTCTAACATAGTTGGGGTTGCTTGCATTTGATAGAGAGTTATCTTGACGATCAGTGTTGGACACAGGTTAGGTGTGTTAGTTCACAAAGCACACTTGTAATATGATTTGATTTGTAGATTGAGATCAACTAGTTGTCAGGGAGGTGAATAAATAGATGGATAACATACTAGGCCAAATCAAAGATATTATTGAGCCTAAAGATGCGATATTATATTATCATACTCGTAAAGAGGTGGTCAAACAAATGGATAATTTGAAGTACCACTCCGTGACTTGGCATGTGTCCTTCCACACCAAAATATTAGTTTCATTGTGGTTGGCTCAACCAATGCTTGGTGGTGGGGTGAACAGAATACTGCACATAGATCTTGAGGTTCACATCAAATATATGATTACAATAAACAAACTAGTTCACGATAAGGATGCTTTTGATATCATATGACAACAATTGGGCATGTACATCGATGCACATGAACCATTTGGTTTAGTCCATGCAACGAAAGATTGAGATAAGATGAATCCCCAATGGTGAAGCAAGTATGGGAGTTCTTTTTTGCAATTCTGATGTTTGGCAGTGAGCATGCTTTAACAGGGTGCAGACACTTCCTTTGCTGAGAGGTATTGGAGCACCTACTACAACATCCACAGTGGACAAGAAACATGCTGAATGTGTAAACTAGGCAAAAGGCATAGTTTATGTGCATTACAACTTGAGTTGGTGGTCCCATCATTGTTAGGTGGTGAAGAATAATTGAACATATAATACTTGAGATAACAATCCAAAAGAAGATAACTTGGAAGATGGAGCAATGGCTTTAGAGCACATGGAGGTTGAACATTTTGGTTATGGGACTCAAGTTGTTGATTTTGTTGAGATGCCACTCCCATCCACTGCTATTGTTAGCTGGATTCCAAGCGCATCATCTTCACAACCTGTACAGTTGCTTGGGGGCCATGTAGCTCGTAGTGTTGCTCATCCTAGTGTTTCACTTCCTACTGTTATTTGATTGCAAGCAAAAAAATTGGACATTGCATGTGGTGAAAGGAAAAAATGTATACTGTAGAATTGTGTCTTTTTAGTGAAACATAACACAATCCCAGACCCTGCTTTCAAAGTTCTGTAACAGGACAAAAGAATTGTGCCCACCAGTAGCAAATCCATGTGACATCTTTGGAAGATGACACAAGTTTCTGAAAGGAAGAAATCCTAGCCTTACAGGGACACAAATGTGTAGATCTATGAGATTGATGGCACACGAAAACGCATACCAGGGCGACAAAATTAGAGAACAAATCAAAGAAAGAAACAACCCCAACAAAATTTGATTGTAGAAAGATGCAGCAAACATGTCAGTACAGGAACATGAACCTTCAAATGTACTTGAGACTTGGGGCTGTCAGCTTGCAAATAACATAACCCAGGGAAGAACGAAAATACCCACACAAAACTTGGTTCAGTTGTCTTTAGACTACTGTGATAGCAGACACAGATAATGAGCTACAAGACTGATGCTGTCATTTGCATTCGCTGCAGTAGAAAAGAAACAAAAAATTGTACTTTCTCCTAGCACACAAACAAACCTGTAGGTAATTTCGTTATTCTGAAGTATTTTTTAAGTGTAACACAGGGCAGAAAAAATGATAGGGATTCTAGGAGATAATTTATTTTCTGAAGATTATTTCATGAATTTGCTTTCATAGAACAACTCTTTCTGCTGGCATGAAAAGAAACTTAAAATATATAACAGAAAGTGAACCATCAGAAGCCTTTACTATATACTGTTCATAATTTCTAGGTCAGTAAAAATAAATTTTTAATCGTCAGAATGTTGGAATTTACCCCTATTGTTCATGAAACAAAGAAGGACGAAGAGGGTCTATTTGAAACACATAAAAGAGACCGTTTTTAAATCAACTTGGTTTTCTAGCTGAGTAAATAAGTTGGATTACTTCACCTGTTAAATTAATTCAATCCTACTTGACTAAGAAGAGATGGCAAGATGATTGTTTAGGTGGGGATTTATTCTGCCTTTAAAAATTGGAGGATATGGCAGTTTGATGTATCTTCATAAGTCTGAGGATCTGGAGAGATGAGCAGTTGACAAACCTTTGAGTTTATGTGGAATCTGGTTTACCTTAGGTACCATCCTTGGAATGAGGGGAAGTGCCTGGCGGGTTTCCTCGGGATATGTATTTCATGGAATTTTTTTTCTAGGATTTTGAATATTTAATGTAAGGGTGGGTAGATGGTTAAATATAGTAATGTATAGTTGGGGGTGTTCGAAATTGTAACTAGGTTCAGTCTTCATAATTGTCATTTGTCTTATGTCATGATGTAATTCTTATGTATTGATCAAAAGAAGAAAGAAAAATGTAAAAAAAATATTTATAAAGCATGGGTTTCATGCTTATGTCATTTGGTCAATAGGGCAAGCATCCATTGTATGCTTTTAGGTTATTGACATGAGTCATGGTCATTATCATTATACACCCATTTGGGCTCTTGTAACAAAGAAAGAAAAATTACTTTTGTTCTAGGAAGTGTCTAAGTCAGCTCCCAAGAGCAAGTTGTCCAGCGAGTAGATGTCGGTCTAGAGAGGGCTCATGGACCCACTTGGAAGGCTATTTATAAGAGAAACTCTGTCCTTCTTGTAGACAGATCATCTGTGCATATACTTGAGGAATTGGTCTGCGGTTAGAGAAGCATGTGAAGGTTGCTAGAGGGCTAGAAGAGCGATATGAAGGAGCTGTTTTTGTCTAGAAGTCCTTGAGGTCTGAAGTGTACGAAGTCTAAGTTTTGCTCAGATCCGAATTTGCAGGAAGCTGATGAAGTCCATCTTTAAAGTTTGAGAAATGGATGTTTGGCTGGTTGGTTGACTTAGTTCTTGGTGAGAGCTAGAGGCCTTGTATTGGGTCTTGGAAGTCTCCTTTGAAGTTGATAAGAAGAGAAGTTCTGATGGGTTTTCCCCTTGGAGGGGTTTTGCCCTGGCGTGGATCCTATATCTTGTGTTCATGTGATCTCTATTGTTTTAGCATTTATTTGATGATGAGAAACATAAACATAATCAAGTTAAGAAGAATCTAAATCACAAGTAAATGTTAAAGAAGGAAAATGATAAGTTAAAAATGCTGCCCTAATCAGTTTTCCAACAGGCTAGGGGGAAAGGCGGAATGGTGTGGGTAATCCACACTCCAATACTAAAGGTCAACGTAGTAAAGTCATAAGTGACTTTAACAAAGAGTAGTTAGTTATAAGTTGTCATTAGTTAATAAAGTGGTTGTGTGAATTAAGTGGAACAACTATCTAATTGATGAAATGAAAGGGTATCCCCCTCATTATATCAAATGACTGCATTTATACTCAAATCATATTATGCAGCTCCTGTATATTTTGTATTCATCTTTTAATAAAATACACAATTGCATGACACTTGAATTGTGATTTCTTATGTCTGGGTTTTCATTATATTACAAAATTGTTTGGCTGACCAGTAACCACCAATCCAAAACTGAGTCTTGTTCATAGACAGGCCAAATACACTTGGAAACTAACCCCTTGGTTATTGGAGTGCGTGTTTTCTGTTCTGCAAAAAGGCACCAGAATAAATTGCCTGAATTGCCGTGATTTTTGCAGGCTGCAAAAATCAGCCTTGTTTAAATTGCAAATTTTTTTGTCTGGCTGCAAAAATCAGGGATTTTAATATCTAGGCACTTGCCTTGGAGCAGACTCACTGATTAATTAGAGACCTGCTGATTACTCAGTGATTTTTGCATCATTAGCTGTTTGATTTCTGTCCTTGCTTTTCGTTCATCAAGGTTTCCTTTCTAGCACTTTCATAAGCTTTTTTCATGGTGCAAAGTTGCAAACTGTGTATAGTAAGAAATCCCTTGTATAGATGTTTTAGTAATGCATAGCTGATTAAACCTTTGACTGCAACAAATTGTTGAAATTTCTAAGTATTACGCGTTAGAAATTTTCTCTGTATTCTCTGGTTTATTTCGCCTACTTGTTTAATTCCTAACAAGCTATTTAACCATATAAACACGGAAATAAACACAATACAATCTCAACCATCTATAGATCAACAAATGAAAGAAATAACAAACACACAAGTGACACCGTTATTTTTGGACAACTCGTCCTCAGAAAAACCCAACTTGGGAAAAGCGATGCAACAATTTTGAGGGTTATTTTATTATGTAGTCTTTCTGAGTACAACTGGGTGCCAAATTGGCTCACCCGACAGAGATACTAATCCAGCAGTAATACCTCTCTATCCGAAAGCAGATATTCAGAAATTCTGCACCACGAAACCCTCTCCAGCACAATCTGAAGCTCAGCGTTAGCCCACCTGGCCTCTGCGTTAGCTCGAAACCCTCTGCGTCAACCCTCTGAGGCACTGCGCAACCTCTGCAGCCCTTTGCGTCACTCCTGCAGCCTCTGCGTGGATGAGGCAGGCTCTTCTGGCCTCTGCGCAGTCCCTTCTGCTTCTGCATGGATGACGCAGGCCCTTCTGGCCTCTGTGCAGTCCCTTCTGCCACTTCGTGGCTCCCTCTGGCTTAGCGTCTGCCTCTCTCTGCTTCTGCCCTGGTCTATCGGCACTATCTCTGCCTCTCTGCCTTGTACTCACTGCCCCTCGCTGCAACTGATCACTGATTCGATTTCTCTTAGCAAACCCCGCTCTAGAAAATCGAATGACTGATCACTCTGGTGTATTCTCCAACTAACCCTCAAGTCTTCTCTTATACTTTTCTTATTGGTCCTTCAATGACCAAGATTACATCTCTAATCAACGACTAAGATTAGATTTCGCTGATCCATGTCATTTAGAACCTTCTAACCCAGTTTTAAATTAATACACCCATTAATATTTTATTTTTCCTAAGTTTAGACTTAGGAACTTCGTTAAAAATATTAATTATTTTAATATATCCTTAACCGGGTAGAATCTGCCCAAACCATTTCTGGGTCTCGGAGATTTCATGTGCTTTAGCCTCTCCACCAATTTTCATGGCTAGAGCACATCCGATGCTACCCCAAATCAACACTCCCTCTTAGCGAGGAATGTGCACTAGTAATACTCCACACTGAGCATCACTCTGATTATACGACACCGGTACTTGTGCTGATGCTAGGCCTCTTTGCCCAACATCCTCTGCACTGTTGCATCAGTACTGTTGCCCATGGCTCTGCCACTGCCACTGCTACATCCGTACGACAGCTCCCTCTGCATCCGTGTTGTTGCTGGTCCTTTCTCCCAACACTGCATCTGCAGTACAACCCCCTCTCATCATGTTGCATCGTGCTACTGCTAACTGCTACTACACTGCAACTCAATTACTGAGAGGTAAGTAATTGATCCACCCAACTACTGACATCCCTACTAGGCTAGAAACACTCCCGATGCTGAAGCTCCCTTTGCCGCTATCTCATGCTCCCTCGGTAATCTTTGTGTTGCTGCAACACCTCCGTGCCTCTTGCATTGCTGCAAACCCCTTTGTGCCATCCTGCACTGCTGCAAACCCCTTTGTGCCATCCTGCACTGCTGCAATATCCACCGTGCCTCTCGCATTGTTGCAAACCCCACTGCGTTGCTAGGGACTACTGCACTTCTAACATTCTTTGTTGCTTCATCCGCATCTGTTTCTACCAACATCCGCCATCTTGCTACTGTCACTTTGGGGTGCCCGTAGCTAGGGATGATCCAAGAGTTTGGGTACCTCAAGGATCCTACCCTCATTGCCTGTAGTTTTCTGACTACAACTCAATGTCTCCCCAGCTCTTCTCTAGAGGTACATGAGCGCTCATGGCACAATCGTCATCAATGACCATCTCCGCTACTCTCTTCGACTTCCTCTGAGTCTCTACTTCCCTCCTGGAAGTTTTCTCTTTGCAACTCCTCCTGAGTCTTGATTTCCCTCTTGGACATCCTCCTACCAATCGTTGAATCTCACCTCTCTGATCTCCCATGCACTTGCAACACTGATCTGGATTCCTTGGCTAGAAATCCGCCTAGGTAGCGACTCCCTCTACCTTGGTTTTGCCCTGTTATGTGTTGTTCTATCTCGGCAACAACAACACCCCACCAACTTCACTCATCGCAATTTGCCCACGACTTCCTATGCCCTAACAATTGAAAAACTAAGCCTCTAGGCTCTGCGCAATCCCGGGAAGGCTAATTTTCTCCCTTGGCCAACTGTGTCAACCCTCTTGGTCTCTGCATGGCTCTTCGTGAGCCTCTTCTGCTTTCTTCTGCCTTTGTGCTAGCCTCTCTCTGGCTCGAACTGATGACGTAGTCCCTCTGCGTCTACCCTTCTCTGCTGCTTTCTGCTAGGAACAACCTTTGTCACTCGGGACAACTGTTTCTGCTGCAAATGCTTTGATTCAACTGGTGCCTTCAACTCTCTCGTGCTCTGCAATGCTTTGATACCATGTTGAAATTTCTAAGTATTACCTCTTAGAAATTTTATTTGTATTCTCTGGTTTATTTCGCCTACTTGTTTAATTCCTAACAAGTTATTTAACCATATAAACACTGAAATAAACACAATACAGTCTCAACCATCTACAGATCAATAGTTGAAAGAAATAGCAAACACACAAGTGACATCGTTATTTTTGGACAACTCGTCCCTGGAAAAACCCAACTTGGGAAAACCGGTGCAACAATTCTGAGGGTTATTTTATTATGCAGTCTTTTTGAGTACAAATGGGTGCCAAACTGGCTCACCTGACAGAGAGATATTAATTCGGCAGTAATACCTCTCTATTCGGAAGCAGATATTCGGAAAGTCTGCCCCACGAAACCCTCTCTAGCACAATCTGAAGCTCAGTGTCAGCTCGATGAGGCACTGCGCAACCTCTACGGCCCTCTGCGTCACTACTGCAGCCTCTGCGTGGATGATGTAGGCCCTTCTGGCCTTTGCACAGTCCATTCTGCCTCTGCGTGGCTCCCTTTGGCTCACCATCTGCCTCTATCTGCTTTTGCGTTGGTCTCTCGCCACTATCTTTGCCTCTTTGCCTTGTACTCATTGCCCCTCGCTGCAACTGATCACTGATTCAATTTCTCTTAGCAAACCCCGCTCTAGAAAATCGAATCACTGATCACTTTGGTGTATTTCTTCAATTGACCTTCAAGCCTCCTCTTATACTTTTCTTGTTGGTCCTTCAACGGCCGAGATTACATCTCTAGTAAACGGCAAAGATTAGATTTGGCTTGATCCATGTCATTTAGAGCCTTCTAACCTAGTTTTATATTAATACCAATGTTGTGAAAATAGCGATCGGGATTAAATCGGCGCGGGGAACAAATCGGAAAAAATCGGAAAAATCGGGAAAAAATCGGAAAAAATCGGGAAAAAATCGTTTGGTACAAAAATATTCATTTTTTTTCATTTTTTTCAATTTTTTTAATATCTAAACCATCTACAACATAAAATAAATACATTGACACATAAATATGATAAAAAAACTAATATATAAGATGTTTTATATCATTTCTAGCGCTAAAATCACACATAACATTGAATCATGTCCTGAATAGTAAGTCCTGACTCCTGAGTCCCAACTCAGCCTCAAAATATCAACAAAAAATATGATAATGTATCTCATCATGTCATAATGTCATATACAATAAAATGAAAGTCTAATCCTATTGATTTCCTCTGCCCCTCTTGCGAGAAAATGCCACAGCTTTCCCTTTCCCTCTAGATGTAGATGCTGGTGCTTATGCTGGTGGAGATGGCAGTGGAGTCTAATGTGCTCTAGAAGCTGAAGAACTAGAAGTAGGAGCTATAGGAGGTAGACCACGTCCTCTACTGGTGGCAGGGGTAGCTCGGGCAGGTGGTGTCACCTGGAAACATTACAATCTCCCAATCCTGAAATCTTGAAAAACTGATAAGTCTGCTAGATTTTAAATGAAATCTAAAATTCTACTTTCTCCATATGAAATCCAATGAGGCTGGAACCACTCTCAAACATCCTGAGTCATTTCATGGTGTTGACCACTACCGGTCAACTACCCATGCAGTACACCCCCTTTTCTTTGCAAAAAAGGGGTAGCACTTGATCGACATGTCCGTGCCATCCTGCAGTCATCAGCAGCTTGATCAATTTAATTGTAAACCCAGTCTGCATGTATGAATTGTAAATAATCCTAGCAGATATGAGTCGTGTGTGTGTAAATTACCTAGGTGGACCTAACTTCCTAATGATAATCTACGTCCCGGAAGGTTTTTCGTCTCACCGATCCATGATCGGCAGAGTTTTCCTTCAGCCTGACCCCAAAGCCGGGATGGATTTTGTCATTAGAATTTTAGGAGAATCCTAGTGTGTTAATCTGCTAGATTATAGTTGTGTCGCAGAACTGGGTGGTTTATGAGGGTCTATGTTAAATGGGTTTTCCCCCTTAAGATGTAAAATTGTAAAAGTCATGATGTAAAGTGTCTTGAGGGTTAGAAAATGTTTTAATCCCCTCATAAGTCTTAAGTCCTAGGTCCTAGGTGATTTTTCCAAAGGCTAAGTTCGAGGATCCATCTTAAAATGAATTAAAAAATTAAAAAAATAAATATAATAATAAAAAATTTAAAAAATTATAAAAATAAAAAGAATAAAATAAAAAAAAAAAATAATAATTTTTTTTTTATAAAATAAAGCAAAAACCCTAAAATAATAAAATAATAATATTTTGAGTGAATGCATGCAAAATTTCATTTTTAAATGAATTAACAAATTCGACGGATGAGATTAAGAGATGTCTTGATCCTCATCGACGGTCGAGATCATTTCGACATGGATCACTCGAACTAGCCGTTGGGATCTTTTCCTTTAAATAGGGTGGTAGGGGTTAGTTGAGGGCAGATTGGATCTGTGAGTCTTGTGCTGAAGAAGCTCTCTTGTAGTTCATTTTTGGTGCAATAAAGAAGACTTTGGGGTTAAAAATCTTGCTGGTGTTACTCTTCTGAAAATGCTGTAAGATTGTTTTTTTTTTTTTTGCATAATTTTATTTTCAGCCATTGATGATAGCTTAATGAAGATTGATCTAGGCACAGGTATCTTGTCTAATCTTTGAGGTTTGAATAATAGTTTAGATTCTGAAATATAGTGGCAGGTATCTCCATTTGATCGGGGTTTCACTATTGTTTTCTCCCTCTATGTTAATGGTTGATTGTAAGCTGTGCAGGAAATCCTTTTTTCAAATTTCCGGGCGTTAGGGGAAGTTCTCGGCTGAACCAGCCAACTCCCGGGTTGTGTTTTCTGAAAGAGCCCAGCCAGTTCTTGATCCCGGGCTTATCATTCGAAATATTTTTTATGAATGCATGCAGGGTTTTCTGAAGCGTTTTACATTAAAATTAAATTTTAGATAATATTTCTGCTCTTATTGCTAAATCTGGCTGTTAAGGGGCCAAAATCTGTAAAATACTCAGCTGATCTGGGGTTCCAAATTTTGCTTTATACAGTTTTCATTAGGGTTTTGTTTCCTTGCAATTGCAGGCACAGGGTTTTTCTTCAGGGATTTTCGGAGCCGGAAAAAATTGAAAATCTTGTGATCAAGTTACTGGATTTTAATCCCTTCTACCACCATCTTCAGCTGCCCAACCTGCAAATCCATTTCCATACAGTGGTAACCCCACACGCAGTCATTCGTAAACCTGCATCTGATTTGAAGGATCTGCTGAACGTTTCGAAAAGGGGCAGCGTTTTGTTCATCCGCCATTTAAATTCTAGCAATAGATTGTGCAGCATTCTACCATTAAAGTCTGCACAGGGGAGCAAGGACGCAGATACGCGTTGTATGCTTTTGCATGCGTTGGTATCTGGATCATTTCATTGCTGTTTCAAAAAAACGCTGCCGTCACCAAGCCTGAGCAGTCAAAGACAAAAAAAAGGAAGAAAAAATCGAAAGTCTGCGCAGTCATTACAGTGCGGATGAACCTGCACTTGATAGCAACCTCAAAAAAATACTCACGCGTTTTATTAATCGCCACCATCACGTGGTCCTGTCAAAGGTTGCAACGCATACGCTGAATAATCCTGGGCATCGGTGTGTTGGCTGGACGAAGAAAACGTGTCACTGTATCCAGCGTGATAAGTTTTCAAGTAAACCAGCTGTGAGTATTTCGTGTGGAGGCTTCAAGATTAACCAGGTAACATCTGAAATCATAAACTATCCGCCATATTCACCGTCGGGCCAAGTATTCCCTTTGCAAGGTCTGCATAACGTTTTATCTTCTCAGCGTGAATGAAAACCGAGCATCCGTCTAGGGTTACGCTATCGTTTTGATATCAGTATTTTGGTAGATTTAATGTTTTAAATTTTGACAAATCGATTTTCATTTTGCATATGTCTGTTGGGCTCGTGGTCCTGGATCGTATGCGGTGGTCCATCATCGCGTTCTCTGTGGATTCATCTGCAAAAGACCGATCCAAACACGCCGCCGTCACCCCATTTTCACATTGAAATTTCATCTTACGCGTTCAGTCCTGTTCTGCTGTGCGATTTGATCAGGGTTACGATTTTTCCTGGTGTCCGATTTTTTCCGTCAGCGTATTTTCTTTAACGTAGGTTTGATTGCTTTTATGAGATGTATATTTGCGTACTCATGTGTTAGTTTTTTTTTTTTTTTTTTAATTAGGGTTTTGGTTTTATATTTAACTTTTAGATTTGAAGCTTTAGTCTCAGATTTAGATTAGATTTTGTAATTTTTTTGTTTTAAGTTTTAATTTAGTTTTAGATTTAATGTCAATTAGATCATTTTTAGATTTTTCCTTTTTTATTTAGCTCTAATTTTTGTTTTTTAAAAATAAAAAAATAAATTAGATTTAGATTTTATTTGGGTTTCAACTTAATTTTTTTTTTTTTTGTCAAAATTTGAAAAGCATAAAAAGCATCGTGGGAATTTTTGCCAGATTTAGTTGTTTTCCTCAGGAAATTATCATGTTATATCTTTTATGCTGAGATTTAAATTTTCAAGTCTGAATACGAATGTAATATCTGGTTAATGATTCATGATTTGAGTGGTTGTGTAAAGCATTCATCTCTTCAAAATTTTCAATTGCTTGATATCGTTTTTGAGCTTTGGCCATCATAAGAACTTTGTGGTTTTACTGGATATTTAGCATCGTTCAGGATATATGATGATAAATGATTGTTCTACATGGTTTATATTTCTGCAATATTCAATAAATAATCATTTAATCATTAGCTCCTTAAGGCATTGGTCTATTAACTTAATAAAATCAATTAAGTGTTGGTTTCCTTTCGTGTCTCCCAACCCAACTGGTTCACAGTTGGTCACCCATTTTCCTATAGGGTCTACCCCCCTTAGCCGTGGGAGACAGGCTTAAACGGAGAGATCGGGGATCAGGGTGACAGCCCCCGGTCTGAGCGTTGTCGTGTCAATCTGTGCGACAACACATGGTAATGTTAAAAATTCAAGTAAAAGTATGAAAATGAAGATTAAGGAGAATGTCACTTTTACTTTAAGAATTTAACATTACCATGAATAGCATATCCATACTAGGGCCTAGACTTGATCATTAAGCTGCCCCACTCAAATTATTTGTTTCCTTAAAAAAAAATTGCATGAAAAAACCCAAAAAACGTTATAAAACTATGCTGTCGCGACCCCCGGTGATTTTTTAAGTTTTTATCGCGATTTTTTCAGTAAAAATCGGCAAAAAAAAATACAGCGATTTTTTCGTATAAAAATCGCGATTTGATCGGCAGAAGGAAAAAATCGCGATTTAATCGCGATTTTCACAACACTGATTAATACCCATTAATATTTTATTTTTCTTAAGTTTAGACTTAGGAACTCCATTAAAAATATTAATTATTTTAATATCTCCTTAACCGGGTAGAATCTGCCCAAACCATTTCTGGGTCTTGGAGATCTCATGCGCTTTAGCCTCTCCACCAATTTTCATGGCTAGAGCACATCTGATGCTACCCCAAATCAACACAAATGTCTGGAAAGAGGTGAATTTTTTTGTATATTCATAGGAGTGCTCTCCAAAATGTTGGTTGCAATATAGTTATGAACCACAACAGAAACTAAGGGTTGATTTCAATAGTGGAAATGAAATAAATGTAAAAATAAGTGTTAATTTGATAGCAGTATTGAGCTTAGAAATGATTAGATTTCCAACATTAAATTGTTTACTGCCAGCAAAATTAAGCATATGCTTACAATTTGCCTAGAGAAATCATACTCTTCCCATCTTAGCATTAACAGTACAAGATCAAACTCCTCGGATTGACTGAGTAATCCTTAGATAAGAGAGTCAAAGCCTAGACAGTATGAAGTGAAGTGTTTTTAAATGAAGGTCTCAGTGGCTTATTTATAGTATATACACAACTTTCCACTTAAACCTTTTCTTATGACAAACTTTTAATCTTCAACAAGCCAGTTTTTTATGTTTCACTGATTTTTGAGGACGGTGGACGATCTTGAAGGATGGGGGAAAGGACCCCCAAAATTTATGGGGACAGCAATACAAAAATTATAAAACAATACAGAAAATATAAAAAAGTACAAATTTTAATATTTTATCCAATTTGAAATTCAATTAATCCAAACATCATATGACATACAATCCATACATCTGTTCGTCCATAAAAGTGAAATCACAAATTTTGAGAATTTGCTCAATCTTGTCTTTGAGGTTTCTGCGAGTTTCATCATTGTTTAGATTATCTTCCGGATCCATCGCATAAGGATTCTTTTTAGAATCCTTATGCGATGGATCCGGAAGATAATCTAAACAAATTTGCTCAATAATATTGTGGGGTAACCTTCAACTGTTATTAGCATGGTTATTTTCGACTATCAGTTAAATGTTAATTCACTTCCCTTTCAATGTTTCCATTGCTGTCTATATCATAGTTGCCAAGTTTGAGTTTGAATTTGGTATGGTACAGAAAATTTTTGGAAGGAAACGTTTAAAGTTGTGAAATATTCATGAATATACATCTTAAATTCTGGAAATGCAAGCAGTCTCCTCAAATACTATATAAATGCAAGCAGTTTCCTTTTTACACATTGAATAATATGGTATGCTACTTTGCTTGTATCCTTTTGCTTAAACGAATTCGCTCCTGACATTTTGACCAAGCCAGGGTTTTAAGACTCTTCGCTGCATCATGGAATAATATCTTTGCCTCCCCTTTCCGCAGGCAGGCCTAAGGTTGCCAGATTATTGTGGAACCAATTGAACACAAACATCATTAACCCTCAGGAAACTTTGCAGGAAGCTCAGAGAAAATAACCTAGATTGATTCCAATCCCAGATAAAATTCGAAAGACTGATTCTGGATAGAATGCAGAAGCCTGGTCCAAGACATTTCGCCTAAATGGTAAAATTCCAACCTGAAGCCAAAATTGAGGCATACAGATACAAAGATAACCAGCTGGAGGCCACAAAACCCTGGATTTGATTCAAAATGTGGCATTCAGATAAAGGTTCGAGTCGGGGAAGAAAGCAACAGAGGTTAATACTTCAAACTCACATGGTTCTTTTTGACTGAACCAAATGGCAAACCGTTTTTAAGTCAAATTTGGCTGGACTTAGTTATTACTGAATTTTCAAAATTTTTGGACGCTTTGGTCAAAATTTGTAACTGTGGTCTTTATTACAATTTTTTGCTGTGTTCGCCGGATTTTGTTTGTTCATACCCCTCTCCACCTTGGAGTATGGAAATATCGTTTTCTAGAGTATTATTGAATTGTGCAACTACCACCGACTCCAAGCAATGGTATGTTGCGAGACATTACTACATGATACTATCAAATTGGTTAAACATAACCAGTTGTGGAGTGCAGATAAAGTCTAGTATAATTTATTTCAGCAAACATATAATATTATTAAATTTCACACTGAGGGATATCAAGGTGTCTCCTACCTCATCGAGGGATGTCCTAGCATCCTCCAGAGTTGGGAAACGTCCACAGCAACAAGGGACATGCTGGTGATGGGAAACTGCTGTCCCATGTCCTGGGGAGAATGGGGGATGATTTTCAAATGCTCCATCCTCGGATGCATAATAAGCTCGACTGTTTCATACCTCTGTTGATATGGCATGCCCTCTAGACAAGATGGGCACAGTAGAATGGCCTCCTTTGTCAAGTAGCCTTCCATATAATTTGCAGAGAGAGCAATTTCTGTACTTTTTCTCATATTTGATAAAGTAGTACATGCTAATTGTGCATGGAGCATTAGTTAATGGACAATTTACATGTTTCCAAATTTTAGATACTGTACTTTTAAGTTTCTTCTTTTCTGCTTGCACTAATATCCATTTTAGTTTGCAAGCATTGTTCAGTTGAAATAATCGAGCCTCCATCTTGTGCAAGTTTGATGGTTTGAATGTGTTTGATATACATGTTTCAAGTCCACAAACTACTGCTCATGCTTTAGAGACATTGACAATTTAAAAAATTAGCAAGCTTCCCGGATCATAATGTTCAGATTACTGGTGAAATCATCTTGTGTGTTACTTTCAAATTCTTTGATTTATTGTCACGGCAGAATACAAACATCTGACTTATGTTATGCAGCCTTCTCAAGGACATCTATTCAAAGTTCAAACTGACTTCTGTTTGATAACCGATGGTCATTTGATTCATAGTTTTACACACTAACGTGCTAGTAATTTTGTTTTGTAACAAAATCAGAATCCATTTTGAACTTTAGCATCTGGCCTTGTGTAGGATATTAACAAAAAGAGTTGATCATTGTTGTTGCTGTCCCTTTCAGCCGGTTTCTACAGTACAGAGGCCCATTTGCACAGAGAAGGCATCCCCTGGTAGACTCCATGGTGGTTCAAGAAATCAGAAGGTGTCTTGATGAAGGTGTTGAATTTCAAGGTGAGCTATTGAACTTTAGGAAGGATGGGACTCCCCTGATGAATAGGCTCCGCTTGACTCCAATTCATGGTGATGATGGGATAATCACACACATTATAGGAATTCAGCTATTCACTGAAGCAAATATTGACTTGGGTCCTATGCCATTACCCTTTTACAAAGAGGCATCTACTAGATTTGCAGATCGGTCATTGTCCGATCCTTTCTTATACAGGCCAGCTGTAATTGGACAAGGACATTTCTGCCGTGAAATCTGTGGGATTTTCCAGCTGAGTGACGAGGTTCTAGCACAAAAAATTTTGTCACGGTTGACACCCAGAGATGTTGCATCTGTTGGATCAGCTTGCAAGCGTCTTTATCAGTTGACAAAAAATGAGGATCTGTGGCGAATGGTTTGCCAAATGCATGGGGCAGTGAAACAACACGTGTGTTAGAAACAGTTCCAGGTGCTAAAAGGCTAGGATGGGGTCGCCTTGCAAGGGAGCTGACTACACTTGAAGCTGCTGCATGGAGGAAACTTACAGTTGGAGGGGCAGTTGAACCTTCTCGTTGTAACTTTAGTGCATGTGCTGTTGGAAACAGACTTGTTCTATTTGGTGGGGAAGGGGTCAACATGCAGCCTATGAATGACACATTTGTACTGGATTTGAGTGCAGCAAATCCGGAATGGCGGCATGTAAAAGTGAGTTCTCCTCCTCCAGGTCGGTGGGGCCACACCTTATCGTGCTTGAATGGATCTTGGTTGGTGGTTTTTGGTGGTTGCGGCAGGCAGGGATTACTAAACGATGTTTTCATTCTGGATTTGGATGCCCAGCAGCCTACTTGGCGTGAAGTTTCAGGCTCTGCACCCCCTCTTCCACGATCATGGCATAGTTCCTGCACCCTGGATGGCACAAAACTGGTTGTCTCAGGTGGGTGTGCAGATTCTGGAGTGCTTCTCAGCGATACATTTTTACTGGATCTCACAATGGAGAAGCCTATATGGAAAGAGATACCGGTTTCATGGACTCCACCTTCTAGGTTGGGTCACTCTCTTACTGTCTATGGAGGCCGAAAGATTCTCATGTTTGGTGGCCTAGCCAAAAGTGGGCCTTTGAGGCTGAGGTCAAGTGATGTGTATACAATTGATCTCAGTGAAGAAGAGCCTAAATGGAGATACTTAACAGGAAGTGGGATGCCAGGTGCGGGGAATCCTGGGGGAAAAGCACCTCCACCCAGGCTTGATCACGTGGCTGTGAGTTTACCAGGTGGTAGAGTGCTTATCTTTGGAGGATCCGTGGCTGGTTTGCACTCAGCCTCACAATTATATCTTCTGGATCCTACTGAGGAGAAACCTACATGGAGAATGTTGAATGTTCCTGGACAACAACCAAGGTTTGCTTGGGGCCACAGTACCTGTGTAGTTGGAGGGACCAGGGCTCTAGTGCTGGGAGGCCATACTGGAGAAGAATGGATACTCAATGAATTACATGAGTTGTCCTTAGCAAGCAAACATGGGTTAGAGTAGCAGGCAAACTCACTTTCACCAGATCATTTCCAGAATGGGATGGACAGACAGTCACAGCAACTGTGATATCTTTATCATCGATCAGATCATCTATATCAACTGAAAGAAGACAGATTTCAGAGAGTTGCAGAGAGTGTCTTAGTTTAATATTTCATATGCTGCTCACACAGAGGATATGATTTGGTGGACAGCATATTGTGCTGCTTGATTACGTCCTTTCATGATTAATTAGTAAATTTTACCACCGAAAATCTAAGTTAAAATATGATAGCCATTTGTGCCTGCGTTGTAGGCAAGTGAGATTTATTCAGCAGTTCGTGATCTAGGTTATCTTAGGGATGATTGTATTTTTGTTGTCTGTTACTTTATAGATACTGGGGAACATGTAAGGCTGTATATGTTTGTTTGTTCTGTAGATTATGTCATTGCTAGCAATTGTGTACCATATCTTTCTTTTGCTAGATTGAAATCCTAGATTAGAGTAAGTAGCTCGCATGCATGCATAGAGTACTGATCCGACTTCTTTAAATTTTTAAATTTTTAAAGGAATACAAATGTTTCCCTGTATCCCAAAGTTGTCATATCTCAAGTTTCATGTCGTTATTGTGTGTTTCTGATATGTCTCAAATCCATTATACTCGATTAAACAGTAGAAACTCTTCATAGAGTTTTGTTGCTCCCAAAATTACTGCCACGTATGCCGGATTTTATGTTTGGAATATGCTTGGACTAGGTTGGTTTTTCTCTAAATTTTCTCCAGTCAGCTATAGACAGTATCACAATTCTTCCAATTCCTCAAGTGTGGCATGCTCTAATATTTTTCTAGATGTTTGAAATGGGAAATTTCCAACTTGAATTGCGATATGCCTTATCAGCTTACTCGGGAAGGAATGTTAGAAATGAATGTGCCCGTAATGTTTAATCTTGAATTACAAGAATTTTAGTGGCTGAATGGTAAAATTTATGCTCGTTGACTTTTTGGAATGAACCTTTGTGTGCTCGTATATGATCTTTTAGCAGGGGAAACCAAGAAACTCTGAGCAGAGGCTGTATCATCAGTCACGTTGTTGATTCTATCTATTATCGGGACATCTAGGTGACTTGTTGAAGTTAACGATTTTGTCTTTGACATTAGCTCTGGAGTTTTTCATTTCCATTTATAGATTTCTATGCATATAACAGGAGAATGTTTTTATGAGTAAGATCGTTACTATGTTGTTTGTTTTAGCCTCTAATGTCGTCATGGCAAAGCAAAACAGCAAACTGTGAATAAGATGGATAGGTGAGCTTTGTTTTAGTTTCATTATTTGCTTCCATAATAGAAACGTCAGTTAGAATTCACAAGTCACTGCATGTTTAATTTTCGAGAATGTAAAATCACCGACCATGAATAGAAACATCATTTAAGATTTACAGGTCACTAATGTTTAATTTTTGAGGATGTAAAATTAATTGAGTAAAATTTTTAGGAATATAAAATTGTTCGAGTATCTGTAACTTCAATTTTTGAGGATTTAAAATTAACTGAGTAAAATTTGTAGGATTATAAAATTAAGTAAAATTTGTGATTCTTTGATTAATCAGATTATCAGCGATTAATATGGAGTCTATTTTTGTCAATTGAGTTTATTTTTGGTGATTGGGAAGAATGATTGTTATTTTCTCCCACCAAGTTCAATTGTTGTAAATTACATGATGAGCATTATTGTAATGGTTTTGATCTTTGTGGTTGACTCTAAACAGACCCTCACTGACAGAAGCAAGCATATTCAGAAATACACATATTCATCATAAAAATATAAAAATATATTACATAAAAAAACCACATGGATTGTTCAATTTTGCAGTTTGTTGGGAATTATTCTCTTTTATGTCAAAATGGATTGATTACTTTATTATCAAAAAAAATATTTACGAGTGCCCTCGTACATTTAGCATAAGCAATGTTATCGATGTTTTTATTGGGTAAATTTTGATCATAACATTTTTCATTTCGCGAAGTGTATTATGAGACATATCTCTTGTGAATCATTGAACAAGTAACTTAAACATTTAGTGTTGGAGAATGAACATTTAAAATATTTGATATTTTGTTTCAGATTTAAAGTTTGATATGCTATTTTCAAGTTACAACCCATAGAAATTATTAGTGATTATTAAAAATACTTATAGCAAATAAATAATGACTAGGAAATAGATTCTCATGAAGAAAATAATGTGTTGAAAAACATAGTAAAAGTTTATAGGATATCAAAATTAAAATTGTTCCACATAACTATGCTTTCTCAACTCCAATTCACCTTTATCTAGACTTTGAAATTACATAAACAACCTCGCCATTGTTTCTCTACCATGATGACCACAAAAATGAATTGGGTGAGAGTTCCTTGTACACGAAAGAAAATATAGTTTGCAGAGCTAAAGAGAGCCAACAATTCTCTCCATTAGTTATGAAGTCCAAAAACGAGTTGTAGAGATTGAAATGAGCCTGCAATTTTCTCTTTTAACTAACTGCCAATTCAAATGGAAAGAAAACGGAGAGCCATATCCCACCCACCACAAAAGCGAGGGTGATAGTTTTGACTAATTGAGTGGAAGGAATGACTAGACTAGAAACTATGTAGATAGTGCTTTGTAATGGCAGAGCACTAAACAAGTTACCGCACTGGCTATCACATTGAATTAAAAAATTACATGAATATGTAAGGACAAAGTCTTTCTTGTTTAGGGTGGAGAGATTACTTCACTATTGGGTGTGAAAATAATTACATTGGAGAGGGAGATGCCTAGGCAAATATGTTGGATGGGTGAGAGATACAATGCAATAAAATCTAAATTCAATACCATAACCGTTCAACACAATTATCTTGTCACATGGATACTAATGTATGTCATGTTGTCTCATTCACTTGGGCCATTGGACTATGTAAAAGAGGGTGCACAACTATTGGTTCCTTCCTTAATCGTTGATATTGATATAATTGACAATTTTGCGTGACTTCCCTTCTGCGACATGGATGCTAACATGTCATGTTGTCTCATCCACTTGGGCAATTAGACTATGTAAAAGGGGGTGCATCTATTAATCTTTTCGCAGTGTTGATATCAATATAATTGAAAACTTTTTATCACTCCATCCCATTCTTAGTGTTTGTCGTCTTCATCTTTTTTAAGGATATCGCTGAACTCCTTCCCTATTCTATGTAAATTTGGACACTATTCATTGGAAGGAAATTTGATCTCTTATCTAACACTATTGTGAAGCAAAGTAGGTAACCATAGTAGGTGATGACACTAGAATTCCTTGCTCTTGAGAAAATATGAAGGTGGAAGATCATTTTATTTTTGCAATGGATAGTTGTTTTCTTTAAATTTTGATAGACTTCTCTTTATGAAATTTGAAATTGTTTTGTGAGAGTTTCAAATGGGTTGGTGGGTGAGATGTGCAATTTAGGAGGAAATTCTTAATAGTAAAATTGACATTTTATAACAAGTCTATGGTGGGTGTGAGGAGAAAAAGTTGAACTTTTGCGGTTGTTAAGACAAATTTATAACGAAAGAATCAATACAATTGTTACAATTCAATGTGGTAACGAATCATCATAATGGAATTAAACAATAATTAAAAGAAACTGGTCGACCCTAGAGGAAGGTCCACTATCAAGATAAAAGTGGCCGCTAATTTTAACAACAAATGAGAGAGCTTTTGTAATATAATTGTGACATAAAATATGTTCACAAGGAAGAGAATAAAAATATTATTAGTGATTTTTTTTTGAAAGATATTATTAAATACTTATTTAGCAATAGTGAACAAAATTCTTGCTTGATAAATCATAATAAAAATTTATTTGCAAAATTCAAGAAATTAAAGAATGAGAAAAAATGCCATTGAAAATCAAGATATAACTTGTTGATAAAGAATCTTGATATATTTGAATCAAGGAGTTTGTCAATGTTAGAGTTCAAATCATAGGAAGGGAGACTTAAAAAAATTAATTGAAAAGTAAAACCCTAACGTCGCTACTAATGAGTTTTATCATATGAAGAGCATCCATAAATTGAGATCAATAACAATTCAACAAGGCAAAGTCTATAGATTCAAAAATAGTTGGAGGTCGGATCAACTTATCAAATTGCCATATCATCACCCTAAATTAATATAACACAAGAATCGACATACTAAAGATCAACTTACCAAGTTGCCATATCATCACCCTGAATTAATATAACACAAGAATCAATCAACATACTAAGGATCAACTTATCAAATTGCCATATCATCACCCTAAATTAATATAACACAAGAATCGACATACTAAAGATCAACTTACCAAGTTGCCATATCATCACCCTAAATTAATATAACACAAGAATCACCACACTAACGTGCGAAGGTACCTAACTAATGCCAACATTTTAAAGTTTTCATATTAAAGAATCCAAATCCAAAAATCAATACAACTCAAACTCTAGAACAAAGAAGCTTAAATCAAGAATCTTATTAACATAAAATACTCTGAGGATAAAATGTTTTTTTTTTAACAAAATAGTAATTATGGCATTAAATTTGCACTAGGTTACAACCAAATACTCACAAAAATAAAAAAATCTTACATATGGTTCCAAGGTACAAGATCTTCAATAGAAATGATGAAAGGAAATTTAAAAACTTCATCTACATGCTACCCGGTACATACATAATAGTACTACAACTGTACGATACATACATATTGCTAATAGCACTACAACTGTAGGTATAGTAAAACTGAGCACAGAACAAAAACGCTAATAGTACTACAACTGTAGGTATGACAAAACTAAGCACACAACAAAACACTAATAGTATGACAAAACTAAGCACACAACAAAGCACTAATAGTACTACAACTGTAGGTATGGCAAAACTGAGCACACAACAAAACACTTTTACAAAATGCAATCATAAGTCATGGAGGGGGGTTGATTGACATCCTATTTGAGGGGCCACCAAGAGCGTTGCTGGCTGTGCTACGATGTTCCTCTGAGTTCCTCTGAAATTGTGATTCTGCAAATTGACGAATAACGTCGAGTTCATCTTCAAGTTGATTTACTTTTGCCCGGAGATTTTGCATTTCTTCTGTCAGAAAGAGGACAATAGTAGACTGCTGGGAAATCTGCTGACGAAGCTCACAATTCTCGGCTTGGAAACTGACATGGGGATGTCAAGTACAGAGATTGCAGTGGCTTGAATGACCTGAGGCAAAAGAAGTATGATATTTCTTTTCCACAGGGGACATAAATGGAGTGTTAGAATAAGTTTTCAGAAGCAAAGAGCTGCTAGGGATCACAAATAGGGATCACAAATAGGGATCTAAGTGAGCTTGGATATAGGGGGAAACGTATGAGCAGGGGAAGCAAATGACACGAGACAACGACCCTAAATTTATCAGCACGGGGAAGAGCACAAACTGCAAGGAAGGGAAGGCGCTGCCCAACTAAGGAAAAAAGAAAAATAGAGCTAAGAGCACCAAAGAAGTTGGACTTTACATAAGAGAAGTACCTATGGAGAAATCAAAGGACCAAGGTTGCATGAAGCTGCACGAGTGGAGACGCCTCAAACACCGAACCACCTTTTTCCATGACAAAGGCTGCAGGAAGCACATAGGGAGGCGGAAAGGCCCCGAATTCAAAGGCGAGAACTTCAACACTAGTTGGAAAAACCTCAAACCTGGCTACTTGAGAATTCAGAAGTCACTACGTACCAGAGGGGAGACATTCCCAAGTCTTAGTGCGCAGAAGAAGGAAACAAAGCCAAGTAAGGACAAGAGAATTCCTTGCATTTGCGCTATGAATGAGATTAGCTAGACGACATTCCCAACACCAAGTAGGAGTCTCACAAGATTGGAAGAATTCTCAGCATCGATGGAGTTTACGGGGGTGTGTGAAGCCCACTAGCCAGCAAAAAGGCTCTCACGACTCACAAGGACAAAACCTCAAACAAAAGCTTGACGCCTTATCATATACGCCTTATCATATTAACGCCCGCCATGAATGCCGTCTTTTGAGCAGAGTATTCCCTGTAACCATCAAAGACCTTGGAAAAAAGGCAAAGGAGGGAATTAAGGATTGTTTGACGGCATAAAATGCCACATGCAAGGAGTGAGTGGGCACATGGCTTACACACCCACAAACTGCCACCTTAGACTTAAGGACGAGACCCCATGCAATATTTGGTGCAAATAATTGCATATATAGGAGGATACTAGGGGCATAAAGAAGAGCGATTTGGAAATCATCAAAATATAATTCTCACGGTGCTTATATCCAACCTGACCTGCCATTGATCTCATACTGAGTTGCTTCAAGAAGGCAAGCTTGATTAGCTTGTATATCTGCGTTTTTGTTTTTCCTTCTTAAAATGTGACAATAAGCCTTTTGAGAGAAATATTCTAGGGTACTATTGATTCTGCTAAGAAAGAGGGATAGATGGTCGTTCTTTGGGAGAGAACCCTTTTGAAGGCGCTGGATAGTGATAAGGGTTTCTCCCATGATCATTAGCTTATAAACATCTTGGTCTTTATTGGAGGCCAAGAAGAAGTGCATACAATTCTGTGAGATTGTTCATTTTTTGGCCTAGCCCCCATGAATACTGTTATTTCCAGTATTCCATTGAGATTTAAGATAATCCCTCCCCCTCTTGCTACCCTAGGATTCTTGTTTGAGGCTCCATCAAAGAAAAGGATCTAGTTCTGTTGCGAGTTTTTCTAATTTTCGAATTCAACATCAGAGAGACAAAGCTTCCATGGAGCTCTAGCAGAGAGATACAAAGGCGCAGAAAAGGGAATTTTTCCCAAGGGATCAACCAAAAAATCCACCTATTGGCTCTCTTGATGATCCAAAGAAATATCACGATCATTTAATTTCGCTCTATTGAATTCCACACACAAAGAAAGAGCTTTAAGAGCTGTTACTCTGGGAGGGATGGAAACAATTTTGAAGATAGAGCTATTTTTGGATAACCAAATCTGCTAGCAGATGTAGTTTAGGAGAGAGATCCATATCCATTTGAAAAGGGGCTTACCAGAAAAAGAATCTGAGCACTGTCTGTGCCAACTGGAGGTAAGGACAGAGAGATATGTAGGCATATTCAAACGAATAAACAAGGGATACAAGGCAAAGGACCAGACCTGAGAAGTGAATGGACAAGATAAAAACAAATGGAGAACATATTCTTCTTCTTGATTGCAAAGGGAACATCACGATGGAGCACAAATCTCTCTTTTTTTTTTGAGATTTTTAGAGGTCAAAATCTTCTTGTGGATGAGGATTCAACATAATGTGTTAACTTTGGGAATGCCATTATTTGACTAGAGTTTTTTCCAAACAAAGAATTTAGGAGGATTTGAGTGGAGAAGAGCAATTCTTCATACCCAGCTTTGACAGTGTAAACACGAGACTTCCAACCCAACTTGTCTTCTGCATGTCGATTAAGGGGGGCACATCTTGTCAAACTATCTTTAAGCTTGTCTGTAAGTCGGGTAAGATTCTTGGGAATATTATCAAGCTTCCATCCTAACCATATACTTGAACTATTCCACTGGGAAATGTGAGCTAACAAAGTGATCCCTTGGCTGGTTAAGAAATGATGAGGCGGCCTTAAAGAATTAGAGTCTTGAAGATGGGGGTGGTTCATAATAGAATCAATCTAGGGACAAATGTTTTGTAGAAATTAATGTGTAGATTCAATACTGCTCATGAAATTTACTGAATCACAAGACTTGAAGCTACTCTACTGATCTGCGAAATTGAATTCACCATATAAAATAATAATCATAAACATGCAAAAGGAAACACCACACATGCACAAAGATTTATCTAGGAAAATTCAATTGCTCAAAACCCCTTACTATCTGTATTGCATTAATCATAGAATAGAGAAGAAATAGAATACTTGCTTAACCCTGAGAACACCCTACAAGTGCATAATCTATCCCTCTTCTTGAATGATTGAACCTGGACCAACACTTAGCCAATTTCAAGCCTTCCCAAGCTCCTATTTCCTTGTGTTGTTCCCTTGGGAAATTGCTCCTATTTGTTTATAGGAATTTCACACCATGGAATTGCGAAAGAGCCTTAGGTCAATCTATGATTGCATGCACCACCTGTACACATGGGAATATGCTACAACTGATAGTACACTGCCTTGGAATCTCCATCTCAACTGGGTAACTCGAATTCTCTACATGCAACAATTATTTTGCACTGATTGATCAGTTAATTGGTTGATAGCTGAGTGTGGTTGAAGTTTCACTTCCAGAACTTGACCTCCACTAGTTATTCTAACAGTTAGAACTAGTTAAACTGACAATAACTCAAATTAATTGCTACAAATTAGAAATCAGTAATGTAGAACTAAACTCAAGTGTCTCTAACTCGAATTTACTGATTTAATTGAGTAACAAGAGCCATGTCACCTTAGTTAACTACCTCCAAGTATTCTGCTGAAAGGGAAATTCAAATTTTAATCTAGTTTAACCAAGGCAAAGTCAAAAATAGATTTTCTCGCTGCATTTTCAACACTCCCTCTTAGAAAGAAAGGGATTATCAACCACCCCTATCCTGCACCCATGGAGATCGAATTTTCCTCTTGACAAAGCTTTTGTCAAAATGTCTGCATCTTGTTCCTTTGTCAGAATGTACTGAAACAACATAATCCACCTCTGCACACAATCTCGCAGATGGTGATATTATATATCAATATGCTTGGATCGATCATGAAATACATGATTCTCTGAGAGTTTGATACAACTTTGATTATCACATTAAATCACGGTAGGATCCATCATCTGACCAATTAACCCAACAAGAATCTTTCTCATCCAGATAGCCTCATATGCTGCTTGACTTGCAACCATGTACTCTTCTTTTATTAAGCTGAGTGCCACAGATCTCTGCTTCTTGCTGTACCAAGAAACCGTTGTTGACCTAACACTGAAAATTCCTCCTGATGTGCTCTTCCTCTCTAATGGACTCCCCATCCAATCTACATTTGTGAAGCCTTGCAACTTCACTCCTTCTGTTCGTCTGTACCAAAGACCAAAATGAGTAGTGCCTCTGAGGTATATCAACGCATGCTTTGCTGCCTTCCAATACAGTTTCGCTGGATTAGCCATTACTTGACTAAGCTGGTTAACTGCGTAACACATGTTTGGTCGTGTGTTCACCAAATACATAAGTGAACCCACAAGTTCCCTGTAAATGGTAGTCTCCACTACTTCACCTGAAGTAGCATCATCTTTCCTTCAATTTCCTACTAGAGAAGTCTCCATGGGTTTGCACCTGTCCATGTAGAACCTCTAAAGTATTTCGTTGGCATACTTTCCCTAAGAGACAAAAAGTGCCCCATCACCTTGCCATACTTCCAATCCAAAGAAGTAGTGCATGAAGCCCATGTCTTTCATCTCAAACTCTCTTGCAAGGTCCTCCTTGCAACATCTGATCAATTTCTCATCACCAATAAGGATCAAGTCATCAACATATCAAAGCAATAATCAATAATTTACCTTCTACCAAAATATGATAGAGGTTTTCATCTGCTTCACTTTTGGTGAGGCCCAAACCACGAGATAGCTAGTTATCCAGGTGTACCAAGCAAATGGTGGTTTCTTGAGTCCATACAATGCACACTTGAGTATGAACACATGCGACTTTCTGTCAAAGGTCTCATACCCCTCCGACTGCTCAATATACACCTCCTACTCAATAACTCCATTGAGGAATGCTTCCTTCACATCCACCTGGTGGACCTTCCACTCCATCTGCGATGGAAGTGATAGAATTGACCTGATGGATGAGTACCTTGCTATTGGAGGAAAGGTATCCTCATAGTCAATTCCTCAACATGAGAGAACCCCTTCACCATAAATCTGGTCTTGTATTTTTCTATGCTTCCATCTGCTGCATGCTTTACTTTGTAAATCCATGTCGAACCACCCATTGATTTTTTTGTTGGTCCTGGGACCACTTCCCAAACATTGTTTTTGATAATGGAATCATATTCCTCTACCATAACATCAACCCATATTTGTTTCTCTACAACTTCCTCGAATGAGGATGGCTCAGTATCTACAAGCTCACTTATTAGAGCCATGTAGCTAGTGTACCGATCTTGTGACCTCCTCTTCCTGTGCTGTGATGTGGGTGCTCCCACATTCTCTCTAGTGTCTTGCACTAATATGTCAACTTCCCTGGTTCACTTCCTTCCTTATCCGGATGTCTCTACTCGAGTGGATGTCTCCACTCTCTCCTCCTCTACTTGTGTCTACTCCACAAATTCCCGAGGTTCTTCCTTTGGAGCCAAAATCTCTTGATCAACTTCAACTGAAGCTCCCTCTCAAGAAAACACTTCATTGCCTTCTCCTCATCAAATTTCACATCCTTTTTGACCACTGTTACCTTGAGGGATGGCAAGTACACACGATAGTTGTGAGGTGTTTCTGTGTACCCAAAAAATATGTCCGACTCTACTGTTGGCTCTAGATTTTTCCTTGCTTCCTTGGAAACATGACAGTAAACTGATGATCTAAAGATCTTGAAGTGTGACACATCTGGTTTCTTTCCTAAAAATCTTCCTATGGTGTACTCATGCCAAGAACCCTATGAGGACTCATGTTCTGCAAATAAACCGTTGTGTTGCATGCTTCAACCCATAAGTGTTGTGGTAGGCTTTGGTCATGCAACATTGCCCGTGCTACTCCCACAATACTTATGTTCTTCCTCCCAGCCACCCCATTCTGTCGTGGGTCATGGGGTGTTGTCAACTCCTGCTGAATGCCTTCCTTTGCACAAAAGTTTTTAAACTCATTCGACACGTACTCACCTCCATTATTGCTCTTGAGAGCCTTCACTTTCTTTCCATTTTCTTTCTCAACAAGTGCTTTAAATTCAAAAAATTTGGAGAATGTCTGGTATTTCTTCTGCATGAAGTAGATCCAACACTTCCATGAGAAATAATCTACAAATATAACATAATACCTGTGCTTGGCAGTGGAGGCTGTCGAGAAAGTTCCACAAACATCAGAATGGATCCTTTCAAGGATTGCATGCACCTTGTTGTCCCAATCATTGAAGGTGGATTTTGTGTACTTCCCCAACGTACACCCTTTGCATGTATCCCGTTGCTTTAGTGCTCCTTTGGGGAGGCCTGTAGAAATCTATTGCATGATCTTCAAAGCGCCATGATGAAAATGGCCAAGTCTTCTATGCCATAATTCGTCGACATCTCGACTCTGCACCTTCTCTGCTTTTGTGCTTAATGGCACATAATATTCCACATCTAATTTGTAGAGGTTCTTCACTCGAACCGCGATCTGCTTCACTTGTCCCATGGCGGTGTATCTGAGGAAAGCCTTTCCTTTGCTTAATATCACATCGTAGCCACAATTTTCCAACATAGCTACAAAAACTAGATTCTTCTTTATACTTAGTACAAACATCACATCCTTGAGCATGAGAGGGGATCCAAACTCCCTCTGAAAAGTAACCGTACTGATATCAGTCGCGCTATACCTTCCATAATCTCCCATTTGGATGTACATATGGAGATCTTTCTCCTCTATGTCATTGAAAAATTCTTTGTTCCCTGTCACGTGGAACAAGGCACCACTATCCAGATACCAGACACTACCCATCACTATGCTTACCATGCATGAAATGAGGGTAAAATCAAGTTCGAACTGTGAAGCCAAGGCTTCACCTGTTGCTCCTCCTAAGGTCTTCTTGCTTTCCTTCTTGTGTTGACACTTCACTGCATACTACCCGAATTCATGACAGTGAAAGCACTTGATTCTGAAGAAGTATTTTTTCTTGCCCCCTTGACTAAAATCTGCTTTGGATTGGGATTTCTTCCCTTTCCCTTTCTTTACCTTTCCAACCAAGGGACATTTCTCCTCATCTTCACCCTTGGATGAGGTCCCGTCTCTGGTGCTCAACCTTATCTCCTCCTGTACCAAATCATACTACAAGTGCTCCCAATTTGGTAGCTTCTCTCTCCCATTCACCAAATCTTGGTAGCTGTGCCAACTCTTGGGAATGCCTAGAAGGGATAGGCTCACCAAATCATCCTCTGCTACAATAACACCAACTTGACCGAGTTCATCACAACACTGTGTGAAGCTGCTCAGGCACTATGGAATGGTCTCGTGCCTCTGCATCTTGATATTTCAGAGCTTGTCCTTGAGTGCCAATTTCTCGTGGTCACTACTATTCTAGAACAAATCTATCAACACTTATAAAATTGCATACAAAGTCTCTTTCCTGTGGAGATTGGAGACAATATAGTCTCTTTCTCCCTCCAATATTATCCTCCTTTCCTTAGCAACACACTTCTTCCAATCCGCTGCATGCTTTACCTTGTAAATCCATGTCGAACCAACCATTTATTTTTTTGCTGGTCTTGGGACCACTTCCCAAACATTATTTCTGATAATGGAATCATATTCCTCTACCATAACATCAACCCATACTGGTTTCTCTACAACTTCCTTGAATGAGGATGGCTCAGTATCTACAAGCTCACTCATTAGAGCCATGTAGCTAGTGTATCGATCTAGTGACCTCCCCTTTTTGTGCTGTGATGTGGGTGCTCCCACATTCTCTCTAGCGTCCTGCACTAATATGTCAACTTCCTTGGTTCACTTCCTTCCTTCTCTGGATGTCTCTACTTGAGTGGATGTCTCCACTCCCTCCTCCTTTGCTTGTCTCTACACAAATTCATGAGGTTCTTCCTTTGGAACCAAAAGCACTTGATCAACGTCAACTGAAGCTCCCTCTCAAGAAAACACTTCATTTCCTTATCCCCATCAAATTTCACATCCTTTCTGACCACTGTTATCTTGAGGGATGGAAAGTACACACGATAGTTGTGAGGTGTTTCTGTGTACCCAAAAAATATGCCCGACTCTGTTGTTGGCTCTAGATTTTTCCTTGCTTCCTTGGAAACATGTCAGTAAACTGATGATCCAAAGATCTTGGAGTGTGACACATCTTGTTTCCTCCCTAAAAAATCTTCCTATGGTGTACTCATGCCAAGAATCCTATGAGGACTCATGTTCTGCAAATAAACCGTTGTGTTGCATGCTTCAACCCATAAGTGTTGTGGTAGGCTTTGGTCATGCAACATTGTTCGTGCTAATCCCACAGTACTTATGTTCTTCCTCTCAACCACCCCATTCTGTTGTGGGTTATGGGGTGTTTCCAACTCTCATTGAATGCCTTCCTTTGCACAAAAGTTTTTAAACTCATTCGGCACATACTCACCTCCATTATTGCTCCTGAGAGCCTTCACTTTCTTTCCATTTTCTTTCTTAACAAGTGCTTTAAATTCAAAAAATTTGGAGAATGCCTGGTCTTTCTTTTGCATGAAGTAGATCAAACACTTCCACGAGATATAATCTACAAATATAACATAATACCTGTGCTTGGCAGTGGATGCTATCGAGAAAGATCCACAAACATCAGAATGGATCCTTTCAAGGATTGCATGCACCTTGTTGTCCCAATCATTGAAGGTGGATTTTGTGTACTTCCCCAACGTACACCCTTTGCATGTATCCCGTTGCTCTAGTACTCCTTTGGGGAGGCCTGTAGAAATCTATTGCATGATCTTCAAAGCGCCATGATGAAAATGGCCAAGTCTTCTATGCCATAATTCGCCGACATCTCGACTTTGCACCTTCTCTGCTTTTGTGCTTAATGCTGCATAATATTCCACATCTAATTTGTAGAGGTTCTTCACTCGAACCCCGATTTACTTCACTTGTCCCATGGCGATGTATCTGAGGAAAGGCTTTCCTTTGCTTAATATCACATCGTAGCCACAATTTTCCAACATAGCTACAAAAAATAGATTCTTCTTTATACCCAGTACAAACATCACATCCTTGAGCCTGAGAGGGGATCCAAACTCCCTCTGAAAAGTAACCGTACTGATACCAATCGCTCTATACCTTCCATCATCTCCCATATCGATGTGCATATGGAGATCCTTCTCCTCTATGTCATTGAAAAATTCTTTGTTCCTTGTCATGTGGAATAAGGCACCACTATCCAGATACCACTCACTACCCATCACTGTGCTTGCCATGCATGCAATGAGGGTAAATCAAGTTTAAACTATGAATCCAAGGCTTCACCCGCTGCTCCTCCTAGGGTCTTCTTGCTTTCCTTCTTGCGTTGATACTTCATTGCATAGTAATTGAATTCATGACAGTGAAAACACTTGATTTTGAAGAAGTATTTTTTCTTGCCTCCTTGACTAAAATCTGCTTTGGATTGGGATTTCTTCCCTTTCCCTTTCTTTGCCTTTCCAACCAAGGGACATTTCTCCTCATCCTCACCCTTGGATGAGGTCCCGTCTCTGGTGCTCAGCGTTATCTCCTCCTGTACCAAATCATACCACAAGTGCTCCCAATTTGGTAGCTTCTCCCTCCCGTTCACCGAATCTTGGTAGTTGTGCCAACTCTTGGGAATGCCTAGAAGGGCTAGGCTCACCAAACCGTCCACTGCTATAATAACACCAATCTTACCGAGTTCATCAGGACACTGTGTGAAGCTGCTCAGGTACTATGGAATGGTCTCGTTTCTCTGCATCTTGATATTTCAAAGCTTGTCCTTGAGTGCCAATTTCTCGTGGTCACTACTATTCTAGAACAAATCTATCAACGCTTATAAAATTGCATACAGAGTCTCTTTCTTGTGGAGATTGGAGACAATATGGTCTCTTTCTCCCTCCAATATGATCCTACTTTCCTTAGCAACACACTTCTTCCAATCTGCTGCATGCTTTACCTTGTAAATCCATGTCGAACCAACCATTGATTTTTTTGCTGGTCTTGGGACCACTTCCCAAACATTGTTTTTGATAATGGAATCATATTCCTCTACAATAACATCAATCCATACTGGTTTCTCTACAACTTCCTCGAATGAGGATGGCTCAGTATCTACAAGCTCACTCATCAGAGCCATGTAGCTAGTGTACCGATCTAATGACCTCCTCTTCTTGTGCTGTGATGTGGGTGCTCCCACATTCTTTCTAGTGTCCTGCACTAATATGTCAACTTCCTTGGTTCACTTCCTTCCTTCTCTGGATGTCTCTGCTTGAGTGGATGTCTCCACTCTCTCCTCCTCTGCTTGTCTCTACTCCACAAATTCCTGAGGTTCTTCCTTTGGAGCCAAAAGCACCTAATCAATGTCAACTAAAGCTCCCTCTCAAGAAAACACTTCATTGCCTTCTCCCTATCAAATTTCACATCCTTTCTGACCACTGTTATCTTGAGGGATGGAAAGTACACACGATAGTTGTGAGGTGTTTCTGTGTACCCAAAAAATACGCCCGACTTTGTTGTTGGCTCTAGTTTTTTCCTTGCTTCCTTGGAAACATGTCAGTAAACTGACGATCCAAAGATCTTGGAGTGTGACACATCTGGTTTCCTCCCTAAAAAATCTTCCTATGGTGTACTCATGCCAAGAATCCTATGAGGACTCATGTTCTGCAAATAAACCATTGTGTTGCATGCTTCAACCCATAAGTGCTGTGGTAGGCTTTGATCATGCAACATTTCCCGTGCTACTCCCACAATACTTATGTTATTCCTCTCAGCGATCCCATTTTTTCGTGGGTCATGGGGTGTTTTCAACTCCCGTCGAATGCCTTCCTTTGCAAAAAAGTTTTTAAACTCATTCGACAGTACTCACCTCCGTTATCGCTCCTGAGAGCCTTCACTTTCTTTCCTTTTTCTTTCTTAACAAGTTCTTTGAATTCAAAAAATTTGGAGAATGTTTGGTCTTTCTTCTGCATGAATTAGATCCAACACTTCCACAAGAAATAATCTACAAATATAACATAATACATGTGCTTGCCAATGGAGGCTTTTGAGAAAGATCCACAAACATCAGAATGGATCCTTTCAAGGATTGCATGCACCTTGTTGTCCCAATCATTGAAGGTAGATTTTGTGTACTTCCCCAAAGTACACCCTTTGCATGTATCCTGTTGCTCTAGTGCTCCTTTAGGAAGGCTTGTAGAAATCTATTGCATGATCTTCAAAGCGCCATGATGAAAATGGCCAAGTCTTCTATGCCATAATTCGCCGACATCTCGACTCTTCACCGTCTCTACTTTTGTGCTTAATGCTGCATAATATTCCACATCTAATTTGTAGAGGTTCTTCACTCGAACCACGATCTTCTTTACTTGTCCCATGGAGATGTATTTGAGGAAAACATTTCCTTTTCTTAATATCACATCGTAGCCACAATTTTCCAACATAGCTACAAAAAAGAGATTCTTCTTTAGACCCAATACAAACATCACATTCTTGAGCCTGAGAGGGGATCCAAACTCCCTCTGAAAGGTAACCATACTAATACCGGTCACACTATACCTTCCATCATCTCCCATCTCAATGTGAATATGGAGATCCTTCTCCTCTATGTCACTGAAAAATTCTTTGTTCCCTATCATGTGGAACAAGGCACCACTATCTAGATACCAGAAACTACCCATCACTGTGCTTGACATGCATGCAATGAGGGTAAAATAAAGTTTGAACTGTGAAGCCAAGGCTTCACCCACTGCTCCTCCTAGGGTCTTCTTGCTTTCCTTCTTGCGTGGACACTTCTTTGCATAGTACCCGAATTTATGAAAATGAAAGCACTTGATTCTGAAGAAGTATTTTTTCTTGCCCCCTTGACTAAAATCTGCTTTGGATTGGGATTTCTTCCCTTTCCCTTTCTTTGCCTTTCCAACCAAGGGACATTTCTCCTCATCCTCACCCTTGGATGAGGTCCCATCTCTGGTGCTCTGCCTTATCTCCTCCTGTACCAAATCATACCATAAGTGCTCCCAATTTGGTAGCTTCTCCCTCCCGTTCACCGAATCTTGGTAGCTGTGCCAACTCTTGGGAATGCCTAGAAGTGCTAGGCTCTCTAAATCATCCTCTGCTACAATAACAACAACTTGATCGAGTTCATCACGGAAATGTGTGAACCTGCTCAGCTACTATGGAATGATCTCGTTCCTTTGCATCTTGATATTTCAAAGCTTGTCCTTGAGTGCCAATTTCTTGTGGTCACTACTATTCTAGAACAAATCTATCAATGCTTATGAAATTACACATAGAGTCTCTTTCCTGTGGATATTGGAGACAATATGGTCTCATTCTCCCTCCAATATGATCCTCCTCTCCTTAGCAACACACTTCTTCCAATCTATTAGATTCGAGCATCAACTGTTGTTGGTTTTAGAATATCATTATCAATGAATTCCTTCAACCCATTATCCTCCAATACTACCTCCATGCGGTCCTTCCATGCAACATAATTCGAGCTTACCTCAAGGGAATACTCAAGCCTTAGTCCATTGAAATATATCTTCTCAGTCTTGAAGAAAACCTGCAACCTGATCTGCAACCTTAAACCTCTTACAATGACAACTTCGAAATATCTGTTCTATAGTGATTCTAATTCTGATACCATGTATAAATTAATGTGTATATTCAACACTTCTCATGAAATTTACTAAATCACAAGACTTGAAGCTAATCTACTGATCCACAAAAGTTAATTTACCATCTAAAACAAGAATAATTAACATGCTAAAGGAAAAATCACACATGCACAAAGATTTATCTAGGGGAAAGCAACTGCTCAAAACCCCTTACTATATGTATTGCATTAATCAGATAATAGAGAAGAAATACAATGCTTTCTCAAGCTTGAGCACACCCTGAAAGTGTATAGCCTATCCCTCTGCGTGACTGATTGAACCTGGCCCAACACTTAGCCAATTTCAAGCCTTCCCAAGCTCCTATTTCCTTGTGCTATTCCCTTGGGAGATTTCCCCTATTTTTATATAGGAATTTCACAGCAAGGAATTGTGCAATAGCCTTAGGTCAATCTTTGACTGCATGCACCACCTGTACACATGGAAATATGCTATAACTAATAGTAAACTGCCTTGGAATCTCCATCTCAACTGGGTAACTCGAATTCTCTGCAAGCACAAATTATTTTGGGGTGATTTATTAGTTAACTGGTTGATCAATGTGTGTGTTTGAAGTTCCACTTCTACAACTGGAACTCCACTAGTTCTTCTGATAGTTAGATCTAGTTAAAATGAAATAACTCAAATTAACTAAAATAGATTGCTACAAATTAGCAATCAATCATGTAGAACTGAACTCAAGTGTCTCCAACTCAAATTTACTGAGTTAACTGAGTGTCAAGAGCCATGTCACCTTAGTTAACTACCTCCAAGTATTCTATTTAAATAGAAATTTAAATTTTAATCTAGTTTGACCAAGGCAAAGTCAAAACTAGATTTTCTTGTTGCATTTTCAACATGTTTGAACCATTTTCTGACATCCAACTGAGGTGGTTGTTGATCAATCTAGACAAGGCATAGATAAGATTCCAAACGTGAGAACACGATATCAATGATGAGGGGGGATCGTCCCTAGTCCCACTACTTGGCTACATATATTTTGTGACGAGAACTTGTACCACTAAGCTTCTGAATTTCTTGGAAGAGACCTTACTACCTTTCCAAAGGAACTTTCAAATTGTATTCTCAAGACATTGTGGAATGTATTGAGGAGCGAGAAAAGTAGAGAACTAGAATAGAGGGATTACAAAAAGAATCAACTTTATGAGGAAGATACGACCAACTAATGTAATCCATTTGGCTCCCCATCCAACTTCCCTCGAAAGAATACAATTCCAGGCCTGAGGAGTGTGAGTTTTAAGACATAATGAGATACCCAGGTGTTGTGGGGAAAAATGCCTATGCAGGACGATCCTATCCACCTAAGGTGTGACAGTGCCTTAGCAACAAATGGAGACAACTATTCTAGTATTCTTCCTTTATGAATTAAGAATGAATAGAGATGGATGGACTAACCGGTGTCTTCCGTTTGTCCCTCGATCCAGTTTCTCTTCTCTTGGAGAGTTCCCAGCTACTTGCCTTCTCGCTCGCCCAGCTTCAAGAGGTTTCTGCAAGATCACAAGAAGAGAACACTACACAAGACATGGATTCATATTCATAACTAGTTCAGGATTAGAAATAAACTAAACATACTAATGCAATCATACATCAAAAATACATCAGTATATAGGAGAAACCAAGATAGCTTTATTGATGAATAACAAGGTTCAAGAAGAGATACAACCCAGAGGGCTCCAATCCAGCATCTCCTTCCCAGCAAATGGAATTCCTATCTTCACCCCCTTCAAAGCATTAAGCACCCAATGATTCCAATCTCAAACCAACAGCAATTCTTTGCAATAACAAAATTCCAGCCCCTGGATCTCATGGAGGAGAGATCCATATATAGATGTTTGGAGAGAGGATGAGTCAGCTTGAGATCTGACTAGTGTCCTCTCCCTCTGTCAGTTCTTGATTCCACTTGGAGGTTCTTGCTTCCACTTGGAGATTTGGAACCTCTTACTCATCACCAGTCGAATTCCCTGAGGCAAGTGTCATTTTGGAAGCTTCCTGGGTTCTGACACCTTGAGAAATGAACTTGCCACATGTCCACTCTCGCTCAGCGCAGGTAGCCAGTGTTGCCTTTGACATTCAGCGCAGGTAGCCAGTGTTGGCTTTGACATTCAGCGCAAACAGCTAGTGGAGCCACTGAAATGATCCTGAATTGACTTGTTTTTGAGCAGTTTCTGGTGGAGAACTTCTGTGAATTGCTGTGGTTTGTTAGCCTTGTTCCTCTAGGGGTAGGAACAACATGTTTAGGGACTTTGGATCCCTTAGATTATGGACATTTCATGCTCAATGCTGTAAGGCACAAAAATGTCTATAACAGTTGCCCCCTAAAGTATGAGGCCGTTTATCGGGTGAAATGCTTTATCAGGGGGATCCGAAGTTCATCCAATGCTGGGAGGAGACCTGTAATAAGATACAATACAATACATTATTTTTCATACTGCTTTCATGATCTAGCTGAGGCGGGCATTCCCATGCTCAGCTTTATAAATTCATTTTTCTGTACATAGAACAAACAATCGTCTGGTGGTAGACTGATAATTTTTATGAAATTATCATCCTTTGAGTAGGATGATTATCTGCTGCAATGATGTACATGTCAATGTCTTTATCTTTCCTGAATACATATCGCAGCCCGGATGGATGAAACTAGATCCGGGGTCTTCAAAACTCGTTCGATCTTCACTCTAAGTACAAGTCAATCCATGTGAGAAATGTTCTGAAGTCGAACATGGAAAGACATCGCTTGATTACCGGTCGATGAGGTAAACCGTTAACAAGCGCGAGAGGAATCACCGATAATGATAATGACCCTCAAGGTACTGCAGTACAATTCACGTGGTGTGAAAAAAGGACTTGGCATCGAACACCACGCAAAATCTTTCGGTCGAAGGTCATTGATGTATACCTGTCGCCGGAAGTGAGAAACTTGCCATTGAGGCATGCAAGCTTCAAAGTACTGAAGGGGTTGTTCCTAGATCAACTTCTTGGATAATGAGCTGATGTCGACAAGAAGCGATCCGTCAAAGGAGGGCCTTAATGAATCCCACATCAGTGACACGGAACGGAGCTAATGATTTTGATGGAGGTGAAAACGATCTGTGACATATGATTCAGGGTGGCGGTCATGAAAGGATGAAGGATAATGTACGGTAGTGGATGGGACACGATTGACTTTTCTGAACGACTTCTCTTGAACATATGGCGACACTGATGCGATGGATTGGTAGCATTACCCCAAATATGGATGGTATGGCGAGACCATGGATGTGACCGGTGAATGAAACAACCCAACCCGATTGTGGTACGGAGGAAAAGTGTCATGTTCAAGAGCGACTTGCTACCATCAAATTTTTCTCGAGTTTCTCCCAATTTTTCCCCAGTCATTGCTGACCAGTACCTCTTTATTTTTGTCAAGCTTGAGGAGGATAACATATGCTTGTTCTATAACCTGCCCTTCGGGCAAGCCCATCGCTATGTTTTAATGAGCCTAGCGATAGTGAAACTCGTTCTCGTCTAAAGACAAGTTTGTCACTATTTAGTGATTTTAACGAGTCTAACGACAAGGATAACTCGGTCCTTTTCATTTTTAGAGAGTCTGAAAAGGTACATAAAGTTAACTCCAAAAGTCCTTTTTCGTCATCTAATCCCTTAAGTCCGAAAAAGTATAAAACAATACAGAAGGGATGAGTTTTCGATAGTTTTAACGAGCCGAATAAAACAAGCGCTCGATCTTTTTGTGCAATAATCCCTCGGGTCCAAAAAGATTAAAATCTAGAGGAGGGATAGCTCTTCCTGTCCCTTTAACGAGCTGGAAGGCCAAGGACTCGGCAATCTTTTCATATTTTACGAGTCAGTTGAAAAGAGCTTAAAGAAGACTCGTCTTTTGAGGAACGAGTGATAAAACGGGTTAGCAGCTGATTCCAGGTACAGGTTGGAATTTTCCAATCACAGCAGTGTCACAAGGATGGCTAGTGAAATCACTCTTCGCAGCTGTTCCTCAAAATGGGTAAACAAACATATGGAGGTGAACGATCGGCTAATGGAAAAGTGGAGGTGATGGTGCAAACACGACCAAGGCTTTAATGGCTGATGATATTACATTCACAGTGGTTATTTACCGAGAAGGTTCATTTTTTATTTTAAAATGAGCTTAAAAGCTGGTGGAAACACTTGCTCATTGCTTATGTTTATTTTTTAACGAGCATGAAGTCCGCGTTAAAACTGCTCGGATCTTGCATTTATTTTTTAACGAGCATGAACTGTTTGCTAAAACTGCTCGAATATACCAGTCATATGATAAGAGTGTCTCATTGAAGATGCTATTTTTTAGGGAGCTTAGATCTTACGTAAGCTTTGCTCCGGATCTTTTTGTTATGCAAGTTCGGAAACGACTAATCCTACGAGTTTAAAGGGTTAGACCTACAGGTTTAAAGGGAGGACCTAAAAATTTAAAAAATAAATAGCCGTCCCTTGCTTGCACTCCGAAAGGTTTGCATGCCCCCAGGCATAAAACAGAGTTTCAAGGTTACCTCTACTTCTTTTCCATCAAAACATTTGTTTTAACGAGAGAGGCTTACCTCTTTCAGGTTACCCAAAGATTGTCTCGTTAATAGTTTAAACAAAACACTTCCTCGGCAATGTCTACCGAAATAGACAAAGGTGAGCGACGTAGCCCGCCAACTCACATAACTTTGACAAAAGAATCTTATTCTAGAATAACCCTCTTCCTAGACGGACGGGGTACAGACTAGTCATATTCTCCCGCGGAAACCTACTCTATACCCAAAGTTTTCCTGCCGAAGCAGACCAGGACGCATGCCCCCTGGGTTCCAGTCATATCCTCCCGGATTACTCGCGCTCATCAGGAGGACGGACCGTGGGTTGAGACACTTCTTGCGTGAAGAGACCATTTAGGGATGGTATATGACTATTTGCGATGCGTGATCCGGGAAATGAAAGTTGGTCCACGAGCTTGACCACCCTTCCTTCATGCGGAAAACACATTACTCTAAAGAGTGAGGAGACGACGGCTCCCATGCAATATATATAGTCTCGTCCAAGGAGTAGGTTATAATCCAAAGGTCCTTGAACGACCATCACGTTCATTTGAACGGTCTTCCCTTTCAATGTAATGGGCACATTGGGGAGGATCCCTAAAGGTCGACTGGTTCCTTTATCAAAGCCTGATAGATTTCTCATTTCAGGCAAAAGCGCTGGCGAACCAAGCGCTTTCCAAGAAATAGAGGAAAGGATACTCACAGATGCCCCCTCATCAATGATAGTGCCAGCCATTACCATTCTGTATATTTGAACGATAATTCTGAATGGTATGCTTGCTGGCAACCGGGGTCTGCCTAGTTGGTTCCAGTCGAACGAGACAACTAGGTTGCTTGGTAGTGGGACCGAATAGACGGCCGGGTATGACTCTAACGAAGTTCCTTCCTGCGATAAAGGAATGGGCAAATTGCCCCCTTGTTCGTCGGAGTCTGTGTTGATGAAGAGAATTTGGACGGTGTCGTCTTTATTCTCCTCTGTGATGGTATCATTCGAAGATGGAGCCTCTGAAGGCAAAACCGGGTCAACTGCCGTCTCAACCTTTTGACTTTCGTCAGGCATGGATCCAGACGGTTCATCTTCAATGATGGGTGCTTCGGCTGACCACCTGGACGGGCCAGCCGGGTTCTCAACTAGTGAAGGACTTGGCAGGAGTTTTTGATATCCAGGAGGAAGTTGCGCTCGTAAAATCGGGCGATCTTCCAGAAATCTTTTAGCCTCGTCTAAGAAGGGACAACGGTGGATGGCGTGGTCACCTTCACACAGTTTGCAGGGAAATCTAGCTTTCCCTCTCTGTCCTGGGACTTCACTTTCACTAGTTGACGGTGAGCTGTCAACATGGCTATCAGAGGTCGACGCTACCGAATTGTGCAAACGGGGAGACCAGTCCCTTAGTATCCGAGGGATGCAGGGACAATCTCTGTGGAAGTGGTCTCCCTTGCATATGACACATGGCGATTTAGGCCTAGTCAGTGCTGTGTGTGGATTTTTGTCAGACGACACTTGTTTGCCCCCAGTCGCCTTTGGCTCCTTCTTCTTCTTCTCTTTCTTCTTCTTTTCCTTCTTCTCCTTAGGAACTTGGTTTTTTGTTTTACCAGTTCCGTCAAGCGAAGAGGAAGGAGGAGAGGAAGAATTGGATGAAGTAGAAGGCTGGTGAGAAACTCTGGTCTGGTCTAACTGTTGACTCGACTGTTCAGGAATAGTGGTGTTCTGAACGACATTGGTTGAAAAGAGCCAGACTGGCAGGCCAATTGTCAGTCCTGGAAGCGACAATGTGGCCATATGGGGCGCACCAATATCTCCCCAAGAGGAGAAGGGACTAGGATTTCCACCAAGGGGAATTCCTTGGTTGGTGTGCTCCATTTTTTCAACCTAAAGATCAATGCAGGAATAAGGGGTGATTGTTCCGTTTAAAATAAATTTTAACGACGCTTTAGACACAACTTGCTTTTTCAATTTTAAAGAGTCGAGAAAAAGCTAAAGATGACTCTAGTCTCCTTCGATGTTTTAACGAGCCCGAAGTGACAAATGCTCGGATGGACTTTTTCCGTTATAGAGTCTGAAAAAGGCCAAAAGGAACTGCTCTGGAGTTCTAGGCAGAGGGTGTGCCAAACTTTTCGCAAAACCGCAGAATACTTTTTAGGGTACGGGCGGTCGATCTTCCTGAATGCTGTGTTCAGTGCATTGCGATCAGTAGGGCAGCCGACACGGCTTCCTAAGGATAAAGGTTTTATGCCTATAGGGGTCTCCCAATATATATGCGACGGTACGTGGGAGCACAATCCGTACTGGCGCTATCGTCTCTCAGGAGGAATCACCCACCATCCACGAGATCGACAGTCACCAGGCTTTACGACGCCGGAACACGTCTCTAGCCTAGACCTCTATGTTGTGCATTATGTTGCAAAGCGTTGTTAAGTTCATTCAATTTATTTTAGGTTGATCTTTTTAGAAGTTTGCCTTTCGAGGTTCACCACGAGATGTATGATACAAATTCCTAAATGCAGTCTAAAGATGATAAGCAAGCTTTTTATCTTTTCAACTTTGAAAATCCTAGCTACTAAGGGAAAAGAAAGACACCATCTTTTCTCAAAGAGCAATCAGCACACTCTAATGCACTTTTCCTAAATCAAACATGCAAACTATCAAGATGAAAATGCACAATGCAGGTGTTTGTTTTCCGCTTTCTTAGTATTGATGCCTACAAAGAAAGCTTTTTGCACAACTTTGAATTTGCTTTTAAATGAACAATACAAACAAGTTTACTTTTTCGAAATCAGAAAGGGTAGAAGAGATTACAACACTTAACGATTTTCGAAATAAACTCTTGTTTCGACACTTTAAAAGAGACAAACTCAAACCAATAAGCAAAAGCAAATGTATAATCAACTGTAAACAGCCAATGAACTCTCTCCTAAGATCACAATCAACAGATCTGAATCAAGGGCTACAGGATGATTATTTCACTCATGCAAAGGAAAACTGCGAATGACGCCACAAACACATAAAAACACTCACAGTCTTTTTGTACAAAAGGAGGCAGAATTTAAGCAGAGAAAAGGAGTTATCAGACTGGTACCTATGCTGGTTACAGGCTGCAAAAATCAGAGATCAAAACAAGGCAAAAGAGAGCAGAGAACCCCAGCTGCACAAGGCCAAACTGGTTCAGCGCAACCTCAACACAGGGGTTTTGACATTCAGCGCAGGTAGCCTTCACGGGACCTGCGTTGAAATGCAGAACCTCTTCACAGCTGTCGCGCTGAAGGAGAAACTCTCGTTTCTCACTGGGTTTTGGGTCACAGATTGCTATTTAATCTACTGTTTCAGGCCAAATAAAAGCAACAAGCAAGGTACAATCAAAGGGATGCTTTGAGGGAGTACTAAGATCTATCACAAAGGATCATCAAATCATTTGTGAGTCCATTGTTCAGATCATAGACAAGTCCAGTGGTTGGATCAAAGCAGTAACTGTCTACTTTGCATCTGAGAATAGCAGATGCAGTTCGATTGTTGCTGTTGAGTCTATGAAACAAACAATGATAGAAACACAAATAAAATTACTAAACAGATCTCCCTAGCGGAGTCGCCAATTTGTTGTGGGGAAAAATGCCTATGCAGGACGATCCTATCCACCTAAGGTGTGACAGTGCCTTAGCAACAAACAGAGACAACTATTCTAGTATTCTTCCTTTATGAATTAAGAATGAAGAGAGATGGATGGACTAACCAGTGTCTTCCGTTTGTCCCTCGATCCGGTTTCTCTTCTCTTGGAGAGTTCCCAGCTACTTGCCTTCTCGCTCGCCCAGCTTCAAGAGGTTTCTGCAAGATCACAAGAAGAGAACACTACACAAGACATGGATTCATATTCATAACTAGTTCAGGATTAGAAATAAACTAAACATACTAATGCAATCATACATAAAAAATACATCAGTATATAGGAGAAACCAAGATATCTTTATTGATGAATAACAAGGTTCAGGAAGAGATACAACCCAGAGGGCTCCAATCTAGCATCTCCTTCCCAGCAAATGGAATTCCTATCTTCACCCCCTTCAAAGCATTAAGCACCCAATGATTCCAATCTCAAACCAACAACAATTCTTTGCAATAACAAAATTCCAGCCCCTGGATCTCATGGAGGAGATATCCATATATAGATGTTTGGAGAGAGGATGAGTCAGCTTGAGATCTGACTAGTGTCCTCTCCCTCTGTCAGTTCTTGATTCCACTTGGAGGTTCTTGCTTCCACTTGGAGATTTGGAACCTCTTACTCATCACCAGTCGAATTCCCTGAGGCAAGTGTCATTTTGGAAGCTTCCTGGGTTCTGACACCTTGAGAAATGAACTTGCCACATGTCCACTCTCGCTCAGCGCAGGTAGCCAGTGTTGCCTTTGACATTCAGCGCAAACAGCTAGTGGAGCCACTGAAATGATCCTGAATTGACTTGTTTTTGAGCAGTTTCTGGTGGAGAACTTCTGTGAATTGCTGTGGTTTGTTAGCCTTGTTCCTCTAGGGGTAGGAACAACATGTTTAGGGACTTTGGATCCCTTAGATTATGGACATTTCATGCTCAATGCTGTAAGGCACAAAAATGTCTATAACACCAGGTATTTGAACTCTTTCCAATCATCAACAGTGCTAAAGCCAAATATCTCCCTAATTTGAAGCCTCTTAGCCACTATAATGTTCCATGTGAAGATCTAAGACTTAGCTAAGTTAGTTAAACCCCCCTGTAGTAGCAAGGAAATTGTCTAGAACCAATTTAAATCTTTTGGAAATAGCCACCGAGGTGTCCCCAAGAAGAATAGTATCATTTTAAAACTGAGAGATATTGGCACTTTTGTTGTTTGGAGTCAATCAAAGACATGGAAAGTGACCACTTTTACACTCATATTTGAGACACTTTCTCATAGTATCAATAACCAAAATGTAAATAAAGGGAGATAGTGGAAACCCTTGCTGCAAACCATGATAGGCTTGGGAAAACCTGGAAACTTTTTCATTTACAAGAGGGGCAATCCAAGAAGAGCCAATACACAGAGATACCTAGTGGATGAAAGTGTTTCCAAATCCTAATCTACTCAATATTTTGCAAAGAAATCTATTTCTGAGTCAATGAAAAGAATTGTCCATGTCTAATTTGATAGCCATCCCATTATCCCCTCTCAATATATTGGAGATTGAAGCTCCCTAGACAAGAATAATGTTGTCAAAAATTTATATCCTTGGCACGAAACCACCTCGAATTTATAATATGATTGCAGGGAGAAACGATTTGAGCCTTTCAGCGAGGATTTTGGATATAACTTTGTAGGATACATTGCACAAGGAGATGGGCTGAATCTGTTGAAGGAGGAGGGGTTTTTTTCTTTTCTTTTGGAACCAAAGAAAGGAAGGATGAATTGATCCCACCACCCATGTAACAATTCTTCAGAGAGTACCCAATTATTATGCAAAAACCATGTTTGATTAATTCAGACCAAAGTTGTTGAAAAATTGCGTAGAGAGTCCATCTAGGTCCGAGGCTTTATCTAGGTGAAAGGAGAAAACTATTTTGCATATCTCTTCTTCCGTGGGAAGGAATGTTAGTTATCTATTCATATCTTTTGTGATTATTTGCAGAGTATGATTCAACATATAGTTTTCAGATTCCTTAGAGGGAGTATCACTTTGAGAATAAAGGATATGAAGGTAAGTCGAAAATGTTGGAAATACTGAGAGGGGGGGGGGGGTGGGGGGGGGGTGGCGAATCAATATTTCTTTTTAACTACTCTTGTTATTACCAAAAAAACATATACATATGTAACATAGAAATAGATAGCTGGAATTAAAGCTTTTATTAACACAAACAGTGCAACGAAATAAATACAACATATATATTATATATATATATATATATATATATATATATATATATATATATATATATATATATATATATATATATATATAACTGGTTGCAATTAGTTGCCAAGCTCCAACTTGGACTTCAGTGAGGCTCCAACCTCCAGAGCACTAACTCTGTCTTGCAATAGTTCTACACTTAGGAGCACCAAATCCTAAGGATTTCAATCCTGTTCAGTTCTGAGGCTCTAACCTCTTGGGCTCCAACCCAAATCTGGTATCAATTGTTTTGCTGCAGTTCTTTGCTCCCAAGCCTGCTGAGCTTCTCCTTTGCTCCTATTCTCCTGCCTCTACTTCGGCTTCCTCTCACTCTCATTCTACGCACACACTTCCTTGTTTTTTGTTTTTGTATTCCTGTTGCCTCTGACTGTTCATTTTCGCTTCCCACTGACTCTTCAGCTTCTTCAATGCTCACTTCGGCTTCCCCTTTGCCGGCTTGTCCTTTAGCTTCCCTCTTCTCGATTGATTTGGCTTTTCGGTTTCCTCTGCGCTAGCTTTCCATTCAGCCTTCTGTCTTTTTAGTCGTTATGTGTTAAAAACTGTAATTGAGCCCCGTTTCAACGACAACAGGCATACACAAAAACAACATTGTTTAACGGACATGCCACATCCCAATCGTAATCGCAATCGGATTTAGTTCAGCCTCCTAAACTATCGGGAGAATTCCTTAATGTATTTTTTCCTCCAAAACCCATGCAAGGAAAATATTCAAATACACAGGAAATATGAGAAAAACAGGTGAAAACATTATAGGGTGGAATTCAAGAATTATTACACCCACATCTATACTGTATCGGGTCCGCAGTGTAATCGCAATCAACGTTTGTAGGAGGACTGTCTATTGTGTACCATTGCGATGGGCAGATGCAATACATTATTAACCCATAGCACAATGTTGCAGCGGGTCTGCGTATATATGTATCGCAATCAAGGGTTGCCCTTGGCAGAGGTTTGATGCGATATCGCTAATCACTATCGGCGATTGTAATGGGCCGCTTAACACTTTATAACTCCCGCTCCCGAAGTGCTGATGCGATATATGTCGGCAATCGCAAATTGCAAAGGTTCAGGTCTAGACCTTAACCTTATAGCGATGTGATAATATGTGCCAGACCCGATAAGACTCAACACTCCCATGCATAAAATTTCAAGTCCACTTTCCCAAATCTGCTAAGTGTTTAGCGTGATTTCTCTGTGTAAAAGGCATTTAGCGATAAACAAGTAAATACACAGGGGTGATGCTATATGGGTTCTATAGGCCCGATAGCGTTAAAATTTCCGCCTCCGATAGTGTATTTACAATACACCCAAGTCTTCCACCTCCGATAGAGTATTTGCATATATGTATAGGTTTTAGCCACCGATAGTGTATATAGCATATATATCTATATATATATAGGTTTTTGCCGCCGATAGTGTTAAATGCATATATATATGGGTTTTGGCCTCCAATAACGTTAAATGCAGATATATATGGGTTTTGGCCTCCGATAGCTCTCGATAGTGTAAATGCATCCATGTATGCTCTCCGATAGCTCTATTTGCTTCCTCCATTGATCCGATGGCTTTGTTTGCTTCCTCCATTGCTTCGATGGCTCTGTTTGCTTCCTCCAATGGCTATGTGTGATCTTTGCTCTGTTTGCTCCTCTGGTGGCTCTGTCTGCTTGTCCTGGCTCCTCCAATAGCTCTGTTTGCTTCCTCTATTGCTCCGATGGCTCTGTTTTCTTCCTCCAATGGCTCTGTCCTCTCTTTGCTCTTTTTGATCCTCTGGTGGCTCTGTCTGCTCCTCTTGGCTCCTCTGATAGCTCTGTTTTCTCCTCGAATATTGCCATATTGACATCAATGACAATCTATGTCAACAATCTCCCCCTTTGTTATTGATGGCAATATTCTTCTTCTTTCCCCCTTTGACATCAATGGCAAAGGAATGCATACAGACTCTCCCTGTCGAACTTCTCCCCCTGTAGAACTGCTCCCCCTATCCTGCAACATCTTTATGAATGAACTTAAGTGATGTTAAAGAAATAACCCCCATATTTTGACGAAGATGTTCAAATGCTTCTCGAGGAAGAGGTTTTGTGAAGATATCAGCTATCTGCTCCTTAGTATTGATATATTCCAAGATGATGTTTTGTTCAACTACCTGTTCACGAAGGAAATGATACTTGATTGGTATATGTTTGGTCTTTGAGTGCATCACTGGATTTCTGCTAAGACTGATAACACTTGTGTTATCACAATAGATGGTAATCAGTTGATCTGTACCTATGTTGACATCTTTTAGAGCTTCCTTCTTCCATAGTATTTGAGTACAACAGTGTGCTGCAACTATATACTCGGTTTCGGCTGTGGATAATGATATGGATGTCTGTTTTTTGCTAAGCCAAGATACTAAACAGTCTCCCAGAAAGAATGCATTTCCACTCGTACTTTTTCGATCATCTACACTTCCGGCCCAATCAACATCGGTGTATGCAGTTACAGTAAGAGTTGAGCTCTTAGGGTACCAAAGACCAAAATCAGGAGTTCCTTTCAGGTACCTGAGAATTCTTTTTACAGCTAACAAATGGGATTGTTTGGGAGCTGATTGAAATCTTCCCACCATTCCTACTGTCTGCATTATATCGGGTCTTGTAGCAGTTAAGTACAGAAGGGCTCATGAATTGCATCTACTGGAGGGGAGTCATCATCTTTGCTCAATTTGCAGTTTGTGGTCATAGGTGTGCTCATGGGTGTACAGTCCTCCATTCCATATCTTTTAAGCATGTCCTTTAGATATTTGGCTTGAGATATAAACAATCCTGCTCTGGTTTGAGATACTTGAATTCCAAGGAAGTGAGATAACTCTCCTATCATTGACATCTCGAATTCTCTTGACATGTTTTGAGAAAATTCATGGCTCATTTCATCATTATTGCTAGCAAAAATCAGATCATCAACATAAAATGTTGGAAATAATACTGGGGGGGGGGGGGGGGGGGGGGGTGAATCAATATTAGAAAATCAATAACTTCGTCATTTCCATAATCAGATTCATATACGCTACTTCAGTTAAGGAAACTCACGTGTACACGCAACTATGTTTAATGAAACTAGCGTATATCCAACAAACTTATGATTCAATTAATTCATCATATGTTAATCTTTAATCAGTGCATTATAACATCATTAGCCATATAAACAATAACCAGGTGCAGTAAGAACAAAACAGATCATCACACATAAGAGACACACATGAACACCATGATATAAGGTGGAAACCCAATGCGGGACAAAAACCACTTGCTGCTGTTTTCTTTAAGATAAGAAAAACACTGTTTACAATCTTGTACTGGCACAGACTCATACCAGTACACAGGCACCCACCTATAGAAGGCTACAACCTTCTCTCGTTCTCCAGCTTCTACTGGAAGGGAGCTACAACCCCCTAGCTCTTGTACTAGCCAATATATTTACTAGTACGTAGGCATCGGCCTACAGAAGGCTACGACCTTCTCTTTTCTTCTAGGGACCACATTTCATAAATTTTCAGACTGGATCCATCAATACAAAATCAATCACCACTGCAATACAACCATCAACTATATCTGCATCATCAATCTCTGAATCACCCAACAACTGAATCACTGAAACCCTGTCATCAAAACACAGTCACCAGAACACAGAGCAGAACCCAGAACTCTGCAACAACCACTAGAACCAATAACAACTTAAATATCAAATCTCATAATGTATACGCTACTTGGTTGTGTCGAACCAGCGTGTATATGCCTTTCCCCAAAGGGAACCAGCGTACAGATATGAAAATAATTACTTATACCTTCGCTGCAATTTTCTACTTCAGATATACCCAGATCATCAGATATAAAGGATAAGACATGCGTCAGTATTCAGATCTGAACTATTTATGATCATACCATATAATGATAATGCATTTTAGTCTTCATGGTCCTGGTCCATCAAACTTCATTCGCCACATAGGTGCATCCTTAGCAAAACATCACATACCCATAACTTGCATACCAGATCTCACACTTCATCAGATATTCATCACTTTCACACTTGCACTTGGGCCTAATGATCTTCTTCTCCTTATATAGGTTTAGGCCTCTCTCAATACCATGGACCAAAACCACTTAGGACCGATACCTTGGACCCAATACTTGGGGTAAATACCTTGGACCAAATACCATGGACCAATACCAAAATACCATGGTCCAAATACCACAGACCAAAACTTAGTTTTCCGACATGTACGCGCCTTTCCTTCTGTGAAAGTGCGTGTGTACGTTATACACGCCTTTGTATATAGTGAACCTGCGTGTATACACGACTTGGTATATAGTGAACCTGTGCATACCTTTCTTTCTTCATTTTACCTACTATACTGTGATCTTTTATCTGAGAGAGTTGCCATCAAGGACAACACTTGTGTTTACCTGTATCATAATGCCAACATAAACAAGTGTGACTAGCAACTTACCTTCATCCGTCTTTATGTAGAGATTACTTCTTGCTACTCCCTTCTTGAAGCCTTGTTGTTGTAGATAGTGATCCAATCTTGCATACCAAGCTCTGGGTGCTTGTTTCAATCCATATAATGCCTTTTTCAGCTTACGGACTAAGTTTCTTTCTTCCATCTGACCAAATCCTTTTGGTTGCTCCATATAGACTTATTCCTTGAGTTCCCCATTCAGAAATGCTGATTTTACGTCCATTTGATATATTTTGAATCCTTTTGAGCAAGAAAATGCCAAGAACATCCTGATAGCTTCCATACGAGCTACTGGTGAAAATGTTTCTTCAAAGTCATTTCCTTCAATTTGTGAATAGCCTTCTTAGACAAGCCTTGCCTTGTTTCTAATAACTTGTCCTTCTTCATTCATTTTATTTTTGAATACCCACTTGGTTCCTATTATGTTTTTGTCCTTTGTACGAGGTACCAACTCCCATGTCTCGTTCTTCTCAATTTGGGACATTTATTCTTCCATGGATTTTACCTAATGAGGATCCTTGCTTGTGCAAATGTTTCTGGTTCTATCATGGATAGAAGAGCAATAACGTTTCTCTTTGGTGTAATTATCATCCTTCTTCGGGTTTGCATCCCTTCATCTCTATTGCCAATAATCTACTCTTCTGGATGATATTTCTGGATAAACTTCATCTTTGAAGGGGTATGAGGTGGTTCTTTTTCCTCTTCTTCTTCTTCCTATTCAATTTCTGCTTCTTCAATGAGAAGATCATCTTCATGTTCTTCAATTTCTTTTTCTGGAATATCTTCATCAATCTTTACATCAATGCTTTCCACTATTTTCCTTAGTTGAAAATTGTAGCACTTGTAAGCTTTGCTCTATGTAGAGTATCCAAGGAATATCCCTTCATCAACCCGAGAATCAAACTTTCCTGGAGAGCCATCATTTATTTTTATGAAGCACTTGCTTCCAAAGATCTTGAAGTACTTTACTGAAGCAGGTCTTCCTTTCATAACTCATAAGGAGTTTTTTCACAATTTGGTCTTAATTGGGTTCGATTCAAGGTATAGACAACTATCCCGACTGCTTCTCTCCAGAATTTAGGTTGCAAGTTTGCTGCTAATAACATTGTTCTTGCCATTTCTTGGACTGTTCGGTTTCTTCTTTCAACTACCCCATTTTGCTGAGGTGTTCTGGTAGTAGAGAATTAACTTTTAATTCCATGAATATTACAAAACTCATTAAACTCTTTTGATGTGAATTCTCCCCCTCTGTTTGTTCTGAGGCACTTAATTTTTGAGTCCTTTTCCTTTTCTACAAGAGATTTTAGATTCTTAAAACACTCAAAAGTTTCAAATTTATATTTTATAAAATATATCCACATCATTCTAGTATAGTCATCAAAAAATAAAACAAAGTACCTTTCTCCTTGGAGTGCCTGATTTCTAGTTGGTCCACACAAATCAACATGGATGATCTCCAAAGGCTTTGAAGTAGAGAGCTCCTCGGTCTTGTGGCTGGTTCTGGTTTTTTTTCCATGTTGACGTGGACCACATATTCCTTAATTTGGTTTGAATAGCATTGGGATGTCTCGTACAAATTTAATTTTGCTGATATAGATCAGATTTTCGAAGCTTGTATGTCCAAGTCACTTGTGCCACAACCAACTTTCATTTGTCTGACTCAGGTAGCATTTATTTTCTTGAATCTTGTTTAGAATGTAAATGTTTTCTGGTGTTCTAACCCCTTTCACCACAAGTTCCCCTGAGGAAGAGTTCCTTATTTCACAGTCTTTGGTGCTAAAGACAACCTTATGTCCTTGATCACAGATTTCGCTGACACTCAGGAGATTGTGTTTGAGCCCATCTACTAGCAGATCATCTTGAGCTTTTCCTTTTCCATTGATGAGGGTAACAGTTCCTTTTCCCGCAATTCTACCAGATCCACTTCCAAAGGACACATTTCCTTCCTTTTTGCTCAATGAGACAAACTTCCTTTTGTCTCCTGTCATGTGTATGGAGCACCCGCTACCCACAAACCAATGATTTTCATTATTTTGAGCATATAGAGCCAGGCCACATTTATCCACGTTGGGATTCTCACTACTTGCTTTTCCTCCTTTGAGTGGGCAGTTTTGTTCATAGTGTCCATTATTGTAGCATAATGAGAAAATTAGATCAAATTCAGTCAAGGGATCAAACGAATTAGAGGTTTTGATTTGTCCCTGCATTTTGGGGGCATATGGTTTGATTATTTGATCCTTTAGCTTTGGTGTTTCACTCTTGCGAGCCATGCAATGTCTAGCTTGATGACCAAAGTTTTTACAATGAAAACAATGTCCAAGAAAGATAGTTTTGTACCTATTGAAGTAGCCACAGTTTGAGTCAATTTCCTTCCTTGGAATTACTCCAGCTTCATTCTTTGGATTTGAGATGGGCCTTTGATGGAATGCTGGTTTGTATTTGCTGTAATATCCATGATTTTAATCCACATTCTTCTTTGGGGTTATTCTATCTCCAATCTTCGGTTCTGGGATGTGCCTTTGATGGCATACTTTTTATACCTTTGTGTTGTTGGATAATGCATCGGCATAGCTTTTCACACTATTATTAGTGCTTGAATATTCTCCTTTGAAACCTATTCCAGACTTGTCATGTTGGGGTTTTTGAATTTTTAGGATAGTCTCAAGTATTTGTGAGCTTTTCCAGCCCTTTTTGACTTGCTCCAATTCCTTCATCAGAGATACTATTTCTGCTTCACGTTCTTCGCAAGTCTCTTCTTTTTATTTTAGCTTTGTTTCCAAGAGATCTTCTCTTCTTCTAGTTTCCTCATTTTCTAACTTGAGAGAAATAATTTTATTTCGTAATTTCTCATTTTCTTCAATGGCACTTATTAGCAGTTCATCTACATTTCCTTCTAGCCCTGAGTCATCATCATTTGTGAATGCCATGAATAATGTTTCTTGGCTTTCATCATGGTCACTTTCCTCATCTGATTTCTTTTTGATGACTACAAATTCATCCTCATCAGACTCATCTTGTTTAGAGAAGAAGTTCTTCTTATTGAACCCTTTCTTCTTGTATACCATTCTTTTAGAATTTCCTTCATCATCACTATCATGTTTATGAGGACATTTTGTTGCATAATGACCTATTTTTCCACATTTAAAATAGATAAGAGGGTACTTGCCTTTAAGCTTAGATCCTTTCTTCAGCTTTTGTACAAATTGAGCCAATTCAGATTCCACATCGGAGTCATCACTACAGTCATTCCTTTCTTTCCCCTTCTTTGATTTTGAGGCCTTGAATGCTGCATCTTTGGAGCTTGGGCCACCTTTTCTCATCTCATAGGCAATGAGGATTCCATGGAGTTCATCCATCTTGAGAGTATCTAGATCCTTTGCTTCTTCTATGGTGCTTATTTTGGAGTCAAATATGTCTGGAAGAGATATTAAGACCTTTTGAACAACGGTACTTTCTTCAATATTTTCGTCCAATCATTTAAGAGAATTGACCACTTCAACTACTCGGAGGAAGTATGATGCAATATCTTCTTCATCTTCCATCTTCATACTTTCAAATTTCCTTCTGTGAGTTTGAAGCTTTGCCTTCTTGACTTTAGAGTCTCCATCATATAAGCCAACTAGCTTATCTCACATTTCTTTGGCAGAGTTACAGTTCATGAATTTTGTAAATTCGGAATCAATGATTCCACTAGTGATGGAGTTCAAGGCTTTTGCATTTTCAATGTAGGCTTTCCTCTCGTCTTGATCTGTCGGAAGAGTGGTAGGAATTTGGTACTCATTTAGAATGAAATGCCAGACTTCAGGTCCAAGGGACATTAAGTAGTAGGACATTCACTTTTTCCAGAAACCAAATTTGGTGCCATCGAACAGAGGAGGTTTTCCTGACGCTTCGTGATTTCTCATCATGATTATGAATCCTTCTTCAAGCTGTTAGGCTAATATGAAGAAGCCTGCTCTGATACCAATTGTTGGAAATACTTGGGGGGGGGTGAATCAATATTTCTTTTTAATTATTCTTGTTATTACCAAAAACACATATACATATGGAACACAGAAATAGATAGCTGGAATTAAAGCTTTTATTAACACAAACAGTGCAATGAAATAAATACAATCAATATCTCTCTCTCTCTCTCTCTCTCTCTATATATATATATATATATATATATATATATATATATCTATCTATCTATCTATATCTATATCTATATATATATATATATATATAATTAACACAAACAGTGCACTGAAATAAATACAATCAATATATATCTATATATATATATATATATATAAAACTGGTTGCAATTAGTTGCCAAGCTCCAACTTGGACTTCAGTGAGGCTCCAACCTCCAGAGCACCAACTCTGTCTTGCAATAGTTCTGCACTTAGGAGCACCAACTCCCAAGGATTTCAATCCTGTTCAGTTCTGAGGCTCCAACCCAAATCTGGTATCAACTGTTTTGTTGTAGTTCTCTGCTCCCAAGCCTGCTGAGCTTCTGCTTTACTCCTGTTCTCCTACTTCTCCTGCTTCTCCTACCTCTACTTCAGCTTCCTCTCACTTTAATTCTACGCACACACTTCCTTGTTTTATGTTTTTGTATTCCTGTTGCCTCTCACTGTTTGTTTCCACTTCCCACTGACTCTTCAGCTTCTTCAATTCTCGCTTCGGCTTCCTCTTCGCTAGCTTGTCCTTTGGCTTCCCTCTTCTCCATTGATTTGGCTTTTTGGTTTCCTCTGCGCTGGATTTCCATTCAGCCTTCTAGCTTTTCGGTCGTTGTGTGTTAAAAACTGTAATCGAGCCCCATTTTTCAATGATAACAGGCATACACATAGACAACATTGTTTAACAGACATGCCACATCCCAATCGCAATCGGCTCTAGTTCAGCCTCCTGAACTATCGAGAGAATTCCTTAATGTATTTTTGCCTCCAAACCCTGTGCAAGGAAAATATTCAAATACATAGGAAATATGAGAAAAACAGGTGAAAACATTACAGGGAAGACTTCAAGAATTATTACACCCGCATCTATATGGTATCGGGTCCACAGTATAATCGCAATCGACGCTTATAGGAGGACTATCCTTTGTGTACCATTGCAATGGGCGGATGCGATACATTATTAACCCATAGCACAATGTTGCAGTGGGGCCGCATATATATATGTATCGCAATCAGGGGTTTCCCTTGGCAGAGGTCTGATGTGATATCGCTAATTGCTATCAGTGATTGCAATGGGTCGCTTAACACTTTATAACTCCTGCTCCCGAAGTGCTAATGCGATATACGTCGGCAATCACAAATCGCAAAGGTTTAGGTCTAGACCTTAACCTTATAGTGATGTAATAATATGTGCCAGACCTGATAAGACTCAACACTCCCGTGCATAAAATTTCAAGTCCACTTTCCCGAATCCGCTAAGTGTTTAGCGTGATTTCTCTGTGTAAAAGGCATTCGGCGATAAACAAGTAAATACACAGGGGTGATGCTATATGGGTTCTACGGGCCCGATAGCGTTAAAATTTCCACCTCCGATAGTGTATTTACAATACACCCAAGTCTTCCACCTCCGATAGAGTATTTGCATATATGTATAGGTTTTAGCCACCAATAGTGATATATATATATATATATATATATATATATATATATATATATATATATATATATATATATATATATATATATATATATCTATATCTATATCTATATCTATATCTATATATATATATATATATATATATATATATATATATATATATATATATCTATATATATAATATATATATATATATATATAATATATATATATATATATATATATATATATCTATCTATCTATATATATATATATATATGCTTTTGCCGCCGATAGTGTTAAATGCATAAATATATGGTTTTTGGCCTCCAATAGCTCCCGATAGTGTAAATTCATCCATGTATGCTCTCCGATAGTTCCGTTTGCTTCCTCCATTGCTCCGATGGCTCTGTTTGCTTCTTCCAATGGATTTGTTTGCTCTTTGCTTTGTTTGCTCTTCTGGTGGCTTTGTATGCTCCTCTTGGCTCCTCCGATAGCTCTGTTTGCTTCCTCCATTGCTCCGATCGCTCTTTTCTTCCTCCAATGACTCTGTCTGCTCTTTGCTCTGTTTTCTCCTCTGGTGGCTTTGTCTACTCCTCTTAGCTCCTCCGATAGCTCTGTTTGCTCCTCGAATATTTCCATATTGACATCAATGACAATCTATGTCAACAAAAAATTCTTCCTTAATTTGATGAAAATCACCCACCTTGGTATTGTTCACCACAATTTCCTGCATGACTTTTTTCCTTTCCCTATTTCTAGCTTGCTTGTGGAAAAATTGGTATTTCTATCTTCTCCTTGGAGCCACACACTCCTAGAATTAAGTCTCCAATACTCTTCTTCTTCTTTCAACAGTGAGTGGTAATTATCAAACATGGATTTTTCATGACTCAACAACTCATCTGAAACAGGCTCCATTTCCATGGTGGAATGGAGATGACCGTTTTTTTGTTCCATTTCATGAATTGCTGTTTGACTGGTTGTCTGTGTGGATATTTCCTAGGATTTAATGCATCCTTTAAGTATTTCAATATATTTTTCTCAGATATGAATTGGGCTTCCTTCCACTTAAGGTCACTAAGTCTAAGCAACCACATCATGGAAATTAGGGTGCAGAATCCATAAGGAGCTGAATCTTAATGGGATAGGGCTGTAATTGAGAGGGGTGGATAAATCAAGTCTAATTGGATGATGATTTGAGTTGTTCTAAGGAAGCTTGGAGGATTTGACGGAGACATTACAATGTAGAAAATCATTGGAGATAAGGAAACGATCAAGCCTAGAAGCAATATGATAGGGATCACTCTCTTGTTGTTCTAGGTATATTTGAGGCCAGAAGGTTTAATTTCCATTAAATTGGATTGAGAAACAAAATAGTCCATTTTCTCTTGGAAGGGATATCTAACAGGAAATCCCCCTTTCTTTTCCCAACTATACAATGTGGTATTGAAATCTCCCCCAAATATAATAAAATCCCCGAACTCGGATCCTCCAAGGCTATGAAGGGAGGACCAATATTATCTATTTTCTCAAAAGTGAATAGACATATAAATGTTAACAACATAGCATACTTGATTTGAGGAGAGGTAGAGAAAGGAGGTTGCTAGCTAGTGGACATTTTTGAGTGAATTGAGCAGCTAGACCTAAGACAGATCCCAAAGAGTGTAGATACCCCCAGATGCCCCTATTGCATTGATTGAGGAGATTCCACTACCATTCCACAACTAAAAATGCTGAGTTAATATTTCTTGTTCCTCCAATTCAGTCTCTTTACGTAAAAAATTGAGGGTCTCTATTTCCTAATTAGGATTTTACTTCTGATATCCTTTTTTTAGACCCTAACCCTCTACAATTCCAGGAGAGGACTATCATTACTTACTTTTTGAATGAGGGGCCCTCTTGGGAGGGGTTGTGCCAGAGCTTCTTTTATTGCCTTTGCTTATGATGTCTCCTATTTGAATGTTTTTTACGATGGAATAATGTCCAATCTCTTTCACCTTTTCTGTTTTCTAAATTTTAGTCTCTATTAGTGATCTAATTTAGAATATTAGATTAATGTGCTAAGATCCTCCTCAGATTAGAAAAAAATGCTTTCATTGTGCTTAAGGATTCATGAATTTTTGCAAGTGAAATGATGAGTTTTTATGTTAATTTTTTGAGCAATTTAACATAAAAAAGAGACTAAAAAACAACATAAACATGTATAGAACATCATTAAAAACACATTACAACAAGAACATGATAAAGGAGTTGACCCCTTCTGGGCTACGTCTCCTTGGTCCAGCTTCAAATGGATTGAGCCTGTCTATTATGCTCAAAAGTGTGAAAATATGTGTTTACAATGCTCAAATGCTTTTGAAACCTACTCCAATGAGTCCAGAATGTCCAAAAATGGCTATCCAGCCTCTTTTTGCATCCAATTTGGTGAAAAACTGAAGAAGTTATGACCTTCGTAGTTTTCCCAATATTCGCTCCACAAATTGCGCCATTTTCGGCATGATCCTACAATTTCGCTCCAAAAAGCGCTATCTGGGAGAATATTTCACCATGCGATGGCCATAATCTATCGACATCGATATCTTCATCGCAAATCACAATCAACAAGAATCGGTGGGTCTTATGGTTTGTGAATGTGGTGTGGAAGATATGCGATTGCGATAAACGATGAACCCGACAGAACTATCAATTGAAACCCACAATCTTATTGCATCTGGGATCCATCGCAAATCACAATCAGTAGAGTCAGGGGGTAACATATATACGAGACTCTACACTGTGCGATTTGCGATTGCAATTATCGCATCGTAACCCAATATGCTAGGGGCTGATCTCTATAGTACTTCCCTTCTGCGATGTGCAATTGCAATTATTGCATTGCACCCTAGCTTGTTCTGGGGCCAATTATTTAACGCTGACCTGCTTGCAATATGTGATTTATGAAATTCGGGGACAATGGTGGCCTGCCACTTGGCGCTTCCCCATTCGTTGAAGAGTCCTGCCACGTCATCTTCTCCTGCCATATGTCCAAGTCAAACCTGAACTTTGACTTGATATAACTTCTTCATATGAGCTTGGATTCGAGTTTCGTTCACATCGTTGGAATAAAGATGACAAGAAATTCAATTTGAAGCTAAGTTTATCGAGATTCTACCACTTTGAGTTTTGAGCCTAATTTTGAGCACCTGATCACTCCTCCCCACTGGAAGCCTTTTGGACCCCAAAAGATCACTTTCAATTGTCCAACAGGTGAGGGTACAGTTCCCTCACCTTTCCAACCTCTATCCATTTAGATTTTAAAGGATTTGTACCCTTGAGCCCACTCGAAGATAATCAATACTTCCCCTTTTTGATGTCCTTGTTCTTCTGTCAAGTATAGTGTCATGCTGAAGCTCGTCAAGGAATTCTGGAGAAAAGTCTTCAATATATGGAATTTGAATATTCTCTCCTTGCTTTTCAATCAAAGGAGGCTCATACAACCTTAAATTCTCAACATTAACAACAACATAAATTTTCATATATGAAGGGAAATCCAACCTGAAGACATTGTTACCAATCTTTTCCAAAATTTTAAATGGACCATATCTAATTGATTTTAGCTTTTTACCTTCTCCTTGGAGCCTCTTTTTTTTTTTATGTGAAACCAAAATTCATCACCAACTTGGAACTTGTGATCTTGATGATGCTTGTCATGCCTTGCTTTGTACATGCCTTGTCTTTTCTCAAGATGTTCTTCAACCTTTTGGTGTACTAATTGGATTTGTTCAATGAACTTTCTTGCTTTGTCTATGTTGCTATGACCTTCAATAGCAACATCTTTTCCAAAAATAAAATCCAAAGGATATTTAGGAAAGTATCCCAAGCATGCCTCAAATGGCGAAGTTTGAGTTGAAGAGTGCTTGGCTCGGTTGTAAGCATGCTGAATATAGTGCAAATGTTCATCCCACAACTTAGGATGCTTGCTGCAATACCCACGAAGAAGATGTATCACTATTCTTTTCACCACTTCCATTTGACCATCTGTTTGTGGATGAAAGGCTGTACTATTTTTCAATTTTGTGTCCATGAATCCCCACAAGCTTAACCAAAAATTCCTAACAAAGTGATAATCTTGATCACTAACAATGGGTGTGGGTAATCCAAAATGCACCCAAACATTCTGAAAGAATATCTGAGCAGTTTGTTCAGCTGTAACTTGCTTTTTACATCGCATCAAAATACGAATTTTGCTGAACCTATCCACAACTACATACAAATAATCATGACCTCTTCTTGACAATGGAAGACCTCCTACAAAATCCATAGAAACACTCTCCCACGATTGTGAAGGAACTAGAAGTGGTGTGTACAATCCTAACTTCCTATTGCTAGACTTACTAATTGCACATAATGAACATCCTTTAATAAAACGAGACACACTTTCAAGCATACGAGGCCAATAACAATACCTCTGTAGATGTGCCACTGTCTTACTTACACCGAAATGACCAAAAATAAGAGAAGTATGTGCCTCTCTTATGATGTTAACTCTTTTTCCCTGTGTAATACAAAGCTTGCCAAGATGGTACAACAAGTTATCATGCAAATGATAATCCAATTCCTCTACTTGGTTACCTTGACTCAACCTTGCATAAACATTTTGAAAGACATTATCTAATGAATAGTGCTCAATATATTTTTCATGTAAACATAATTATGCTTGAGTAAAGTAGCGGAACTAACAATAGGCCTAGAAAGCATATCGACAAATTTATTGTAGACACCTTTCGTATACCTGATTACCAAGTGGAGTTGTTGAAGAAAATCCATCCATCGGAAGTTCCTTGATTGATGCAACTTTGATTGAGGTTGCAAGTATTGCAATGGTTGATGATCAGTGTGAATGACGGTTTCCTTACCCATCAAGTAGTGTTTCCATTTTTTCACACTTTGCACCAATGCATTAAATTCCTTGTCATATGTAGGATAATTAATCACTGCACCATTAAAAGTTTTCGAATGAAAACAGATAAACTTACCATGTTGCATGAGGACTGCACCCATGGCGTAGTCGCTAGCATCAGTCTGAATCTCAAATGACTGTTTCAGGTTTGGAAGTGCAAGTACTGGAGCTGTACTTATCTTTTCCTTCATCGCATCAAAGGCCTTTTTGTTGTTTTCCTCCCCACTGAAAAGGAGTGGCTATAAGAGAAAAATTAGCAATGAATTTCCTCCAATATTGGACTGCTCCCAAAAAACTTCTTACCTCAGTAATTGTCTTGGGCCTTCGCCAATTCATAATGACATCAACCTTGGAGGGATCTATTTTTAATTCACCTCCTCCAACAATATGACCCAAGTAAACTAAAGAAGTTTTTCCAAACTCGCACTTTGACATCTTAAGATACACATTAGGGGATTTTTGAGGTCTAAAATGGGCCTCCTAAGCAAATTATAAAATACTAGTGGAAATAATAAAATAAGATTAGATGACATCATCAAATTTTAGAGGGAAAAAAGAAAAATTTATTTTGTCAACTCGTATTTTCAACTTATCTCCCTATGAGTTTACTCAAATTTCGAGCGGAAACACTTGTTGGATGCATATTTGATTCCTCATCCAAGGAGTACCCATGTTGCATACTTTCTATGGACCCTGCTACAGAAAAACTAAGAAATACATGAAAAACGTGATGAAATCACATTTTTTCATGTATTTTTCATCTTTTGTGTAGCAGGGTCCATCGAAAGTATGCAACATGGGTACTCTTTGGATGAGGAATTAAATTTTTCATCCAATGAGTACTCCCTCTCAAAATTTGAGTAAAACCTTAGGGAGATAAGTTGAAAATACGAGTTGAAAAAGTAGTTTTATTATTTTATTGTTTTTTAATATTTTTACTTTTTTACTCCAAAAATGGTGAATCATCCCCCATGGTTGAAATCATCATCTTGAATCCTATTGGTTCTTATAAAGTTTATTTTAGTTGTAAATTTTTCTCAAGAGGCCCATTTTAGATCTCAAAAGTCCCCTAATGAATGTTCTTTTTTCAAGACATCAAGTACTTTTATTACATGCATGACATGTTCATCACGAGATTCACTGAAAATTAAGATGTCATCTAAGTAGACTATGACAAACTCATCAAGAAATGGCTTCAACACATCATTCATCATACACATGAATGTCGCAGGAGCATTGCATAAACCAAAAGGCATAACTAACCATTCAAACAAACCTTGTTTTGTTTTCAATGATGTCTTCCAAATGTCTCCTTCAACTATTCTAATTTGATGGTAGCCACTTTATAAGTCCAGCTTAGTAAAATACTTTGCATCTTTCAAATGATCAAGTAAATCATCTATTTTAGGAAGTGGGTAATGGTTCTTTACCGTAATTTTGTTCAATGCAAAAAAGTCCACACACTTGCACCATGTTCCATCATTCTTTGGCACCAAGACAATAGGTGAACCACATGGCGAGGAAGATGGTCTGATGATCCATTTATTCAACAACTCTTGAATATGCTTCTTAATTTCTGCACTTTCCATCACTAACATACTGTGCATGCCAATGTTAGGAAGAGGACAATCTTGCTGCAACTATATCTCATGTTGGATTCCTCTCTTGAGAGTTAATCCCTTTGGTTCCTGAAACATCTCATCATATTGGTTAACAACGTCAACTAATTCAGATTTCAAATTTGAATCACAACCTTTAAAAGCTTCATTATCGACATCATTCTTGGGTTTGATCATTAGAAGCACAAAATACTTGCTCAAATTCACTAGCTTTTTCATCTGCCCTGCATTAAAAAGCGAAAGATTTATTTTCTTGCTATGAGCTCTCACAATATATTCTACTCCATATTTGAATGAATGGTATTTGTTTTCATGTCTATGGAAGATAGCTTTTCTGTCATAAAGGTACGGGTTGCCCAAAACTATGCCACACATTTCTAACGACACAACACCAAGCTCCACTTCGTCTATGAAGTTTGCAGTAATGTCGAATTTCAGTTTTACACTTTCTAGTAACCTGAATTTGCACATTGTCACACACCCATCCAAGTGGATATGGTTTATGATGTGGAACGGTTTCCAAGTTTAAACTTTTGATAATGTTTTCAGAGATAAGATTGGCTTGAGAGCTGCTATCAAAAAGCGTATCAATCTTGTTATGTTTTGAGATCACCCGTATGTGAAAAAGTTCTATTCTCCTCTTTTCGTTTGGAGTTTCATTTTATGAGTTTGAAGAACTAGTGCTAGCAATGAATTCTTTTCCTTTTAACCCCATGGCTATGATTTTAGTTTCATCGCCCGAATCGGATCCCAAAATCATGTTGAGTGGTTGCAGTTGTATTTTATTTTCCCTTGTTGTTGTTTCTTTTTGGTCTCATTTCGGGATGAATCTTCCAACAATGAGCTTCATCGTGACCCTCTCTGGAACAATGTTTTCATGTAACTTTATCTCCTTCTTTTTTGATAGACACATTTTTCTTTGCCTTCCCTTTGAAAGCCTTTTCCTTTCCTTTACTCTTAAATGGATTTTTACTACCTTCTTCTGGGGTGTTTTTCCCTCTTGCCTCAAGATGAGTGGCTTGCACACACACATCATCTAGATTATTGGGATTAAACATTAAGATAGTATGCCTAAGGTAACTGTGTAAACCCCCTATGTACTTCAACAATGTGTCCTGTGATTGCAAATCTACACCTAACATCAAAGACCTTTTTCTAAATTCTTGGGTGTAATCTTGTTTTGACCTTTAAGCTACCTAAAATTCTACAAATTCATGATGGCTTTCTGCATATAAGCTAGATGGTAGAATTTTCCTTTGATTGTAGCACTGAAATCATTCCAAGAAATTGAGATCTTACTGTGTTTTTAATCTCCTCTTCGGTCTTTGATTCCCACCATACCAGTGTTGCACCCCCCATTCTCAAGGAAGTTAACTGAATCTTCATGCCATGCTCTTGGAGGTTTTGAATCTTGTAATAGACCTCCAACTGACGAATCCAATTATCAAGCTTCTCTGCATTCACTTCACCATTATACATGGGTAGCTCAAATTTAACATCAAGTTTTAAAAAAGGTGATTTACCAGTTCCTTTTGAAGTATGATGATGAGTATGAGTAAGGGTTGTGTTAGTGGAAGAGGGTGAAGATGCTTGTGAAGAAGAAGATGAAGAATATGGTGGAGAGGGTGGATGTTTGTCTCCATTTCCATTACTCATTTTCCATTATCTCCTCCTAAAGAGCCTTCTCCTTTGGGAGGTTTGGAACTTTCCCCTTGCAACCTGGTGTTCCTCTCTTCATAGAGGACCTTTACCATATCTGTCATATCAAAGAAAGCCTTTTTGAAGGTCTTCTCATCCTTTGTCATGTTTGTGGGTTCTCCTTCATGAGACATGATCTCTGGAGTCTCAACTAGAACTCGAGGCTGAAACGGTGTTGGAGATTGTGGGAACCTTTCTCTTCTTCCCCTTAACCCAACTTCAGGGCTTCCAACTAGCTTCCCTTCTCCTCTTTTGAGTTTTAACCATGTAAGTATGACATAAACTTGCAAATAGTTAAATCATTTTTTCACAAAGAAAACCTAGAGCTCTGATACAAAAATGATCTGATTTAGAATATTATATTGATGTGCTAAGATCCTCCTCAAATTAGAAACAAAATGATTTCATTGTGCTTAAGGATTCATGAATTTTTGCAAGTGAAATGATGAGTTTTTATGTTAATTTTATGAGCAATTTAACATAAATAAGAGACTGAATAGCAACATAAACATGTACAAAACATCATCAAAAATACATTACAACAAGAACATGATAAAGGAGTTAACTCCTCCTGGGCTACATCTCCTTGGTCCAACTTCCAATGGCTTGGGCCTCTCTATTATGCTCAAAAGTGTAAAAATATGTGTTTACAATGCTCAAATGATTCGGAAACCGGCTCCAGTGAGTCCAAAATGTCTAAAAATGACTATCTAGCCTCTTTTTTCATCAAATTTGGTGGAAAAATGAAGAAATGATGACCTCCCTAGTTTTCCTAATATTTACTCCACAAATTGCACCATTTCCGGCATGATCCTACAATTTTGCTCCAAAAAGCGCTAACTGGGCGAAAATTTCACCGCACGATGACCATAAGATATTAGCATCACAACTCCATCGCAAATCACAATTAGCGAGAACCAGTAGGTCTTATGTTTTGTGAACACGGTGTGGGTGATATGCGATTGCGATAAACGATGGAGTCGGCAAAACTATCAACTGAAACCCATAATCTTATTGCATCCAGGATCCATCGCAAATCGTAATTGGCAGAGTCAGTGGGTAACATATATACGGGACTCTACACTATACAATATGTGATTGTGATTATCACATCACAATCTGGTATGTTGGGGGTCGATTTTTGTAGTACTTCCCTTCTGCGATGTGTGATTGTGATTGTCGCATTGCACCCTGGCTTGTTCCGGGATCGATTCTTTAATGCCGACCCACCTGCAATATGCAATTTATGAAATGCGAGGTCAATGGTAGCCTGCCACTTGGTGCTTCCCAATTCACTGAAGAGTCCTGCCACGTCATCTTTTCCTACCATTTGTCCAAGTCAAACCTGAACTTTGACTTGCTCTAACTTCTTCGTATGAGCTCGGATTCGAGTGTCGTTCATACCATTGGAATCATAATAATGAGCATTTCGATTTGAAGCTAAGTTTATCGAGATTATGCCACTTTGAGTTTTGAGCCAAATTTTGAGCACTTGATCAATTAGTTTTCCTTTCAAAATGAGGGGTTTGACGATATTTATCAATTTCTTTGTTTGCTTCTGACTTTTCATTTGCTAAACTGGCAAATGGATCTCCAACCGTACCTTCCCTTGGTGAGAGGAGGTCTTTTTCTTCTTCTGAAGAATCATCTTGTGTAGGTTCTAGATCTTCACTAGATCTTTCCATAATAGGACCCCAGGGAGCCCACAGATTACTAGGCGGATCTTATATTGAGGGATCTTGGTGGGAGATACCCACTTCTTCCTCCTCATTAGACAAGGTGTCATATCTATTGCCTGAAGTTCCAATATTGGCTTATTTACTTGTGCCTTCCTCGTTTACAACAAATTTGTTCTGGGGGTAAGTTGGCCCAGGTTCCTTTATGAGATCTTGTGCTTGTTGTTGGTTTAAGGGAGGATGTTGGTTTTAATATTCTTTTTTCCTTTTGGATTGTTTCAATTGATCTCCATATTTTCCTTTCTTTTCCAGATATTTAGGTTTTTTACGAAAATTTCTAGCAAAATGCGAGTAGTCATGAAGAATTTTACATTTGAACTAGATTTGATCATAATCCATTGATTGAATATGTGTCCAACTATCCAAAATGATATTGATTGATGTTGATAGCCCTTTTTCTAAATATATCTCTACACAAATTCTTGCACAGGAGAAAAGGTCATCACGAGGCTCTACACTGTCAACATATTTTCCTAAGGCATTACCAATCTTTCGCAAGGTGGCATCGTTCCAATAATGAAAGGGGAGAAAGGGCAGCTTCCCCCAACTGGAATAATGGAGGAAATATCACAATCTAGATTGAATTTGGGACTCCAATGATCCGCATAGATACCTTGCGACCCCATTAAGTACATCCCACTATGAAAGATCCGATCGCTGTTTGATCTTTTTCTCAAAGAAGAAGGTGAAAAAACCCTTTCCGCAGAAGGAAGAAGTGACTCCAATGATCCAAAAATATCCCTTGCGCCCCCATTAAGTACTTCCCACTGCGAAATATCTGATCCCTATTTGATTTTTTCTCAAAGAAGAAGGTGAAAAATCCCTTTCTGTAGAAGGAAGAGGTGGCTTCGCCATCGATCAAGGGTTTCTAGTTGTTAAATACCCACTAGCGGACATGTATGGGGGAGGGCCACAACCCCTTAAAATGTCACACTAGCCCCCAATTTTCCATATGAAGAGCATGAAGCCTAACTTGAGGGGTGAAGATCTCGGCCCTAGGAATCTCATCAAGTTTTTTGATGAAATGGGAGGAGGAAGCCTTCTGGAGATTAGGGACATTGGAGACCTAGTTGAAGGTTGTAACCTCTTGATCCAACTGAGAAGAGGAGGTCAGATTGGTCATGATTGACCACCTGGCAAGATCAAGGCCCAACTAGGTAGGGGAATGAAGGGAAGAGAAGGCGAGACATGGATCAACATAAAGAAAATCAAGGGGAAGTAGTGCAAGAGGAGGGGAATAGCAGCGAAAAAAGGGTCGGCCAAGGAGTCAGGCCCACAAGGATGTTGAGCATAGTGAGGCAGGCAACGCGAATCAACGAAGCTCAAGGTGACAGGGCTGCAGAGCAGAGTAGAGAAGAGTTATCAATGATAAAATGCTATTTTTACAATGCAACAATAATGTTCGAAGATTCAAAAATCATATGAACTTGCATCTTAAACCTTATCAAGTATTTGAAATTTACAAGAGGGTGAATCACTTTATTTTAAGAGATGCTCCTTGGAAATGTACCTAAGAAAAAATTATTTTAAGAAAGAGACTTACACTATATCTAAAGTACAATATAAATAATATCATAATGTTATAAACAACTAGTACGCAATAATTGTCATAAGTTATAATTTTCATTTATGTTATAATAATGATAAATTTTATGTTTTCCCAAAAGGTATGACTTACCACCCTAAGAAATATTTATATACCTACCATTGTATTTAAATGTATCAAATCTCTTATAATATGTTTATTAGTATATTTCTATTTATTTCAATATTATACAATGTTCACACTTCATGGATGATGATTTGAGGAATTACACAATTTGAGTTGCTTCAATCTATGTTGAGATGTTGGAGAATAAAAATGTAAGTAACATATGAGCTTGTTAATAGAATTAGGATGCTAGATCAAGATTTGATGCCATTATGAGAGTGTTATTGCAAGATAATGAGTCTAGAGAGAGCTTTGTATGTAAAAGCTAAATTATGAAGTTTTTATATGTTATATAGATTCTCAATTCATACTATAGGTTATCCCTTAAATAGGTTCTTTGTTTCATAAACTATGAGATATATTTGTGGTACAATTAAAATATTTGTGGTATTCTTAGCACTTGTAGATGGAGAAGGGTTAAGGAAGATTTGATGCACTTGAATTTTTAAATAAAAACTCATAATAGATTTGAGCTATTATGGACCCATAGTGAGGCATCCCCCAAGTAGTTATGAACTTACTACTTATGCTCTAAACTAGGCCCATAGAGTGGGAAAATACTCCGAATGAGTGCCCCAAGGGTCAAAGTTAATGTAATTGGTATCCAAAGGATGAAGACCAAGAAAGGAGAGATTATAAAGGACTCTACTTAAGCATTATATATCCCTAAACCTAGTTATGAGTTGGATGAGAACCCTATAGAGTTATCATATTTTTATATGTCACATTTCTTTGTTTTTACCCTTGTTTTTCACCTTTTTATTTTTTAGGGTTAAAATTACCATCTTTTACAGTACCACTCAACAACTTCATAATGTTACCAACAAAACCTTTAAAACCAACCATCAAATTGAAAAGTGGTGCTAATAACATGCCTTTTTTTGGAAACAAATATTAAAGTTGAATCTTCTTTTAAACGATGGCCTTAAGAACCTAATATTAAAATAGATAACCAAAATATTGAAATCAAATTCTTGGATTGAAAATTGATATTCCTAATTATACATTTTTTTTTCTTGAAATTACACTAATTTTGAAATCCTTAAGTTAAAAACCAATACTATTATTTAATTGGTTAATAATAGTATTGAGTTTTAACGCACACATATATAGACATTTAAATAAATAAATAAAATATTTTTTTTGGATAAAAACGAAAAAAATAAAAATAAAAATTTGAAAATGTTTTTTTTTCCTTCTTGTCACTGGGTGGAATTGACAGTTAGGGTAGGCTTATAATCATGTGAAATAGGGTTTTGATCAATATTATATAACTTCTATGCATAACGATATGGTCCCTCACGTGACACACAAGGTTGGGCACAATGACATAGCCCCTCATGTAACACACAAAGCTAGACATAACAATATAACCCCTCATGCGACACACAATACTAGTAGGAAATTTGAACCAATAACATTATAAAAGAGGTCTTAATAATACACACTATCACACAATCATTTTCATTGAAAAAAATCACAAAAAATAATTAAAAAAATTTAAAATACAGGTAAAAACACATGATAATCATTTTTGTGAACAAATTAAAAAAAAATTGGTTGTGGGCTGGGTGCAACTTTAGTGACCACCCCTCTAAACCCTTTCCTCATTCCCTAACAAACCTCTCCTACTCACTACTCTTTGCTCCTTCCCCATTGGCAAGTTGGGTTTTGTTTTTTTCTCCCCTCTTTTTTTTCCCTCAAATTTGAAATGTAGTTAAAAAATATAATAGGTGTTGTTGTTGTTTTTTTTTTTCATAATTATAAAGATAAAATTAAAAAAATATTATTAATAGTATTAATTTTTTATTAGAGATATACTTTTAGCTTTTAAATAAAAATATAAAAAGGTTTTTTTTTGGTTAGAAAGCTTTATTAATAAAAAGATATATGATTAAAACTAGTACTTTTAATTGCAACATCATTGTTGACTATCTTAACAATTGTCACAAAACTATCTAAAGATAAGATTAGAGATTTAGAAAGTCCTAGCCTAAGACATATTATCTATAAATCCTATGTCTATTCATATGGAAAGCATACATTTCAAATTTAACATGGTGACCACTTAACATATACATAAAATTCCAAATTTCTGCAAAGATCCTACCATTTATAGAAATTAAGATTCTTTGTGAATTGACTTGACCCAAGAAACATACAACATAAACACTAATCCAAACTTAAAACTAGACCTAGCTGAAATCCACAACTATTGGTGCATTCTCCAGAATGTCAATGGGGTGCTCCTTAGTGCCCATATGGGTCTTTAAGGGGAGGATCTCTCCCTACTTTTTCCCCATCCATTTGTAGAGGGCCAATAGAAGGTATCCCTACTTTTCTACTTTGTCCAAGTGGACACTAAGGTGTCTTTAGTCCCGCATATTGTATAGGGAGAGCATGAACTATTAATGTCTGAGCGTGCTAGTATATCTATAGTGTTCTAAAGCACTTTGTATCTCTACTTCTGTGTGTATCCATATTTGGTAGAATGTCTGGTACCTCCCCAGAACCTCCTTATTTCCCACAACTTCTCTCTCAGTTTTTATCTTTGCTTCAAATAACTTATAATTTCCTATGTCTACATAAGGGAGGAAGATTTGAAGAAAGCTTGGGTCACCTCTCTTGTTGCAGCCTCTGCATGAGTTCTGCTAATTGGAGGGTGTCCTTTGTGACTAGGTCAAGGAGCCATTGGAATTAGGAAATTTACTCTACAATTTAATTGGAATATTAGGAGAGGGGGTCATGTATTGCTGCTCATAGGTGAGAGTCACAAATTAGATCCTTTAGGGGTCAAGCTGACGGTGATAACCATTCCCCAAAACCAAAACTAATAGATTGGATACATTGTTCTATCATCATCACACATTATTGTTTTGAAATCCATGATAATCAACTTACAAATCAGGGGTTGCCATAATGGAGGAACCATATTATAGAACCCCTATGTTTCCATTAATACCACGAATAGCATGTCATGGGTGAGACAAAGGATGGCGTGTGGCTTAGCTTTGTACACTTTCGTCATCCCACCTTGCCCACTTTGTACACACCATGTAGTTAAAAATATTACGAGTTTTAAGATTATAGTTGTAAAAGATTGCACTTCAATTTAAAAAAAATGTTGTTAGAAACATTAACTTTTGATCCAAGAGTATATTTTGATACTTTTGACTTCAAATTATAAAATTATTTTTCTTATTTAAAATCATAATTCTCATCAAAATAATAATTATAATTTGAAAAATTTATACATTTTTGTTTGTTTGTTTGTAAATCAGAGGTTTTATGTTAATTCATAAAATACATAAGATACAAAATGGTCTGCACGCACAGGCAAAAGTAAACTTCCTTGCCCACTCCAAATGTCTATGAGCTGCTAAAACATTATCTCCTGACCCCGAGGCTAACCACGCAGGGATGCCTAAAGAGGGGCTTGAGATAGCAAAACAGTTCACCACCTTGGGCGACAAGACAAAAGGAAAGAAGGAGGATTAAGAGGACCTCATCAGTCACAAGAAACGAGTGTCCTCGAAACTAGTAACAAAACATGCCAAAACAAGAAGTGAGATCTGGAACAGAAAAGCCATTACAACCTTAAGATTACATAATCTTTACTGTGAGCACTCGGTCTGGCCGTAGTAGTCCTTTTCCCAGGCTGAGGATTTCGCTGAGGAGTGGTCCGTTTCCCCTGACTGGCATTGGTTGCTTCCTTCGAGACCTCCATCGCAGCTGAGGATCCTTGACTAAAGGAGTGCCTGAGGAGACTGATGAGGAAACTCATTTTCTGCAAGAAGACTCTGACATCCTAAGTCAGGGCACTAAGATTGAATTCTATGGCATCTAGTCTAGCCATATGCTCTGTCGAAATGAGAGAGATTGCCTGATGTGCTTGTCTGATGTCTTGACCCTGCATGCTAAGCGCCTTGTCTAGCATGGTTTTCATCCTCCACATTTCACTCTGGGTACGAACAAATTGAGTTGCTCGAGTAGTTGCAGTGCCCGGATCATGAATCCATTCCACTTCCTTCTCTAGATCTTGCTCCTCCAGATGTTCTTCCTCCTCTGTAACTGCCGCTTCTAGCGCTTCGATTTTGCGCTTTTATTTTTGGGTAGTTCAGGTTTCATAAGCTTCCCGGGCCTTCTACAGGTCTCGGTTAGCTGAAACATTACGGCTTCCTTCACGAACCATACTGCTATTGCAAAGCGCAGAAACACTAAAACTCCTGATAGCACAATGATTGCTATGTTGCATGTCACAGGAGAGCTGTATGCTGATCTTCTGGTGGGAAGCTGTAGATATTGTAGAGGGTGGCCAGGTCTGGCCCGAGGTTTCCCACTTCGCTGTCGGATAGGTGCTGATCCTGCCATAATAACTACTATTACGATTTCCCCATTCCTGTTCATGATACGTATCCTTAGTCTTAACTCTGTCACGCTTGAGCCTATTTGTTAAATGCCATGTGTCCTCCTTTGTGATTTGCTAATGGCACTGATCATATTTTTTGTTGGTTGTTCACCTCGGTCGATGCCCTTTGTCCTTGTGGGTGATTTCCCACTCCTCCTTATGTACTTCATGGGTCTGTCAATTGATATTCTTTCGATTGGCTATCTTCATTTGTTGTTAAGGCGAAAACCTTCGTACCCGTACACCACTACTTCTGTTCACTTATGTCTTGTCTCGAGAGAAGTGTACACTTACTCCGAAGTTCGGTGCATGTGACCTCATGCCAGTAGGTGTCCAGGTAGGTGAAGTGGCTATCAGTCCTGTAGTTGGCCAACAGATCAGCCACTGCATTTGCCTTTCTTCTCACTGCGTGTAGTATGATTCCGTCAAGGCATGAGAGGTGCTCAGTGATGAGCTCTGTGACCTTGGCCAGCCTCCAATGCTTCGTGACCTTACTCAGTTTCACTCCCGAATGCATTCTCCTTGTTGTTGTGATTGCCAATTAAGAATCCCATTCCACCATGGTGGCTCCTGTTTTCAGGCGTCTCAGAATTCTCAATCCTTGCTCTAAAACTGCAAATTCCATTTCATTATTAGTTCCTTCACCCAACGATTGACTGAAAATATGATGTATTTCGCCTTTGCTATTCCAATACCTGCTGGCCCCGAATTTCCTCGAGAGGCCCCGTCAAAGTTGAGTTTCTGAAAGCCTGTCAGTGGAGGAGTCCAGGTATTCACAACAGTGCCTTGTTGTTGTCACTGATTTGATGAAACAGTGATGGTTCCTATCTCAATGCCAAATTCTTTCAGAATTTGTAAGTCCGAGACTGAGAAGTCCTTGTTCTGTTTTGCTTTCCCTCTAGTGAGAGCTGTTTCTCTTATGTTTTGCAGAATTGTGCCTTTAATATATTCTATGTTTCTAGTTTCATTTTAGAACACTCTTCTGTTTCTTTCTTTCCATACCATTCATACTATAAACCCTGGGATAAGTTTCCATAATGTATTAACCATTTGGTTTTTGGAGAAATTGCCTCTCCAATTCTCTATAGTTTCCTGAATTGAGTTTCTTACCCTGTCCGTCCTCTTAAAAATGGTTTCTATCCAATTCCAGAGGCTATCCGTCCATTCACATGAATTAAGGAGGTGATTCATGGTTTCCTCCTCAATTCCACACAGGGGGCAACGCGATGGGCTTATGAACCCTTTTTTCCTAAGGTTCTCCCAGGTAAGCGTTCTTCAGTGCATCGAGAGCCAGAGGAAAGTTTTAATCTTCGGCCAAAGTGTAGCATCCCAAACTTTACTGTACCAATTAACTTTTTCCTCATGTTTAGTTCCTTCTATATAGATTCTTGCTTCTTTGAGTGAGAAGTTTCCCCCTTCGAGCTTTCCCCAATGTAGTTGATCAACCTCCCGTGCTTTCCTTATCTTTCTTTTGGCCAGCTCTGTCTTCAATGCTCTTATATTGTTACTTTCCCCTTCCGACGATTCTGTGTCACTGAATAGCCACATTCTCCATGCTTGGTCATTTTCATTAGGTTTCTAGTAATGGTTTACTGTTGTTCTCCCTAGCTCTTGGCTTCTTCTTTGAATGGTTAAGAATTTAGGGCTTTCCAGCTTAGGTAGTTGTTGCCAAGCATCTTCCCAGAACAGGGCAGTCTTTCCATCTTGAACTTCCCAAAAACTCTGCTCCTGAATTATGTGCTGATTAGTTCTAGCCAGATTCCAAATTGGAGAGCCATAAGGGGTATCTTGCATCTTGATCAAATTCTGCAGGCTATAATTGTGAGCATACTTTGCTTTCCAATGTTTGGCCCAAGGTAAGTTGGGTTCCTTTAGCCACCTCCACCATAACTTGGCTCCACATGCCTGATTGACGGTGAAGGAGTCCTGCAAATTCAACCCTCCCAGGTGTTTGGGTTTGCAGATCTTATCCCATGCCATTAGAGACCACTTCTTCTTCCCTGAATTACTCGACCAGAGAAACGATCTTTGGATGAATCAAATTTTCTGAAGAACCCCTTTAAGTACTCGGAGAATGGAAAGCATGTAATGCAGAATAGCCTGGAGGACGGATTTGGTGAGGACAAGGCGGCGTGCAAAGTTAAGGGTTCTATGCGTCCAATGATGACATCTTTTCTCTAGGTTGGTAGTAATTCTGTCCTAATGAAATTTTTGCCAGGGTCTGTCAGTCAGCGGAATGCCGAGGTATCTTGAAGGAACGTTGCATCTTTTGAAGCCTAGGATGGTAGAAAGATTCTTCTGTACTGCTAGGTGCGTATTGAAAAAGAAAATAGAAGATTTAGTTAGATTAAGCTCCATACCTGAGGCCATAATGAAGCAATTGAGAATATTTTTGAAACCAAGAGCCTCTTTGACCGAGGGCATGCCGTGTAGCATTGTGTCATCGAAAACTGCTAATGTGTTGTTGCAGGGCTTGAGGGCAAGGGTTGGAGTCCTTGAATGATTCCTTCCTCTTTTGCTCTCCTGATTAGCCTGCTTAAACCTTCCATTAGAATAACAAACAGAAAGGGGGATATGGGGTCCCCTTGCCGTAAACCTCGGGAGGGTGTAAACTGGGCTGTTGGAGCTCCGTTAACCAGGATTGAAAATCTGGTGGATTTAACCAGTTCTAGAATCCATATTATCCATTATTTTGCAAAGCCGAAGGCTTCTAAAATAGCTTCGAAATAGTTCCAGTTTACCTTTTCATAAGCCTTTGATAGGTCCAACTGCATTAGCATGCCTGCTTTTTTCTGAGTATGGAGAGTGTGAATCATCTCTTGAGCTAGCAAGATGTTGTCCAAAATCTGTCTCCCTTCTACATAGCTTGATTGTTCTTTCGAAATGATTCCTGGAAGAATTGGTTTTAGTCTGTTGGCTATGACTTTAGAAATAATCTTGTACAAAACATTGCATAGTGCAATTGGTCGAAACTTTGATGGAGTATTAGCTTCCTCCTCCTTTGGAATAAGGGCAAGGAATGTAGAATTGAGGGATTTGAGGATTGAAGAGGAGCGCCGGGAATCCTCCACCACTTCCCATACCTCTATCTTGATGATCTCCCAACGCGCTTTGTAAAAGTCGATGGTGAACCCATCCAGCCCAGGTGCCTTACCATTTGGCATATCTTTCACAGCCTCTTCCACTTCTTCCAAGGTGATTTCTTAATTTAAAGCCTTGTTTTGATCCTCAGTGATGAGCTTGGGGATGGAAGTTAAAATTTCCTTAATTGCTTCCTCTCTGTCAATCTCAGGTTCCCGAGAAATCTGGCTGAAATGATTTATGAGAAGGCTCAAGATTTCCTGATGAGTTTGTACTGAGGTTCCCTGATCATCTTTAATGCTTAATATTTTATTAGAACCTCTATGATCAATGGAAGATCTATGAAAAACTTTTGTGTTCTGTTCACCTTCCTTAAGCCATTGAATCCTGGACTTTTTCTTCCATAGCATTTCCTCCTGTTGGCATCTTAACTGCCAGTCTTGCATGAGCTTTTGTTCTATGTTCATAGTTTCTTGGTTATTTCCTTGGACCCAATCCTTGTGAATTTGTTCCATTTTCTCCTCCAGTTTCTTTTTTTATTTAAATATGTTACCAAAGACTTCTTGATTCTAGGCTTTTAGTTTGGCTCTGATGTGTTTAAGTTTAGCCTGTAGAATGAACATTTTAGTTCCTCTTATGCCTAATGGTTCATTCCACCATTGTTCAATTTTCGGAATGAACTCAGGATGACTGAGCCAAAACTTTTCAAATCTGAATGGCTTATTCCTAGGTGTGCCTTGGATAGCTGCAGTCATTATTATGGGCCAATGGTCCAAACCTCCACTAGGTAGTATGTTCGACTCCACAGTGGTCCCTTCCAGGAGAATGGTTTTTGTCACTAAGAATCTGTCTAGTTGAGAGGCGATTTGCCTATCACCCCCCCTTTTGTTGTTCCAAGTGAAGGCGCCACTCTTGGGGAAGACGTCAACCAGCTTGGCCGATTTAGTGAAGTCTTTGAAAGCTTCAGTATCCCTGTTGAGCATTCTGATACCCCCTCTCTTTTCCGTGACTGAAGTGATCATATTGAAATCACCTCCGAAGATAGATTTTGCTTGAGGATATCTTAGCTGCAAGTTGGATAGAGTGCTCAGTAATAGCAATTTGGCCTCTAGTTTTTGAGGGCCATAGACATTTGTGCATAGATATGTTTCTGGATTCCCTACTATTTGGACTTCTATAGATATTTGAGATCTGGCAACTTCAGAGGAAATGAGCTGGATAACCTGTGGATTGCACAGAATGGCCATTCCCCCTTCCTTTCCACTGCTTGTTGTTTCTAGGTAGTCCATTCGTTTACCCAGTTTTTTACTGATATTGCCCATTGTGTTGCTGGAACATTTAGTTTCTTGTAAAAACACTATATCTAGTTGTTCCTTTTGGATTTTCTTCTTTAATAAACACTATTTTTTTTGGCTATTTAGCCCTCTAGCATTCCATGAAAGTACTTTCATAATTAACATAGTTTAGGAGGTTAGTGTGAACGCCTCAAGGGCTTTCATCTTACCTGAATTTAGGAGCATTTGTCCCAGTTCTTGTAATGCCTCATTGTTAGTCCTTCTTCCTCTTTTTTTCCGGTGCTTTGAGTTGGTGGAGGTTTGATGCAGTCCCTGCACTCTTACCCCTATCCCTTTTGCTGTTCCCAAGCTCTTTCTCTGCAACTCCAGCTTTGCTTGTTGTCTTGCTATGAATAGTTTGTTGATTTTGTTTACCTCCTCTTCCGATATGTGTTCCATTCCTTTCTTTTTCCAGTATTCTACCATGTTTGGTAGATCCATACCTTCTTGCTCACGCATGTCACTTAGTTCCATATCTTTGAGCCCTATTTCACTGGTTATCATCTCTGAATCTTCTTCTAATCCTTTTGTTGGTCCCTGAGCATGAGGGATGTTGATCGATGGCTTGGAAACAGGTTCTTTCATTTCTGGTGTGGCTATGGGTTGGATTTCTTTTAATGATTCTCTCTCTGGATTGTTGTCCTTTGACTCCATGTCTGATTCTAACACTTCAAAAACATTTCTTGTGTTTCTAAGGGAAGTGCTTGCTTTAGTATGTTGTTTTTTGTTTGCTCTCTGTCTTGCATTCGGTCATACAAAGGCTTCTTTATTCTTATCTCCTTTGTTCTCCTTGGTTTTCTCCACCGTTTTGTTCATTGGGAATTCTCTGATCAAATGTCCATGCTCATGACATTTCTTGCAGCGGAACGAGATTTGCTCATAGTCTATAGCTTGAAAATACACTTCATCTCTGTATTCCAACCATAGGCCCTCATGAAGTGCTCCTGAAACATCCATTTCTACACAGATTCTAGCACAGGAGGTATATCATTTTTGTAATGTCACTTATGAGGCTTTGATGAAGGTACCTAAATTGTTGCCTATCTGTTCCAGTGCTGCATGTCCCCACTAGTCAATCGGAAGAGAGAATAGGTGAATCCATACTGATATCTATTTGAAGGTTTCCTATTCTGGCGTGAAGTTGGGTTTCCATGGTTGCATGTAAGGACCTGCTGAGGCAAAGAAATATAGTCCTCCATCAAATATTCGATCCTTGTCTTCCAGATTGGAAAAAACCACTGTAAAGAATCCCTTGGCTCCTAAGTGTAGTCTTACATCCCCTTTGGGTTTCCATTGTTGCTTTATCCACATGCACAGTGCTCTTTCTGTTGGCCAGAACCCCATGAACCTGTAGATCACTGCATGTTCTACCACGTGGTCATGGTACGGTTGAAGTTCCGGGTCAGAAATTATTACCCATAGGGTGTTAGTGGCTTTGGGCTTGCACGGTCCCTGGGTTTTTTTTCCCTAGCTGCTGATGCTGTTCCTTCCTGTTCTGCCTTGTCTTGGTTTAGATCCTCCTCTTCTATTGATTGTTCATCCTTCGGCTTGTTTCCTTGTGAAAGATATGCTTGGGAAGGATTCGTACTGTCTCTATTCGCTGTACAATTGCTTCCAATGATTTCTTTCTGTTTCTTGGTATTTTTGCCCTCATTGTTTTCTCATTGTTCTGCTTTCCTTTGTTGGTTACATTATCCTTACCTGACTTCTCAGAACCTAATATCTGCACTCGGTCCTGTGTAGTTTTCTCCTTGTGCATCATTACCTGTTTGTATGATGGGGTCCCAATGGACCCTGCGTTTTCCATCTGTAGGGTTAGAATCTGCCCTCTTCTGCGTAGCTCTACCGCTCTGGTTCTGTCCTCCTCCAGAGTTGGTACTCAGGCTGCAGTTGAAATAGTTCTCCTTCAAACCCTAGTCGCTCCAGAACGCCGTGTGCCAACAAGTACCTTCATTTAGTGAAATAAAATAAAATTATACATTTAAATTAAACGAACAAAATTCAATAAAAATAATCCATTATACATTAAAATAATATTATATTATTATTAAATAAATTTCACAAACGCACCAATATTAGATAAACAAGAGTGAGGTGGTGGCAATGTCATTACTCTTGCTTTTTTGCACATTTCCACCACGTGTTTTTTGTTTATTGTGCAAGAATGACATGTGAAAATAATTTTTTTTAGTAATTAAAAAAAGTAATTAAAAGAATGAATAGTTTTTTTAATTTTTTAATATGAATTGGTATATAATATGAATATATAAAAAATGAATATAAATTTATATAGATTAAATTTTTTAAAGACATATTTGTATGTTAGTGCCTAGAGTCCTTGGTGAATGACTGGGCTCATGAGGATTTGGGAGGTTTGAGTCTGGAAAACATGGAGTTATATGCTAATGCTTACCTTCGATGGAAAATGAAGTTTGGGGACCTATTGAATGAAAAAATTGATCAAGCCTTCCAGGATTTCAAGGAGAAGGGCAAACAAATCTTAAATAAAGAGTCGATGAAAAAAGAAACGAAACCAAAGAAAGAGGCCAGGAAAAAAAACCGACCAACTCAGGTAAGTCAGGAACAACCAGCTGTTATGATGGATACTCCATCTTCCTTAGCTAACATTTCAACATGGGGATAATATAATGGAACATTAGAGGGTTAAATATCATAGGAAAACAATGACATCTGAGCGAACACATTAGAAAAGAAAACCCAACTACTCTTATCCTACAAGAAACTAAATCAATAGGGGATAAAATGTCCAAAATTGCAGGCTAGTGTTGGAAAGGCTGTGAAACGATGTATTTAGATGTGAAAGGTAGCGTAGGTAGTTTAATTGTATGGTGGAACCATAAAGAAATAACCTTGAAAGAATGGTGGGCCACAGATTGAACGCTCATAGGGAATTTTTAATATGAAGGAACAACATACATTGTTTTCCTATCGGCTGTCTATGGGCCCACAAGTATGAAAGATAAACCTATCTTCTTGCAACAACTGTAGGAAATTAAACAACTAATAGGGAAATATCTATGGGTTGTGGGAGGTGATTTTAATATCATTATAACATTATAGGAGAAAAAAGGAGTTAGAAAGTTGGACCATGTCTTAGACATTTTCAGTGAGTGCATAAAAAATCTATTCCTTGTAGATATTCATACCAATAATGGTATATACACATGGAATAACTGTCGAGGAGGTGACAACCAAATTACATGTTGACTAAATCATTTTTTTCCTTTCTAAGGAGGTCGTACAAATATATGTAGAAGTCTCAATACTCGCATGTATGGGGTTAGATCACTAGCATGTTAGATTGGAAATTTACTTGAAAGACACCCCCCTAAATCATCTCTTTCGCTTCAAGAGTTTTTGGTTCCATGATGCATACTTTGTGGAATTTCTTAGAAAATGGTGGCTGGAGTTATCATATAGAGGTTTAAACAAAATGAACACGTTGCAACTCAAATTAATAGATTTAAAACAAAAGATCAAACATTGGGATAAACATGTATTTCGTAATCTATTCGAGGACAAACAAGAACTCGAAAATAAAATGTCGAGAATCCAACAAAAAATCATCCTTGAGGGAAGATTAGATATGTTGGAAATAATAGAAGTGGACACCCTTCAAAAATGAGAGAGTCGAAGACAACAAGAAGAGATACTATGGAAAAAAAATTCGAGAATACAATGGCTAAAGAGTGGTGATCGAAACTCTAAGTTCTTCCACAATACTATGATTCAAAGGAGACATCAAAACCAATTTTTTCTTTAATAGGACAACGCAGGAAAATGAAAATCCAACATCGGGATATAGAAAAAGAATTGGTAAATAAATTTAATAGTTTATTAATAGAGAAATGCATGGATAGGAAACCAACAATGGATGCAATACTCTAACATATCCCAAGATTGATTAACTAAGAAAAAAATATAGCGTTGATGAGCCTAATTAAATTTTCCAAAGTTGAAATGGTGGTAATGAACATGCATGCAAATAAATCCCCTGGTCTGGATGGATTTACAATGGAATTCTTCCAAAAGTGTTGGGGATTTTTGGGAAATGAAATTCAGGAACTTGTGGAAGAATCATGGAGAAGTAGATCATTGTATCCAACTCTCAATGCAACATTTCTTACTTTAATTCCTAAAGTAGGCCAGTGGGAGAAGTCTGAAGGTTTTAGACTAATTACTATTTCTAATGTGCCTTATAAAATCATATACTCATTTATGGTTAACAAATTGAAACCTTTACTTCCTTCCCTCATATCCCCAACCCAATCTGGATTTGTAGAAGGGTGACAGATTTCCAATGGAATCATAGTGGTGCAAGAAGTTATACGCCCTTTAATATAATCTAAATGATCATGTATGTTCATCAAATTGCATTTATCCAAAGCTTATGATCGATTAAGTTGGACATATCTAATACAAATTTTAAGGGCTTTTGGGTTTTCTCAACAATGGATAGCCTGAGTCTTCTCTCTTATATCATCAGTATCCTTTTCCATATTGATTAATGGATCCCCCTCGCAAACATTTCATTCAACAAGGGGTTCCCTTGTCACCATTCTTATTCATTTTGGAAATGGAAGGTCTTGGTTAGTTGTTTCAGAAAGCTAGCGAATCAAGATTCATCTATGGACTTCGTTTGTATGGTACGGATCTCTCGATTTCACATCAACAATTTGTTGATGACGTAATGTTATTTGGCCTCCCTACCTCTAAAGAGTTGAAAAGAATATGCTAACTTTTGAAAATATTTATGGAAGCATCAGGGATGGAAGTGAACATGAATAAAACACATATTTTCTTCTTTAACTGTTCGGAGATGGTTCAACTAAGACTAAGTAGAATGATAGGCTTTAGCAGAGGCCAACTACCCTCCAAACATTTGGGAGTTCCACTTGTATTATATTACAATAGGCTTTCCACATGGGAAGAACTTCTGGAAAGAAATCGTCACAAAGTAAACAATTGGGCTTTTAGGATGCTCAATTTCCCAAGTCATTTAGTTTTGACAAAAGTAGTATTACAAGCTTTATATAATTATCAGCTTTCGGTAATGCCAATTCCAGTTATAGTATCAAATCAATTGAAATCAATCTGGACAAACTTCCTATGGAAGGGATCAGTTAACAAGCGTAAGTGGGCTCTCGTTGGTTGGAATAAGTTGTCTTACCCAAAGAAGTAGGGAGGATTAGGTCTATGAGATCCCATTTTAATCAGTAAAGCTTATGTAATGAAGTTGTGGTGGCTTTAGGTCCAAGGTGGTCCTCAAATTTTGAAACAAATATGGTCATGCAAATATCTACATTTATGTACTCAGGCTGAACGATTGCATTTTCATGGAGACATCAAAGGTTCAGGGATATGGAACTAGGCATTTCAGACAAAGGAATTGGTCAAACAATATGCATTTCGAGAGATCAGAGGAGGGATGACGACTGCTTTTTGAGAGGAATCTTGGAAACAATATCCCATAATGCAAAGAAATGAGAAATTCCAATCAATTAAGAACCTCTCACAAGCCCAAGGAACCTATAATGTAGCAGATTTTTGGAAGGAAATAGGGATTGATCAATTATAGAATCAGTGGAAAACACAAGGTGATTGGGAAATATTAGGGAATCAATCTAAGGATAAACACCTATGGAACGAATTCCACCTGACGTTACAAAATATTTTAATCTGCATTTCAAACAATCAGGATATATTAAGATGGGAGAGACAATCATCGAGCACATTTACATTAAAATAAGCCTACTCTATGTTATCAAAGCACTAGTTGCAAGAGCAGATTAAATTATGGAACTACATATGGAAGGATTGTGGCTAGCCAAAAATAACGACCTTCTTATGACTCATCGCTTGGGGGCGACTGCTAACAAGGGAGAGATTCCAAACAAAGGGGTTTGAGGGTCTATCAATCTATTCACTTTGTTACTAGGAGGAGGAGACAATGCAACACCTATTACTCCTATGTCCTTTTTCCCGCAACTTATGGGATTTAATTCAACAAGTATTCTGATGCTCTACCCTGAATACTTCTACAATTAAAATATGGTTAGAAGATTGGTTTGAGTGTAATATTAGGCATCCTGAATATCAAAAGCATGATGCCTAGTGTTATCGCCCAAAAATTCTCAAAACATCATTGTGTCAACTCTGCTTTCAAGGAGGTCTACAAGTCATTTTATGGTTTAATGGGTAGGTGTTAGGTTAGGAGTCTCAAAGGTTTAGTTTTTCTTTTATGTCCAAATAAAGTCTAACATCCCTTTCCTATGTTTCATGAATCCCACAACCTTGTTAGAAACTCATAGCTCAAGGAAAATTAGAAAATTTGGGAATTAGTTCTGAAACTATGTTTTGCGCTACGAAAACACTGCTCTTTTCGTAGCGCGCTACGAAAGAAAAGCAGGGATTCGTAAAAACAGTCTTGTTAAACATCAATTCAGTAAAAACCCGTTACAATTTTCATGATTAGGTGTAAGTCATAAGTCATTACACGAGCATGCCAACACTCTAAACTCATCATTTTGAATTTAGGGGTCATTATGAAAGATAATTTCAAAATTCAAAGAAGCTGGCTTGTCTCACCATCTTAGTTTGCATGCAAACCCTTGAAGAATAATTTTTTTCGACAATAAACTTTGGGAATCATTCACCAAGGTTTTCCTCATCCATAATTCAGGCGAGGCTGACCACCATTGGAAAGCGAGGTTGATCAACAAAGTTTCAAACGAGGCCGGTTTTGTTACAAGAATTCAGAAGGAAAGATGGCAGATAAAGTACAGTTGAAATCCCAAGGATGTGAAACTTCCCTGTTTAATTATGGTCTAATTAAATTGATAGTCCTACATGAACTCAAAAGGATCAACAAAGATTGGTTTTCGTTTTTGTTTGTATGTGACTTTGGAGTAGAAAAACAAGGTGTAGACACTAGCCCTCGGGTTAAAGGAACTTCATCAACAGAAGCTAGCAGGTTTGCAATGACCAGGGCAAAAAGGTATGCTAAATTAAAGCCAAGGAAGCAGGTGAAAGAACAAGCAAGCAAAACCTCAACAGTTAAAAGTCCAGCAGTCATTCTTGAAACTCCTAAATCTGCCAAGGGAAAGATATCTGAGCTTAAAGGAGAAACACCAAAATAGTCATCCAACAAACTAGTTCAAAGGAGACTTACTAGGAGCTAGATTGCAAAGGAAAAGGGGAAAACAATGATTTCAGGAAAAGGTTCTAGCTTGAAGGGTGATTTAAATGATATTTTAAAAGCCATTGATATTGTAGAATCCCCTTTGGTGCAGGCAGATGTGATAAAATCTGATCAAGGAAAGTCAAAGAAAATGAAACCATCCAAGAAATTGGAATTTGAGGAGGATGTCTCAGCATTTGTTTTCAAACCCAGAAAACCCTTAACCAGGAAATCCAAGAAGATGCAAGAGTCCAATATTGAGCTGGGGAGAACAGAAGAAACATATGCTGTTCAAGAAGAGATGATTGACATTTTATTTCCAAAACTGCTGAAGATGATCATTTAGCACTTATGGATGCTTTTTGGAGGTAAGGTTGTACTAGCTCCAAATTTTGAGGTTGCTGGTAGACATGGGATCATGTATGAAGTCTCAGATGGCAGTGGTGTAGAAAGAAAAGTCCTAAGTGCTACCAATATGGAGATTCAAAGTTTCCTTTGAGACCTATTTTCAGAATTCAGATTTTTTCCTGTTTTATACATGATTTTATAATGGAGATTCCAGACAACTGAAGCTGGTTTTCAAAAAAATGAGAGAGGTTTTTGTTGTAAACATTATTATATGCAAAAAAATCCTCCATTTTTGTAACATCTATCAAGGATCAAAATATATAAGCTCTGTCTCAACACCTATTTTTTCAGATAAAAACAGTGTAGCACTACGAAACTGCTGAAGGTGAATTTTGGGCATTTTATGCATGTGTTTTGGAGGTAAAGGCTGCTGGTTTTCAAACTTTAGTGTTGCTGATGGAAAGATTAATATCATAGATGAAGACTTAGATTGAAAAGCAGAAGAAAGAATGATCGAAGAAGTGTTTTACAGTGGTATAAAAGTTGCACTACGAAAACAAGCTAATGAGGCAAAAACCCCGTTTTTCTGTTTTTAATAGTCAGCTTCCAAGGGGGTTACTGAGAAATTGAAAACTAATTTTTGGAAAATGAAAGATATTTTCTTCTTGACATACATAAATACAAAAACCTCTCTCAGTTTAGTTAAATTCATTATGAGGTGGGAGAAATTGATGACCCAACTTGCGCTACAAAACCGCTGAAAGTCATTGAGAGAAAAACTCTGTTTTCTAGTTTTAGTAGTTCACTTCATGATCAAGTTCTAGCCAAATGAAAAATTATTTTGGAATTAGAAAAGAGGTTTCTCTTTATAAAATCTCCATCTACAATAACCTCTCTCACTTTCCTCAAAAGTGTTACCAGTTGAGAGAAACAAGGCTTTCTTTGAAGCCATATTTTCAGAAAATCAGAATTTTCTAGTTTTACACAGGTTGTTCAAAGACAGTTTATGGACAGTTAGGTCACGGATCAGCAGGGTTGGTAACAATGTTGGAGGCATCATAAAGGTCGAAGACATGGATTAGCAGCTGTCAAAGAATGTATTTAAGTCTTAGATAAGTTTTTTGAAACATGTTTTAGGAGTTTCACTCCTATTTGTATTAGGACTCCTAAAAGACAGTTAGTTGTCAGTTTGTAATTAAGAGTTTGTTTTATGAGTAGCTAGGTGTCAAATTTGAATTCTCCTAAGGATGTATCATAGAATCCAAGGTTGTAAAGAATCTATATGAAGCATGATGTTGAATTCCTAAAGGTTGGCATTTGTATTAGCAAAAGAAGCTGTGTTATGTGAGCAGACTGTGTGTTTTTTCAAACTTAATATAGAGATTATTTTTACTACTCAAGATTCACAAGGGGTTTATGTGTTTTATGTTCTTGTGGCCTTTTAAATTACTTATTTGTAGTGGTATGAGCATGTGATACTTAGAATTCATTGGAAAATGCTCTAACTTCCTTCACATGCTTGTAAATTGTGTTGTTTCACTGTGTTACTATTTTACTTGTAAACCTAAACTCTAAGTGCCTTGACTTCCATGTTTTGCTGATCATGTTGTTTCATTAAAGACTATTTTGAATCCATAGCCCAATAGATATTTGCTAATCATAGTTTCAACCAATAAACAAGTTATACTTTTGTTCATTTTGTTCCTAGAGTTAGCCATCTAATCATTAATCAAAAACCCTAAACCTAGTGAGAGAGCCCTCTTAGGTTGAGGAGGCTAAGCCTCAACCAAAAGATTGGTTTGAAAGAGTTACTCAGAGTCTACTTGATCAACAACCTATCAAGGTTAGATTTTGTGATAACACCTAGCTATTGGTTTCTCACTATGGACTCTATGGAAAGAGATGAACCTTAAAATATTTGAAGGTAGATAGAGGCCTCTACAAGTCCTTCAAGATATTATCCTCATGAACATCAAAGAAACGATTATGGTATCCTTGTCGCCAACGAAGGATTATTCTCTTAATGAGACCGAAACACGCATTTTAAAAGTTTTGGACATCCCAAATAAGTGGGGAGTCACTGATATCCCTAAGGTTGCAAGAAGAAGTTTATCTAGCCCGACCTCTTTTATCCCACCCCCACAAGATTTCATAGACCTAAGTTTTGATGGTGCCTCTAAAGGAAATCCAGGCAAAGCAAGTTATGGAGGAATATTTAGGGACGCTAACTCGAATCCACTACTCATTTTTTATTATTCGTATGGAATGACCACAAATAACATGATATAATTTATGGGTCTTGAAAGAGGACAAAAAATTTCCATTAAAAAGGTTTACAAATTGCTTCAGGTCCATGGCGATTCTCAACTAGTAATATCCCGCATTAGAAAAATGCTACTTGGTAACTCGGCAGATAAAATTATACACAATTGGCATTTAAAGGCTAAGTTCAATAATATAAGTGACCTATTATCAAACTTTGACTATATAATACCCATCCACACGAGGTGAAAAGGGAACAAGGTGGCAAATCACTTGGCAAACTGGGGCAGTCTATAGGACTATGCATCCATTGATGAACAATGGAAAAAGATGACATGAAGGGATGAATTTCAAGTGGTAAAGAAAATTATAGAGCAGGACAAATTAGTTTCCAAGGCCTATGTCCCCGATGAGGGTGTTTTTCCGGTAGCTAATTTCTGGTTAATGATTTAACTTGATCCCGACAAGTGTTTTTACAACATAGCGACTACCCGAACATGTCATCTCACTACACATGTATTCATCATATGGGCAGAGGTTTGGTGACCCTCAAGGCATGAACTTGGCCCTACATTCTGTCACACATGGCTTGCGTGTGGCGCCTCCATGCTTTAGGTATGAGGGCTCACCTGTATAGGCCCTCCCAACTTAAATGTTTGCAAACAGGGCTCAAGGATCTCATGCACTTTGGGATCATCAACAGGATTATTCTTTCAGTCTATGTGGATACGGTGAGATCCTTCAGTGGCGGATTGGTTACAAGATACGAACTACCTGACAGATGAGTTATACTAATTTATGAGCTCATCATGCCACAATGCCTTGGGATGGTGAAGCACAGGTTCAATTAGGATAGTTGGACTTGGCCATGTAGGTCTTATGGTTTTAACTTCTCTCATCGTACCAAACTTCTCATGTTTGTAGTTCATTATATAAACATTCCATGGCTTGCAAGGGGGTGGGATTATAGTCACTTGGTCATTAAAGATGTGGTATCTCATTCTCTCCAGGATTCTTCGACTCTTTTTAGAGGGTGGCTAAAACATATGGTAGTTATAGGTTCTGAAGTCCAGTGTATACTTATTTACACTCCTGTTCTTACACCTTGTCTCTTTCGTCATGGTTTAGTTGCCAAGGGTCAATGTTCTTCATTTTGTTTTTGCATAATACAAGGATTGGATCATCCTTTGAAATTGTGGTTGTTTTATCCCCGACATATTTACATGTCTCTAACCCAACCAAAGTTTCATTCAATTGTCCAATACTTTTCTGTGGGGTTTGGTCTTTCGACACATTCACCATTTGGTTCTGAAATTAGGTTTACACTTCTCCAACCTAAACTTTGAAAATTGTCACAATTTAATCCAGTTACCACAAAGAGATTATGAAGTATATCACTTACTCTCCCTTTGTTTCTCCACCCTATCATTTTTCCCAGTAATTCAACTACTTATCTGTGTTTAGGTTGGTCAATACTATTATCATCATAATGTTAGGGTTGTGGTTTCCTCCTGCCCTATAATTTCATTATCTATCTATGTTCGAGAGAGTCTATGCTCTTGTCATCATAAATATTAGGGTTGTTGTTATTTTTCTGTGCTCATAGGAAAGTGTTTTGTTTGCAGGCATTACATGGCTCCTTGCCAACGATTACCTGTCCAACGAGGTGGTGCTTTGGGAGCGTCTTCCTCAAGGCACATGTGTCTCTTTGGGTGGGAGTCAGTTGTGAATTTCTTTGACACTTCCCCTTTGGAGGTCAGAAAGGAAATTCTAACATTGGAAGCTAAGGAATTTGGAGATCGTAAATACTTCTCTAATTCAGAGATAAGTGGAAGCAGTGTTAAATGGGTACCACATCCAAGAAATTTTCGAAGAAAAAGAATTCATTTTCTTCACTCCATTACTCACCATTGTCAAATGGAGACATTGCTTAACATGGTTATTCATGATAAGCAAGTCAAAAACTACAAACTCTTTGTTGGAAAAGAGGAGATAAAACACATACTATGGGATATCAGATATAATCTTGATGATATAGTGGTGAAGAAGAGTTAGGTGGAACATTCCACAGTGCTTGATTCAGACATTAATTCAAATGATAACCAGGAAGAAGCAATGATCATCAATGCTATGCCTATTAACATTATTCATCCAAATCTTGCAATGCCTAATAGTCTTCAAAAATCAGTCTCAATCCTCAAGGAGGAAGGCAACTACATGCTTCAATTTTTACTTGGTTTTACTATATTATATAGTCTTCTGCATGTTCACAATTTCGTTTCATACTCAGGTAGTTGGTTCAGTTTATAGTTGTTCCCTCTATAAAAATAGTATTTTCCATGTGCTGGCTTCACAGTCAATTTTGTATAAGTTAGTCAAGGGCTTTCTACCTCAAGCAGTTGACATGGTGGAGTCATTTTTGGTCTTTTTGGTTAAAAATTTTGTCCACTGGTTTCTACGCTATGGACTTAGTATGAAGAAATCACTTCATTTCAAGCTTGCTGAAGTTTTGAAAAGCCTCCATTGTATTATCTTACTTTCAGTTATCAATAGAAATATTCAGGCATATTTACAAAAAAGAAAGAAAAGAAGAAGATAAAAATGATTAATATAATATGTTAGAAGAAAAGATACGAAGTAAAATAAATAATTAATTAAATAAAAAGATAAGCAAGGCTGTAATATAAGAGTGACTGATCTGAATTTAAATAGGAACGCAACAAATTATAGATATAACCATAAATACAGAGATGTAGCAAAAATAACACTTCCTTTGATTAATATCAAATAATGAAATATTCTTACAAACAATATGGAAATGAGACTAGCTCGACGATGATAGCTTATCTCTGAGAAGAGATGTGGTGGCTACATGCCTCTGAACTATGTTATAATGAGGCTCAAGGGCCTTTTTATTATTGAACAATAAGAGAAAACCCTAAACAATCAAAACCTTAACTCGAGGAGATGTAACACCAAGAGTTTATGGGCCCCGTTGGGGTTAGTTCGACAACCAACTTCTCGGGGTCGTGACTTGGTCATATTATCTCCGTTTGACGCACATGATACCCTGTTGGAAATATCTCTCTAATGACTACGACGGAAAAGGCAATTTTATCAAAAAATTGTTGGAGGTAGTTGCCAAAAAAATGTCATTTTGGGCCTCAAAATGGCTACGGAAGTTTAGGACCCAAAAAACTACTAAAAATAGTAGATTGTGCTACAATTAAGGAAACTGAAAAACTGAAAGAAACAATGGTGGGGGCATTGGCGGGTGGCCACCAATATCCACCTGGATCAGATTACTATAATAAATGGTTGGAAAGAGGGAAAAAAATAATTATTATAATAAATTTGTAGTAACTTGAAAAAGTAATTTAGAGTTATAATAGATACATATATATTATTTTTCAAATTTACCTTAAATACAAATTTAATTACATATCTCTCTATATTCACATTATTAAAATGTTTTAATTAATATTAATGCTAAACTTAAATCTATTATATATTGAAAGGTATTAAATTCTTAGAGGTATAATCATTTTCTCAAATTTTCCATTTTTAAAAGGGCACTTCTAAATATTTTATCCTTCTCAATTCAAAATAAATTCAGAATCCAACTGCATTTTCTTCTTTTATATATATGTGTGTGTGTGTGTGTTACCTATCTATTCCATAAATATGAAATAAATTTATACTTTCAATTGTCTCATTTTTCACTCCAGGAAAAATCGTAATTTTCATTATGAAAATAAAGAAAATTACATATTGTACGGGATGCATATCAAGCCAAAATGTGACTTTTGTGTGATCAACAATCATCTAATAGATCTAAGACTTTTGTGATCCATAATGTAGATATAAGTCTTTCGGATTAATCACATTGTTAGGATTTGGTCGACGTTTCGAACCAACTAGGATGAACCACATTAGTTGGTCCAAAATGTCGAGCAAATCCTAACAATGTGATTAATCTGGAAGACTTATATCTAAATCGTCTAATAGTCTGTAATAACTGCTGTGATACATATACATATATAAATGAAAATATATCCAATATCTGTGATGTGTCCATCTGCTGAGAAAAGTCTAAAATTATCATATACATATGATATCCTGTCTGATAGTGAAAAAAGAAAAAATATATCAAAAAGGCCCTCATCGTTCTGCTATGTCTTGTGCTATCTCAGTGAATGGTCGGTGATAGTACTGATAATGATCGTGCCCAGACTTCTCTTTCACATGCCAAGTACCAAATGCCTGTTGTGAGCCCTCTTTGGATAGCTTGTCGGAAAGTGTATTCCTTTCCCTGTAAATATGTTGGAAAGATATGAAGTCAAAATGAGATTTAAGCATCATGATTTCATCCAATATGTTGCGAAGAGTGTGTGTGTGACATATAGAGTGTTGATTAAACCAATCCACAACCAACTTTGAATCACCAAAAACCTGTAGATGTCGACAATTCTTTTCAATAGAAAATAATAGGAGCAACTTGAGACTGTATAGTTCAACAAAGTTATTGGTGCCCTGTCCTAGTCCTACTTTAAGTTCAAAATGATGAGATTCTGATAGATGAAGAACTACTCCTCCACCACATCTGCCATGCTGTGAAGCTCCGTCAAAATAGGCCCATGGTTTTGAGTGGTCAATGGATTCCTCAGTGATAGTATGAGGACATTGTGATAAATCTTTGTTGAGGAGGAGATTATAAATGGAAATAATCTATGCATTGATGGCTTCAGGTATGAAGGCACTATCTTGGAATATTTTATGATTTCTCCCTATCCATATACCTCAACAAGTGAGGAGTGGAATGTTCCACAATTTTTTGGGGGTGGCATCATTCCACCATTTCTACCAGGCCTGACTGATATTGTCCCCCTACCATCTGATAGTAGTAGAAAGACCTTGATATACTAGATTCTAGACCTGACTGGCTACTTGACAGGATAAAAATAAGTGTTCAACGGATTCCTCAACTTCTCTGCAAATAACACACCAAGATGGGCCTTGGAAGGATCATTTTTTCAAATTTTCACCCATGGGAATTTTATTTTCCAGAATGCACCATAGTAACATCCTAGCTTTGGTAGGACTCTTCAGTTTTGAGAAATGTTTCCACCACCAAGGTTTGATTTTAGGTTCTTTTGCAGCAATGATATATATGTATCCCGATTTGGGTGTATAAGTGTCGTGCTTTGAGTGTACCCACAATAATTCATCCTCCTGATCAAGTATCCTAATATGAGATGCTGGCAATGCACTTATGTAATCCTCACAGTTTTGCTGCCACTGTACTGAAATACTTAGTGCTCTAGCAGATAACTAGTGCTGACCCCAAATAGATGTTTGATCCCCGTCCGCAATTTGATTAGGTATTTGATCCTTTGTGAAGACAAGAATGTGATGACCTCCTCGGGAAGTAAGTGTTGGTTGTTGCACCCCGACCATGGGTCCATTTCAATTCTACAATGATGAAGGATTTCAGGACAACCTTCCAGATTGTAGAGATGTTGGAACGATATTTATTTTGTAGCCTAATCCAATCAGTTGTAGAGAGGGGAAAAATGTATTTTCTGGTTACCACTTTAGACCAAAGACTGTGACTTGTGATTAATCTCCAACCCATCTTTGCTGCCAAAGCTTGTGAAAAGCAAGATAAATATTTGATGCCCCAACCACCCCACTGTTTAGGTAGGTCAATTATGTCCCATTTGACCCAGGAAAAATTTCGACCTTCTTTAGATCCATGCCAGAGGAATCCACAACATAATCTCTAAATGATATTTAGTATGCTTTTGGGGATCCATGCTAAAGACATCCAGAAAATTGGTATGGCTTCGAGGACGAATTTGACGAGGACCAGTCGACCTGCCCGGGACAACCATTTGTGACTCCAAATTTTTATTCTTTTCTCAATTTTAGCTACGAGCCACATCCAATCATATTTTTTGTAGTCATTTGGTTTCAGATGGAAACCGAGGTATTTTATACCATCATCTAGGGGATTAATTTGAAAGGGAAACAATATGCAAGCATGTATAATTTCATCTTCAGTGCATTCAATAGCTATAAGAGTGGATTTTTGGTTGTTAGACACCATACCCATCACCTTACAAAATAAATCCAGTAGTGCTTTGAATTCTGTCGAGTCATTACGTGATCCATAAAGAAAGATAAAAACATCATCTACGAACAATAGATGAGTGAGGAAGATCTCCCCTGCTATGTGAGCACCTTTTAAGGTACCTCTTATTTTCACGTTAGAAATCAATCTTCTCAATCCTTCCATAATCAACAAAAATAATAGAGGGGACAAAGGGAAACCTTGATGAAGTCCCCTCTCAACATGAAATAAATATGAAGCAACACCATTGATCAGAACTACAAAATATGCAAAGGTAATACAACACATAATCCAATTAATAAAAGAAATGTGAAAACCCAGATGTGTAAGTAACAATTTGATGTAAAGCCAACTTTCCCTGTCAAAGGCTTTTGAGAGGTCTATTTTAATGATCAAGCCCTTCAGTTTTTTGGTTTTTAAGATATGTAGTCCCTCCTGAGCTACACCAATGGCTTCCTGGATCTAACAGTCCTCTAGGAAAGCAAACTGTTCCTTTGATATGTGGTGAGATAGAATCAATTTGATTCTGTTGGCAATTGTCTTTGCCATGATCTTGTATATGACATTACAAAGTGAGATATGCCTATATTCTTCGAACATATTTGGATTGTCAGTTTTTGGGATGAGTGCGATGAATGTGGAATTAAAGGCTCAGTACATCTGACCAGTAGTCCGACATTCCTCAACAAATTTTAACAAGTCATGACCGAGAAGCTCATAAAAATTGGTAAATAATTCGACAGTCCACCCGTTAGGACCTTTTTTCCTTCTTGAACCAGTGTTAGATTTCCTCCAATTCACCTGAAGATACTGGATGCAACAATTACTCATTAACAAAACCAGGAAATACTCTAGTGATGTTTATAATTTCCCCTATCGAGGCCTCTCTAGGTGCAGTGAAGAGGGATTGAAAGTGTTGTACACCCATCCTAGCCAGGTCCCTAGAATGGAAACCCTATGGCCAGATGCATCTTCGAGGGATCAGATGGTGTTGATAGCTTTCCTTCCTTTCACATATTGTTGAAATAATTTAGTGTTATCATCCTCGGCTTGTAGCCATAACACCCGACTTTTAAGCCTCGAGGTTTCTTCCTTTGCTTCCAATAATCTTCTTTTGGCCATTTCTAATTGTATGAGGTGTTTCTTTGATTCATTAGATACATAACTCTTGCCTCTAGGTTTTTCCAGCTATTCCACTTTTGCTTCAATCTTCTTCAGATCTTCCTCATCTCTTAGTCGTTTACCCCTTAGCCATTCCAATGCCTTCCTTCAATTGTCTCTCATATATATATATGGACAATTAAATATTATATTTATAATTGATATTAATTTTTTTCTTTAAAATTTATATTGAAATATTTTTCTTTTTTTAATATCTTTTTAAATGCCTTTTCTCAACTCTATATTGAGTATGAGAATAATTACACATCCAAACCAAATATATCTACATTGCAATCACACATAATGCAAATTCAATGTTTATAAAAGATACATGAACTAACATATAAATACCATTTTATAAAAGTTTGTTTTTTAATAAGATATATAAATACCATTTTATGGAAGTTTTTACTTGTTGAATTGAGGCTTCTGTGATCCATATCAAAATAAAACGATTATTTTACTTATATTAAAAATTATTTTAAATAAAATTAATAATATTATTTTAACAAATAAGTTATTTCAAATAAATAAATCATTTAATTTAATAAAATATTAATTTAAAATCATTTTGAAAATGTAATTTATTTCATAAAATATGTAATTATGTTATATAAAATATTATGAGATTTTTGGTTTGATTTCTCTATTTATATTGATGTCATAGTGCTTAGAGTGGTAGCATCTAGTAATTATAGTGATAATGAACCACAACATTTCTTATGTATGTGAATACAAGACCATCCCAATTACCAATTTTGTTAATAATAGAAAAAGAAGAGAAAAAGTAACCAAATAATTTTGAATTTATAAAATCCTTGTCAAAAGCCTTATCCTCATCTCCTTAAAGGTCTATGGAAACATAACTCAATTAGTGATTACCACCCCCTTACTTCTAAGTACCATCATCTCTATTTTAAAATGTCAGAAAGGTCAATGGATGTCTTTAAAATAAAATAAAATAAATTCTCTTATTAATTAGATGTAATAGTAAGGTGGTTCCCATCCTTAATCCCTTCCATCCTGCGACCTAGTAAGAACTAAACCCCACACAAAGCAATTGGTCTTCACGTGTCTCCAATTGAGTGGTCTTCTGTGGGCTAATATCATTTATTTTTAATCTCAATACATGAAATCATATACTACTTAAGCTATCTTCTGTAAACTAATATGATTTAATTTTAATCTCAATACATGAAATCATGTACTACTCAAAATTAATATCATTTAATTTTAATCCCAATACGTGAAACCATATACTACTCAAATGAGATTTAAAAATTTAATATCTTGTTAAACAATAAATGAGTTTTGCCTTTATCACGAAGAACCAGTGATATAATTACATTGTTTAAATTGTATTTTTAATGCATAAATGTATCCAATGGCATATAAAATTGTTGAATATTTAGATTATACAAATTACATAGCTTAAATTCACCATTCCAAATTTTAAGTAAAACTGAAAAAAAAATATTAATAAAAAAGAAAAACATCAAATCATTAAACGACATTTAAAAATTATAACTTTATTAATATAATTTTTAAAATAAAAATATAGTTTATTTAAATTTTTATAAGAAAAAATTCACGTACAACATCATACTCAATAAAAATATAATTTATGGCTCAACAAAAATATTAGAAATAACTACATCCATATTAATGCAACTCTACACATGTTTACAAATGTATAAGTATATTAATAATATTTAAATGTTTTTTGGTTAATTTTAATCAAAATCCCACAGAGATTTTTAAAAATTTGAGTTTAAAATGTTTAATATGCATAATTCGAGTGCTCCAGGGTTTTCAAGGGTACTGGATCCATTTATGTATTCAAAAATGTATTTTAAACAACAACAAAATCTTGAAATTGTATTGTCAGATTTTAGTGAATTCACGTGAAAACATTATTTCGTCTATAAGTTAGACTACACTTTTTAAATGTATGTATACAAGGTTTTAATAACTTAATATTATTAATGTAATAGTTACTATTAATTATAAGCATATTGTAATTAATAGATAAAATGATTTTTTGACTCAATATAATTTTCAATAAGATTATGCCTTTTTATTATTTAAAATACATAAATTGATTTAATGTCTTAATTTTTTTTTGAGACATTCAATCTTTGAAATAAATATCTTAAATTTGTAATTTTTAAAAATATTTACTAAATTTTAAACAAAATTTATCATAAAAAATTATTAAAAATAAACTATTTTGGTTATTAATTAAACTATGCATTAATTATATAATATAAAATATAATTAAACAATTAATTAGTTATATTATATATAATATTAAAATTTATTTTATTTTTAATTTTTATAACTACCCACCAAAATTAACCATGTGTTTTACAGAAAAGACTTTGCAGAGGTCTTCCGTTCAAACATGCATAATTTTGTATGGTTCTTTATTTTCAACTATTTTCTTTGAAAATTTTGTCCCCTTTCATACAAATATCAAAAGCTCTCCATAATGTTGTTATATTTATTGTAATGGAATAAGACAAATGGGTTTGAGTAATACCAGCCCGTCACGGTTCAGATTTTTCTAGAAGGGAGAGACTTTACAGAGGCGGTAATGTGAGTGGTTTCCAAGTCAGATGCCGCGAGAACTCCTGACTACGCGCCACATGCCGGTTAGTGTTACCACATATAAAAAACTATCTCTGGCAATGGAGCTTTAGGGGTGGCGGCTGCAATACGTAATCCAAAATATTTTGATACGAACCCAACTAAAGTAAACATTGTAAAATTTTTTTTTTGAAAAACTTATTTATACAAGGAGTTGAAAAACTTATTTATACTTTTTGAAAGTCTTTCCGGCGGATTTTTCCGGTCGAAATCCGGCAAGAATTATTGGAATCACAAGTTTGATAGCTAGTTTCTGCACAATGAAAGCGTCCCAGGGGTTTTTCAGGGTGCTGAATCCAAATATGCAGTTAAAAAACCATTTTAACTGCAAGAAATCAAGATTTGATCTCAATTTCTTCGCCGGATTCCGTCACCGGAATCTTCAAAAAGTCGCATTATAGACAACTCCTTTATACAATGAAAGTAATGCTCGAAAATCATCACTATATATCACTGCCTAACTACAGTAACATAATAACGCACATCTCAAACATAACAAGGTCTCACTGCTAGCTAGTGTTTACATTAATTAATCTAAACACAATAACACGGTTTCACTGTGAGCGATAATGTTTACATTAATTAATTTAAAAACAATAATATTTTTTTTACAAATGGTTCATAGATACTGGATGGTATTCACAGAAAATTTGGGTAGATCAATTTTCAAGAGAATTTTATAAAAAATTGCTAGAGTTAATTTACAAGTGGTTCATGGATACTGGGTGAAAAGTTTGGGCAAATCAACCCCAAAGAGAATCTTGCGTCTAAAAAAATTGACTTTGTGTCCTCCCAATCATTAAGGTACTTAATAACGGGGACTCAACCAATTAAGCTAACCCTTAGGACTTAAACACAATAACATATTACCCTAACTGCTAGTGATATTTATATAAATATATAATAACAAAAAACAGAAATAAAACAAAATATGATATTCCCTAATAAAATTGTGAAACAATAAAGATACTTTCATGTAATTATTTAAAACTAAAGCTTGATTTATGATATTTTATATTATATATAAGTTGATAAAATATTAGGATCCACTTTCATAAGTGGGAGAGCCCAAGTTTTTTTTTATTATTATTATTATTTTTTAAATAGTGATAATTTTTTTTAGTTATGGTTAAGTTAAATATTAAATTGGTGCATTCTTTTTATTTATAGAAATGTGTATACTCTATTTTTAAATTTGAATTTATAACCTTTAAATTTTTTTTTACATATTTTTAACCATTAAACTCACTGGCACTTTTATATAAATATAAATCACATTGTTATATAAATATAAATTTAGATACATGTTATATAAAATTATAAATTTTATAATATTATAAGAACAAGATATTTTGATATTAAAATAATTAGCAAGTATTTTATGTTATTGTCATTTTCATTAGAATTTGATGGTACAATTCTCGGTGAGAAATGCATTTTTGAATTCATAAATGGATACAGAGTATTGAAAATCTCTCTGGCACTTAGTTTGTACATATTTAACAACTTAAATTTGATATTCCAACATCTTTTCGTGGAAAAATTCATAGAAAACATGGTAAAAAAATAAGCAGTCTAACTAATAGACAAAATGACCTTTCTCTCGGAATTTGAGGATACAATTTCATGTGAGAATGTGATTTCTTATTGTTTAAAATGTGTTTTTGAATGCATAAATGGGTTCAACACCCTGAAAACCCCCTTGAAACACTTGAAGTATGCAAATTAAACAACTTAAACTTATGATTATTAAAAATTCATAATAGTTTTTAGTAAAATTAACTAGAAAAAATGCATAGGAAAAAGACCACTTTGCTTATTAGTTAGATTACCCTATCAAAAAAGGGAAAAAAATAAAACATTTAAACTATTCTAAAATCATGGATATAATGGATTTTTATTTAGGAATGTAATGACGGTTAAAAGACTCATTATAGTTAATAATAGTGTAAGTATGATATGTCCATTTATTGCAAATTGAACTAGTTTGATTATGTGATTTTAATGTGATTTTACTGGAAAAATTCTCTAAATGATAAAATTTTCCTTATGAATTAACATACTTACCAATTGAAAGAGAACTATCACCTTAAAACAAGAATTAGACCCAAAAAAATCCATATTTTTGATTAAAAAAACTACTAAAAGCAACACTTGAATTATAAAGTGGTGCTATTGGTAGCACCCTTTGTTTTTTTAAAGTGATTAAAATTCTAACCTGTATTGGGGCTTCAATAACCAAACAAAAACCTTTACCTTAGAATTGAAAAATAATATTAAGAATAATTCTATTTTTTTAATTAAATTTATATCTTAATTAAAATCATAATATTTTTTTTTATAACGTTGAAAAAACTACATCTTCATCATGTCCAATACATCACCTCGATCAATAAGAATAATTCTGTATTTTTAATTAAATTTATATCTTAATCAAAATCATAATATTTCTTTTTGTAAGCTTGCAAGACTACATCATGTCCAATATATCACCTCAACCACGGCCGAGAATTGAACCAATAACTTTGCATCAAGGAGTGCCTTAACATAACACCCAATTATCATCTATCCAAAACTCGTAGAGAAATAAAATCATAATATTAAAAACTTAACTTTACTAATTAAAAAAAATCAATTTTTAAATTATTATTTGAAAATTCATTTATTAATAAAAATCAATTTCTAATTTATTTAGTTGTAAATTATAAGATTTAAAGTTTAATTCATAAATTAAAACAACAAAAACAATATTTAGTATTAAAAAAATTGAAAACATTCTTCCTAACCAAAAAATTAAATAAATTAAAAAATATTCCTCCTAAACAAATTTAAAAACTATTTAAAAAAATTATAACTCATTTTTTCAAAAATTAAAACGAAAAATAAAATTTTAAGTTCTCTTGCCTTAAAAAAAACATTATAAGCTAATTAAAAATTTAAATTTCCAAAGAAAGAAGGGCCAAAATTGAATGATCTCGGCTTCTTGGAATCTGGGTTCCATAAAGACTTTATTTTGTGCCAATTATGCGTAAAGTAATTATGTATGAATGTTGTATGTATAAGTGTAAAAGGTAGGTTAGAATGGGACATTGTTTTGTAGTAAGACAATGATCCCTGTAGTAGCCATGCAAGTGAAAGCATGCGAGTATTAATTAGTAAAATACTTTGGCAAATTAAGGAGATGAAACAGGTATGAAAATACCATGATGGATTATAGAATGGATGAAGATGATTATAGAAGAGATGAAACAAAAATAATAATATAGATAAATATAAAAAAGTGATGGTGTCTATTATTGCATTAACGATCATTGAATAAGGTGGTATTTTGTTGGGTAATTGGATAATCTAGATTGGATTACTATATAATTTTTATTGATTTTGATGTTTTTAAAGTGGAAAAATCAAAGGAATTAACTTACATAAGAAGTTTTATTGATGGGACCAAGTCTGAAGAATTGAGGCCTAAAACTTTATGGGGCTAACTTGAGTCCTTAAATTGTTTTGTGGGGGTAATACTTTTTCTCTTAAGCATAGGACCCTATGACACTATTCTACACTGAGACCTTTTCCAACGATGCAAGAAAGACGTTAATCAAATTTCATATGTAAAAGTTAGGCCTCTTGAAAGTTGACATATCATGATTAACCAACATAATTCGAGAGTATGCCATGTTATCCCTTGTTTCTCATAGAAAAGGGGCTAGCCACGTGGGGACTATGAAGAAGGCTCTATAAGGGTCGAGTTGTAACTCATGTTGAGGGTTGAATGGGTCAAATCTAACCCCTAGTTCGTTGTCACACAGTGTTATAACCAAGCTATTGAGAAGAAAGGGGTTCCATTCTATTTACTGTTGGGTGTGGAGCTTGATTATCTTCTGTATTCAAAGGTTTTAGCCGGATGTATACGCCAGGAAGACTATACACCCCTCCACGCGGGGGGCTGCGGGGGGGACTTGTCCCCCTCGCGGGGGTCCAGGGGGGTAAATCCCCCCTGGTTGGGGGGTCTGGGGGCCAGCGGTCCCCCGGCGGGGGTTCAAGGGCAGCGCCCTTGAAGCTAAAAATAGATGTAAAATTGCCTTGTAAAAGTCTAGTAATTTCTAGTCAATCTGGGCCATTCATTAGGCAGATGATCTGACGGTAGAAGTTATGTTTAATTTAGGGTTTTTTGCCCTAGAAGGCAACCCTTCACTATATATGAGGGAATTGTATTGCATCTATGTATATCTGTATTCTGAGTGAGGAAGAGAGAGGAGATTGAGAGCGAAGAGGGTGTTACAGCGGATTTGCTGTAGGTTGTATCTCTTCAGTTTGCTGGATAATATAAAAGGAAGGACTGGTTGTTTCTCCGTGGACGTAGCCCAAACTAGGTGAACCACGTATATCTGTGTCTCTCTTGTTTTATGCGTTTTCTGTGTTTATATTTCTGCAATATTTTATGTGTTCTATTGCTCTATAATATATAATTTTCTAACAACCGGTATCAGAGCCAAAGGTCTATTTGGTTGATAAACTTGCAGAAGAGAAGGGTTCCTGGTTTGAGTGGGAGCAATGGTGGAAGATGGTAGGTTTAGGGTCGAAAAATTCAATGGCCAAAACTACCAGCTGTGGAAGATGCAAATGGAAGATTATTTGTATCAGAGAGATCTGTACCTACCATTGAGCGGAAAGACAAAGAAGCCGACGAGTATGACAGACACATAATGGGATATTCTAGACAGAAAGGCACTTAGAACAATACAACTGTGCTAGTGGCGTTGGTAGTTTAATATTTCAAAGGAAATGACAACACAGGGTTTAATGTCGGCATTGACCAAACTATATGAAAAACCCTCGGCCTCAAATAAGGTATTTCTTATGAAGCATTTATTTAATATTAATATGTCAGAAGGTGGATCTGTTGCAGATCATTTAAATGATTTTAATACAATTACAAGTCAGTTAAGTTCTGTAGGGGTAAATTTTGATGATGAAGTTAGGGCTCTGTTATTTCTGTGCTCATTGCCAGAAAGTTGGAATGGTTTAGTTATGGCCATTAGTAACTTTGTCTCTGGATCTAGTACTTTAAAGTTTGATGATGTTGTCGGTGCAATCCTTAGCGAGGAAATGCGACAGAAAAGCTTCGGTGAGACATCAGGTAATGCTTTGACTGTAGAGACTAGGGGAAGAAAAATGGAAAGAGGAAAGAGCCCAGGATATCGCAGTAAGTCAAGAAAATGCAGATCCAAGTCTAGATCGGGGATAGTGTGCTGGAAATGCGGGAAGAAAGGACACCTGAAGAAAGACTACAAGTCTCGGAAGGGAAAAGAAGGAGATGCACAACAAGAAACTAATCATGAAGCGAATGTAACAGGTGATGTGTTGCAAGATGCTTTGATTCTTTCATTAGAAAATATTATTGATGCCTGGGTGGTAGATTCAGGGGCCTCATTCCATGCCACACCTGATAAGAAACATTTTCATGATTATGTTCAAGGAGATTTTGGACAAGTTCGATTGGGTGATGATAAACCCTGTAAAATCATTGGAATGGGTACAATTTTCATAAAGCAGCAAATTGGAAATCAGTGGCTATTGAAGAAGGTAAGGCATGTTCCAGATCTGAAGAAAAATCTGATTTCAACAGGGCAGTTGGGAGGTGAAAGTTGCGTAACTAATTTCACAGATAAAACCTGGAAGGTCACTAAAGGATCCCTGGTAATAGCGAAAGGAGAAAAGGTTGGTACATTGTATTTATGCAATGGTATTTCTAATTCTGTTAATGCTTTAACCTCTTCAGGAGAAGATACGACATTGTGACATCATAGGCTCGGGCACATGAGTGAGAAGGGGATGCAGATTCTTCACTCAAGAAATTTGTTGCCAGGTTTGAAGCATGTTGATTTAAAATTCTGTGAGAATTGCGTTTATGGAAAACATAAGAGAGTCAGATTCCTTAGAGTTGGGAAAGAAAAGAAGAGTGAAAAATTAGAGCTTGTGCATACAGATGTATGGGGACCTGCTCAGGTATCATTTCTTGGTGGCTCTCATTATTATGTTACTTTTATTGATGATGCAACCATAAAAACCTGGATTTATTGTATTCGAAATAAATCTGATGTCTTTGATACTTTCAAGAAATGGAAAGCTTTGGTTGAAAATGAGACAGGGAAAAGGTTGAAGTGTCTCAGATTAGATAATGGAGGTGAATATTGCAGCAAAGAGTTTGATAGGTATTGTTCGGAGAATGGAATTCGCAGGGAGAAGACAGTTCCTGGAACACCACAAGAAAATGGTGTGTCAGAAAGGATGAATAGGACAATCATGGAGCGTGCAAGGTGCATGAGATTGCATGCAAGATTGCCTTTACAATTTTTGGTAGATGCTGTAGATACTGTTGTTTATCTAATAAACAGAGGGCCTTCAAGTTCCTTGGATGGTGGTATTCCAGAGGAGGCATGGACAGATAGAAAGGTAAACTACTCATTTTTAAAGACTTTTGTTTGTGAAGCTTTTGTCCACATTAACAAAGAAAATAGAACAAAGCTTGAGGCAAAATCAAAGAAATGTACTTTTATTGGATATGGTGTTAATGATTTTGGTTATCGCTTATATGATTATGAAAATCACAAAGTCATTAGGAGCAGAGATGTAATATTCAATGAAAAGGTTTTGTATAGGAATCAGTTGCAAGAAAAGAAACAAGAGAAAGAAAACAGAGAATACACAGTGCTTGATGATATCATAGGAAAAGTGATGGTGCCTGAATATCATAATGATCAACAGCCGAACAACAACCACAACAAGCACTTCAAAAACCTGAAAGTGGTGTTAGAAGATCTACCAGGATAAGTAGACCCCTGAACGATACTCTCCTTCAGTATATTATGTATTGTTCACTGATTTTGGTGAACCAGAATGTTATGAAGAAGTAGTTCAGGTAGAAACCAGGAAGAAGTGGGAGCAAGTCATGAAAGAAGAGATGGACTCCTTAGCACATAACCAGACTTGGGACTTAGTTAGGTTTCCTGCAGGTAAAACAGCATTGCAGAATAAATGAGTTTACAGGTTGAAGGAAGAAGATGGAGGAAAACAAAGGTACAAAGCTAGAATTGTAGTAAAGGGGTTTGCACAGAAGAAAGGTATTGATTTTGATGAAATATTTTCTCCTGTTGTTAAAATGACTTCAATCAGAGCTATTTTAAGTCTAGTAGTAGTTGAAGATTTGCATCTTTAGTAGTTAAATGTAAATATAGCCTTTCCCCATGGGGATTTGGAGGAAGAGATATATATGCAGCAACCACAAGGATATGAGGTAAAAGGGAAGGAGAAACTAGTGTGAAGGTTGAAAAAGAGCTTGTATGGCTTAAAACAAGCTCCAAGGCAATGGTATCTAAAATTTGATAGGTTTATGTCTGAACAAGGTTATACTAGATGTCACTCTGATCATTGTGTTTATCTCAAAAGGAAAAATGATGGCAGCTATATTATATTGTTATTATATGTAGATGATATGTTTGTTGCAAGTTCTAACATGCAGGAAATAAATTTGCTTAAAAGGAAATTGGCAAACTCATTTGCAATGAAGGATTTGGGTGCTGCAAAACAAATCCTTGGTATGAGAATAACTAGAGACAGGAAGAATCGCAAATTAACATTATCTCAAAGTGAGTACATAGAAAAGGTGTTGAAAAGGTTTAATATGCAGAATGCAAAACTAGTTAATATACCTTTGGCTAGCCATTTCAAATTAAGTAAGGAGGTGTGTCCCAAGACTCAGGAAGAAAGGGGTCATATGTCTAAAGTTCCATATGCATCAGTAGTTGGAAGCTTAATGTATGCAATGGTCTGCATAAGGCCTGATATTTCACATGCAATGGGAGTTGTAAGCAGGTACATGAACAATCCAGGAAAAGAACATTGGATAGCGGTGAAGTGGATTCTCAGGTATTTGAGAGGTACCACAAATAAAGCATTATGCTTTGGTGGTTCAAACATTGCTCTACAGGGATATGTTGATGCAGATATGGTAGGTGATAGAGATAACAGGAGGAGCACAACAGGATATGTGTTTATTGTAGATGGAACAACTGTCATTTGGGTTTCAAAAAACCAAAGTGTTGTTGCACTTTCAACAACAAAAGTAGAGTATGTTGTTGTTACAGAGGCTAGTAAAGAAATGATTTGGTTACAAAGGTTTCTGGATGAATTGGGCAAGAAGCAGGAGTTTGGCAGGTTATACAGTGACAACCAAAGTGCCATACATCTTGCAAAGAACTCTGCATTTCATTCCAAGACTAAACATATACAACTCAAGTACCATTTCATACGGTCAGCATTGGAAGATGGACAGTTGAAGCTGGAAAAGATGCACACTGGCAAGAATCCTGCAGATATGTTAACAAAAGTTGTAACCAGGGAGAAACTGAGAATCTGCTCAGTTTCAATTGGTCTTCAAGTATGATGAAGAAGATGAGAAACAACCAGGTCCAAAGTGGAGTCATTGTCTAGCAAATGAAGCAGTGGTGGAGTTGCTATAATTAGTCTCCAAGTGGGAGATTGTTGGGTGTGGAGCCTAATTATCTTCTGTATTCAAAGGTTTCAGCCGGATGTATACCCCAGGAAGACTGTATACCCCTCCACGTGGGGGAGTGCGGGGGCAGCGCCCCCGAAGCTAAAAATAGATGTAAAATTGCCTTGTAAAAGTCTAGTAATTTCTAGTCAATTTAGACCGTTCATTAGGCGGATGATCTGACGGTAGAAGTTATGTTTAATTTAGGCTTTTTTGCCCTAGAAGGCAACCCCTCACTATATATGAGGGAATTGTATTTCATCTATGTATATCTATATTCTGAGTGAGGAAGAGAGAGGAGATTGAGAGCGAAGAGGGTGTTATAGTGGATCTGCTGTAGGTTGTATCTCTTCAGTTTGCTGGATAATATAAAAGGAAGGACTGGTTGTTTCTCCGTGGACGTAGCCCAAATTGGGTGAATCACGTATATCTGTGTCTCTCTTGTTTTATGCGTTTTCTGTGTTTATATTTCTGCAATATTTTATGTGTTCCATTGCTCTGTAATATATAATTTTCTAACATTTACTTACATTTTGTTCCATAATAACACAAAGTAGTTGAGTGTGGATAGAAAGAGAACGCAACATAAAGAATTTGTGTTCTCTAGTAGCCTATAGGCCACATGTCTCGGGAAACTTCATAGAAAATGACTTCACCTTTATAATTACATCGTATTGATTTCAGAAAAAAGAGAGCAAAGCAACCTAACCTTCTAGCTGAGTTTTTTTCTCCAAAGGGTTTCCTAGAGCATATGTTGGTGTTCATTGTGGTTTGTGAGTGATTGTATTCACCTATTCTCTATTTTCCACATTTTATATTGCATGCATAACAAAAAAACAATAATAACAAATTGAGAATTTAAGAAAATAATCCTTCATAGTATAGATTGTTGGATTTTTCATAGCTTTGTTGTGACGCACTATCCGCTAGAATATCCACAACAATTTACAAATCATATTGGTATCAAAGTAGATTTCTTTTGTTATTTTGTGGGAAGCTTTTATGGAATCAAATTGGTTTAAGTAGAATGTCATAAAATCCCAGCCGTGGTTGACGAATTGGTTTATGATATCCCTCAAGATCCAATGGATGAGAGGTTTGTGTAGCTGGAAGTGCTAGTAACTTATATAAACCATAATGTGAACCTCCTCATGGTAGCCCTAACCAATAAGCTACGGTTGATCGAAGAAGATGGGGGTTCCAACTCAAAGAATAGACCAGAAAGAAAATAAGGGGATCAAGAAGAACAAGAGGAGTCTAGGAAACCCAAAAAAGAGCAGCTGAATTCGAGCATTGTGAACCATTCACAATGTCTCTTCAATATGGAGAGAAGGTAGATATCAAGCTATATCAAGGTGAAATAGTTGCTTTGAAACTAAATAATTGGTTGCAGTAGTTAGAGGTTTATTTTAGTGTTCACCATATAAAGGAGGAACCAAAAAATTCATTTGCTCATTTCAAATTAGAGGGCCATTCCTAGACTTGGTAGGAAAGTCACATGGAAACCCTCAGGCTAGAGGGAGGTTCCTCAGTAACTAGGTGTGAGGATTTTAAAGCTCTCATCAAGTTCTAACTCTACCCTATTGGGTATGTAGAGGACCAATGGATTTGATGGTATTACTTCAGGAAGAGATAGGGGTAGAGTGTATAGGAGTACACCAAATAATTTAGGAAGATGGAGATAATGTCAGGTATCTCTATCAATAACCTAAACATACTTCTTAAGTAAATGAAGGGGTCCACACAACAATCTATGAAAGCAAGTGATGTTGTTCAAATATAGAATGGTGGACGAGGATTGTGTATAAACACAATACCTAGAAAACATAGGTCACTTTTAAGGGAAGTCATGTGGTTCAAAGCAGAAGGAACACCATGAATATTCTAAGGAGGGGAAGAAGAAGATGAAAGGGGTAAAGACAAGAAGATAACGACTATAACACACCAGTGCAAAGGTCCTAGCAGCCACTGCAACATTGATGGTCACACATAAGAGAAGTGTTGGAAATTACATTTGTAGCTCAAAATGAAGAACCACAAGAAGAATGAAAACAAAAAAAATCTCTATCACCTCGAATTAGAGCAATTAGGTGGAAAACAACTCTGACGTGGAAAAGAAGATTGTCTGAACCTTAATGCAGAAGGAGGTGAACCTTAGTAGCCTTCACTCATAAGAAGATAAAGAGATTACCACACTCTTCCATATAAAAATACAAGTCAAGAAGACAAAGGTTGATACTCTATCCAACTTAGGTCCATAGGAAAATCTCATAGTAGTGGATTTGGTCAACAAACTTGAATTGGAGGTTTATGAACATATGATTTGGGTTCTATAAGGAATGAAATGAAATGCAAGAAGTGAATAAAATACACACAAAGAAATATAGTAAAGATTACAACAATATGGTGAAAACCCAACTTCTATTAATAAATGAAATAACATAATATTATAGAACACAAACTGATCTGTTTTTGTATGATTAGTTTTGTTGTGCTAATAACAATTATAGATTTATAAATATGTGCATGCTTATTGCTCCTTGTGCTAAGGTTTCATTAGCTGTTTGTGCATACAATCAGGTAAATTTCCTTAAGTTTTAAAAGACATTCATGAGAAAAATAGCTTTAGAAACAAATACTGAACAACAAACATGTATAGTGCAACAAACCATCAAAGAGACACATTAACGTAGTGTTTGATGAAGGAGTTCACCCCTCCTGGGCTACATCTCCTTGGTCCAGCTTCCATGGCTTGGGCCTTTGTATTAGCTCAATGTGGAAAAAATTCTGTTTACAAAGCTCTATGGCTCCTGATACCTACACCAATGTGTTCAAAATGTCCAAATTAGCCAAGAACACCTCTTTCTGAGCTCAATTTGGTTGAAAATTGCTAAAGACATGCTTCATTCAATTTTTCCCTAGAAAGCCCCGCTAAAATTGGAGAAGACTCCAGTGAGAACCACCAAATTTGGCAATCTTGCCGAAATTGGCGCACCTCCAAAATTGCCGCTATCTTTAAATTCAGATTAATTAAGGCTAAGCCAGATTAGCGGTGCATTAAGCGTGCTCAACCTTAGTGTTGGCCCATGGTTTTATATCGTGGTCATATGGTGAGGGAGCTGGCCCACGGGGCTGGCTCCCTCCGCTCTGCCGTCAACATTAAATATAAGATTGTGGCTACCGTTTTCAAGGTCCGTCGTTGGCTCAACGGTTTTGCGATGGAGTTGTGAGGGGGAGGTCACGTGTTTGACCCGCCCTCCGCCCGTCCCTTAATATATTTTTCTTCCCAATATATATATTTCCATTCAAATATATGCAGATTTGTATAAGGTTTGAAGTTATAAAACATTTATATATAATAATTATAATACCATATATGATATTAAATCATATAAAATATATATATATATATATATATATATATATATATATATATATATATATATATATATATATATATATATTTCTAAAAAAAATACAATTTCCACATAATATTCACCATGAACCAATAATTCCACCTTGGAGGACATTGGGCAATTTCACTTTCATACAACCAAACTGGTGAATCCTAAAGTGACACGTGTCATAACCTCATTGGGAAAAAAATGAAAATATTCCCATCATGCTGACTGTACTACCATGTCATCATTTTGTCATGTTCTGCAATTTTTTTCGCTGTTTAGGAAAACAAACAACGAGCTTTTTCTCCTTCATATAGACTCGTTTTTCAGTGAAATGAATTACGTTGCGATCGTCTTGACGAGACAGACACAGTCATTCAAGTTTTGAGCCAATATGAGAACTTTGATTTTTGAGCTAAATACTGAGCACCTAATCACAAACTAGCTAGAATGGTTGTAGCTATCTATGAATAGCGAGATATTGTGGCTACATGCATTTATAAAAGCTATTGCAAGAGGCCAATATAATAGAATTTTAACATATATAAACAACCCTTTAGGTTGAAAACCCTAACCCTAGAAGATGAAATACCAAAAGGTTTGCGGGCCCTGAGGTGGTTAGTTGGTACATCAACTTTCTAGGTGAAAAAATTTTACATACAATATCCATTTCAAGTGAATGATAGCTCATTGGAAATAACTAGCCAAGGAATACAAATTTTGACTAGGGCCAGGGCGTGTCATCTGGAGGCCTGCTCCCCGAAATTGACAAAAAACATCATTTAGGGCCTCAAAATGATCTTGGAAGTTTGGGACCCAAAAGCCATAGAAAATTTCCCAAGAAGATATAAAAATGTTGAGACACTAGAAGAGGTGGGAGGCCATCGATATCCACTTGGATCACCATCCTAGTCCATATCCATTTGGATGGGTCAACAAGGAGGCAAAGATAAAGGTAACCAAATAATGTAAAATCAAATTTGCTATTAATGTTGATTTTTAATGATGTAGTAGAATTGGATGTAATTCCACTTGATGTATGTGGAGTTTTGCTTGGGAGTCCCTACATGTACAAGTAAATCCAACCAATATAACCTTATCAAAGATGGAAAATCCTTCATTATCAATGTGCCCAAGGGCAAGTCTAAAATTTCATTGGTAAGTTCCAACCAAGCCAATAAAGTGATTAGTTATAGGAAGAGCTATGTTTTATTGTTTTTAAGAGAAAAGTACTCTACAGAAGAGTCAATGAGAGAAAATACATCCCTAGAGGGGTGAACTAAAGGAATAGAGACAACAACTATAAGAGTTTCTATAAGCATACAAGAGAGTATTCAAAAAGCCTAAAGGGCTACCTTGTAAGAGGGAAGTGGAGCATGAGATCTAATTATTGTCAGATTCTCCATTTCCAAATATTGGAATATATAGACATTCAATTATGCAAGTAGAAGAGGTGAAGAAACAGTTGCAATAACTTTTGGAGTAGGGTGTTATTCAATCAAGTACCTCTTCATGTGGGTCATCCATCATAATTATGTTAAAAAAGGATGGGACTTGGTGAATGTGCATTGATTACAGTGCATTAAACAAAATTATGCTTAAGAATAGGTACCCCTTGCTCATGATAGAGGATCCATGGAAACAGTTTTAGCAAGCTAAATACTTCACCAAGATGAATTTAAAATTAGGGTATTACCAAGTTTGAGTCAAAGAAGAATCTACTTGAAACATTGCCTTCAAAACTAGATAAGGTTTGTATGAGTGGTTCGTCATGCCACATTGGCCTTTATAATTCACCAACTGCGTTCATGAGATGAATGAATGACTAACAATGCCCATATCTATATTCATTTATTATTGTTTATTTACATGATACACTGGTATACAATGCTATATAGGGAGAGCACACCTCGCATTTGATGTAAATGCTAGAGACATTGAAGAGGTGCAAGCTGTTGGAAAATCTTAAAAAGAGAGAGTTTGCACAACATTATTTGGTGTATTTAGGCTATGTTATTGGTGGAAGGGATCTCAATATAGATATTGATAATATGGAGATCATCATGAAGTGGTCGTTTCCTACAAATTTTTTTGAGGTCAAGAGTTTCATTGGGGTGACACGATACTTGAGGAATTCATAGCCTCATTTTCAACAATAGTTGTACCCATTCCATGCCATAATAGTGAGTGGCAAGAGTTTCTAGTGGGGAAAAGTTTGGAAGAAAGCCTTTGAGGAGTTTAATAAGACAATTAGTCACAAAATGGTCCTTACATTAGAAAAATTGCAACATCCCTTTGAAGTGTAGACAAATGTGAGTTGTTATACTATGGGAGCAACCTTGATGTATGGAGGAAGGCCTATATGGTATCATTATAAAGTGTTTCATGGGGTGGTTCTCAACGATCCTACTTACAACAAGGAGCTATTTTCCATAGTACAAACTATCAAAAAGTGGAAACACTATATGTTGGGAAAGGAGACAATCAACCACACAGATGACCGATTGCTAAAGTACCTACAGACCTAGAGCAAGTTACAACATACGAGGCATTACAAATGGATGGAATTTTTATAACAATTCCATTTAATAATCAAGTACAACAAGGGAAACACAAATAGGTTGGATGATATGCTTTTAATGCCTCCCACATTAAGAACAACAACCTTCAATACTCTGAGGTATATAGAGAGGCATATAAAGAGGATGAGAACTTTAGGGAGGTGTATCAACAACTATAGGGATAGGTTCATGTGGATGATGGTGACATCACAATGGAATGTCATCTCTAGGATCAGTTACTCTATAGTTTGGACAAGTTGTGTTCCTAAAGGTGAGTGGCTACAACTAATTAAAGAGGCTCACACCTTCAAGGCTATAGGAAATTTTGGTGTTAGTAAGGCAATTAGAAATTTGTAGAGGTATTTGTACTGGTCATGATGCAAGAATAAGTAGCTAGGTTCATTAGAGTATGTATACTTTTTTGTACCAAAAATACTAGTAATAGGAAATAAGGTCTAAACCATTCCTTACATGTACCCTCTCGTCCATGGGAAAACAATTCAATGGACTTTGTGGGAGGTCTACGAAAAACTAAGAAGCGAAATGACTACCTGTTCATGGTAGTTGTAGGTTCAACAAGATGTCCATTCTCATTCCCTATAAAAACTCCATCATTGGGAAAGAAACAAAAAACTCATTCTTTGAACATGTTTGGGTGCATTTTGGGATACTACAGAGCTTTGTTTTAGAAAGGGACTTCAAATTTCTTAGTGCATTTTGGAATACATGATGGGGGAGTATGGACAAATAATTGAAGATGTCTACTGCATTCTATCCATATCCAAACGAGAAAACAAAGTTTGTTAATAGGACTTTCATACAACTTTTGAGGGGTTACTATCAAAATCATCTAAATTCCTGGAACACAAATTTGGTCTAAATAAAACATTCCTACAATAGAGTAGTTCGTACTTCAACTAGTAAGTCACCATTTTGGACCTGTTTTGCATATTTTCCACCTTCACCTTTAGATGTTGTATATGTACATCAAGGAGTAAGGGAGGATATCACATGGTATGCTTTAAGAGTAGAACAATTCATTTAGAAGATTAGGCAGATTGATTTATCAGTATATGAGGTGTTGAAGATGTCATATGAAAAATACAAGGCTAGGCATGATCCAAATAGGACGAAGATATCATTTACAGTGGGAGATAGAGTATGATTATAGTTGAAAAAGGAGAGGCTACAAGGTCCTAGTAAGAAAATCAAGGCTTTGTGTTATGGTATTTTATAGATATTGGAAAAGGTGGGTGATAATGATTACCAACTTAGTATACCCCATACACACATTTATTTAGTGGTGAATGTGGAAAATATGAAACTTTATGAGCCTTCCATGTTGGATTAGGAAGAAGAATAGGTCATACCTTCCATAGAGGATTTAACACTAGATGCTCAGGAATAGTTTACAAAACATAAAATTTAGTAGAAGAGGTATAGAACTACAAGACATGGAAAACACAACCTTTGGTAGATTGGGTTGAAAGGAGAAATTCCAAGCAAGGATAAATGGTACTCTAGGGAGATGGTAGAGGAAAAATTTCCTCACCTCCTTCAGTAAAACTTTTGGGGATCAAAATCCTCCCAAAATGGGGAGGTATGATCTAGATTGGATCACTATATATTTTTTCATCCATCTTAATGCTTTAAGGGTGGAAAAATCGAAGGAATAAGCTTACAATGACAGCATTATTAGTGATATACAATTTGGAGAATTGAAGTATAAAAATCTTTGGGCCCAATTTGAGTCCTTAAATAATGATATTTAATGGTAAAACTTTCTAAAATTTTAGCACCTTGTTATGCTATTCTACACTTAAAGAATTTTCTGATGATGCAAGAAAGGCATCAATCAGATTTCAGATGTAAAAGTTATGCCTCCCGGAAGTTGACCTATTATGATTGACGATGATAGTCTAAGAGGATGCCATGTGACCTCACATTATTGATGCAAAATGGGCTATCCACATTGGGACTAGGAAGAATACTCTACAAGGGTTGAGTTGTAACTCAATTTTGGGCTTGAATGGGTCAAATATAACCCTTAGTTGGCTATCCGAATGCGCCATAAATAATAACAACGTAAACTTTGAAACGGGAACTGATATTGTTACCCGTTTCGTAGAGATAGAAAAAAGTGATCTGATTTTGAAAAGGGGTGATGCAGAACACACATGTTTTTTTTAGAGCATAGTTTTTGGCCCTTTAATTTTTTTTATATACATTGTGTTTTAGAATGGTAGTGATTTTCATGCTGATTTAAAAATGTGGTAATTCTGCATCAGACCGTTTTTTTAAAAGACCTATTTTTTTACTTTAAATCTTCTAATGTATGAAATGTAAATAATTATTTTGTAAATTTAATAATTTTTGAAGTGGTCGTTTTCTTCATATTTTCATGTTTTTATTTTAATTTTAATTTTTTTGTAGTGAGCTTTTTATTGTTTTTCATTTTTAAATTAGAAGGTCGATATTTTGAATTTTCGATATTCTACATATTTATACATCCTTAATTAATTTTTCAATTCACATGAAATAATTGTTTCTAAAAAACAATATTTTTTAACAATGGACATAAAAATAACCATTTTTAACATAAATATAACTAAAAAACTACACGTTTTGATAATTTTTTGCTAGAATTGACATGTCAAAATCACAATTTTTATACGAAAATTTTAACTAAAAATGGTTAAATAATAGGTTTTTTTTTATGAATTTCATGTCATAAAAAAAAATAATAATCATTTTTTCAAAAAATAATGATTAACTTAAAAATTAATGCGAAAATCACATATTACAAATATTAAATGCATAATAGTATCAGTTCCCGTAATCGGAATCGAATAACCACCGCTCGACTGCCCATGGGGGTGGCTATCCGATTCTCGGAATCAGATAGCCACCGCCCAGCCACCCCCACAGGTGGCCGGGCGGTGGCTATTTGATTCTGAGAATTAGATAGCCACTGCCTGGCAAGAATCGGATAGCCACCGCCCAGCCACCCGTGGGGGTATCAGATAGCCACCGCCAAGCCACCCGTGGGGGTGGCTCGCCCGGCCACCCCCACGGGTGGCTTGGCGGTGGCTATCCGATTCTCGGAATCGGATAGCCACCCCCATGGGCAACCGGGCGATGGCTATTCGATTCTGAGAATTAGATAGCCACCCCCACGGGCATCCGGACGATGGCTATTCGATTCCGAGAATCGGATAGCCACCCCCACGGGCGGTCGAGCGATGGCTATTTGATTCCGAGAATCAAATAACCACCCCCACCGACAGTCAAGCGATGGCTATCCGATTCTCGGAATCGGATAACCACCCCCTGACCGCCCTTGAGGTGGATATCTGATTCTCAGAATCAGATAACCACCACCTGGCCACCCCCACAGGCGGCTGAGTGGTGGCTATCTGATTCCGAGAATCGGATAGCCACCGCCCAACCGCCTGTGGGGGTGGTCGGGAAGTGGCTATTCAATTCTCGGAATCAAATAGCCAGCCCCTGGCCGCCCATGGGGGCGGTGGCCAATAAAATTGTTTTTTTTTTAAATAAAAATAAATTTTGTTAAATATGTTTATTGTATTTATATATATATAAACTTTAAATGTTTTTTTAATTTTATATATATTTGTAAAATATATATATTTTAAATATTTTAATTGTTATTTTAAAAAATATAAAAAATATATTTACCCTTTTTTAATTTTAATGTTTTTTTAAAAAGATGTTTAATTTGAAAATATATATATTTTTAAAATTTTAATTGTTTTTCGGGTTTTTATTTTATTTTTAATTTCAACATATTTTTGTTTTTTAGGGTTTTTTGAAAATGTTTTTAATCTTAATTTTTGTAGTCTTTTAATTTATGTATTTATGTATTTATTTTCGGTTTTTTTTTTTTTTTAATCTAGTTTGTTTTTAATTTTATTTTATTTTTTTAATTTTTCTTAATGCTTTTTAAAAATTTCCTATTTTTACTTAATTTTATAGTTTTATTTTATTTTATTTTATTTTTTCCAAACTTTTTTATGGTTTACCATGTTAAAAAAATGTTATTTTTTTGAAAATATGTTTTTCTTATTATTTATTTCTTTAAATTTTTTTAATTTTTTAATTCTTATATTTTATAGGTTAATTTTGTGTTTTTTTTTACATTTTTATGATTGTTTGTTTGTTTGTTTGTTTTTTTTTTTTTTTTTTTAATTTTATGTTTTGTTTTTAATATATAATTTTATTTACGTTTTGGTATTTTTTTTTAACTTTTTGTTGTGTTTTTTTCGTTGTTTTTATTTTTAATTTTATGTTTTCATTATTTTTTTGAAATTTTAATGTTTTTCAAAGTCATAACAAAATCTTTTACACCATTATTTCAAAATGTTGAAAATTTACCAAAAAAAAAGTGTTATTCGAGCATCAACACTTTTCGTTTTGAGGGTGTTTTTTGCACAATTTTTGCACATAAAAATTCGGTTTTACTAACATTTTTTTAAAATGTTGAAAATTAACCCTAAAAAAAATTCCATCGTTCCATCTTTAGAACTTTTCATTTTCAAGTTGGTTTTTGCACAATTTTTGCACAAAAAATTCGTTCTCACTGCCATTTTTAAAACATGTTCAAAATTGACCCTAAAAAAAAACCATCGTTCTAGTATACACACTTTTTGTTTTTAGCACTGTTTTTCATGTTTTTTCGGGGTTTTTTGGGCAGAGTTCTCATTTTGAGTTTATAGTTCCCGTTTCAAAGTTTACATTGTTTAATCCACTAGGAGGAAAATGGGGTTCTATTGCATTTTTTCCATCATAGAGAAAAATAGTTGGGTGTGGATAGAGAGAGAAGACAATAGGGGGGTCTGTGTTTTGCAACATCCCATAGGCCATAGGTCTCAGGGAAATCCAGAGAGAAAACATTCTCGTTTTTACTTACATCGTTTCCATTCCAAATAAAAGAGAGTAGAGCAACCTCACCTTCTAGATGAGATTTCTCCTGAAAAAGTTTCCTAGAGCATATTGTTGGGTAATTTAATTGTTGGTTAAATTTCTTAGCATTAAATTATCAATTCAGGTTCGTATACTTGTGAAGCACACTTGCACAATATATGCTAGGAAATTAACTTTTAATTTCAAAAGGAAAATCTAATCTTTTGAAAGAAATTGCAAGAATAAAATCCTAATCATGAAGATATCTAACATGAGCACACACACTTCCTAGGAAAGCAAGACACAAACTTCAATAAGATTTAATCTATGGAAAGCAATTAAAATTAATCTAGGAAATCACTCAAAAATTAATCTATGAAAGCATGTAAATATAATCTATAAAAGCATGTAAACTTAATATATGAAAGCATGAAAACTTATTCTATGAAATCATGGAATATTAATCTATGAAAGCATGTAAACTTAACTCAGAAAACACTTGAAATCTATTTCTATGAAAGCTCAATTGACAATTATATTCTAGAAAGCAATAAAAACTTTGTTTCTAAGGAAGTAAATGATTTCTAGGTTAAGGAAAACAAAGGAAACTTATTCTATGACAATAATAAAATTATATTATGAGAAATTGAATTGAAATTGCATCTATCTATGAGATTAAAGAAAATTAAGATTTCTGGTGTGCGTGTTCAAAGTTTAGAATCATTCATGTTTGAGACTACTTAAATGCAAAGATAAAAGACTTAAATCAAGAAGCAACTAATAAATGTTTTTGTTGTTTTTGGAGGTTTATTCAAGTGCTTGATATGTAAAATAATAAGAATGAAATGAGCATAAAAGAGAATCTAAATATAGTGTGTACAAAACAGAGCATCTAAACAAAAGACTTGAAAGAAATCTTGCATAGTTGAGCATGAATGAAACTAATCTAATTTGTAGAATTGAAACATAAAAATACACTTGTATTCATGAAGAGGACCTTGTGAAGTGTGCGAGAGGTGGAAAGTTCAGGGAACTATTTATCAAAAACCAGATCTCATCATGAATTCATAACCATATCAAAGGATTGTATTAACTGAACAATGCATGAAATTCAACAATATTCATAACATCTAGCATATGCATATCCAATCTTCATCATTCAAAACTTAACACCCCTTTGAATGGAGAATTCACTCCTATTTTACAAAATCTAAGACAACTAGTTAATAAATGTTGATCCACAAATCTATCCTAAATCTATATATCTCTCCTAGACCCACAAATATATCTTCTATTGTAGATCTTCCCAACAATGGTTAGTGAACGAGGTGGCTCTTACTGCACCATCAAATGAAAATTTCCAAGAAATAAATGAAATCAAACTAAAAAAAACTCAAAAGTAAAAACTCAAAAGCATCACCAAGCTTGGTTTTATTTCTTTATTCTATCCTACTCTACTTTGAAAAAGAAAAAAACTTTTTTCAAGTATAGAAATACTTTCAATGGAGCCATGTGTGTAATAGGATGATAAATAAACTCATATGCATGTTTTAAATATATGCTTTGATATATACCAGAATATGAGATACCGATTTCTTTGATTGAGATGATTTCAAGAACTGTTGAAGAATAGAGTGACGTTCCAACTTAGTGATTGTCTTGAACCAAATTTCAATATAGCTACAATGCCCTCAGTTCACTTGCTCATCTAGATAATTTTGTATGTCTTCTTACGCAATGCCGTTCACATCTTCTACTATGGGATGGTTGATCTCTTGGATGCATAAAGGATTTGATGATAGACATAATAGAAATTCCTAAATCCCAGGTTCTAATGGTTTCTCTCCATTAAATTTGGTCCATGATTCTTTAGTCTCATATGAATATTCTTCTTTTGCATGTTTCTCATGGAATTTTTTCTCTTATGTCTCTTCCCAGAGTGTAGAATGTTCCTAACCGCTGTTATAATTTATTGGTCCTAAGATGTGGAGATGTTTCTAGCTATTGCTAAGATTTGAGAGATTTCTTGGAGTAGCATTCTTCTTTACTTAACAAATTCTTGAACATGCTTGAATTCTTCTTGTTGGTTGATAATCTCTATCTAGCACATGGATTAGTACCCAGGGGCTCTTACAGTAACCAAAATTGGTTGAAATTCATGCATCCTAAATGAATTTTAATATGAAGTTTTAACTATGCATATAAAAATGAATGAAACTAAAATGAGATGTAATTGAAACAACTTTGATTAGGAAGAACCCCACAATCGTCATGCGCAGGTTATTACCTCTCGTCTTACCGATCCTCATAAATAGAGCTGTGTAAAATAAAGGACATTCTAAATTGAAAGCTAATGCATATGCATACTTCCCCATCAACGATGACAAAAATGTTTGGTAATTTAATTGTGAGTTAAATTACTTAGCATTAAATTATCAATCTAGGTTTGTATACTTGTGAAGTACACTACACTATATGTGCTAGGAAATCAACTTTCAATTTTAATTCTAAAAGAAGAATTCTAATTTATCAATAGAAAGAAATGAATGGTAAACCTATGCAAATGAATCAAAAGAATGCGATGGAGTGAAAATGAAATCTTAATATAAAAATAAATTGAATTTTAAAGACTACAAATGCAAGGAAAATCTATGAGATGAAATCTAGTCAAAGCACACACACATACTTAATTTTGATGAAAGCAATGAAATGGCTATTCTTGAAGGCAGTAAAAGCAAAGACAATTATTCTAATCTAGTGAAAGCAAGGACAATCTACTCTGATGGATTTTTAATCTAATGAAATCAAATAAACTTATGCTAATTAAATCAGTAAATTTAATCTAATGAAAGCATTTGAACTTAATCTATCAAAGCATGAAATCTTAATCTATGAAAACATTTGAAATTTAGTCTATGAAAGCATGGAAATCTTTAATCTAGAAAGGCGAGTAAATATAATCTATGAAATCTTGTAAATTTAATATATGAAAATGATATAATTAACTATGAAAGCATTGAAGATTGTAAAGCAATTCATAAATTCAGTGTGTGTTCAAATCTTAGAGTTCATTCATAAATTAAAACCATGATATTCCTATGAATGCAAATGAAATGAGTGCGCAAAGAAGGAGCTAAAGAAGTAAATATTTTTGGTATTTTAAATGTAATTCAAGCACTTGATCTGCAAAAGAACATAAATGAAATGAGCATAAAATAACGTAAAGACAATGTGTAGAAAGAGAAGCATCTAATCAAAAGACTTGAAATAAACCTTGTAGAAAATGAACATAAAAGAAACTAATCCATCTTGCAAAAATGAAACATTAAAATACATTCATACTCATCAGGGAGCCCTCTTGAAGCACACAAGAGGTGGAAAGTTCAGGAAAATATTGATCAAACACTAGATCTCATCATGAAGGCATAACCATATCAAATGATTGTATTAACTAAACAGTGTGCGAACTTCAATAATATTCATAACATCAAGCATAATCATAACTTTAGAATTAAAAACTTAAGACCTTAGAATGGAGAAGACACTCTTATTTATACAAAAACTAAGATAACTAATAAATAGATGTATTCCAAAAATATCTCCTAGATCCACAAATATATCATGTGGTTACAACCATGTGTTAACATCTAGCAAGTAACATATCTTCATATCCTCTCACAAATCTCTAAAATATTGATAGGAGACACTTATGAAAACTTCCATGATTCTTCTCCATGAAATGTGTTTGATCAATGATCTCAAATCTTCAAGAGTTTGAAGAGGAAATTCGAATTTGAGACTTAGAGGCCAAATATGACTTTTCTGGAATCTTCAAATATGCCTACAAACATCACAAAACTCATCCAACTTTTAGATATAAGTGAATACATGTTATTTTTCTAATATTTAACCATAAATTCACTCAAAATACTAAAATAAATGCTTTGGAAAATAATAAGTATAAACCCATATATGATCATGAAAATGGTATTAGAGTAAGGTGATGGGGCTACATAATATAATAAATACTGAAATAAAGTGAAAGAAAAGCGAGTGAAAAAGGATGAAAATTTGGAGACTCAACACATATCTTGGTGTTCATTGTGCTTTTTGAGTGATTGAATTTAGTTGTTCTTGCATTTTATCTATTGCATGGATAAACAAGCTGACAATAATAACAAATTGAGAATCTAAAAGAAAACAACCATTCATAACATATATTGTTGGATTATTTAATAGATATGTTGTGATGAACTATCTAGTGGAATATCCATGGCAGTTTATAAGTCACTCGGAAGTGAAGTCAGACAAGGAGTGACTACATCTGACTTTGGCATGGGAAAATTTGTTTCTAGATCCAGATTTTTATTTGAACACTTCCTATTAAGCTTGAATTCCTATCTTTTTGAATTTGTCGATACCCAAAATTTCTTTCAGGTGTTCAAGACTCTCTTTTGCTAATGACTTTGTGAAGAAATTTGTAGATTATCAAACCTGTAAAATTCAAGGTGTTAGGGTCCTAGGGTCTAGGGATCAAATGTCTTTGCCTCTTTTTATTCATTTTGGGATTTTGTATGTCAATTTAGCCTATGAACCATTGTTGTCATAGTCTAAAGCATCATTGTCTAAGGTCACTGCAATTTTTCATGTCATAGAAGGTCCTTAAATACAAAATCAAATTTGAGAGAGTCTAAGTCCATGAGAGGGTCATAAGGTCATTTTTTCATGTAGATTCATTGAGGGTTCAAGGGGTTTTATTTCATGGGGTTTCCATTTATCATCAGTCAAAACCATAACAATCAAGTTTCATTTGTTAAAGTTTTATAGGTCTGTTAGTGGTGTCCATCATGTCCCCATTCCACCATTCATAATTCATCACTCACAGTTCACCATTTATAATTCATAATTCCCTTTCATATACTCTTTCCATATACCCCTTCCATTCATAACTCACCTTCATAGACTCCCTTCATTTACATTTACCATCATATACACCCCCCCACCTCAAATCACCTCTCATCATCATTGCCATTACCACCCCTTGAATCCACAACTCATTATCATCATTCATAATTCATAATTATTACAACCCTTTACCCAAATTTTACACCCATGACCAAACAAAGCACAAGGTGTGTTAGTGCCTAGATTTACCTTAGGCTGAGGAAGGTAGGATCCAGGGCCAACATCAAACCACACTTAACCTGGTAGTTAGCCCTACCAGGTCGGGAGAGGGCTCTCTCTGGGTCAATCTCAGTAAATTATGATTGATAAAGGCTTGAGATGACAGATATAATTACTGATCTTAGGCTAGGTATAAGTGCAAAGAGTTTGATTGAATAAAATGATGTTTTTGTTGGCTCTAATGGAAAGTAAGATTTTGGGTGCGGGGAAAGAGGCTCAGTCTTGCAGAGATCTCAATGGGGCAAGGTAGGCAATTGTTTTTGGCACTTCAATTTGAATGATATAGAAGGATTAGACAGGTGAGGAGCTGAAGAGGGCAAGAAAACTCATGGATCCTCTCCAAATAGCTGAAAACATCAAAGACTAAAGCAAACCTCAAGTAGAGCACTGCAATTTCAATGGATTCTACTTACACTCTTGTTTGATTTAGCTAAGAAGAAATAAGAGAGATAATGGCATACAATCACATAAATAAATTCACAATTACAAAAGAAAGCACTGTACCAAGACAAATTTCCACATGGATCCCAAAGAGTGCTGCAAATCCTGGTCTCAATTCCTTAGCCAAAATGCTGATATGAGTGTACAATGAAGCTCAAGGCTTTCTCAAAAGTCCAACCATGCTAATGACTGAAAAACCACAAAATATAGACAAACCATAACTCATCCTAGCCTCTAGGGGTCGAGCTCACATGTTTAGGAGCTGTTTCAACTAATTCTAAACTGAGAACTAGAAATCAGGCAACAGAACAACATGCCTCTAGAAACAAGGGAACTGATTCATTCAGTTTCAAACAACTTTTAAACTGATGAATCTACCTCCATAAGTGAAAATTTGACATATTTACATCATGATCCATCAATGTACATTAAATTACATCACAAATTTTCCATTAAGAAAGTGAAAAAGTCAAACTGGCCAAAGCTGGGTGAAAAACAGAGTAATACTTGGTCAAACTGGCAAAATTTCCTCTATGTGTCGCGCTTGATTCTCTATGCGTAGCGCCTGTTTGGACCCACTTTTGAAGGCCTTACCGGTGTCCAAATTTGCTCCAAGTGTGCTTGTTGGAAATGTTTTCCTGTCTACTTTCCAACCCAAGTGGAATTTTCCAATTTGGCCTCTATTTTCCCCTCCAAAATTCAGTTCTCCCAACACTGCTTCTTGTGTGTCAAAATAGGGGCAGTGAGGTCATTTTTTGAGTGTTTTTGACCTTTTTTAGGGCTCAAAACCTGTCCAAATTTCTTGGCCATTGATAGAAAAGCATATTTTTTCATGCCAAATCCAAAAATGCTGAGTTTTTGTGATTTAGAGGCTCCTAGCAAAAGCGAGCGCCACGTGGCGTGGCACATAGGGCAGAAAATTCTGTTTTTTGTGCCAAAAATGAAAAAAATGAAAAAAATGCCCCAAATTTTTTGAAATTTGGGCCAAGTCTTCTTCATCAAGTGCTGTGATGGGCCAAGGAAGCCTCAGCCAAGATCTGAAGTTTATCTTGCGCTTTTTGCCTCCTCGATCTCTTCTTCAACTTTGCCTTCAAGCTCCTGATTCTAGCTTGGCACACCTTGTTTCTCGCCAAGTAATGATGGGCCATGTGCCTCAACATAGTTTTCGCGTTGTTGGCCTTCTCTAGCATCCTTTCCCAAGTGCAAGTTTGTCCTCTCAAGCCAAGATTCATGATCAGCTTGAATTTCTTGCTCAAGTGTGGTCAATTTGATTTTCCTCCTCTTGGCAGCTTGCCGGTTTTGCCTTCATGTTTTTGAGCACCATGGATGAGTGGGACTGATGAGGGGAGGGTTTGATGCTAGCTGTAGGGTTTTAGGGAATGAAAGGGTTTAGGGGATGATATTTAGGGTTTGGGATGGCAATTAGGGTTTGGGGATTTGTAGTTAGGATTTGGGAAAATGGGAATTGGGGATAGGGATGACTGAATATGGGAGTTAGGGAATGGGTGGATAAGCTGAGAAAATGAATGGAGGAGTGAAAAAATGAGGGAGTGGTAGAACAAACTTGGCAGCAAAATGACAAGTACAAACCCTAGGCAATGGCTTTTGAGAAATTGCAAGGTATTAGGGTTTGAATTTTCTTTTACACAACCACCATAAACTTTAAGAAAAACTCCTTTACTAGCAAGGAAAAGATCTTGACTTACTTGCACACTAGAAGAGTTGAGTGATTTTGGCAATTTGAGGGAGTTTTTGAGAGAATCGGGCTTAACAGCTCTATGTGCCGCGCCTCAAACCCAACGCTCCGCGCCTGATCTATGTGCCGCGCCAGTGTATTTTTTGCAATGTAGAGGGCAGCCCAATGCGCCACACCAGTGTATTTTTTGCACTCTGGAGGGCAGCCCAATGCGCCGCGCCAGTGTATTTTTTGCACTGTGGAGGGCAGCCCAATGCGCCGCGCCAGTGACCCAATGCGTAGTGATTTTTGCAGGAGACTTTTGGAGGCCTTCCCGGTGTCCAAATTGGGTACGGGATAGCTCTTTGGAAATATTATTGAGTCTACTTTCCAACCCAACTAGAATTTTTCAATTTGGAGTTCATTTTCCTTGTCAAAAATCAAATCTCCCAAGACTGGTCAAAATGTGCCAAATGAGGCTGCCTCAAGGTAGAGTGCTGTTGCAGTCAACTTTTGAAGGTCTTCCTCAACTCCAAATTGAGCTCATGATAGCTCATTGGAAATCAATTTGTGTCTAGTTATCATTTCACTCATCAAGCAAGTCATTTGGCCAACCAAGCTAGGATAAAACTAGATTTTCCCAAGGTCACTTTAGAGGTGTATCAATTCTCCCGAGGCAATTGTATTTTTGACATTTCTCTAAAACCATGACACTTGTGTAAAAAGTGAAGGAGTTTTTTCTTCCTTGGCCTATTTTGGACAAAAACCTCTCTCAGTTTTGCCAAATTCATCTTTTCTTGCTCAGAAACATCATTGAAGTAAAACCTATCCTGATGTGAGGAATAGGGGATTTGTGGAAATGAAGCGAAATGAAGGGGATAAGGGGCTTCTAAATTCTTGATAAAATTTTGGGAAGTAGGGAGGGATGTTAGGAAGCATGGAAAGTGGAATTTTAGAGATTGAGTGAGGGGAAGAGGTCCAAAAGCGTTGAACACATGCCCAACCTAGAAAATTGTCAAGTTGTAGCAAGAAACTAGGGTTTGTGGAAAAATGAGGAATTTGGGGGATCTCAATGATGGGAAGTGTTTAATAAGGTGCATTAAGGATAGGGGAAGGTGTATGAACATCAGGATACAAGTTTTACTGATTATTTGACCATCCAAGAGAAATTACCTTCAAAACCTTAGGAGAGGGAAATGAACCTTGCCTAGGCACAACTGAAGCATGAACAAGGTGTAAAATGACCCAGTGGAACTTGACATGATGATTACAACCCTCTGAATGATAGTACATTCAGCTGAATAGTGACATGGGCTAACATTTGGACAACTTTGAAAGGAGTGAAAGCAAACCCTAGAACTAATACCTAGTGACCAAATTTTGTTTGAAGACTCACTGAAATGACAAAATTTGACCTTGAAACCTTAAAATCGCTTTGTAAGAGCATGTTTGATCACTGGAGGAAGGCTGCAAAGACTGACACTAACAAGGTGCACATTTTTAAATTTCTTTTCATACTACCCTCATTCTTTCTCCACTCTACAGTTCACGCCCTTCTCTAAAAAAAATTGACAGTTACACAGCACAAGGCCGAGAGCAGTCTGATAGGGGTTCGAAGACAATTTATTTTTTCAACTGTGGGGAAATTTCTATGCAACAACTGCACAAGTTCTGGAGCTACACAGTCATTGTGAAACTGCTGTGCAACTGCCTCTAGCTCCTTGCAGATGTCTCCCACCACTTCAAATTAGGTTCTCTTATTGTTTGAGGTAGGAGATATCCCTTTCCAGCCACAATTTTCCTTTAAAAAAAAGTTAGACATCAATTGATAAAGTTTGTATGCGTTGCTGCACAATCGCTACACAAACCCTGCCTACAGTTTGGTCTGAGTTTGGGATAGTTTTAAATGCTTAGGGTTTGCGTGTCATTTATATGAGTCAAGGTGTGTTGATCCATAAGATTGGCAGTTGAATTTTATGATTTTCTTCCATACACATCGTATACACTGCATGGTAAAAAGGGTTGTCAGAGCACCAACAACAAAGCCATTTAACTCTTGTGAAAAAACCTATCAGTCACCTCTTTGCATTGCAATATTAGTTTGTCCATTGTGCTGTCAGTTGACCTTTCCTCCACATAATTGTTGTGCCACAAAGACATATTCAAAGGACTGCGCTGTCATTTTTATAACCATATGGAAAGTTGAGGGAGAAAAACCAAAGAAAAGGGAGGGGAGGTAGTTCATGTTGAGCCTAGGAGTTTGGAAATGGTGAACTCTGACCCTACAATCAAAGTGGCATTCGAAAGGACAAGGTGCATATCCTTTTGTGAGAAATTCCAGACACATGGCCATCATTTTCAACTTGCAAGCATGTTTGCCCTGAACTTCAAAGGTGATAAGGTCAAAATTGGTGATCTGGAGTTTACAGTGTCTGAGGAAACCATTTCTCAAGCTACATAAATTCCTTTATAGGGTGAGAGTTGGTTCAAAGGGAAGGAATTACATGCCTCACACTTTAAAGAGTTTATAAAGCCTCAGTTTAAAAACAAATACGACAACAAATTTCCAAGGAGCTATCTATTGAGCCATTACAATCAATTTTTGAAGGTTATAAACATATATTTTACATGTGAAGGCCACTTCAGCAAGGTGTATCCGTACTACATTAGATTGCTTATGCATTTCACTGGTAAAAGGAGCTTGAATTTACCCTATTACCTATTTAAAAGCCTAGGCAAGATGGAAGAAAGGGTTCATTCAAAAGGAGACAAACACTTGCCTAGTCTATTTCATTTTGCACTGATCAAACTATTGGTTTTGCATGAGTTAAAGAAAAGAAAGATGTCTTGGGATAGTTTCTTATCAACTTCATGTATGCTGGATCTTGCAGACATACCTCCAATGGAAGCACATGAAGAATAGCCTAAATCTAAAGAGACAAAGGCATATAAAGCTAAAGTGATAGTGGAAGAGGTAGAGGTACCTAAAGCTACAAAGATAGTTAAGAAAACAAGGAGGGATAAGAGAGCAACAAGCAAAGGGATAGTTAAGAAAACAAGGAGGGATAAGAGAGCAACAAGCAAAGGGAAAAGCAAGATACCAGTGGAAGAAGCACAATTTATACATAGGCCAAGGACTAGATTGAGGACTACATTTTCTACAAAGCAGTTGATTGAGGAGCCAACTCCTCAATTTGATATCTTAGAGGATATGCTAGAACAAGGTGTAGGGGATGAACAAGATGTTCAAATGGAGGACAAAGATCTTGAACTCACAAAATTGCAGGACAACCTTGCCAAATCCCATCTTAAAATTACTTATTTGCAGAAAGAAAACAGAGAGCTTAGGCACACAATAGAAAAAGTAGCCTAACAAAAAGAAAGTGACATGTCCAAGAAGCCTCCTAGACCCACAACTCAGGAAAAAGGAAAACAGGTAATTGATGTGGAGGAGGTAAGAGAACCCAGTGTGCAACTAAGGAAGCCTATGACAAGGTCAACAACTAAATGGAAAGAGCAGATGAAAGAAACCTTTCAAACAATAGAGAATCTAGAATTTGATGAATGGAAGGAGTATCAGAGTTGTTTGAGGAGATTGAGGTCTTCCAAAGGCAAGTTGATCAGATAATAGAGAATACTGAAATCTACAAGAGGGCCATCAATGATACCATCTCAGAAGCTGATGTTTGGGTTGTAGAAGCTTTGGATGTAGTTGACGAAGCCAAAGTATTCATGAAATGGACTCTTCCCCTACGCAAACAACTAAATAATTATTACATGAGAAATTTGATTTTGAGGAAAAGATTGAGGGTGATGAAGCAGAAACTGGAAAAGGCTAGGAGACAACTCAAGAAGGTCAAACAATCAAAACAACCACCTAGTGACCTGCCTATAGTAGTACAACCAACTAAGGAAGTCAAAACAACCTCCAGTAAAGAGACCAAACCATCATCCAACAGGAAGAGGAGGAGGTGACTAGGTTCCTTGACTGAAATTTCTCATTTTTGATCATATACTCTATTACATTTTGCTGAAGGTCAACATCTGTGTAGCTGAGGGCTCATTTTGCAATCACAAGAGGTCATTTTTTTTGAAAACTGTGAAAGATTTTAAAGTTTTGATGCATTTTGGGAGTTATAAGGTGTTTGTGATGAATTGTTGGACATTGCATTGTTTCAGAGCGGGAAATGACAATCAAACCCAAAAATTTGAAATTTTGCTGTGCAACTACTGCGCAAGTGGTGACTGGGCATTTATGAGGTATGCACATGTGGGAAGGAACATTTGGTGGGTCATATCCTAAATCATCGGGATCATCATCATACCCATCAACTCAGTTTCAGTCGGTACAACCTGTGACTATGTTGAGCTGGAGTCTACTGTGTAACTCATCACTCAACTGTTTTATTTTTCAGTTATTTTTGGACCTTTTATATTGTTATACTAGTGATTAGGATAGGGATGAAATAGGTAGATAAGATAAGGTTGTTTTTCTTAAAAATAATGTTGCAGTTTTTATCTTAGCCTTATCCTAGTTTCAACTTTAAGACTTGATGTTTCTAAGTTGAGTTGTTTCGATCCTCTTAGTGGATGAAAGATACATTGTATCTAGTTTATGATTTTTCATTCTGCCTAAATGTATTTAAACTGAACAAGACATGAAAAGAGGGTTTAGATTTGGGGAGAAGCCCATGTATGTGTTTTGTTTTTCTGAAATAAAATTATCAGTGCAGAGAATTTACCACTTGACCAGAGATTCTTGTGGTATGGATTTCAAGTTCCGTGACTCTTCTTATGTGCATGTTAGTCTCTATGTCTTTGTTAAATTTTCACTTTTAAATTGGCTCTAAAATAATTTTTAGAATTCATCTATGTTGATGCTCTGAATGATTGTTCTCCTTTCTAAACTATGATGGAATTCACCCTTAGTTAGGTGCTCCTTTATGGTATTCTTCTTGATATTTGATCATAAGATATATGTTGCAGAATTCATTTCATGCTCTGTTACATGTGATTGGATATCTTTGTGTATTTTCAAGTTACTTTCAAAACTCACCCACTATGTTATGAATTGAGATAATACCCACCTTGCCTCTATTTTTCATAAGTGTCTCATGTAAGATTTGATAATTTTTTGTAAAAATAAAAATCATGGACCGATGCCCAATGGCCCTCCCTCTCAAGTCTATCAACCATCATCATTAAGTCCTTTTTTACCTTTACAAATCCTGCCTTTGTCAGATGTCCTTAAGCATTATTGTTTATACAATGTGACTTTATTTCAAGTGAGGGAGCCCCCTCTAATTGGAAAATGCCAGTTTTCTAGCCAAAAGAGGTTTGTGGTTACCCCTATAAACATTTTCTCAGCCTATATGTTCAATTATAGGGTGCTAACGTAAGGTATATTTCACTATTCTTAATGAGTTCCCTTATGAAACAATATCATGTATTGATGTGCTTGCTCCTTTTGTAAGAAACATGATTTTTATGATCTTAATGCTGAATTATTGTTATAGTGAATCTTTCTTTCTCCTTCTTGCTATGGTGTCACATTTGACATTATTCTTCCTGTCCATACTGCTTGGATTTTTTTGATATTACTTCTACATATATTTCTTTTTTGTTAACAATGGGATATTTTGGGATGCCAATGACACCACTCCAAAATCAAAATGAAATATATAGCATGTCCATTTTGTCATCAATGCTTGTTTGTGTAGCCAACCAATTTAAAATCATCTAATGTTGAAAACAAATTCCCATAATTCCTTCTTCCACTAACATAACTTAAAATTATTTTCACTATTTTCAAATGTAAGTTCTTTGGTGTTTCCATGAACCTTGAAATCAAACTAATTACATAAATAATGCTATTCCTTATTTCTGTTAAATACATCAAGATGTTCTCTATTATTTTGTATAAAGTTGGATTTTTGCTCAATTTCAATGATGTTTCCATAGGTGTAGTTTTTGGCTTTCAATTCAACATACTAATCCTCTTCAAAACATCATTTTCATATTTTTTTTTGACAAATGAAAAATCCTTCATTTGTTTGACTTAATTCTAGTATACCTATAAAATATTTTAGACTCATAGCATACACAACTTTAGTCCTTTCTATCTAATGCATCATTATGCTCACTAGTCTTTTGTATAAAGTTGGATCTATACTCAATTTCAATCATGTTGCCATAGGTATAGGTGTTGGTTTTCAATTCAACATACTAAGCCTCTTCAAAACATCATTCACATATTTTTCTCAACAAATGAAAATTCCTTCATTTGTTTGACTTACTTCTAGTATACCCTTAAATATTCCATTAAGCCTAGGTAATCTCAAAATCTTTCTTCATCACTAATTAAAAGAAATAAATTGAAAAATTTCTTATAAATATTAAATCATCAACATATACGAATACAATTAATATCTCACCTTAATCATTTAACCCAATATAGAGAGTTGAATTACTCATGCATTTACTAACACAATTGTTCAAAAAGTATAAATCAATCTGATTGTGACCGTACATTTTTTTATTCAATCTATAGATTCACGTTCATAACCCAAAATTTGATAAGTTGGTGGCTATTGGACATAAAATTATTTCTACGATATCCCATTCAAGAATTCTAATTGGACGTCAATATAATAAACTTTCTACTTCTAATAAGATGATATTGCTAGTATTGATATCGTTGTATCTACTCTAGGTACTAGAGGAAAAGTCTCATTATAATCGATTCCATGTTGTTGTGAAAAGCCCTTTACAACTAGTCTTGATTTATGCTTCATAATTTCCATTAACATGGAGCTTTCTCTTATAGACCCACCTTACACTAAGTTCATTTTTCCTTCTAGAAGCTTCACTAATTGCCAAGTTTGATTTTTCTCTAGTGTTTTAATTTCTTCTTCCATGTCTTTTTGCCAACGATATTCTCAAATTTTTCTTCAAGGCATAGAATATCAAGAATAGAAAATAATGCAAAATAAAAAATCAAATCGTCATCATGACTAGATCTTGAGTTACCTCATATACTTCACTTAGATTTCTTGTTCTCTTGGAGTTTCATCTAACCTTGAGCTATCAGTAACATAATATCAAGGTGTTGAATAATATTTAGACACAAACTGAGGTGTCAGATTGCCATACTTTGTGAACTGAAACTATTGTTGGAAGGAGTTCTCATTGGAGTCAGATCTTCACATAAATTTCTCATCTCAATGTAACAACCCCTTGCTAAAAGTTCATGTAATAAATTTAATAAAGGAAAAATACAACCACGGTTAAGGAACACGTATTCCAAGCCAAATGTTGGGCAATACATCCTAGTGTGGGTGTTCATTTGGTTTATTATGGCTAAGGAAATTGGCAAAGGCAATGACAAAGGCTTTGGAAATGAAAAATGGAATTAATTGGCATTTATTTATGAAAATAAAGGAAAATAGGAGAAAAGGAAGGTGAAAGGTCACAGGTTGCACGTGAGGAGGAAAATGAAGGAAAATAATGGAAAATAAATAAAATAGAGGCCTCATTTATAAAAAGGTTTTTGAGGATCAATTGGAAAGATTTTGCTCAACTTTGGAGAAAGGAACGGAAAAGCAAGAAAAGGAAGGACAAGGAAAGGAAAGGAAAGCAAATATCCAACTAGGAGAAGCAGGATAAAGAAACTTCAGCAAGAATACTTGCAGGTAACATATTAGATGTGTGATTTCCTAAATGGTTTTGACATGCATGGCTTTGCATGTTGGTATATGGTTCTCTTGTTGTCAATGGCATCATTTTTCTGGGTTATGACAGTGGTTTTCAGCCTTGCCTTGCCTTATTCCGAATAACCATGGTGTGATGGGATTTTTTCTCAGTTTTGAGCTTTGGAATTGCTGGATGGTTTCGGAATCCAGAGCGGAGGTGGTCTTAGGAAAACTCCCAAAGGTCTAGGAATCCCTTGACCGATTTTGGCAGGATACACGATAAAACCTGAGGGTGGTATCTCAGTTTAGGGCCTAGGAATCGCTTGACCAGTTTTTGCGTGATACACAGTGAAGATTGAGAGATAAGGAGATGAAAAATTCCTCAAGGATAGTGATGGAGTCCAGAGACATTCAAGCTTGGTTTGGTTTTGTGATCTCGGTGCCGGTTTTGGTGAGATCACGGTTTGGTGAGGGTGGAGGTGGTTTAAACTTTGGATTCCCTTGGTTGTTTTTGGATTGGTTTATCCATGAGATCCTAGATTCATGCTTGGAATATGACACGAGAGTGACTGGCAAAAAGAAATATTTGTTTTAGCCATGTCTATGATCGGGTGGTACGTGGAAGTCTCGAACCTAGTCAACTCTTGCCTATGTTTAATAAAAGCTAAGTTCTCTTGCTTTTGTAGTTGTTATTATGTGGCCTTAGTAGATGTTATCTCATTGTTATGTAGATGGTTTAATGCTGGTTATATGACTGGTTATAGTCATGGTTATTTCATGTATTTATTTGTAACTGAAAGGGTAATGGATGCAAGACCTAATTGACGTCAAAACAATTAGGGAAGAGGGTGGTGATCTTTCTTGTCAAGTCTCATACGAGTTATCAATCATTCATGCTCTGTCTTGTATTCATGTCATGTAGATTGCATTGATGCCAAGTGTTTGATAGAATGTCAATCCTAGTTGGGGATGGTCAGGCCTAGTTCTAGAGTCAGTTTTTGATTTGTAAGTCTTGTCACTATGTAAATTATGGATTCTAAAAGATACAAGGGTTTCTGTGAAGTGACTTGGATTCTGGGCTTGAAAAGCAGTACAAATCCTGAAGTCATAGGCACGTGTTTAAGGATAAAAGTCCCCATACACATGCAGCCCTTGCTGTACGAGTGTCTGGAGCCTCCCAAATGCACTCCTGTCCATATCAAGGGAGACTCTAGGGGTTTAATGATATAAAAATTAGTGGGACCCATGGACTGGTCAGAAGAATGACTAGGATACATTATGGGAGTCTCGTAGCATGTGTAGAAGGTCTGGTATGGTGTGTTTCCATCGATTCCACTTCCTTGACTGACACATAGGGAGTCAAATCATGTCATAGTAATTTTTCAACACGTGTTTACCCCAGTTGGCCAGTTACTTGGGTAGATTTGGGAGGAGGGCATTACAAAGTGGTATCAGAACATGGTTCAACCCTTGGACTGTATGGGTGGAATGTGTTTGTCATGCATGCATGTAGGTTGTATATGTTCTTGATGTGTATGCATGGTGGTGGTCTTTGTTGTCATTCTGTCGCCAAGTGGAAGTTGATGATGTTGTTGTTGGGATGTGTTAGTCATGAATGAATGTTGGTTGTATATGAATTTGTTATGCATGTTAGTGTCTATATGTTGTTATGCATGCATTATTATGGGCATGGTTGTTGTGCCTGAGGTCGTTGTAGGCATTTCAGGTATGAGCTTCATTATGTCGTCTAGTTGATTTATCTAACATGGTACATTTATAGTTTGTTTGAATGTTTGATTATGTCGTATATTTTGTGTTTGAGTATTGGTGTCTATTATGACATCTATCAGTTGTTGAATGTTTGATTAATCGCTTGATATGAGTATGTGTCTATAAGATTGCATCAAGAAATGATCTTGTTTAAGATGATGGTACTAACACATATGTGTTGAAATAATTGGCATGTACTTGAGTGTAAGTAGGTGATAGTTGTAGCATAATGTCTAATGACTATGAGTTGACTATGGATTATGATATGATTGTTAGTCTTGGTAAAGGTTGATTTCAAATTGATAGATATACCTACCTTAATATTTGGAACATGTGGTTGACATGTGTGAGCAGTTGCAGGGTAATGTGCTTAGCATTAATATGACAAGGTAAGGTAACTAGTATGTTGTTATGTTTACTTATGCACTGACAATTATGTGTTTATGGAAATATGATGTAGGGGATTGCATGGAAAAATAGATTTCCATGGAATCTTAAAGAAGGCCCGGGTTGAGATTTCACTTGGAGGAACTGGGAACCATAGGGATGGAGTCATGGTGTCTATTGATTTTGGTATTTTGTGAATTGTTGAGCTTGATTTTTTTTTTTTTTTTCTATGTCTGGTGTAAGGCCTTACCACTTTGTTATGGTGTTGTGTTGTTATTGGTTTTCATGGTCTTCTTCTTGTTTTTTTCTTGTGCTTTCCTTTTAAGTTTTGAGTCTTAGGAATTGGTTGGGAAAGAGGAAAGTTAATGGAGTTCGGGGAGAGTTGTGTGGTACCCAACAAGTGATGTAAGACCTAGATAAATCTCAGTGCATGTATAAGGGAAGCTGAAGGAAAGCGTATGACATCTAGTTGGATTGGTTGGGTCCATTGAGGTAAATGGACGATGATAGGACAATCATGAGAAAGGTAACATAAAGGGTAAAGTAAATGGATTTGAGGTTTCATATGCCTTGGCTATGTTGGGAACTATTGTTCTCAATATTGTGCATGTTGTGCATGAATAAAGGAAGTTCTCTTAACCTTGGCCTTATGATATCTAGTAATTATGTTGTGATCATGATTGCTTTATGCTAATGTTTATATGCATATATGTATGTATGTATGTTGTTATCTGATAGGGTCATTAGGGATCATGATTGTTTTATGTTGATGTTTATATGTATACATGTATGTATGTATGTCGTTGTCTAACAGGGTCACCAAGGATCATTCTTGTGGAGGAATGATTGCTTATGCAGGTGAATGGCATGAAGAGGTTCCTGGTTTATGAGGAATCAAGTGGGAAGAGTAGTCATGACAAATATATGAGGTCAGTATCATGTGGATATGAATTGATATTGTATGCTTGTATTATGCCTATGTTTATGTTATGACAGGTACACTGAAGGATACATCAGTGAAATGAAAAAATGTGCTTTGCAAAGAGACACTGGAAGCAAGGTTGCTTGGTAGAGACAATGTGGTTTTAGATGTGCAGTGCTATTTTTGTGTATATGTTGTGCATGTTGTATATTCAGTGATTGTACCTATGGTGATGTGTAATGTTGTATATGTAGTATTGTGTACATATGATGTTGTATGCATGTTGTATATATGGTGTTGTGTGTATATTACATATGCAGTGCTGGGTATAGATGATGTTATGTACATGTTGTATATGAAATACTATGTACATATGGTGTTCTATGTATGATTACACATGTGGTGTTGTGTGCACGTGGTGATGTATACATGTTGTTCATGTGGTGTTCTGTGCATGTCATGCGTGTGGCACTGTGCACCTGTGGTGTCGTGTACCTGTTGTGCATGTGGTGCTGTGTACATGTCGTTTTGTGTGCACATTGTACAGGTGGTGCGATGTACATGTGGCATTGTGTACACATTGTGCGGGTGGTGCCGTGTACATGTGATGTTGTGTACATGTTGTGCAGGTGGTGCAGTGTACAAGTGGTACTTTGTACATGTTGTGCATATGGTACTAGTGTACATGTGGTATTGTGTGCATGTCATACATGTTGTGTTGCGAGCATGCAGTACTACGTATGTTCATTATGTAATCTTGGCATCGTGACATGTGTATTCATTTTTTTTACTATGTGTATGTATGTGTATTGTGTTGTACACCGAATGTAGGGGTATGTATTGTGTTGTGATGTATATCAGGTGTAGGTGTATGCATGTATTTCATGGCATTGTATGTCGTGCATGGTTATATGTGTGTGATTTATACTATGTGTATGTGTACATGGTTGAGGAGAAGGAACTAGGTGTTTTTCGGGTGTGACAACCGATCTGGTGTGTGTATGAAATAAAGAAAAAGGTAGAAGCTAAGGATTGATTAGAGGATAAGTATCAATATTTTATTTTAATTTTATTATGCATGTGATTTATGATTCTAGTCTATGATGGTTACATGTGATCTGTGATTTTGGTTTATGATGATTGCATATGATTCATGATTTTGATCTATGATGGTTGTGTTTTGAGCTAACCTGATGTGATATTTTTATACATGTTGATTTGGTCAAATATGTTAGTTTGACTTGTTGTGACAGGAAGTAAACAAGATTGCAAGTGTACCTTATTGACGAGCTACCAATGAGGTATGATGTGAATTTATTTCAATTTATTTTAAACCTAATGGAAATTATGTGCTTGGTACAGGAATGCATGAACATGCCCAGTTGGGTGGTTGAAATTCACTGCAATAATTAGCAACAACAAAAGGAATTTGAAAATGCAACAGTATGTTGGTAAAGCACTTTAGAAGCAGGGCCATTGTGGGACATTGGTATCCAGTAGTGTCCATTGATTTCCATGAGCATGCTATGACTGACATGATGGTTTGAGGCAGATATATGCCTTGGCTTTTGTATCTTTTGATGTGAGGAAGCCTTTCCAAGGGATGGATTTCCCGTGATAGGGGATGTGGGGGAGCTTGGAAGGTGAGTGATTGCATGGAAGGGGTGACCAGATTGCCCGAGGGACTGTGTAGCAGAGAAGGGAAGGCCGGGGATGGATTTGTTTTGGTCACTAGCATTTACAGATGGAATTAGATGCACATTGGTAGTGTGCCCTAGAACAATGAGTCGATAACTGTTTGCTGAGAGGAATAGTGGCACAGGATTGTAACACTGGACATTGGATGCAACTTGAATTTAGTAGTGGATTCTAGACTTCCTGGAAAAGAAGTGAATGCTGACATTAATTTTGAGGGTGAAGGTGTAAGCCTATGGATTCCCTTGTTGATTGATAAAGACATCGTATCATTTTATTTGTTGGTTTAGAAAATGTGCATATGTGTAGATGTGGTTATTTTAAATACTGTAATGAGTTGTGTTATAAAACTCTAGTAAATGATATTTTGTAATGTTGTCATGATGTTTTTCTTTTGAGTAGGTCATTCATTGTAAATATTGCAACGAGCTAAGCTATAAAGCTCCATGGGTAGTATGTTTTCTTTTCAAAAGTTTTGCTTAAGTCTTGGTGTGGTTTAACACTGAGTGATCCAAGAGGATCTCGTCAGATCAATTGCACAGGTCATCGTCAGTGTTCAATGTCGTCGTCAACATTCAGTTCAGTGTCGTCAATTTCAATAATGTAGTTTATGGTTCAGGTTGTTCAGGTGATGTTAATGGTTTTCATGGTGATGGTTTTGTACTTGGTTGTCGACATGTGGTTGTCATCAGTTTCGCCAGGATTTGGTCGTCGACATGTGTTTGTCATTCACCTCGCAGGATTTGGGTTTTCTCGTCCACTCGCAGGTTGATCATCGACATGGGTGTGTCATTCGTTGCAGGGGTTTGATATGGGTTATCGTCGTATGATTGGGTGAATGTCACATTGTGACAATTGTTGTAAAAAGGGTTTGTTCTTAGATCTAAAGATATAAATACCTACACCTAAACCATAACACTTTGACCCTAGCCTATCAAATTCATGCATCAAAATACATTATGCCTATGCTAAAGTCTAACCCTAAGCGCTAGACCTAAATCTATGTGTTAAACCTAACACATAAACCATAAACCTATGCTCTTTACCCTCTTGGTCTATGTTAAAACACATAAAACATTACAAATTCATACCCACAGTCCTAACCGTGGAGTCTAACCGCGTCAGAGACCGCAGGCATAGACAACAGCATGTGAACAGGCAGTGGTAAGGCGGAGGTTACCAGTAACTGCGCTCTCAAAACTGCGTCGGAACTACGAGGGGTTAAGGTTCATGTGAGAAGATATGTGTTAACCGCAATAAGCCTTCACCACGCGGAGAGTTAATCGGGGACTGTGACATGTGAACAAGGCCGGAGGTTATATCACCACATCGGAACTGCCAGGGTAAGCCGTGATGGTTGGAGAAATGTGGGCACATGCAAACTGTCAGAGCGATGGTAGCTAGAACCGCCGAGGGAAGATCGCAGAGGTGGAAGTTGGTGGTTAGGCCACTACCTATTCACATGGCTGGCCAACCTCCTCTGCTCGGTCAGCAAGCTGTCAGCGGGTCTTGTTAATAAACTATGGTATTTTGAGTTTCGTAATTTAAATGTGTGCTATTTTAATACAAAGACCTTGTAACCAACACCTAAGGTGTCCAACCATGACAAGATCGAACCAATTCAAACCCTATTTTGAGATGTTTCACTCCTAAAACCAACATGAAGGAGTTAGAGTGCACCTGGTGGGTTTAAAAGTAGGTTTTTCTCATTGAAGTGGGAGGAGAGTGGTTCTAGATTTTGTATGCAGGTTCTGGAGGTCATAGTAGTTTTTGTTTTCAGTGTAACAGGAGCATCCAGAGTCGTAATTGGGAATCGTGATAGGCGTTGGAAAGCTGGTTCAGAGAGAAATCTTATGACAGTGATCAAAAGTGCCTGTGTGCACATTCAGTCTGGCCAATTCTCTGTGTAATCGACCTCCTTGGTTTTCAATCCTAATAAAGCGGTCGCCCATCTTGAAAGCGGACCCGGAGACGTAGTCCATCAGGGATGAACTCCGTAATCAATATTTCTGTCTGGTATCACTATGTATTTGTTGTTTTCATTACTGTTTTACATCTTACTTATGTTTTATTAGCTATTTTAAAGTCTTTCTTCTCAAGCAGTTCTCTCGATTTCCGCACTTTCAGTTAACAATCAAATCATTAATGGCTAATAAATTCTACATCAGTTTTAACTTATGATCATTTCAAATATATAATTTGGTATCAGAGCATGTTGCGTTTGTAGAATTTTCCATTGAATGTTAACCAAGTCAAAGTCGCAACATGGAGAAGGAATCCTTGAGAAAATTTATCCAGATAGTGGAAAGCGACAAGTCGTTCATAAGTCAACCATGACAAGATCTGATGCAGGTGAAAACATTGAAACTACTATGAGTGATGAACGGTTTCAACAAGAATTCTTGACTATGCAACAAATGTTGAGAGAACTGTACGAAGACAAGAAGGTGAGAGATGCAAATTCTTCTTCAAATACATCGAAGAAGGACAAAGGTAAAGGAAAGGCTGATAAACCACCTTCACCTCCATCATCTCCATCATCCCTTCTTCTTCTTCTTCTTCTTCTTCCAGTGCAGAATCTGAAACATATAAGAAACCTATGGAAACATCTCTTTTGAAACTTGATGTAAAATTTGAGTTACCTATTTATGATGGCGAAATGAATCTTGAAAAGATAGATAACTGGATTAAGCAGTTAGAAGTGTATTGTTGCATTTAGAACATTTCTGATGATAAAACAAAAATTTAGTTAGCTACACTTAGAATGGGGGGAACAACTTTAATCTAGTGGGAAAGTAAAACTCAAATAGATGTAAAGTGAAAAGGAAAAGTCATCTCTTCATGGTATAAGTTTTTAAAAGCTCTTAGGAAACAATTATATCCTTTAGGATACATGCAACAAGTTGTTATTGATTGTCAGCATCTGAGGCAAGGTAAAGGGCAGGGTGTTCAGGAGTTTACTCAGGAATTCAGAAAGAAATCATTGGTGCTTAGTATTTCATTGGATACATGTGAAACTTTATTAAAATACATTGACAGTTTACAGTCATATTTGCAGCATACATTATTGATGTTTAATCCTGACGATTTTGATGAAGTGTGTGTTCAGGCCATACATATTGAATCAGGTGGAAGACCATTCAAGTTTTCATCACAGTCATCCAAAGAGTTGGAAATCAAAGATTCCAATGACAATAAGGCGAAGAATAATTCGAAGAGAAAGAAATCAACGATAGCTCAGAAGGAAAGACGTACTTGTTCTCATTGCCAAAGAATTGGTCATGATGAATCTAAGTGTTGGAAAATTCATCTAGAACTTAAGCCCAAAAGGTTCCTTAAGGAGAAGGATGAAAAGAAGGCCATTGCAGCAGTCTAGTAAGATCTAGGTTCAGATTCAGGTGATGAAAGTAGGATAACTGCTATGGTTACCATAGGTAAAACTTCTGACATTGATTCAAGTTCGAAAACTATTGCATCTTCATCAAACATAAATCCTTCAAATGAGGATAAAAGAGTTGAATTGTTTAACATAAGGATAACTTCTAAGCACACAAATATAGATACAATGTTTGATAGTGGATCATAGGCCAATCTAATATCTGAATATCTAGTTAAGAGTTTGGGTTTGGAAACATGGACTCATCCAAGACCTTACCCATTAGGATGGCTAAATAAATCAACTCAAATAAAAGTCACCAAATAGTGTCGATTAAGATTTTCCATTACAACTAATTACATTGATGAAGTGGAATTAAATGTGGTTCCAGTAGACATATATGGAGTTGTCTTAGGAAGTCCTTATCTTTATGATTGTGATGCAGTATTTTACAGGAGAGAGCATAAATATCACCTTAAGAAAGATGGGGTTGAATTTATTGTTAGGGCACATCAAAATAAAAATCACTTGAACATTGTTGCTAATAGGATAAAGCGATTAATAAGTTCAAATAAAAGATTTGTAATCATGTGTGTAAAGGAACAACATAAGAATCGACAAGATGTTTGTTCAAGTTATGAGTCTGAGCTTAAAGATAGTTTGATAAAAAAGGTAAAAATATTCTAGTTCTATGTAAAGCCAAACATCTTACTCATAAGCAGGGAATACAACATGAATTACAGTTTGTGCCTAAAGATCTTCTTCCTAATGTCAGAATGAATCAATTTAGTTCAAGTTTGGAAATTAACAGTTACAGGGATACATATCAGTATTGGGGAAAGTCAGTATTCAATTTCTCTTATATTGTGTCACCAATTCATGTTTCAAACAGTTTGGAAACCTCTTTTCAAGTGGAGAGGAAGCCTATTTGTTTTCATATCAAAACCTTTTCTAAAGCAGTGTCAAAGTATCTAAGGGAAACTTATGCATCAGGGGAAAGTGCTAATCAATGGAAACATCATTTAATGAATAAGGGAAAAGTGATTCAAACAAATCAACAACTAATTCAATACTTTCAAAGACAAACTAAGTTGCAGCAATTTTCACCTTACAGTTTGATGGGTTTATGGCAACAAGTTCACTTAGTAATCAGGAAGCAGGAAAGTATGTCAAGTCAAGTAGCTAGTTTGATGTCAAGAATATCTTTGATTGTCTTTGTTATTCCACAAAATAGATTGTTAATACATGTCAATGGTATTGAACAAAATTTAGTAGAGATTGTTTTCAAAGATGATTATGAATCACTAACTCATGGTTCTTCATGGAAATAAATCAATTTCCATGTTCATAATAGGTTGTTTGACCATCGTTGCAAGTTGTTCATACTGCAGATGGATGGAACAGGTCACCGAATCAAAATGTGCCATGGTCAGCATCATCAGGGTCATCACTTGCAGGTGATTGATCGAATGTATTGGTACATCATTAGGGCAAGGTGGAAAGTGAGGGAGCTCTACCCTCATCAACTATTTGTTTAGTCAAACTTTTGTGGTCCAAAAGCTTTCAAGTGGAGAGGATTGATCCAGGAGGATCTCGTTAGATCAGTTGCATAGGTCATCGTCAGTGTTCAGTGTCGTCGTCAGCATTCAGTTCAGTGTCGTCAATTTCAACAATGTTGTTTATGATTTAGGTTGTTCAGGTGATGTTAATGGTTTTCATGGTGATGGTTTTGTACGTGGTGTTACACGACATTTTGTCATTGTCCCTGTACTCCCTGATCCTTGAGCCTGGAGGACCTCTACAGTGAACCCCACATGCTTTGCCTTCATGAAGAAACTCCCATTGTGTCCCTTTCATGAGAAGATCATTTCCCTTTTGCACCATCTCCCCTGAAACTTCTGTTTTTCCCAGTTTACAAGACCGATGCTAATGGCCTTTGTCTTCCCTGCACCGATGTGTAGAGATTAGCACTACTCCTCGCGTCGATCGGAGTGACTGAGCTGTGTTTCAGTTGCGCCGATCCTGTTATGGAAAGTTTTTTAAATTAGAGCCGAAGCTTCCGGCTCTAGAAGCTCCGTAATGGAAGTCTAGTAATGGTTTGGCCGGATGGGGTTGAGGATGACAGTTTGGGATCCTTTCCCCTATAATTATGGAACTACCTCAAGGGATAAGACCTTCTCCCATGAGAAGAGGATCCATTTCCCATCCATATTTCCTATATAAACCTCCCTTCTTCCCAAGCACAAGCTACTCCTAGTGTTAGTTTTTGGTTGTTGATGCCATTTTGGTTAGGAGTAGACAAGCAAGCTATTACTAGTTGTAGCTATCTAGTTATGTGAGGGAGAAGTGTGATTTGGTTTGGAGTGAAGCCTAAAGGGAAGAGCCTTAAAACTATTATTGATTGAGGTCATCATGGAATGCTAGAAGAAGTGTGTGGGAACCTGGTCTTATCAGAGGAAGACTGCAACATCAAAACGAATGGTTGTAATCCCTCTTTGATATTAATATATGCAACTATCGATTGATTTCCTACATGTTTTGTAATATTACATATTCATGGCTTAATGTTTCTTGACTTGTTAAGTAGGTTGAATTGCAATTTTTGTATTATTACGTTTGTTGTCTGTTGTTGTTTATTTGTTTCAGGAGCTTAAAGAAGGAAGCAAGAGATTGCTGGAGCGAGCAAGCGAGGACATCATCAAACAGGATAAGCGACCGAGAGGTAGGCCCTCCTGATTGATTCTAACCTAAGGAAATATTCCATAGAATGTATCTATTGTGGCTAGACCCATTATCAGGCTAGAGGAATTCGTTCGTGTTCGCACTTATAATTTTACTACACCACAAATTGGCGACTCCACTGGGGATCCCAATCCTTTTATTTGTCTTGGATTTCATGAAAACTTTTCTAGTTTCACGTTTTCCCTTTGGTTCTATTTCTTTTCTCCTACTTACTAGTCTGAGTCTAAAATTCATAGTAGTAGATCTGGTCCCTGTTTCAATTTTTTTTTTTTTTTCTCCTTAACTCCCTTGATCAACATGCTTAATCCACTGACAGTCGCGCTGATCAGCACGATATGCCGAGGAAAAGTCATGCTGACCAGCCTCTGGCGCTTGTTTTCAGTTAGGAAGTCACGCCGATGCCTGTAAGTGAATATTAGGGTTTGTCCCCAATCTTGGCCAGTGTGTTTTTCTCTCATGATTTCGACCCTGTAAGCCTTTTAGACTATCTTCTCCCTGACTAGAGAGCTTCATTTAGCTTGGTTTATGTGCTTGCTTGGTTTACTCCACCCTCTGATGTGTTAAGTCTGGCCCTATGTGAAGTTATTTTTTATTTTTCTTTGAATCCCTCGATTAGCGCTATTTTTGGCCAAACAGCCACGTCGATCAGGCCATCAGTGCTAGTTGTAGCACTAGTCAGTCATACTGGTCGTGCCGATCGGCGCTACTTTTGGCCCAAAAGTCGCTCTGGTCTCTGAGTTAAGAAAAAATTACAATTCTCCCATTCTAGTGCCAGTGTGTCTTGACCCTCAGACTCTCTTCTTCCTCCCAAAAGTCACTAGGATGCTTTGTTTTCAATTGAATGAGTGAAAGAGTCTTGTTTGTTCTCTTATTTCGAGTGTCTCTTTTCTCTTTCCAAGCATAGATTACATTGCTTGGTTTCTCGATTGAAGCATTTATGTGTTTGGTTTGTTCGATTCAGGGAAGAAGTTGCTTTTAGTTTCATTTATCATGCTTTGGTTTTGATTGATGCTTGTTTGTTCGGAATTGTGAAAATTTTCATTTAAAGTGCTTTATGTGAAAGATTCATTTTGCATTTTATGAAAAGGAGAACATCATTCTAGTTTACTTAAGCGAAAATATTGCATTAGTAGTGTTATTGAGAATCTAGAATTTCATCATCATATGCATTGGAAATGAAATGAAAATTTTTATGTTGTTATAGGAAGATTAAGTGCATTTAGGGGATTTATTAATGAAAGATTTCATTCTTTGATTGTTGCATTGATTTTGTGTTCCTTATCTCATAATTAGTGTTAACTTTCATCGAAGACAAAGATCTCTTTTCTCATATAGCTGCATGTAGAAGTTTTGTCAGATGACAGCAGTAGGACCTTGTAATTGAAACCTAATTCAAGATCAACCGTTAAAATTTGTTGAATTAACCTAAGGAAGCATTGAAACTTAACGATCATATCTAGAAGGTCTAGGCTAGAGATATGTTTCGGCATCTTTAAACCTAGCAGTTTTTGTTAGCTTTAGCATTAGACAACGGTAGTACGGATTTGTGCTCCCCGTACCATCGAGTATATAACAGGAGACCCCTCTAGCCTGCAATCCTTTATCCATAGGAAGCTGAGTCTGCTGCCTTGTAAACGTGATACACCGAATACAGCATTCAGGGAGATTGCCTTCTCGTACTTCTCAGTTTGTCGGGAGGTATTCTGCAGTTCACGGTTACCTGGTAATCCTTTTTACCTAGATCATCTAGGGATGTCATTTTTTATCTTTACTAACTCTTTAAGTTTTAAAATATCACCCAAGCACTTGTCCTTTTGAGCTCGTTTCAAATCGAAAGTGATAGAGTCACCTTTCACCCTTTTCTCGACTCTTAAAACAAGAAAAGGCAAAGTTTTGTTTTAGTTTCTTAAAATTAACTACCCACGAAATATTCCTGGTTAAATTTATCTTCCTTAGTAATTCTTTAGGGTCGTTTCCAATGGCAACATTTCCAGAGTCCACTAGTCAAGGGTTCCCCTCAGATGGGAATCCTGGTCCTTTTCCGTCTTTTGGAAATGTTGGTGCTCCTTATATGGCAACGTTGTCCCTCCCTAGGTTAACCATTGGTTTACCTGTCTAGTTATTTTCGACCTTGGTGGTCCCGAGTGTCCCGACTCCTGTGCAAACGTCTCCTTCATTTGAATCACATCACATTGATTCTAAAGTTGACCTCTCACCTTCTTCCCCTATTTATTCACCTTCCTCTTCTACTTCGCCTGGTGAAAGTTTCAAATCTAGTAACCAGGAGGCTAAGAAGAAGAAGAAAAAGACGAAGAAGAAGAATTCAGATAAGCGAGAGGCCAACCATGTAGGTTTTAACCCCGTAAAGAAAATACCTGCATACGAATTCTAAAACACAGAAAATAAATAATGCGAGAGCATAACACCTAAAACACATATACACAAAGATTTTCCCCTGGATCCTAAAACCGGGTCTACCAGCTTGATTTTTCATTATGTTCCTTTCAATGTTATAATAGATATTTATACATGCCGAAGCATCCAATACCATGGACCGAAAACCATCGCGTCCAATACCATGGACAGAAAACCATCGCATCCAAAAAACATGTGCGAAAATCATGCACAAAACCATAGGTGGGTCTGCCCAACCTAACATAGGGTCCAAAACCAAAATTTTTTGGGGTGCTGCCCTGGACCCCATAAAGTGGGGTTATGGGTACACCTCAAACCCCCTGTTAACTACGTGGAAAGAATATAACACAACCCAACATTCTCCCACTTGTTGTTTTCTTTCCACAGGGGGCCACAAGAGAGCTTAGTCATTTTTCCAGCCCTGAAATGCCCATTGTCTCTCTACACCAGGAGAACTTCTCAAAGCTCACAGATTTTTTCAATGCATTTGAAGTATTCTTCAAAGTGTCCACCTTTACCAACAACACCATTTTGTCTTCTATCATATCCCTCACAAAGTGATACTGAACATCAATGTGCTTTGTATTTGAATGATATGCGGGGTTCTCTGCCAAGAAAATTGCACTTTGGCTGTCACAGTCTATCCTTATAGCTTCGCGTACTAACCCCATACTTGAACACAATCTCTGCAACCAAACTGTTTCCTTGCTTGCATGAGTGGTTGCCATGTATTCTGCCTCTGTAGTTAATAGTGCCACTACAGATTGTTTCTTACTCATCCAATTGACTGCACCTCCAAATAGGTTAAACACATACCCACTTGTATATTTTCTATGATCTAGATCTCCAGCCCAGTTTGCATCAACAAGACCATGAATATCCAACACTCTATCCAATCTTGGTATTCCTTGGTAGCACAAAACATAATCACTAGTGCCACGCAAATACCTGAAAACCCGCTTCACTGTTGTCCAATGCTCTTTTCCTGGTTTTGACATAAACCTGCTCAATACTCCCACTGCATGTGCAATGTCTGGTCTAGTACAGACCATTGCATACATCAAGCTACCGACTGCACTTGCATATGGAACACAACACATGTCCTTTTCCTCTTCTTGTGTCTTGGGACACCGTTCAGCAGATAACCTCACACCTATAGGAATAGGAACCTTCATCAGTTTACTATCCTGCATATTAAACCTCTGCAATATTGTCTCGACATACTTCCTCTGGTTTAACCAGAGCTTCCTCTTTGCCTGATCTCTTTTAATTTCCATGCCCAAAATATAGTTTGCAGCACTAGGATCTTTCATGTCGAATTTGGAGGACAATTGGGTCTTAAAATCCTGGATAACTTCTTTGTCATTTCCAACCAACAACATATCATCTACATACAAGACCAGATAAATAACACGGTCACCAATTAATTTAAAATACATACAGTGATATGCTTTGCTTCTAGTGAAGCCAAGTCCCCGTATAAACGTATCAAATTTCTGATACCACATCCTTGGTGACTGTTTTAACCCATACAGAGACTTCTTTAACTTACATACCAGTTCTTTCTTACCCTACACCGCAAAGCCTTCAGGTTTCTTCATGTAGATCTCCTCTTCCAGATCCCCGTGAAGAAATGTTGTCTGCACATCCATCTGTTCTACCTCAAATCCAAAAGCAGCAGCAACAGATAAAAGTAATCTAATAGAAGTTACCTTGGCAACAGGAGAAAAAATATCACCAAAATCAATTCCCGGCACCTGGGAATAACCTTTTGCTACCAACCGAGCTTTGTATTTCTCCACTTTTCCTTCTGCATTTGTCTTCCTTTAGAACACCCATTTGCTGCCAATGAGTTTCCTTCCAGCCGGCAACTCCACCAGATCCCAAGCCTCATTTTTGTGCAAAGATGCCATTTCATCAACCATGGCCTCTTTCTAGAGTTTTCCATCCTCTGAATCCACTGCTTCCTTCACAGTTCTGGGATCATCATCAGTAACAGACAAAGCAAAATTTGAACAGAAAGTAGATGGACTATACCTTTCTGGCTTCCTTCTTTCTTGAACTGATCTTCTCACAGCCGGAGTTTGTGGCTCTTCATCTTCTGATTCCTCCTCTACTGTAGAGTCTGATTCTTCCTCCTTTAGCTCAAACTCTATCTTCTCAGGTTCCTTTGGTTGGACTTCATGTTTAATAACATCTTTCACCTCTCTGAACACCACATCTCGGTTGTACATAACCTTCCTTGTTACTGGGTTCCAAAGATTATAACCCTTTCAACCATCCTTATACCCAATAAAGATGCACTTTTCAGATTTACCATCCAACTTGGTTCATTTCTCCTTTGGAACATGTACATATGCATCACATCCAAATACCCTCAGTCCATACCTCTTGTGGATTCTTATCCTCCAACACTGATGAAGGTGACCTGTTGACCAGGTAACATGTAGTATCCACCACCTCTGCCTAGAATTCTTGTCCTAACCCAGCACCACTGAGCATACTTCTTGCCCTTTCCATCAACGTCTTATTCATTCTTTCTGCAACTCCATTTTGCTGAGGTGTATATGGAGTAGTCTTCTGTCGTGCTATACCACACTTCTTACAAAATTCTTCAAATTCCTTGCTGCAAAACTCTCCACCATTATCTATCCTCAACACCTTTATCTTCTTCTCTGTTTGATTTTCCACGAGAGCCTTAAATTCTTTAAACCTGTCAAAGACTTCAAATTTCTTCTTAAGGAAATATATCCATGTATTCCTTGAGAAGTCATCTATAAATGATACATAGTACACATACTTACCCAGTGATGGAACCTTCACAGGTCCAAACACATCACTGTGCACAAGCTCTAATATATGTTTCGCCCTCTTACCACCAGAGGGGAAACTCACCTGATTCTGCTTCCCGTATACACAATTTTCACAGAAATCAAAATCCAGAGAGCTATTACTCATACCTTCTACCGTACCTTTACCATGAAGTATTCGAAGGCCCTTCTCTCCAATATGTCCAAGCCTTTGATGCCACAACATGGTCTTCTCTCCAGAGACCACCAGATTTTCTGCTCCACTTTCAGGAACCACGGAACTGTTGCACCCATCAACAACAGTGCTACCTTGCAGCTTGTACAGAGTTCCAATCTGAACTCCCCGCATCAATGCCAGTGCTCCCCGAATCATCTTGCATGTATCCTTCTCAAACACTGTTTTTACACCTGCATTATCCAGCTTACTAACAGAAATCAGATTTCTGGCTAATGCAGTCCAATATGTAGAACACCCAAAAGTGTTCTAACCCTTCCACCTTGCAGCTTCAACATTACTTTTCCACGAACAATGATTCTAGCCTTCCTGTCATCCCCCAAGAAGACATCACCACCATCATATTTCTCATACCGATAGAACCACTCTCTACGGGGAGTGAAGTGAAAGGATGCACCTGAGTCAATCAACCATGCCTCATGATCTACATGTGTACTTGAAGAAGCCAAGTATACATCCCCACCTTCATCTAAGGTGGTTTTCGCCTCTGCAGAAGGAGCCTCATCAGATCCCTTTCCTTTGTCATGAGCTTTAGATTTACAGTCCCTTTTGAAGTGGCCTTCCTTTCCGCATTTCCAGCACACCACCTTTACAGGTTTTCCTGGAGATTTAGATCTCCCACTCGATGACTTATTTTTGTTTCTGTTCTGGGACCGTCCTTGTACAGACAAGGCATCACAATTTTGGCTCTCCATATTTTTCTGTCTCATCTCCTCCGTCAGCAAGGCTGAGACTATTTCATCAAACTGCAAGTCAGTTGCATTGCTACCTATTGCAGTAACCAGACTATCCCACGAATCCGGTAGAGAACACAACAAACTGATGCACTTATATTCATCTGAAATTTTAATATCAACAGATGCTAAATGACTTACCACAGTATTAAATGCATTCATATGCTCTGTCACTGAGTCTCCATCTTTCATCCTCAGGTTATACAACTTTTTCCGCAGGAACAGTTTATTCACTAGAGACTTAGATTGGTACAAAGTCCCTAACTTGTCCCACAAAGCCTTCGCTGTAGCTTCCCCTGATACATTCAGCAATACTGAATCTGAGACACAATCGTATTGTGCTCTTTGCCTTCCGATCCAACTTCTTCCATTCTTCATCGGACACTCTCGTTGGTTTAGTACCTGGATCTACCGCAATCCATTGATCTTTATCCACCAACAGATCCTCCATTTTGAGTTTCCACAACTCAAAACTCTGACCATTAAATTTCTCGATCTCTATCTTTCCACTGCTTGCCATCTTCTTTCACCATTAGAATCGATCTCACAGATCTCCCACTGAATAGGGTCTACCACAGGCCCGAGCGAAACCCCTTAGCAACAAAGGCGTCCCCTTGAAGCCAAATCTGCTCTGATACCAAATGTAGGTTTTAACCCCATACAGAAATTACCTGCACACGAATTCTAAAACACAGAAAATAAATAATGTGAGAGCATAACACATAAAACACATATACACAGAGATTTTCCCCTGGATCCCAAAACCGGGACTACCAGCTTGATTTTTCATTATGTTCATTTCAATGTTATAATACATATTTATACATGCCGAAGCATCCAATACCATGGACCGAAAACCATTGCGTCCAATACCATGGACCGAAAACCATCATGTCCAAAAAACATGTGCGAAAATCATGCACAAAACCATAGGCAGGTCCACCCAACCTAACACAGGGTCCAAAACCAAAATTTTCTGGGGCGCTGCCCCGGACCCCATAAAGTGGGGTTACGGGTACACCTCAAACCCCCTGTTAACTACGTGGAAAGAATATAACACAACCCAACAAACCATGCAGCTATTGCTCCCAATGCAATTTCCGTCGACAAACCTTCTGATCCTTCGTAGAAGGTAAAATTCCCTTGCAGTCTGTGTAAGGGTGACCATCTCCTTCGAGACTGTCCTGGCATTCCCAGAGTCTTAGAGGTATGGTCTCAAAACCTGAACCAACCATCCCCGTCAACCTCTGGAGATCATGTCGATGTTACACCCTCAACTAATGATGGTAAGAAGAAGGGAAAGATTAGATTCCCCTGTAGGTTATGTGAAGGAAAGCATCTTCTTCACCTTCGTCCTCTTATGGATAACGCTTCCAAATTTTTGGAAAACCTTGCATCTCCTCAACCCAAACTTCCTGTTGGTTATCAGAAGCTTTCTTCTGACCATCTCCTGGTTGGTAAAGAGATTGATTTGGGTTCATCTCTTAGTTGTCCTACTCTTCCTGAGCAAGACTCTCTTGTGTCTGTTCCCGACCAACCATTGGTTGAAAAGAGTGTCAACTTGGTTCCGCCACCAGTTGCTCACTCTGTTCCGGAAGAAAGTGGTGATCATACTGCCCATGTTCTTCTTGTTTCCTTAGATTCTCATGACTCGAAGAGTGACCCTCCTGTCCTGATTGTTTAGGAGAGTCCTTCTCCTATTCCTGTACAACATAGGGCCAATCATATGATTCCCCCACCAAGTAGTTCTGTCGTCTCTTTCGATTAGGGTCCATTGACTGCTTTCCGCCTCCCATCTTATGTGCCTTTCCAGATCACAATACAACCCTATAATATGGTCATACATGACACTATATTAGATGAATGCGTGTCTGTTAGCATCATGTCTTCTACTACTTGGCAAGCTTTGGGTTCCCCACAACTTGTGCCTGTCACCCAAAATCTATTGGCTTTCAACGGATGAACCAATGAACCTTTAGGGATCCTTCCGAAGTTCCCTACTACTTTGGGAGGAAATACCATCTGTATAGACATGATGGTAGTCCAAGGTCCTTTAGATTTCAATCTTCTCCTTGTACGCAACTATGTTTATGTCTTGGGAGCTCTTGTTTCTTTGCTTGGTTTGTTTTCCGCATGAAGGGAGAATAGTGACTATTGATCAACTATCATTCATTGGTCACCGGGTGCCTCCTATCCAACCATCTTCCCCTATGGGTCCTTGTTTGCAAGCAGTACCTTCCCCACCACAAGTCAATTATGTGGCTACCCATTCTGTCTCCGCATTTGCTGATGATCACACAGATGGTATAGTACATTATGTGTTGGGGGCACTGGAACCCGATCTGTCTTTGGTAACAAATGACATGTATTCCTCCCAGAGTGTGGTTCTTCCATCTAATGAAGACCTCTTGGGAGCCATGTTCTCATATGGTCCATAATCAGATCATGAGGATAGTTCCTGGTCTTGTGTCAACCTCGTTAAAAAATGAAACACGGGATGTGAGCATAGTTCTTTGTCTTGTGTCAAGCTCGTTAAAAAATGAAACTAGGGTCCCGAGGATAGTTTGTTCCTGTGTCAACCTCGTTAAAAAATAAAACAAGGGGTGAGCATATTTCTTTTTCTTGTGTCAAGCTTGTTAAAAAATGAAACAAGGGTCTGAGGATAGTTATTTTACTGTGTCAAACTCGTTAAAAAATGAAGCAACTCCCTTTTTCAAATTGAGTCTTTGATTAAGATCTCGTAAAATCCCAGTCGAGTCTTTCCAAGATCTCGAAAGTGAACCTTCATTCCATCCATCTAGTTGATTGAAATGAAGCTTGGGGGGCATATACCTCGATTGAGTCATTATGCTGGGGGCAAGCAAACTTTTTCAAGCATAGTTTTTCATTTCAAGCTTGTGTAAACATGAAATCAAATCCAAGAAGAGTTCTCCATAATCAGCTGATTTCTGTTAGATGAGCCTTGGTTGTTTCATTCCATCGCCACCATCTCTTTGGCCGATCATACACTTTCACTTGGTTGTTTTTCCTTTCTTGAGGGACCGCAACAATGAGTGGTTTTATTAGATATCCTCTTGACCATTACATGTTTTGAGCAGTTCCTCCATTACCAGAACTATTTGATACTCTTTATACCACTCGTTCCTCCAGGACGAGTCACCTTTAAGCTCTTTTCTAACTCGTAAAAAATGAAAATATCGTCGAATTTTTCTCCCTTTTTGAATCGTTAAAGAGAATAAAAACGGGGGGTCCGCTTTTAGCTCTTTTCTGACCCTTTAAAAGCGAAAATATGGCCGATCCCTTGTCGTTTCGAAATTGTTAACGGATGCAAAACGTCGTGTGCCCAGTATAAGTTTACCCATTTTTCAGGCTCAGAGGCACTATTTAAGAAAAAGGTACTCCTTAACTGAAATGGTCAAGTGGTTCTCTTAAGTATTGTTTTCTACCTTTTTGGGCTCGAGAGCCACAAATGTACGAAAATGGACGATGCAGAGTTTTCTTTTACATGTCTTTTTCAAACTCTTTAAACATGAAAAATATATCGAGTTACACCTTTGTCGGACTCCTTAAACTATTAAACGACATCGGATTCGTCATCATGATGAACATGAGGTTCTCCTTCCTAGGGCTCGTTAAACTTACTAGGTCAGATTCGTCTGAAGGATGAACTTACAGTGCAAGCATATGCTATCCCCTTTAAGCTTGCGATTAAAAAATAATTGGGGTACCTGCCACAAATGGTGTGGGAAAATTTTGAAATCTATCGGTCGTGTCGGCAGCTCACTCTTGAACATGACACTCTTTGCTTCGTGTCGGGTTGGGACATCATCCTTTGTATCGTTGACCTTCCTTGGTTTGGGCCATTCATTTTTTCCTTCCATCTGATCTTTGCCACATCATCATGACCACCGATCCTATGGATCCAAAAGCTGCCAAAATTCCAGTTGTGTCGCCGATATGTTCAAGAGTTGTCCTTTTGTAGTTACACTTACCACTGATTCTCTGTATCATCCAAAATCATTTTGCATCCTCTCGTATCATGTCAATGATGTGGGATTCATTATGGACCTCCTTTGACACGGTCACTTTCCATCGACTTCAACTCATTATCTGGGAAGTTGACCCAGAGACTCCCTTCCAGTACCTTAGAGCTTGCATGCCCTAATGGAAAGTTCTTCACACTCAATGACAAGTTCACATAATTGGCTTTCGATTGAGTGATTTTGCGAATGTTTGACTTCAGTTCCTATATTCACATTTTGTGAATTGTGTTGATAGTACCTTGACGACCATTGTCATTATTGGTGGTTTCTCTCGCACTTGTTCACATTTTACATCATTGACTGGTAATCAAGAGACTTTCTAGCATGTTTGACGTCAACACATATATTCACATGCTAGGATCTGTACTTTGATTGGGTCGTGTTGGAGTGCAAGACCCTGAACTAAGATCACAAAATTCCAGGTTGCAAAGTGATGTGACATGGTGATGATGATATGCATGTCTCTTTCAAATGGCTGGCTGCAACCATACCATGAGTTATCATATGTGATCCTTCTCATTATTGGATGGCTGCAACCATACCTTGGTTTCATTATGATCCTCTTTGAAGGATCGCTGCGCCTATACCTGGATCCATCTACATGATCATTCTCTGGATGGTTGCGTCCATGCCATGATTCATGTATCATTTGACAGACATCTCAGTCTATGTACATGTATCTGTACTTTCTTGCAAATTTTCTTACGACAGATCTGTTCCCCGCACTCATTTATAAAGCATTTTGTCACTCTCCCTGTACTCCCCGTTCCTTGAGCCTGCAGGACCTCTACAACGAACCCCACATGCTTTGCCTTCATGAACCAACTCCCATTGTGTCCCTCTTCATGAGAAAATCATTTCCCTTTTGCACCATCTCCCCTGAAACTTCTGTTTTGCCCAGTTTACAAGACCGACGCTAATGGCCTTTTTCTTCCCCGTGTCGAGATGCAGAGATTAGCACTACTCCTTGCACTGAATGGAGCGATTGAGCTGTGTTTCAGTGGCGCCAGTCCTGTTATGGAATTTTTTTTAATTAGAGCCGAAGATTCCAGCTCTAGAAGCTTCGTAATAGAAGTCTGGTAAATGGTTTGGCCGGATGGGGTCGAAGATGGTAGTTTGGGTTCCTTTCTCCTATAATGATGGAACTAACTCAAGGGATAAGACCTTCTCCCATGAGAAGAGGATCCATTTCCCATCCATATTTCCTATATAAAACTCCCTTCTTCCCAAGCACAAGCTAGTCCTGGCGTTAGTTTTTGGTTGAGTGTTGATGCTATTTTGGTTAGGAGTAGACAAGCAAGTTATTAATAGTTGTAGCTATCTAGTTGTGTGAGGGAGAAGTGTGATTTGGTTTGGAGTGAAGCCTAAAGGGAAGAACCTTAAAAATATTGTTGATTGAGGCCATCATGGAATGCTAGTAGAAGTGTGTGGGAACCTGGTCTTATTAGAGGAAGACTGCAACGTCAAGACGAATGGTTGTAATCTCTATTTGATATTAATATATGAAACTATCGATTGATTTGCTACATGTTTTGTAATATTACATATTCATGGCTTAATGTTTCTTGACTTGTTAAGTAGGTTGAATTGCAATTTGTATATTATTATGTTTGTTGTCTATTGTTGTTTACTTGTTTCAAGAGCTTGAAGAAGGAAGTGAGAGATTGCTAGAGTGAGAAAGCGAGGACATCATCAAGTAGGATAAGCAACCAAGAGGTTGGCCCTATTGATTGATTATAACCTAAGGAAATCTTCCATAAAATGTATCTGTTGTGGCTAGACCCATTATCGGGCTAGAGGAATTCGTTCATGTCCGCACTTATAATTTTACTTCACCAAACCTAGCTGTCGACCTGTGGTTGTCGTTAGTTTCGCCAGGATTTGGTCATCGACATGTGTTTTTCATTCGCCTCGCAGGATTTTTGTTTTCTTGTCCACTCACAGGTTGATGATCGACATGGGTGTGTTTTCCATTGCAGGGGTTCGATATGGGTTGTTGTCGTATGACTGGGTGAATGTCACATTGTGACAATTGTTGTAAAAAGGGTTTGTTCTTAGATCTAAAGATCTAAATACCTACACCTAAACCATAACACTTTGACCCTAACCTATCAAATTCATGCATCAAAATACATTAAGTCTATGCTAAAGTCTAACCCTAAGCACTAGACCTAAATCTATGTGTTAAACCTAACACATAAACCCTAAACCTATGCTATTTCCCCTCTCGGTCTATGTTAAGAAGCATAAAAAATTACAAATTCATACCCACAGTCCTAACCGCAGATTCTAACCATTTCGGAGACCATAGGCATACACAACAGAATGTGAACAGGCAGTGGTAAGGCGGAGGTTAGCAGTTAACCATTCTCTCAAAACCACATCGGAACTGCGAGGGGTTAAGGTTCATGTGAGCGGATATGTGTTAACTGGAGTCAGCCTTCACCGCGCGGAGAGTTAACCAGGGACTGTGACATGTGAATAGGGCCGGAGGTTATATCACCGCGTTGGAACTGCCAGGGTAAGCCGCGACGGTCGGAGAAACATGGGCACATACAAACCATTAGAGCGATGGTAGCCGGAACCACCGGGGGAAGACAACAGAGGTGGTAGTTGGTGGTTAGGCCACTGCCTATTCACATGGGCGGTCAACCTCCTCTGCCTGGTCAGCAAGCCGCCAACAGGTTCTGTTAATAAACTATGGTATTTTTGGTTTTGTAATTTAAATGTGTGTTATTTTAATACAAAGACCTTGTAACCAACACCTAAGGTGTCCAACCATGATAAGATCGAAGTGCACCTGGTGGGTTTAAAAGGGGGTTTTTCTCATTGAAGTGGGAGGAGAGTGGTTCTGGATTTTGCATGCAGGTTCTGGAGGTCATAGTCATTTTTGTTTTCAGTGTAACAGGAGCATCCAGAGTCGGAATTAGGAATCGTGATAGGCGTTGGAAAGCTGGTTCAGAGAGATTCCTTATGATAGTGATCAGAAGTGCCTGTGTGCACATTCAGTCTGGTCAATTCTCTGTGTAATCGACCTCCTTGGTTTCAATCCTAATAAAGCGGTCGCCCATCTTGAAAGCAGACCCGTAGACGTAGTCCATCAGGGACAAACTCCGTAATCAATCTTGCTGTCTGGTATCGCTATGTATTTGTTGTTTTCATTACTGTTTTTCATCTTACTTATGTTTTATCAGCTGTCGTAAGGTCTTTCTTCTCAAGCAGTTCTCTCGATTTCTGCACTTTCAGTTAACAATCAAATCACTGAGCATGGTGTTCCCCAAGGGGGAGGGGTCTATAACAACCCTTGGTTAAAATTTCATGTAATAAAGTTAATAAAGGAAAAATAAGACCACGGTTAAGGGACACATTTTCCAAGATGAATGTTGGGCAAGACATCCTAGTGTGGGTGTTCATTTGGTTTATTATGGCTAAGGAAATTGGAAAAGGAAATGAAAAAGGATTTGGAAAGGAAAAGTGGAATTATTTGACATTAATTTATGATAATAAAAAAAATAGGAGAAAAGGAAGGTGAGAGGTCACAGGTTGCATGTGAGGCGGAAAATGAAGGAAAATAATTAAAAATGAAGAAAATAGAGGCCTCATTGATAAAAAGGATTCTAAGGATGAATTGGAAAGGTTTTGCTCAACTTTGGAGCAAGGAAGGGAAAAGAAAGCAAAGGAAGGACAAGGAAATAAAAGGAAAGAAAATATCCAAAAACGAGGAGAAAGATCAAGCAGATTTAGCAAGAATGCTTGCACGTAACATATTGCATCTTTGATTTCGTAGCTGGTTTTGACATGCATGACTTTGCATGTTGGTATATGGTTCTCTTGCTATCGGTGGCATGGTTTTTCTGGGTTATGATAGTGGTTTTAATCCTTGCCTTGCCTTTTTCTAGATAGCCATGGTGTGATGGGATTGTTTCTCATTTTTGAGCTTTGGAATTGATGTATGATTTCGAAATCCGGGGTGGAGGTGGTCTCAGGAAAATTTCCAAAGGCCTAGAATCCCTTGATCGGTTTTGGTGGGATACACGGTAAAGCCTGATGGTGGTGTCTCGATTTAGGCCCTAGGAATCCCTTGACCGGTTTTGGTGGGATACATGGTAAAGCCTGAGAGGCAAGGAGACGAGAATTTCCTCAAGGATAGTGATGGAGTCCTGAGGAATTTCAAGCTCGGTTTGGTTTTGTGATCTCGGTGTCAGTTTTGGTGAGGGTGGAGGTGGTTTAACCTATGGATTCCCTTGGTTGTTTTTAGATTGATTTATCCATGAGATCCCATATTCATGTTTGGAATATGGCATGGGGGTGACTGGCTGAAAGAAAGATTTGGTTCATCCATGTCTATGGTTGGGTGGTATGTGGAAGTGCCGAACTTGGTCAACTCTTACCTATGTTTAATAAAAGCTAAGTTCTATTAATTTTGTACTTGTTATTATGCGGCCTTAATAACTGTTATCTCATTGTTATTTACATGGTTTAATGCTAGTTATAAGCATGGTTATATGACTGGTTATAATCATGGTTATTTCATGTATTTACTTGTAACTAAAAGGATAGTGGATGAAACACCTAATTTATGTCAAAACAGTTAAGGGCAGTGGGTGGTGATCCTTCTTGTTAAGTCTCATATGAGTTGTCAGTCATTTATGTTTTGTCTTGTATTCATGTCCTGTAGATTGCATTGATTCCAAGTGTTTGACAAAATATCAGTGCTGGTTGGGGATGGTCAGACTTAGTCCTAGAGTCAATTTTTGATTTGTAAGTCTTGTCGTTATGTAAATTATGGATTTTGAAAGCTATAGGGGTTTTTTGGTAGTGACCTGGATTTTGGGCTTGAAAAATGGCACAAATCCCAGAGTTGCAGGCACAGGTCTGAGGAGAAAATTCCCTAGACGCACGCATGTTTTGTTGTGCGAGTTTTTGGAGCCTCCTAGACACACCCTTATCCTTATCAAGGGAGTGTCTAGGGGTTTAATGGTATGAAAATTAGTGGGACCTAGGGACTGGTCAAGAGGATGACTGAGATGCTTTCTGAGAGTCCTGTAGCAAGTGCAAAAGGTCTGGTATGGTGTGTTTCCGTCAATTCCGCTTCCTTAACTGACACATAGGGAGTCGAATCATATCATAATAACTTCTCGTCACATGTTACCCCGCTTGGATGGATACTTGGGTAGGTTTTGGAGGAGGGCGTTACACTCAACTTCTTGTTGTTGTAGTAGATTTCCACTCCAAATACATCATAATCGAGTCCATGTTGTTGTGAAAATCATTTGCAACTAGACTTGGCCCTTGCTTTATGCTTCACAATATTTCCATCAACATTGAGCTTTCTCTTATAGACCCACCTTACACTAAGTGCATCTTTACCTTTTAGAAGCTTCAATAATTGTCATATTTTATTTTTCTCGAGTGCTTTAATTCCTTCTATCACAGATTTTCCAAAATTTATCCTAAATATTTTCTTCAAGACATAGTATATCAACAATAGAAAATAATGCAAAAAAAAATAAAATAAATAAATAATCATGATGGCTATATTGAGTTACCTCATATATTTCACTTAGATTTCTTGTTTCCTAGGAGTTTAACCTAACCTTGATTTACCACTAACATAATATCGAGATTTTGACTAAGATATATACAAATTTGTGTGTCATTTCCATACTTTGTGAACTGAAACTATTGTTTGATGGAGTTTTAATTGGAGAGAGATCTTCATAGAAATTTCTCATCTCAACTTTGTTGATTTAGTAGTAATAGATTTCCACTCCAAATCAATTCTTCATATTTAGAAACTCAATATATTTATTGATTATAGTCTTTTTTGTAATAAGATTATGTAACTTATCAGGGAAAATTTCAAGGATAGATACTTCTCTTAAAGTTTAGAAACCTCGACGAATCTTATTAGTCCCTAATATGAAAATTGTAAAATGTTGCAATGCTTTTGTGAAAATATTCAAATCTCTAATGATATTATATATCTTGATAAAATTTTGGCAATTTTTAAGGTAAAATAATTTTATTATGTAAAATTTGGGTGAATAATTAAAAAAAATAAAAATTCACTAATCTTTTTTTTTGGAAAAAAAATATATGGAAAATTAGCCCACTTGCGAATAGTAGCCCCTTAAATTTTCCATGCAACTTATATGATTTTGATTGTGCATTGTATTTGATATAAATACATTGGTCTCCTTGATAATCTAACTTTTGTACTTTTCATCGAGAATATGTGCATATGTGTGCACCCAAATAATCTCAAATGAGAAACACTATGTTTCTTATTATTCCATGCTTTTTGTTGTACTTTTTCCTTTAGAATGTTTATGGGAGAATGATTCATTTATATATTGCATAAATTAAAGCATTAGCCCAATGCATGTTTGGTAAATGTTTATCTTTCCTTCATCATGCTTGTTTGGTAAGTGTTTATCTTTCATCATGCTTCTTGCCATCTCCATAATGGTTATATTCTTCCTTTGTGGGCGAGTGCATGAAGTTGGGTTACACTTTTTGACAAAGCGAGGGCACATTTTGGTGAAAAAGGGATGCTCGATCGAACAATTTTTAAGCACTCGGTCTAGCTATTTAGGCGCTTAAAAATAGCTCAATCGAGCATTTAAACGAACCCTCGATCGAGCCCTTTTCTAATCCGAGTTAGAGGTTTGATCGAGAGTTATGGCTCGATCAACCTATATGTTTTGATCGAGCCTATGGCTCGATCGAGTGTTTTGGATCGCTCGAGCGTTATTTCTGATTAAAAACCCTAGTCGCACCTGCTCAAGTAATTTTTCTCAGATCGTGAGAAAAAATAGAGTTCGACGGAAGATTTCTAAGCTTGACTGAGATGGAGGAACTAAATCTAGTTACCCTTCAACCTCGCCAAGGACCTAAAGGCTCAAGCCAAGGTAAGTTTCTTGTCATTTTTGTCTCTTTTATTTTTTATTTTTTGCAAAATAAAATAAATTAATTTGAAAAAAAACCTACCATACAGAAACTACACAAAAAAATCATGAAAACCACCAAATTAAAAACATTACAAAAATATATTACAAAAAGCTTAAATTGTATGCAGACCAAAGAATAACTTCTTCAATCTAAAAATCCTATCGGCATCTCTTTGCACCTTTTGAGGCAATTGCTAGTATAAATATATATAACATCTAGTATAGAACATTATATATATATATATATATATATATATATATATATATAAAGTTGTAAGGTATAACATAACTATAACTATTATATATATACAACATAACTATATATAATGATATAACATAACATAGCATGCAACATAATTATATAACTATATTTAACAAAATTATAGCTATAATATTTCTCTCACAGACACACAGACACACACACACACACACACATATATATAAAACATAGTCTTATAACTATTTAACATAATGTGCTCTTCATAATAACATAAGATGGGTGATGCTCAATAGATTTTAAGACTCGAGTTGATCTATAAATTGTAATTTTCCTTAAAATTTCCACTACTCATATTCGTAGAATTATTTAATATCATGCTATGACAACTATATCTCTTGGTCCCCACACTTATTAAATTTATTAGTTGAGTAATGATTTTGTAACTTACACTTCCTATATTTTCATTTTAACTATATGTTTCTATAATTTTATGTATTTTCCTAAATTACTTACCTATCCAAGTATTTCAATCAATTCCTTACCTTAAGATCTTCAATTAAGAACATTCAAGAAGTAAATTTTTACAAAATAACAATTTTAGTTGTCATATTAGCTTGTAGAAAGTGTCTTTTAGTGCACAATCAATGTATGTTAAATTACAATGATTTTAAAAGATGTCAAGATGTAAACTACAAATAAATTTTATTTGATTTTATTTCTTTTGAGGTTATTTAAAAGAAATTAAGAGTCATAACATGACACACACACACACACACGCACAATTTGCTGCACTTTTTACAATCCAATATGAAGCATGTGTGTAACTCTTTCCATGTTTTATATCAAACTGACACATGACATATTTATTAATAACATAAAAATATTTCAATGTTGTTCATAACCTAGATAGTTGAATTTCCATTTTAAGTAAAATAATATTATATCAACTTGGTTGTTACATACTGAAATGGATTTTCTAGAAACCAAATGTATGACATGTATATAGATCTATAAAATTCTTTCATGCTCAACATGAATACTATACATGACATTTAAAAAAATTAAGATCAAATTTTTAATTAAATCTAAATCTAAATCCCTATTGATTCTAAATTTTAATTAAATTTTAGATTTATGGGGTTCACATAAGGATCCTATCCCTAAAAATAAAACCTCCTTGAAATTTGGTGTACTTTAGAAACTTAAGCACCTCAAGGAAACTAAAGCTTATATAACATATATGTACACCATTATGAATCCATCCTAGATCAGAGGGAAACATTTATCTATTCAAAATTATAAAATTACAAGAGTATTCAACTGTCACATTTATAGATTACAAAAATCATACATTTGAGATCTCTTATACTAGATTAGATTACACTTGACTGCTATAGACTCGGCTTCAGGGCTTGCCATTTGCATCATCTACTCATCTGGCCAATGGCTCATAGGAATGCAAGTCTCCATAATACGTTCATGGTCTGATTATGTCATCTTCCATCTCCTTGGTTCACCTTTCTTTGTTTTGATTTCTATGAGATTGATCTGAGCTGCTATGACTAGATGATTGTATTGACAAGATATATATTCAGGCATAAAATCTCTATAAATGATGTGATCAACCTATTTTTTAACCTTTTCAAAAAAATGGCCCATCACAACCATGTCACCAATTTGGTATGTGAATTTTCCATCTTCATATGGTCTCACCAACCTACTTTTCACTTGTGTGCATCACATCAAATAGTAGGCCACGTTCTCTTCATTTCCTACGGGGGTAGTAACATTAAAAGCATCGCCTACAACCGAAATAAAAAAATATGTATTAGTTAAATACGTTCAATATTACAATTTATAGATGAAATTGTTAATGATAGATGGACCACATACATTCTGTTACAAGATCAAAGACTCGATCATGATCAAGTGAAACAAAGGCCTCTTCATTGTGCATCTCTTGCCACATCAAAATTGGATGAGGCCCCTTTGGATTAAGAGGGACGTATTTCCATCCTTTCACATACACGTGTTTTTCACAATGACCAAGTCTACATCCATCAACACCAATGCAAAACTCACAAAACATTCGAGTTTTCTTCTCTCAATGGAAAATATTTCCCCTATGTCTTTGCTTCGCACTGAGTATAATTCCCTTGTTCCTTCTACAATATTATAATACTAAGGAATGGATCTATTCACATTGCCAAGTTCAACATTCCTGAAGAACCTACACATAGACCTAATAAATTTGTGACCTTCATGTACTAACTTGAATCTGCACTAGCTGACCACATTTAGTGATGATTTGAGTCGATATGCATCATGACTCATTTTCTACCTCCTAAGTGCTCACTTCATACAAGCACCTACACCATCATGCTCACTCTTTCCATGTCTTGTTTCAAAGTAGCTCCAAGGATGCTGAATTTTTGTCTTCTTGTGTAGTCGGCTCAACCAATAAAAACTCTATGATGACTTGAACTACCCTGCACAACCATCTGACCATATCAAATTCTTCCTGAATGATATGCCATTTTTTTGAATGATTCGAAGAAGAGTGCACTAGTAAAATTATTGGTCCCTATGTCAATAAAATGGGTGATTCAAAATATTATGAAAGGTAAAATCATTCCTCCCTAGTCAATAAAAATCAATTTGGAAACCCTAGGGTTCTAGTCACAAACCCTAAGGAAAAGTTAAATGAAAAACAAGTTGAGACTTGGTAGCTAGGTAGTAGAAGTTGACATGGACCAAGGGTTCTAAGTTGAAACATGAAAATAAAAGGGTTTCAAGCTCAGGGAAAGATGGGTCGAAGAAGAGTGCACCAATAAAAGTATTGGTCCCTGTGTCAACAAAAAGGGTGATTCAGAATATGATGAAAGGTAAAATAATTCCTCCTCAATCAACAAAAATCAATTTGGAAACTTTAGAGTTATAGTCACAAACGACAGGGAAAAGTTAAATAAAAAACAAGTTGAGACTTGACAGCTAGGTAGTAGAATTTGACATGGACCATGGGTTCTAAGTTGAATCGTGAAAAGAAAAGGGTTTCGAGCTCAAGTAAAGATGGGTCGAAGAAGAGCACACTAGTAAAGGTATTGATCCATGTGTCAACAAAAAATATGAGTTATAATATGATGAAAGGTATACACATTCCTCCTCAATCAATAAAAATTAGTTTGGAAACCCTAGGGTTCTACTAACAAACCCTAGGGAAAAGTTAAACGAAAAATAAGTTGACATTTGGTAACTAGGTAGAAAAATTTGACATGGACCAAGGGTTCTAAGTTGAAACATGAAAAGAAAAGGGTTTCAAGCTCAAGAAAAGATGGGCCGAAGAAGAGGGAAAGGAAGTAAAAGTATCGGTCCCTGTGTCAACACAAAAGGTGATTTAAAATATGATGAAAGGTAAAAACATTCAACATGTGTGAAGGAAAAATAATTTAATGATGAAGTGAATTGTATGTAGGAGGCATATGAAGATGATATAATCCCTATGAAACATGTAACTAATGACAAGCTGATGCAGGAGCATCATCTCCGAAAACACCTTGTATTTTACCTAAGCTAGGGGGGTTTCATGTTTTGAAGAAATATTAAAATTTCATGTAAATATTAATATTATTTTGAGTGATTAATTAATTAAATGTGAGAGAAATTAGTTTCTAAGTTTTAGGGATGAGAATCTATCTTTTAGGGATGTTGAGAGATTTAAGGGTTTGTTGAGGAATTGAAGGGATAAAGCATTAAATTAGATTTCTTTTAAAATTGTATAAATAGGATGGAGATTGTCAGTCAAGGAGAGAGAGAGGGTGTGACTAAGAGTAGGCTTAACCAGCAAGGCTGTAAGCCTTCAGCAATTGTAAAGGCCACGGAATTGAAATATCTGGCAAGGAAAAATTGTAAGTCATTGTTTTGTTTCAGTTTATATACATTGATTGATTGTGGAAAGGTATGGTTATCTCTGGTCAAATGTATATATATGTTTAAGGAATGGAATAGAATCGCCGGTTCTACAATAAAAACAACAGCGCCTTGAATTATTATTATGCGTTCTGTGTATGGCGAAAATGGTGTAGTTGTTATGCAATAAAGGCTGTGTATAGACGTGGTTCAGAGTTGTGAATTAATGTGGAAATCGCTGTAAAAGATGGGAGAAATCCCGTAACTTCACATGGCGCAACCGTGTAGATAAACCCTGTGTATTAATGCTTGCAAGCACCGTTGAATTTGGTGTGATAGGATAACCTGTGCGTAAGGCAATTGGAACGTTTTGCTGTTGAATTGCATACGATATATATAATTCTCTGAGCGTTAAGGCAGCGTAATGACTGTTCTTTATATGTTCTTTATATTCCTGATTGAATACATGTATGCGTGCGGGGGTCGATTTCTTTGATCCTGGTTTGTATTAAAGTCAAAACGCGTGGAAAGGGACCCGCTGGCAGAGCGGTTTTAGTCATTCAACCAAATGTTAACCTATGTGCTGTTGATATAAACCTGTGCGCGTGGAAAAGCAGAGTGTGGTTGCATATATATATGTATAAATAGTGTTTAATTGCGAAGCAGAGGAGCGCGTGGTTCTGTTGGAGGGAACCGTGGAACAATATTGAGCAAAATCATCAGTTGTATTCTTTATCTGTTTCTACCTGTGCACGTGGGAGGGCAGAGTATCAATCTTCCAACCCATTGTTGCGCGTTGGGGCAGAGTATTTGCGTGGGCGCAGCTCATTGTGAATAATGGTATGCGGATTATATAAACCTATGCGAAGCATGGATATATAAATGAGCTTGTATCTTAACTCCGGTGGCGCAGCTGACATGCATAACAGTGTGTTATTACCTTGGTGAGGGCTGGTTTGTCAATTCTTTGGTATTTGGTTGAATTAAAAACCTTTATCACAACAGAGCTATTGCTGGAGAAGGGACAGCGTTTTTCCTGCTGAGATCAGATTTAAATTGTAGTCAGAATATCTCATAAGTTCTAGATTAATTGAATTGGTGTGTTTGGATTTTAATTTCTGTTCGGAAGCTTCCGCATGTATCTCTGTTGAAATTGCCCAGTGAATGGAATCACTTGGAATGAATTTGGAATGACATTTTTATATGCATAGCTCAATAGAGATTCTGGGTATGACGGTTTGACCGTCATCATAATGAAGGAATCAATTTGTAAAATGCCAGAGAGCAGTTGAATGAACTGAATGCATTAGCATTGGTAAAGGTAAATACATTAAGAACGCTGAGAGAGCAATTTTGCACCAAACGCAGAGCAGAAGTCAGCGTTGATTCATCGAAATGGATTGAGGTTTTCTTTACTGTTTGTTCACGTCATGTTATTGAATCCTGTTTGACATAATTATATGCAGACACAGAATTAGTACGTGATTTTTTTGATTGTAATTAAACCAGTTCATGTGTTTAATGACAGAACCAATGAGCAAGATGTGAGAATTGTTGAGCGCGTAATGAATTCTCATGGATACAATTATCTGATATAATTCTGGGTGAATTATTATATAAACTCTACAGGCATTAAATGTGATATAATTGCAGATTTCATTGAGGGTAAATGCATGAGTCGGAAAGGATCCGGGTTATGCAGGCAACCTGCATCACAAGCATTCTATTCTGAGAAAGAAATCAATTGGAAAGAAAGGATTTAGAAATCAACAACACCCGAGACTGTTGCATTTGTAAGCACACCTAAACACATACATTTTCTTTAGGAAAACCAAATGAATCACATACATAAGACAAAGAGAAAAATAAATGGTTAATTTTACCTTTAATTCTAATGTGTGAAACAATCAACAAAAAAGGTTTATCTGAGGTTTTGCATATGAGAAAAATTCCTAAAAAGACCTAACATCCTTCCGCTCAAGTAGTAACTGGGCCTTGTGAAGATTTTAGAATAGGATACTAGGGCCATGTCATAAATGTCATTGGCAATGCTTCCAACAACCAAAAAACCAACCAAGGTATGGAGAGGGTTATAGTGGCCAAACCAAGATCACCTCAATTCTAAGTGCTTCCACACCTCAACCTATAGGGAAAGATGCCCTAATATTTGGCCACTAAGTTACTTGTGTCCAATGGGAATGGATGAATCTTAGCTTCTGGTTGTCAGTTTTGGACCCAGAACCCCTATGATGTGTTGGAAGACAACATGAAGGTCCGTGATAATTTACCACCTAGGCCTTACCCCCTTCACGAGTTTCTTTCCATGTGCCAGATTTTTCACTGGATGATGCCGGGTTTGAAGCTCCCTAAAAAAAGAATTTATATGTTTCAATATGAAACACAACCATGATGGCTTATGTGCTGCCTATTGCCGTGGTCCTAGCTTGAACTATAGATTATCTTATGGCCCCTGTGGGGAATTTAGTGTGTTCAAATTAAGGTTGTTTTAGAAAGACTTTTCTTCAGTTAGGGCATGCATTAAAATATAAGCTCAAATAAATTAGGTACAAATATTTCTGAAAGAGGATACCCTTTATACAAAGTTTAATTGAGTTTAGTGTGTGGGGTGAATGTGTGTGCAAGTGAAATTGTGAGAATCCAAAGTATTGATGTGGATATGTGGTGATCCCTTATAATTCCCTTAATTAAACTATGTGATGTTTGTTCCTTGCAAGAAAATAAATGATGTGTGGATGATGAACCACTTACTTCTTTCCTAATTATACTATGTGAGCATATTTTTGTGTGAAACTTTTCAAAGTAAAATATAAGAAATTAATCTACTTGTAATGGTTAGTAAAGTAAATTGGTTAGTAGCGATAATGTGTGCAAGGTGAATCTAGTGCACATACAAAGTGTTTTAATTGTAAGTATGTGGATATGTGGTTCGTGATCCTTTAATACAATTCCCTAATTACACTAGTGATGTTTGTTCCTTGCAAGAAAAGAAATGATGCGTGGATGATGGATCACTTCTTTCCTAATTATACTATGTGAGCATATTTTTGTGTACAAAATTTCAAAGTAAAATATAAACTTCAATTACTCTAATTGTAATGGTTAGTAGTGATGGTGTGTTTAAGGTGAATCTAGCGTACATACAAAGTGTTTGAATTGCAAGTACGTGGATATGTGGTTCACGATCCTTTAATACAATTCCCCTAATTACAGTATGCGATGTTTTTTCCTTGCAAGAAAAGAAACTTGATGTGTGGATAATGGACTAATTACTTTCCAAATTATGCTATATGTGAGCATAATATAGGGAGATGAAAAATTAGTGTTTTGGGAAACATTATATTTCCATTACCAACTAAATTGAATTACGTAACTTGATTTAGTTAAATAACTAAAATTTGTTTTTTATGCATAAATCATGATTTAACTTCAAGCAATGCCACAATTGAGAACACCCAATAGAGGAACCCCCATGTAAAGAATAAGAAATTTGCAAACTAGTTGAAGGTATGCAATTTGTAAAATATTTGCACACTTAAAAATTTATATTTTGTGTTTTAAATATGATCCTATGTTAACAATGAAAAATTAATTCATTTATATATAAATTTTAATGATAAAAAATAAATTTATCTTTTATGTTAAATCATGAAGTTACGTTAGCTTTTTTTTATTGATTATATATAAAATTTAATGATATATTATAATTTAAGCGTTTAAAACTTGTCATTTGAAAAATGTATTATATAGTTATAATGTGTGGTTAAATATATTTCTATAAACGGTTAAGTTTATGTTAAATCATGAAGTTATGTTGGCAAAAAACCATTAATTAATTATATATAAATTTTAATGATATATTATAATTTAAGTGTTTAAAATTTTTCATTTGAAATATGTGTTATATAGTTATAATGTGTAGTTAAATATATTTCTATAAACGGTAAATAAAATACAATATTGTTAATTTTTTTAAAATAAATTTTTTATAATTTTTCCAATATCATAATTCAAATTTGTTAATTTATATTTTAATCTTCTTTATATAAAATTATTGTATTTAATCAATTATTTCAAGAAAATGTACCACTACTAAAAATTATTGAAATTGCTTTATCCATTTAATAATGTAAAAAAATAGTCCATAGGGCCTTGGATAGACAGTGATCGGGTGCTTGGTTAAGACACTCCTTGATGTGAAGTCATTGGTTCAATTCCCATTCCCGATTGGGGTGATATATTGGACATGATATATATACACCTTCTCTTGCATTTGACCTTTTTCAAAATTAGTTTTTCTCAGCAACATTTTTTCGTTTCTTCAAGAGACTATATAAATCCTAAACTAAAAGTGATTTCTAGAACAAAGATCAAGTTATATTTTTGTTCATACATCTCATTCACCAAACATTTGAATTAAAATCCAATGCCAACTAAAAGAGATTGTGAGAACAAAAGGAAAGAGAAAAATGATTTAAAAAGAATAGGTGTTAAGAATAAAATTAGAGAAATTGGAGAGTAAATTGTCAATATATACCTATTTCCCAAGTAATCTAGTCCCACAATCAATAATATCTCTTCACTCTCCCCCACAACACATGTTTAAGAAATGAAAAAACTTAAAACCATTTGGGCATAGGATTGAAGGGTGTGTGATAAAGGTGATCTATTGTTAGATATAACCCCAAAATTTTACTAGTGAATCTAGGTTTGAAGCTTTGTTTGGTTTCACAAGAAGTCACATTTACCAAGTGAAGCATTTCAAGACCTTTTTCAAATTTACTTCTTCTTAGCAACAATTTTCTATTTCTTCAAAAGACTATATAAATCCCAAACTAAAAGTGATCCCTACTGTAACAAGGATGGTATTATATTTTTGTTCATATATCTCATTTACCAAACATTTCAATTATTTAAATCCAATGTCAATTATTTAAATCTACTCATTTGTATAATAATTTGCAAGGTTGTTGAACTAAAGACTAATAGAAATTATGTTCAAATTCTTATTAAGAAACTTCTAAATACATATTTCAAAGGTAATTATTACTTAGAACTTAATGATATGGTAAATCATTTAAATTTGTGAGAATGGGAGATTCTTGAAAAATAAAGCTAGTGATTACCAAATTGAAGGACCAATTATATTTCATGAGAGAAAACAAAATCTATATATATAAACTTATACAAATTTAATCAACGATCAGATAAATTGATTAAAACACCATACAATACATAAATACACACTCCATGATACAATAAGGGACCTATTCAACTAGTTTTTAAGTATGTTAATATTTGAAAGCCTACCATACAAAATCAAATTAGTTGGAAATTTTTTTATTCTTTAGAAGTGCCATATCATTTAACATTTTAAAACGTGTAACTAAAATTACCACAACAAAATAGTAAGAAGAACCTTCTTAAAGGAATAACTTATCATTACTACAGAGAATTTCACAATTCCAAATAAAAACTGGAAGAAATGCGGGATGAGAAGTATGTGAAGGACACCGAAATTGTTGAAAATGAAACAAAAGGAAATCAAGCAATAAAGGTTTTAGTGGATTTAGAGAACAACGCAGATTCTTTGCGGTCTTATCAACAATGAATGTACATTGTTATCATTTGTGGCAAAGAGGGGCACAAATGATTTAAATATTTTTTTGGGAGAACGTACATGGAAAATTTAGCACAACAATCAAGTAGGGCACAAAGAGGGGTAAGGGGATAGAAAAAACTATATGTTTCTACAAGGAACCTTTTTTATGCAAGTTCAATGATGGATATCCAATATCTTTTATGTTTTCAATTATTTTCATCAAATCTTGACAAAGTTTAAAATAAAGAACTCCTCTTTTTTACTTTTGAACCATATTTTGCAATATATTAAACGATTACATGTTGAGAAACAACTAGATGAATTTAATCGACATTAGATTGCCGTAGTCTAAGAAGATTAACATTGTAAATGTTTCTAGCATATCATCAATACATGCATGCTAATTTATTTCTTTTGTATTTATTATTTAGAATTTAAGTTTGATTAATTACATGAGCCTTCCATGGAGCATTATAGTTATATGCAATAATACACTCCTTTTTGTGCAAGCACGAATCTACACTACACTTTGTATGTCTTTAAAAAATTTGTTCTCTTTAAAAAAATTTCATAACCTTCATGTGAGAATTGAAAGAAGAAACTTGTGAGGTTTTCAAAGGTAGGGATAATCATTTAGGATTCAAGGAACCATTAAATGTTATATATTATGATGAATGTCACAAAAATGTAATATTGTTATGTATCTTTAACAAAGAATGTCTTCTGAGTTCATACACATTGGAAGTAGGGATATTCTTGCTCCTTCTAGATCTTGACAAGTTTTCTCTCTTTTAATTCATACAAGGATATCAAGCATTAATCAAACTAATGTTTATAGGTTTTGGAGCACCTATATGACAACCATTTTTTCTAATCCCTCTTGTAAATAAATTGTCATGAATTGTAATTCATGTAAATAATATATGGAAATTATGTTCCAATGGTTTTCTTTGGTTAAATCACATCCTTAGTTTTTGTGGGTTATCCTAAACCATTACAATTCGAAGGTGGTTCATAATTTGCATGAATTCAAGTGGTTTTAGAAAATTCCAATAAACCATGGTTTCAAGTGGTTTTCAATAATTTGCATGGTTTCAAGTGGTTTTCTTTAGTTGTTGTTACATCTCATTTTTTAACTACATGGTATTACTTTCAATGCTTATTTTATCTTAGTTTTATTGTTTCATTCTCCATTTGTTTATGGTTTTCAATCATATTTACTAATGCATACAATACAGAGCAAGTAATATGAGAAATGAGATAATTTGAATTACCTGTATTTGCATGAATTTCTTGAATTGCATGATCTTCTTGTTCTCTCAATGTCTGACATCTTTTTCTCATCCTTTCTCTAGATTTTTCTCATATTTCCTTTGTGGATGGAAATTTCTTTCCTTTTCTAGATCCAAATCTCCAATTTCCCATGTTTGTTGTGAATCTTTGTGTAATTTCCATGCTATGATATTTCTCTATGAATGAACGTTTTTTTTCTTTTTCTACATTCAAATTTAGACTATTTTTTTTTAGGTTGACAATAGAGGCTCGATCGAGATATAGGCTCGATTGAGCCCTTAAGTCGTAGAATTTTATAATAAAAGTTGGTAGGTGGTTAGTGGTGGTTAGCCTTTTAATAGCTCGATCGAGCCATTGGTTAGCCACCCATACAACTCGATTGAGTTTCTTTAACGCTTGATCAATCATTTTAAATTTTGAATTTAAGCGCTCAATCAAGCGTTTGAAATGCTCGATCAAGCTCCCGATGTCCTAGAAATCACAGTTTCAACACCCCTTCTGCGAATTTCTCTACAACCCCATTTTCACCCTAGTGGATTTAAGGAAGAATTTGTGTTTAAGTGGCAGTGTTTATCATGTTGGATTCTTGAAAGAATCCTCTATCAAATGGCATATGAATTTGACACTTTCGAATTCATATGATATTTTTCATCTAATTTATTTTAAACATAATGCTTGAATTTTTTTTGGACAGTTTCAAAGGGGTTGAATAAAAAATCAATAACATAAAATATACACAATGAAAAAATTTCAAAAAATACCACTATATTCGTTTATGAGTCCTCTTCAAAAGGGTACTCTTGGTTTTTCAATTTATTTAAAGAGTTGAAAAAAATATTACACGAACACATGTGTCTCCAAAATTCAATTGAAATATTACTTTGCCAACTTCAAAAAATAATAAAAATTATAATTTTATAAAAAAATAAAATTTTAATATGAAAAACTTAGTTCTCTCCATGTAGATTATATATATATATATATATATATATATATATATATATATATATTCTAGACTAAGTTATGCTACATGAGCATACACATATATCTTAAGATGTGTGAAAATTTGCAAGGATAAGTATTGCGTTAAATGGAAAATTGAGAGATTATATGATACTATGTTTTTTTGCAAAAAATATCACAAGGACAACAATGTAATTCTCCAATTTTTTTTTTTTAACCCCGAATCAAAATTCATAATGCTTATATGAATTTTGAAGGTTGAAATTCGATAAAAAAGGAAAAACTTGAAATTTTATCGTCACATTTGGCCCAAAAATATAACCCATCTTCATGCATTCACCCTTACACCATACCATTATATTGTGAAATATACCTTATAATAACTTTCTTTTGATTCCATTTATTTTACAAAAATTCAAAAAATCATTTGCGCAAATTCTCCATTTCGATATGTTCTTATAAATTTTATGCAGTGTGTACCTTGTTTCTTAACCTAGACTTTAATTGTTAAAAAGTTTTCAAAAGCTTTTAATTTATGTTTAAAAAAATATAACCTAATTTACATAAAAATCACTTATGAAATTCATGAAAAACAAATTATTGTCAGCGGAAGATGTCTACATATACCCACCTATATCTAAATGCACTATTTTAAGAGGAGCTCTTTCTCCATATAGTTTTTCCACCATAAATGAGTCTTTATGTTACTTATTTTATTTGGTTGCTCAATCAATGGCAAACCATTCACCATGTTCTTTTTTTTTAACAAATTCAGAGAAGTGAAACTTAAATGGCAAAATCTCAAAGCAATTTCGAAAGAAGCCTATTATGAATTTGTGTCATTTGTAGTTTTACAGTTAACCTTCCAATTTTATTCATAGTCAAATACTTATTATTTTCAAAATAGACTTTAAATCCTTTTTGTACTAATTATTTAATATTAATTATAGTATATTAATATTATGAACACAATATACATTAGTGTTTCTTTCTCCACCATTTGGTTTTAATATTAATGCTTCTGTTACTCAAGTTGGCTACCTTTTATTGTTTCCCAATTTTACTTCTAGCTATGGAAATTCATTTATGTTTGCAAACGTAACGTTGTTTTTACAACCACTATTTAAAAACCACACTTCTTTTAAACTTTATTCTGCAACATTGCAAGTAATATACATTAAATCACTATTTTCATACATATTTTCTGCTGGAAAAATTGTATTCTTCTTATTTATGTCAAATTGTTTTTTTTGCATTCAATTGCATAATACCAAATTTTTGACAATAATGACATTTTATATGCGATTTGTCATACATTTGACCTTGGACATGAGATTTCTGGTTATGACTCATGAGTATGACTACCACCTCTCTGCTTACAAAGAAATTAAAACAATGTTCTGTTTTTATGACAATCACTGGTTTCTTCTCCATTGTGGTTGTGAGTTCTTCCTCTTGCAAATATTCTTCCATCTTTATTATTAGTTCTCCTCTTATACCTCTTAAATTTGTAACTTATTTTATATTATTTTATTATAGTGAGGAAATCCAATAATCTATTCATCTTTTATTCATGAGTTTGTAAAACTCCCATAAGCTTATCACTAAAAAGTTTGTGAAAATCTTTTAATTTTTTTACTAGTACATAATTTTATTAATAAAAATTTGTGACAACTTTTTTTTTTAAAGTTTAGCAAGACTCTTTTATTTCATTTCAAAAATGAGACAAGAATACATACACATCCAACATTTGTTAGATGGCTTCAACCCATCCACTAGAAACCAATTTTTAAGTTACATAATACTTAAAACCATGGAAATTAGATGTGTAGGGAATTTACTTTGGGTAGGAATTTTTTTGCATCCATTTAGTGTGAGTGTAAGAAGTGGTTGGAGAAATTGCTTTGATGAAGAAATTGGAAAATGTGATAATTAATTTTATTTTATAATTTTGTTTTAGAAATATGAATAAAAGTGAAAGTTTAATGGTTTTAAGTTAATTAATTTTTAGTAATCTAAATGAGATATTCATTTATTTTAGAAGTTTTAGAATATTAATAATTTATATTAAATTTAATTTTAGGCCATTTCATAATTGAGATAAGTTGTAATCAAGATTGAAAAGATTAGTTGTTAAAATTGACAACAATAATCATCCCCTCTTAAAGCTTAAGGATTAGAAGATAACGAGATCAATTACATAGATGAGAAGTGAGCAAGAGAGTTGTTGAAAAAAAAAGTGCCCATGAAAGAAAAAAAGAGTAGATTTATTAAAAAGGCTAGCAAGTATATGTTATATAATCCTTACCACTAATGTGATTGTCTTTTCTTCATACATAGGCCATACATTTTTAGATCTAGCCATACACCTTTTACTATGTATTGGAAAGGAGCTCAAGTGATTGAGAAAAAGAAAACATGATTTTTATTTAATAAAAACATTAATAGAGTAGGTTGTACGACTATTGCTGTAACCTCTTTTCACATTTGAAATATTTTTATTTAATAAAAGTATTAATAAAATAGGTTGTACGACTATTGCTACCTCTTTTCACATGTCAAACATTTTTATTTGAGGAGATTTTAATAACCACAAAATTGTTCGTTTAAGCCGAAGCATAAATCACCTTGTAAAGTTTGATCAGGGAATAAAAGCAAAGGATAAAAAGTAAAGTTTGATCAAAGGAACTAAAAGCAAAGGATAAAACATGTGTGTTATTTCGTTCGTTTAATTTTTCATTAATTAATTTAATGTTTGAAAAAATATTTTTTTATTAATAAATCAATTTTAAAAGATTAAAAAATATTAATTATTATTTCCAAACATAATTTTATATAAAAGTTTATTGATAGAAAGTTAATGTATAGAAAATGTAATAAGTGAAGAATTGGTTGGTGGGGAAGAAAATTACATAGTTGTTGAAAGTAATAGATTTTAAGAATTTGGTAGAGAAAAAGTTACATTATTGTTGAAAAGTGATAGATTAGTCATTCATCATATGAAGATGATCCAAATACTTGGAATTTTTACAGAATAAAGATATTTTCAATTTTTCATCACTGGTCCTTTGGACCATCCCATCATTCCTTCAAATATTTTACATTATTTTTGATTTAAATCACATTAATATTAACTAAATTAAATAAATACAAAATTAATCATGCATATGTTTTATTATTGATAAGATTTAGTAATTTATCTATTGTATTTTTGTTTTTGAGCATTGTGAAGATTTTTTTTTGAAATTAAATAATATAATTCTGAATAAGATTGTGATATTTGGTGGTTTACTAGGCAATTGAATTTAGCATTTTTAAAAAATCTTCAAATATTTGAATTGTGTAAATTACATATTTCACAACTCATACTAAATAAATCTGCAAAAGTTAAAATAGTTAGATTACCACATACATTTGTGTGTATGCTTTTGCAACTTGTCATTATTGTGAAGGTAGATTTTTGGAATTTATATTGTGTGGAGATTTATAAATGTCCAATATTTTGGATGGACTCACCACCCATCATCAAAGACGAAAGCAAATCTTGAATAATCAGAGAAAAAAATGTTATATAATTTATAAAATCAAAACTACAATATTAATAATAAAATTCAAATATATTAAAAAATAAATAAACAATAAGATATATTATGATATAATAAATAATAAATTTATGGAAAATGGACTAATAACCAAAGGCTTCACCAAACCATAGTGATAAATTGTAAGAAAATGGTTGGAAAAGCTAAAAGTCAAAATTATGAGGATCCAATAAATATGGATAGATAAAATATTAGCTTCGAGGATAATTAAATAACCAAAGGCTTGACCGAACCATAGTGATAAATTGTAAGAAAATTATTGAAAAAAAGTAAAAGTCAAGGGGGAAATGGAGTTTGAAAAAACAATTCGATAAACCAGTCCCCACACAAACTCTATTTGCAATGGTTGTAAGAAGTGTATTCACTTCATAAAATTAGATGTTTAAGTGTATTGACATCGACGTTTGAAGAAAGTTCTTCGCGTTTTCTGCGTTTTTTCCAGTATATTGCTGGGCTCTGTCCGTCCTTTTTTCCAAGTAAAGCCAAGACTGCCATATGCATTTTTAGGAAAATTTGTCGCGAGTAAATGTCAGCTCTTGATCGAACACCATCGTGAAACAAATCCAGCAACAATAGCAGACGATGACCCCGGAATCGTCTACTGCAGAGTAAGGATGAACTTGGAAGATCCTTTTATTTTGCAGGAGATAGTTGTTTGCTTTACGTTTTGATAAAGGCTTTTCTGTGTGAAACTTTGAAAGTATTTTGTGTCAATTTTGAATGGCTTCGTAGGTGAAGAATTGGTTTTTAGTAGGAACTTGGAAGTATCTTGGATGAAGGTTGAAGTTTTAGAGTAAGTTTAGGGTGGGTTTGGGAAAATTTTTGGATTTGTTTGAAGTAGTTAAGACAGTTTTGCTTCGAGGTTTTATGGGATTATACTGAAACAAGAAAACAAATTCCTGGGTGAAATTTTCTTTTAGTTTTGGTCTGAAATTTGATGGGTTTGAGTTTAAGTTGCTTGTGTCGACCTACCAAAGTCACAGTCATAACATCAGTGCCTATTAGTCATGGAGTGCTCTACATTTCAAATTATTTTTTCTTGAACCCTTCGGAAGGATTGTAGGTTCAATGCGTGTTTGGATTGAACAGTATAATGGCAGCTAACCCTTAGAAAAGGGTGTATCTGTCCAATGCCCAAGACCAGATATCCAACCATAACAAACCAGGTAAACCCTGGTCTATAAGCATACCAGGTAAACCCTGGCATATAAACATAAAGGCACAAAGCTACCAACAGAGCTGCCGAGTATTAAACCCCATATCTTGACTTGTTAGTTGTCCATATCTTGAATTGCAAAACTTTGCAAATGCCACATATTTTATGCACACGATAAGAAATTGAGAGGGTTCTTTTCTCAGATGCCCATATGGTCCTAATTTACATAAATGTTGTTGCAGGTTCACTGTTGATCAGGAGATCGCAACTTTTCTTGCTTCAGGTGAGTTGCTGTCCAAGGCTTGGAAAGAGTTGCTTCGTGCTTGCGAAAATTGTCCGGAGAGCTTTACTCTGCGTGAGGATGAAGATGTTATATATGTTGCGTTCCCATCGTTTCATGGAATAGAATATTTCATTGAGGAAGGGAGCCAATATGGAGAGGGAAATATCCAAACTGGAAATGAGACCTTCTCTGGTTGCCTCAAAGGTCAAGATGATCAACCAGCCTGTGTCCATCAGGGAGCTCTTAAGCTGTTCCTGCATATTATGGAGAATACAGATTTAGAAGCAAAGGTAAATTGCTCTGTCTGTAACGACAAAGTAACCTTAATTTCATATAAGAGGGTTTACATCTTTGCTTATTAGAAACCTTAAATTCATAAAAAGAGGGTTTGCTTCTTCACTTATTAGGGATGAAAGTTTTGAAATTCAAAGGAACAGTAGCATTGTTGACATATTTCATGGTTAACCAGCTGCAGATTTGTATGAAAGTCAAACCTGTTATATTTGTCGGTCATTTCTTAGGAGGATCACTTGCAACATTGGCCACACTGTGGGTACTGGGAAAGAGGCTAAAGCAAAGCTTTCCTTTATGTATCACATTTGGTTGCCCTTTAGTGGGAGATGTAAGACTTGCCGAAGCAGTTGGCCGTGAGAATTGGACAGGCAACTTTTGCCATGTGGTTTCCAAGCATGGTATTGCCCCTCAGATTCTCCTTGCACCATTAGAGTCAATTACTGTGCCCTTGAATACTCTTTTGCCTTATTGGAATGGCATAATGACCAAGGCCAGGAAAGATGCCTCTGATTACTTTATTCAGGATGCTTATACAGCTCTTCTTCACTCCCTCAAGGAGTTAGATGGGGTTACCTATAGAAGCCCATACAGACCTTTTGGTGCTTACCTGTTTTGCTCAAGTAATGGCGCAGCATGTATTATAAACTCTGAGACAGTTTGGGGAACGTTTCATTTAACGATGCAAAGTCATGAAAAATCTTCTGATGAAACTGTACAGGAGCACATACGCTATGGCTCTGTTTTGAAGGACATCATACAAAACTCCGTAAGAGGGAGAGGAATACTGACGTCCACTTCAGAATCTTCTTTCAAGATGGGTATCTCATTAGCATTGGACGCTATTGGCGTTGGAGCTCAGGTAATATTCAAATAGTTTTTAAATCAAAATATAAAAGAAGAAGAAGAAAATTACTTGTGTGTTTTGTTTCTGTTGTGAAATTAAATGTATATTTAGTGTTTTTGTTGTGCAGATAAATGCTTTTGTTTTCCATTTACCTAGAATTATGCACTATAGCAAAGATCTATGTAGTAGGTATTATATGTATTATCATTTATGGATTATCTCAGTGTTTTGCATAATGAATTATTTTAAAGGTATTTTCAAAATATAGTTTCATATTATGAAATCATTTTATTTTTTTCTTTATTAATTTAATGTTAGAAATATGTATTATGTACTATGCCAGTGAACGTATTATTGGATTATTTTAGAAGTATTTTTAAAATAGAATTCCATATTTATAGGATTATTTTGGTTTTTTTTTTTTCAGATAGATAAAAAATTAGTTTGTAGTTATTTTGGTTTTTCTTTTTCAGATAGATAAAAATTTAGTTTGTAGTTTGAAAGTTGTGGCAAAATAATTGACCTTACTTTTAGTTTTATTGTTGAGGCAATGAGGTTGTTTTTTGTTCTTTTTAATCGTTGGGATATTGTGGTTTATTTAAAAAAAAGTTTGTGTTACATTATATTATAATGCTGAGGCAATGAGGTTGTTGTTTTTTTTGGATGGTTGGGATATTGTGTAGTTTATTTTAAAAAGAGTTTTTGATATATTAGGCTATAAAAATATTTTTTTAGAAAAAATATTATTTTATATAAGATTATTAATAAGTAAATTAATTGTATAATATGGATTAAGTAAGGTGTGTTTTATCACATTATTTTTGATTAATATATTAACAAGTTAAAGTTATTGGAAGTATCCAGTTGTAGAGACATGACATTGGTAGGATTAATCATTTTCTTATATGCAAAAGATTTTGTCTTTTTAGTAAGGTATCTCTTAGATCTTGATAAGCAGCTTGAAATTCTCAAAGAATTTTGTATTAATAATGGGATAAGTGTATATAGATAAAACAAGGGTAATGTGATCACTAAGTTAAAGAAAATTAGATACCCTGATTTTGTTTATGACATTAGCAAGTTGGAAGAAGTCCCTATCTAGGAATTGATTTTTATCACAAGTTAAATTAAAACTTTAATACTGAAAAAAAATTAAGAGGTTGGAAAACATACTGTCTTAAGAAGAATGAGAGTTCCATAATTTTGGTTTTGGTAAAAAACAAAGTTACTCTCAACACCCTTGTTACCTCATTGTTTTTCTAAAAGGTTTGTAGTCGTTTCAAATAAATTTGGAGGGAAATCTAGCAACAATAATAATATACTTAAAATAAGCATAATGCATCTTACCATGTCCTCCTCTTAGAGGTTGGGATTCTACCCATTGAGAGTAAGGCTATGATTAGGAACTTAGCTTATAAGCACAAGCTAATTAGCATGAATATATTGGTTGTGGGCTTGATTGCCTTTTGATTCAAAGGTTTTATTTTAGTCATATTTGGATGCCAGTTTTTGATGGGAGTTTCCAGTGTTTTTGTTAGGGGGTTTAAGGAAGGTGATGACCATTTATTGGAGCCCCCCCACTGAGAGTTCAAGGGCAATATTCTCGAATAGAAACATTTTTAGAAGAATTCCTTATAAAATATTGTAATTTTGTAGTCAATCTTGACCATTCATCATTAGATTGTAGATTTAATGGTAAAAATTATGTTAGGTTATCTTTCCCTAGAAGGAAACCCTCTTTTTTGAGGACATTATATTACAGTTGTGTATTGTTGAGAGAGCGTTGTGATTGAGAGAGGAGGTTATGAGAGAGTGGAGAGGAGGTTACAAGGGATGTGTTGTAGGTTGTATCTCTTCCTTTTCCTGGATGGAATAAAATGAAACATTGATTGTTTCTCGGTGGACGTAACTCACATTGGGTGAACTATGTATATTGGTGTCACTTGTATTGTGCTCTTTTGTATTTTATTTTTGCATTCATTTTGGGTCTATGATCTAATTTCTAACAATTGGTATCAGAGTTGAAGATTTACTTGGCTAATAAACTTGTAGGAAAGGAGGGTTCTTGGTTTGAGTGAGAGCAGTGGTGGAAGAAGTTTAGGGTTGAGAAGTTTAATGACCAATGCTAGCATTTATGGAAGATGCAAATGGAGGAATATCTATATTAGAAGGATCTTTTCTACCATTGGGCAGAATAATGAAGAAGTTGGTTACTATGGAAGATGAAGAGTAGGAGGTTCTTGATAGAAAGGCACTAGGAACAATACAATTTTTCATGGCAGTAGTAATGGTTTTCAACATATCAAAAGAAAATAAATGGAGTTTGATGAAGGCATTCGCTAAACTGTATGAAAAAGCTTCAACCTCCAATAAGGTATTTCTCATGAAGTATTTTTTAATATGAAAATGTTGGAAGGTAGATATTTTGTTGATAATTTAAATGAGTTTAACACAGTCATTAGTTAATTAATTTTTCTAGGAGTAAACTTGATGATGAGGTTAGTGCTCTTTTGATTTTGTGCTAATTGATAGAAAGTTGTAATGACTTGTCATGGTTGTGTGTAATTTTTTCTTTGGTTCAAGCACTTTAAAGTTTTTGATGATGTTGTTGGTGTTATCCTTAGCAAGGAAATGTGATGGAAAATTACAAGCGAGACATTAGGTAATGCTTTGATTGCAGAGAATAAGGGAAGAAAAAGGTAGAGGAAAGAGCCTAGGGAATCGTGGGAAGTTTAAGAATGAGTAATCCCAATCTAGAAAGAAGTTTGGTTGTTGGAATTGTAGCAAATAGGATACCTGAAGAAAGACTGTTGATCTCAGAAAGGAAAACAAGGAGATGAAAAAGTGAGGCATCAGGTAATGTTTTGATTTTGGAGAAAAAGTGAAGACAAAAGTAGAGGAAAGAGCTCGAGGAATTGTGGGAAATCTAAGAATGGCCTATCCAAATCTAGAGGGAAGATGGAGTGCTAGACCAGTAGGAAAAATGACACCCAAAGAAAGATTGTTGGTCTCAAAAAGGAAAATAAGGAGATGGACAATAGGAGAATAACTAGAGGCAAATGTAGCAGTTGCTGTTGGCAAGATGCTTTAATCCTTTTGTTAGATAATATTGCTGATTCTTGGGTGTTAGACTTAGGCTCATTTCATGACACACCCCACAGGAAGTAGTTTAAAGACTATGTTCAAGGTGATTTTGGATAGGTTTATTTGGGTGATGATGAACCATATAATTGTTGGAAATGGTATGATATTAGATAAAATTACAGAATGGAAACCAATGGATGTTGAAAGAGATGAGGCACATTCTTGATTTGGGAAATTTAATTTCAACGGGGTAGTTGAGAAGTGAAGGTTGTACACTTTGTTGGCATTATGACACAAGTTTGGCTCTATGGCACAGGTGTTGTCCTTGATGGCAACGTTCTCAGGTGGCAGATCACAGTTCAGGCAATCAGAATGGAAGAAAATAAGGTATACGCAAGTTCCTCTCAGCAAAGTCGCGTATACACGCGATATCACCAATCCAAAGGCGCGTATGCGTATGCACGCACTTTCATGCAAAGAAAAGCGCGTACATGTGGAAAAAGGTATATTTGGTCCATGGTATTTAGTCCGACATATTTGAATCTATGATTTTGGTCCGTGGTGTCGCATCCAAGGTGTTGAACCCAGGTATTGGGTCCATGGTATTGGTTCTTAGTGGTTTTGGACCATGGTTTGAGTAAGGTCTAGTCTATAAAATGGCAAGGAGATCATTTGGCAATGGTATCGATTTAAGAATTGAATATCTTAAGAAGAGCAAGATTTGGAACATTGGTGATTGGTTATGGTGCATTGCTGGATCTGAATCAAGGAGGAACCTGAACACTGCAAGATGGATAAGTTCTATTGATGGGTCAAATCTCAAAGCTTGAATAGTAGTATCTTTGTGTGATTGTGATCTATTGTATTTGACGCATGAATTGATCTATGAATTTGAAAATCTGGGTATAATTAATGCTTGAATACTTGAAAAGGGAAATCTGTCTTTCATAGATCTGTACGTAGGTTCGGTGCAGCGAAGGCGCGTATACACACAGGTTCAGTAAGTCACAGAAGCGTATACGCTGGTTGGCAGTGATACAGATGCGTATGTACGCAGGTTTCAGCATAGCGAAGTAGCGTATGTTTCATGAAATATGCTTTAGCTGCTTCTGTTTATTGCTGCAGTGTTCTGGGTTCAGAATTGGTGTCTGGTTACTGTTACCCTTTTTCTGGTTACAGCATTCTGAGAAGTGTTTGATTGATTATATATTGGGTTGTACAAAGGAGATTGATTGTTGCAGATATAATTGATGTTTGATTGATGTTATTCATGGATCCAGTCTGAAAATTGATGAAACGTGGTCCCTGGAAGAAAGAGAAGGTTGAAGCCTTCTGCAGGTAGCAGCCTGCGTACTAGTACCACTGCTAGTACAAGAGCTAAAGGGGGTTGTAGCTCCCTTCCAGGAGAAACTGGAGAACGAGAGAGGGTTGTAGCCCTCTGCAGGTTGTAGCCTGCGTACTGGTAAAGGACTGCACCAGTACAGAATCATTGTAAAAAGAAGTTTCTAATTGAAAGAAGATAGAGACATATTGCAGCAGGTGGTTTTCACCCACATTGGGTTTCCACCTTATATCTTGTGTTCTTGTGTGTGACTGTCTGCACTATTTTTCTGTTCCTGGTTGATGTCTATATGGTTCTGACACACTGATTTAAGATTAACTCCTGAAGAATAATTAAATTTCAAGTCTGTGAGTTATACGCTATTTTCCTTAACTGAAGTTGCGTATATACGCTGGTTTCTCTAACTAAAGTAGCGTATACAAATCTGTGGTTGAATTGAAAAATAATTGACTTGATAATACTGATTCACCCCCCCTCTCAGTATTATTTCCAACAATTGGAATCAGAGCAGGTCCTTTTGAAGAAGCTTGATCGCTTGAAGGAAGATCTATCATCATGAGCAACTACGAGAGAGAAGCATCGATCAGGCCACCAATTTTTGATGGGACCAACTTTGTCTATTGGAAGGTAAGAATTACAGCCTATCTTCAATCTCTTGGTACAGAAGTCTGGGATATCATAGATACAGGGTACACATTTCCATCAGCAACTCCTACAGATCCGGCTGGTAAGAAGCAGTATGAAACAAATGCAAAGGCTGTCAATACTCTATTAGGGAGTCTATCTCAAACAGAATTTGTCAAGGTTATGCAGCTCAAAACCGCAAAAGAAATATGGGACAAGATCGTTCTGAGCTATGAAGGAGATGAACAGGTAAAACGAGCAAAACTTCAAACTCTCAGAATTCAGTATGAAAATCTCAGAATGCACAATGATGAAAGTGTGGCTAACTATTTCCTACGTATAGATGAGATTGTTAATTGTATGAAAAACTTGGGTGAAGAAATAAAAGAGGTTGTTTTGGTTGAAAAGGTTCTAAGATCTTTGTCTTCTAAGTTTGAATCAAAAGTTTCTGCAATAGAAGAAAAACAGAATCTACAGAGCCTTACCATGTCACAGCTGCACGGAATTCTAACTGCTTACGAAATGAGGAAAGGAGGACCATCAGACAGGAGAGAAGCTGCATTCAAGGCTTCAGGAAAAGGAGATTACTATGAGTCAGGACATATGTCAGAAGAAGAGGAAGAATCAAATTTTGTCAAGAACCTTCAACGGGGAACTGGAAGATTCAGAGGTAAGCTGCCTTTCAAATGCTTTGCTTGTGGAAGAGTCGGTCATTATGCTGCAAAATGTCCTCATAAAGATAAAATAGACAAAGGTAAGGAACCTGTTAGATGGAACAGAAAACATAATGTAAATAAGAAGAGCTATTACACGCATGAAGACAGTGATGGATTATCAAATAGTGATGAAGATGAGCAAGGTAATGATAATAGACTTTTAATGGCTTTTGAAGATGATGATTTTTTGGATGCTATAGATGAAGAAGGTCTTTATGAAGAGATTTCTAAACTCAAAATTTGTTTAGAAGAGAAAAATATGATTATTGATACTCTGCAATTCCAACTGGCTGAAAGGGAAAAACATCATGAAAAGTTAGAATGTGAAATTGTGGGACTTAGAAAAGAGATTGAGAAAACAAAAGCTCTTAATCTTAGATTTGTTAAAGGATCTGAAACTTTAGATGAGATTATCAAAGTGCAGCGTTCTCCACAAATCAAGACAGGTCTGGGATATAATGAAGAAGCATCTCAAGCGCAGAAACCATCCACCTCCAAAAGTTATCTTGATGCAGCAAGGAGAAATGAGCAAAGGCCCAATGAAGATCACCAGGTAAATCAGGGACAATTTACCTCAAGAATGAACAAAGACTACCAGGTAAATTGGGGGCAATCTACTTTAAGGATGAACAGAAGCTACAACTAGCCATAGGTAAAACCTTCTCAATTTGCCTCAAGAATGGATGTCAATAGAAACTACAATCATTTGGATGGTAGATTTGATAATCGCAGGAGTTTCTTCAATGGCCAATGTTTCTCTTGTCATAACTTTGGTCACAAAGCAGCTCAATGTGTTGCCTATAAGACAATCATGACTAGAGAAGCTCAAAAACAAAGAAGTATGACTGGGATCATGAAAAGGACCTACAATAACTTTTCTGCTCTTGAAAATGAAATAGAATGTTCTATTTGTAACAACTTCGGTCATGAAGATTCTGAATGCAGGAGCAGGTTTCGGCAGACAACTCAGAAGGAACAAGCCTCAAATGCCAAAACATGGAGAATGAAAGAACCACAACCAGAAAGATGTGGGATAGCCTTATATGCAGAAGGACAGGAAAATCAATGGTACATTGACAGTGGATGTTCGAAACATATGACAGGTGATAGAGAAAAACTTCAATCATATAGTGCCTTAGAAAAGGAAAAGAAGGTCTCATTTGGAAATGACACCCCTGCATTCATAAAAGGTAAAGGTTCTGTTCAGTTGAAAGAGAAGGTCAAAGCTGGAAACGTTATGTATGTTGATGGCTTAAAACATAATCTATTGAGTGTCAGTCAGATGTGTGATCAAGGAACTGAGGTAATATTTCGATCAAATGGATGTAGTGTTCGTGATCTTGATACAGGAAAAACAGTGATCAAAGGCATAAGAACTCCAAATAATTTATACATATTCAAAGAAGGACAACATCAATGCTATCTAAGCAAGAATGATGAACACTGGCTATGGCACAGAAGATTGGGGCATCTTAGCTTCTCTCAGATAAGGAAAGCATGCAAATATCAGGCAGTTCGTGATCTTCCTGACATCAGAATTCCAGACAATACAATATGCAAATCATGTTAGTTTGGTAAGCAAACCAAAACTAATTTCCCTGAAAAGGAAGGATCAGCTAGCAGGCCACTTGAACTTGTCCATACTGATATATGTGGTCCGACTAGGAAGAGGTCACCTCGAGGTGAAGAGTACTTCATATTGTTCATTGACGACTTTTCAAGGATGTGTTGGATAGGACTCATGAAGTATAAAGATGAAGCTTTCGAAAAGTTCAAATCATTCAAAGCCTTGGTTGAAAACGAATCAAATCGCAGAATCAAATGCCTCAGATCTGATCGAGGAGGAGAATTTACCTCAGATGAATTTTTCGATTTTTGTGAAGAACATGGCATAAGAAGGGAATTTTCTGTTGCAAGGACACCTCAACAAAATGGAGTAGTGGAAAGGATGAACAGAACGGTTCAACAAATGGCTCGTGCTATGCTCGATGAATCTGGAACTCCCGCAACCTTCTGGGGTGAAGCCGCATTTGCTGCAGTAACTATTCTTAACAAGACAAATGTCCGGGTAAACAACACTCAGACTCCTCATGAACTTTGGTATGGTAAGACTCCCACGGTAAAATACTTCAAAATTTTTGGAAGCAAATGCTACATTAAAAGGACTGATGAAAATCTTGGCAAGTTTGAACCTAGAGCAGATGAAGGCATTCTCCTTGGTTACTCTCCCCACAGCAAAGCATATAAATGTTACAATAAAAGACTTGGAAAAATTATTGAAAGTATTGATGTAGTGATTGATGAAGAAGAAAATACCCCTAGACAGGAAAGATCTGAAGTCTTCGAAGATGATGAGGACTATCCCCCAACGTCAAATCAGATTCATGATGAAGAAGAAACCCATGAGGCACCAGAAGAACAAATAAGAATAGAAGAAAAGACTCCATCCAGATACGTTCAGAAGAATCATCCAGAATCTCAAATTTTGGGGCAGAAAGAGGCAGGTGTACAAACAAGGAGAACCATTTCAGAAGCTTCAAGCTATCTAGCATTGCTCTCCTCCACCGAACCACAAAATGTAAAAGAGGCATGCAAAGATGAATGCTAGGTCAAGGCAATGAATGAAGAACTTGAGTAGATTGAAAAGAATAACACTTGGGAGTTGGTTCCTAGACCTAAAGATAAGAATGTCATAGGGACAAAATGGATATTCAAAAACAAGTTGAATGAAAATGGGGAAGTTATTAGAAACAAAGCCAGACTTGTTTGTAAAGGGTATGCTCAACAAGAAGGAATCGACTTTGAAGAAACTTTTGCTCCTGTTGCTAGACTTGAGGCCATCAGAATGTTCCTTGCTCTCTCTAGTTTTCAGAAGTTCAAAATATTTCAAATGGACGTGAAATCTGTTTTTCTAAATGGAGACTTGGATGAAGAAGTGTATATTGAACAACCAGATGGGTTTATCCTTGGAAATGATCCAAAACTTGTATGCAGACTCAAAAAGGCTCTCTATGGCCTTAAACTGGCTCCAAGGGCTTGGTATTATCGCTTGGATAAATACCTTCGTCAACAAGGTTTTATAAAAGGATCAACTGATAGCAATCTTTATATAAAAATTGACAATGATAAGTTGCTAATACTTGTTGTGCATGTTGATGATGTCATCTTTGGTAGCAATGAAGAAGACATGAGTCAAAATTTTTCCTTAGTAATGCAGAAAGAGTTTGAAATTTCTATGCTTGGTGAGCTCACATATTTTCTTGGTTTACAAGTCCAACAAAACAAAGATGGCATCTTTCTATCACAAACCAAGTATCTCAAGCAGATCTTGAAGAAATATGGGATGGAGGATTCGAAACCAGTATGTACCCCTATGGTGACAGGATGCAGCCTCAGCGCAAATGATGAATCGGCAGCAGTACATCAACCAACCTATAGATCCATGATTGGTAGTCTACTCTATCTAACAGGTACCCGACCAGACATTATGCATGCAGTGGGAATAGTTGGAAGGTTTCAGGCAAATCCAAAGGAAACTCATCTTCAGGCAGTTAAAAGAATTTTCAAGTATCTTCAAGGAACTCAAAACTATGGCTTATGGTATCCTAGAGATACAGATCTCACACTTCATGCATATACAGATGCAGATTGGGCAGGAAGCGTGGATGACAGAAAAAGCACTAGTGGTGGTGCATTCTTCATGGGTCCTAGATTAGTATCTTGGTTCAGCAAGAAACAAAGTTCTATTGCTTTATCTACAGCTGAAGCAGAATATGTAGTTGCTGCATCTTGCTGCACACAGCTCCTTTGGATGATGCAAACATTGCAAGATCTTCAAATCACTTGTACTCCACCTATCTCCATTTTTTGTGATAATACAAGTGCTATCAGTATCTCAAAGAATCCTGTCATGCATTCAAAGACTAAGCACATACCGATCAAGTACCATTTTCTCCGGGAACAAGTGCTGGAACAAAAGGTCAAATTGGAGTATGTTCCCTCCAAGGAACAAGTTGCTGATATTCTCACCAAACCACTGCCCAGGGAGACATTTGAATACCTCAGACAGAAGCTGGGGGTAGTTGATGCATCATCTTGCTGTTGAAACCTGTCTGTTTCAGAGAAATGTGGTTGTACACGAGTTGCATGAGGAGGATCTGCGTACATACGCCGATTTATGTAGATACAGTCGCGTATATGGTGGTTTGAAGGAAATCAGTGGGGACAGACTCTGGTTGAAAAGAGTCTGATATGGGTTTGACAGAGACCATCTGGCACAGGTTCAGGGGGAGCAGATAAACTTCTAATAATGCATTGTTGGCATTACATTAGAAGCTCTTGGTTCGAGTACACAAGTTGTTTTGGGTTCAGGTGGATCAGGTGCAGAAGGAGAACATGGTTGCTGATCTGAATAATGATGCTGCTGATATTTGTTATTGGTGACTTTCATAGTCTTGCTCTAAATTTTTCGTCTCTATGTCATGTATATCTTTTATTGTCAAGGTCATGTAATGGCCTATTTTGGTTTCCCCACTATGCCTGGGATGAATGATGTAATGTACTTGGTTGTCATATGTAAACTTCTGATGTATCCCCACTTGTTTGGGTGGATGATCCCCACTTGGTTGGGTGATGGATGTTTGTATAGAGTCTTTTGGTGATAGGAAGGTCTTTTATGATGTATAAGTCATGGTTCTTCTTGAAGAACATCTTTTTGCAGATCTTGCCTACAGTCAGGGGGAGCATGGTCAGCACAACAGAGCAGAGATTTCAGCATGTACTCAGGGGGAGCATAACCCTTTGCCCTTGATGTCAAAGGGGGAGAATGACTTTGAAGTTGGAAGGTTGCCATCAAGTCCAAAGGGGGAGATTGTTGGCATTATGACACAAGTTTGGCACTATGGCACAGGTGTTGTCCTTGATGGCAACGTTCTCAGGTGGCAGATCACAGTTCAGGCAATCAGAATGGAAGAAAATAAGGTATACGCAGGTTCCTCTCAGCAAAGTCGCGTATACACGCAGTATCACCAATCCAAAGGTGCGTATGCGTATGCACGCACTTTCATGCAAAGAAAAGCGCGTACATGTGGAAAAAGGTATATTTGGTCCATGGTATTTAGTCCGACATATTTGAACCTATGGTTTTGGTCCGTGGTATTGCATCCAAGGTGTTGAACCCAAGTATTGGGTCCATGGTATTGGTTCTTAGTGGTTTTGGACCATGGTTTGAGTAAGGTCTAGTCTATAAAATGGCAAGGAGATCATTTGGCAATGGTATCGATTTAAGAATTGAATATCTTAAGAAGAGCAAGATCTGGAACACTGGTGATTGGTTATGGTGCATTGCTGGATCTGAATCAAGGAGGAACCTGAACACTACAAGATGGATAAGTTCTATTGATGGGTCAAATCTCAAAGCTTGAATAGTAGTATCTTTGTGTGATTGTGATCTATTGTATTTGACGCATGAATTGATCTATGAATTTGAAAATCTGGGTATAATTAATGCTTGAATACTTGAAAAGGGAAATTTGTCTTTCATAGATCTGTATGCAGGTTCGGCGCAGCGAAGGCGCGTATACATGCAGGTTCAGTAAGTCACAGAAGTGTATACGCTGGTTGGCAGTGATACAGATGCGTATGTACGCAGGTTTCAACATAGCGAAGTAGCGTATGTTTCATGAAATATGCTTTAGCTGCTTCTATTTATTGCTGCAGTGTCCTGGGTTCAGAATTGGTGTCTGGTTACTGTTACCCTTTTTCTGGTTACAGCATTCTGAGAAGTGTTTGATTGATTATATATTGGGTTGTACAAAGAAGATTGATTGTTGCAGATATAATTGATGTTTGATTGATGTTATTCGTGGATCCAATTTGAAAATTGATGAAACGTGGTCCCTGGAAGAAAGAGAAGGTTGAAGCCTTCTGCAGGTAGCAGCCTGCGTACTAGTACCACTGCTGTACAAGAGCTAAAGGGGGTTGTAGCTCCCTTCCAGGAGAAACTGGAGAACGAGAGAGGGTTGTAACCCTCTGCAGGTTGTAGCTTGCGTACTGGTAAAGGACTGCACCAGTACAGAATCATTGTAAAAAGAAGTTTCTAATTGAAAGAAAATAGAGACATATTGCAGCAGGTGGTTTTCACCCACATTGGGTTTCCACCTTATATCGTGTTCTTGTGTGTGACTGTCTGCACTATTTTTCTGTTCCTGGTTGATGTCTATATGGTTCTGACACACTGATTTAAGATTAACTCCTGAAGAATAATTAAATTTCAAGTCTGTGAGTTATACGCTGTTTTCCTTAACTGAAGTTGCGTATATACGCTGGTTTCTCTATCTAAAGTAGTGTATACAAATCTGTGGTTGAATTGAAAAATAATTGACTTGATAATACTGATTCACACCCCCCCTCCTCAGTACTATTTCCAACACACTTACATTTGTAGAAAATTCATGGAAGGCCACTAAACGATCACTAATAATAGAAAATGAAGAGAAGGTGTAATGGTCAACTTTTCTATTGGTTTAGATTCTACAAGAGTAAGCACATGGTTATGGCATCATAGGCTCGAGCATGTAAGTGAGAAGAATAAGAAGATTCTCCACTTAAGGAATTTATTGCTAGGATTAAAATTAGGTAATTTGGATTTCTGTGAACACTATGTTTATAGAAAACAAAAGGGAGTGAGATTTCTCGGGGTTGGGAAGAAAATAAAGAGTCTGAAGTTAGAGTTGGTCCATACAAGTGTATGGGAATTGGCTTACGTCTCATCCAGTGTTACTTGAGAACGGGAGTGAAAGTGGGGAGCGGGAGCAACATTTTCAAAAGTTCCTGGTTTGGGAGCGAATTTTTAAAAATATATATATATTTTATATTTTGATACATATATGTCAACAAAAACATGTAGAATGATGAATTAGATATAAAAAACATAAAAAAACATAGATTGATCATTGAACCATATCACATCAATCATCTAGAAGTTATAATCTTCATCAACCATGTCCACAAGTTAGTAACATACATATTACAACATATTGAGTCTCGTGAATCATGATTCATCAATCTTAAAGTTTCAACTTCAAGCTTTCAAAATTGAAAATTCAATATATAACATTTATCATCATTGATCACCAAAGTTGTACTTGTAAGCTAAGTTTAACCATTACAAGAAATAATATCTAACTGTTAACATGAAATGAAATGTTATAAAATGAATTATGAAATGATATGAAACAACTTTCACGAAGCATCATATTCATAATTCAAATCATTACCAATGAGTTATAATTGCCAACTTCAAACTTCAAACTTTCATCGTCACAGTCATGTATTGTTTACAAAAAATATCATTATGATATGAAAGAGTCAAGAGTCAAAACTCAACAGTTATGAAAATTAATAGAAACTAGAAAAGACAAGTAAACTGTAAATCTATTATCTACTACTGCATGTGGCCCTTGCCACGAGAGTCTAATGTATGAGCAGGTCGTGGTGGTCTTCTAGGAGACTCCTGCACAGATCGATGACCAAAACTGGAAGGCACATGCCCTCCACGTGAGGGTGTAGATGGAGGTGGCGACAGCAAAGGAACAAGACTCGGAACTCGAGCACTGCTACTGGATGGTGGAGGTGGCATGGCTGCTGCTTCATCTTCCTCCCTTATAAGTTCCTCTTCCAGTTCGTCAAGATGTATAGTGCCATCCTCCAAATTGTCATCCTCTGGGTGGTTGCCTCAGATTTTATATGTTGGATCCTCATAAGCCCGATCACAGTAATGACTCAACAACCTAAAGTTGTAGTGCACATAAACCAAGCTTTCTGCCTGGTTTTCATTGAGTTTGTTTCTTTTCACATTATGTATGAAGCTGTAGGTGCTCCAACATCTCTCTGTAGAAGAAGTATTTACAACCTGTGATAGAACTTTTTTTGCCAATTTTGGCAAAAGTCCATGGCCGCCATATGTTTCCCACCATGTGAGAGCATCAAATCTATCTCTGTCTTCCATTGCATGGAAGGTACCAAACAAACAAGTGCCACTAAAGTATTTGCCTATTTCAAGGCGCACACTAGCACATTCCTCCCTGTCAGGTATCAACTTTTCTAATGCTTCCAAATATCCTTTAGAAACCTCTTCATCTATATGGGGTTTGGTTCTAACCCCACCCCTTGGTGTAGGTTGGCCCAACCAAGATGTAGAGTAGTATTTTGGTGTAAGGATATACGCCAAGCAATGTAGTGGAAGATTAAGTTTATTCCACCGCACACACATACAATTGTGAATCAGTTTGCACAAGTCGGGATCATTGTTATGAACAATATCTTTTATTTGCCCCAACATGGTATCCATCTGCTCATACACCTCGCCAATCACTGGTTTATCTGTATTTGCAAACTGAATCATGTGATAAATGGGCTTGGTGAAATCCAATACTTGCCTCACACGTGCCCAAAACATACCATCAAGAGTGGCCTCCTCCACCAGTTCAAAACCTCGCCTGTCAGCTGCATTTGTAGCCCTTTCCTTTAATATTTGCCAGTGTGGACTTGATGCCATGCTAGCCAATACCTTCAAAAGGCGCCTGAAGGTGAGGTAATAGCTACCAAATCTAGTCCTCGCAACACTGCGGAAAAGGCCATGGGTATTACTATGATTTGTAATAAATTTTATCATTTGTTTGCCTTTCTTGTACAAATCACCAATCCATTTGTATTGTTCATTTTTGTTCTTAACAACATCATGCATCAAAAGGTTCAATCTGTGAACCAAACACCCAGACCAAAATATGTTGGGGTATTTATCCTCAATAATTGCTCCTGCTGACTTACAATTAGGAGCATTATTAGTGATGACTTGGATGACATTGCATGACCCAATACGGTCAATTGTTTCAAGTAATGCTTTTGCAATATTGATGCCGGTCTTGAACTTCTCTGAGTAATCATATGCATTTAGAAAGATGGCACCTCTAACAGACACAACAAGAACACTTATCAATGGCTTGCCTTTTACATTTGTCCATCCATCAGATACAATGGACACCCCATGGTCAGTCCAAGAACTTGTCATTCTATTCACAGAATGTGATATTTTTGCTTTTTCATGATCAAGTCCAACAGTTCCTGCCTTGTCATACCCAGGGCTCTTGTATCCTTTAGGGGCATCATTTATGGTAGAAACCATTTCGTGCCAATAAGGTGAGCAAAGAACATTGAATGGTATCCCACATGCATAGAGAAACCTGTAAACTTTTGAATCCACATCATTCCTACACCTTTCATCAAGGAAATCTGATATGGTTCTAACTTCTACGCCTTAAAGCTGGTGACCCTGTGCCTCCATATCCACTGCCTTGGGAGGACGCTGAAGGAGTTCTTTGTGCTTGTGATTGTGAGCTTGGTTCAAAGAAACCCCTTGATTTTTTAGATTTGTATTGGGTTTCCTCCTCTTCCCTTATGTATTTGGCTCTATCTGCTGCTGACACACGTGCACAAGTTTTGATTCCTATTTGTTTATCTCCATCCCATGGCATTTTCCCGTAGAGGTGTTCTTTGGCACGGGTGTATGAACCTGTGTAATTATTGTTGCAAGGGGGGCATTGAAATTTAGTGGTTCCACCCCCTTTCCCTGCTTCAAGCCTGTTAACATATTTCCACAATGGGGTTTGGTCTTGTTTAGTTTTTTCAGCTGCTGAATCATGTTCACCCTCCTCCAGCTCCTCCTCACCGAGGTTTTCATCAAATCCACTTTGTCCCCCTTCTTCATTTTGAACCCTCCTTTTCCTACTCTCCAACACCATAATAACCAGAAAAGGAACCAAGAAGAAGAAAATGCCAAGAAATATAACCATGATGTTTGAAATTTGTAGTTTTGAATCTGCAAAATTTAATAAAATGGAATGGGAATGGGAATGGCCCAATGGGAAACCGAAATAGAGAAAAATTTATTTATTTATTTAGAAATTAGGAGTAAATTAATAAACATTAAAAAAAAATTGCTAACCTACCTCAAATGCGTCCAAGACTCCTTGCTCCTTGCTCCTTGGCACCTTGCTCTCAGTCTCACTCCTTGCTCTCAGTCTCACTCAAGTCACAATGATTCATAAAAGCCCTCCCTCCCTCATTATATAAAAAAAAAATCGATTTTTAAGCCGCGCGATTTTTTTTTTTTCGACGCATTTGCTCCTGGCCTCTGCGCGCATCGCTCCGGGAGCGAAATTTAAAGCCTGGGAGCGATCGCTCCCTGACCGCTCCCGGGCTTTAAATTTCGCTCCCGGAGCGACGGGAGCGACGCTCCCGAAGTCGCTCCTGGATTTGGCAGGGAGCGCAAATTTTTTTATCGAGAGCGCGCTCCTGACCCGCTCGATCGCTCCCTGATCGCTCCCGGGCTTTAAATTTCGCTCCCGGAGCAATGGGAGCGACGCTCCCGAAGTCGCTCTTGGATTTGGCAGGAAGTGCAAATTTTTTTACCGGGAGCGTGCTCTTGACCCGCTCCTGCCCGGAGCGCGCTCCCGACCCGCTCCCGCTTGGGGCGCGGATTGGGAGCGGGATCGGGGGGGGGGGGGCGCTCCCCTGCAACACTGGTCTCATCTTTTGGTGGTTCTTATTATTATGTTACTTCTATAGATGATATGACTAGGAAAACTTGGTTTTATTGCATTCGAAAAAATTATGTTGTCTCTGATATATTTAAGAAATGGAAATCTTTGGTTAACAATGATTCAGGAAATAAATTGAAGCATTTCAGGTCAGATAATGAAGGAAATATTGCAATAAGGAGTTTGATAGTTACTGTTTATACCATAGGATTCATAGATAGAAGGTGGTTACAACAACAACAAAATACAGTGGTGTGTCACAAAGAATTAATATGACAATCATGGAGCGTGCAAGGAGAGTATGAGATTGTACACAAGATTGCTCTTATTGTTTCGGGTAGATGTTTTGGATATTGTTGTTTACATAATAAATAGAAGGCCTTAAAGTTCCTTGAATGATGGCATTCCAGAGGATACATGGATAGTTAAAAAGGTAAACTACTCATTTTTAAAGACTTTCATTTGTGAAACATTTGTTCATATTGATAGAGAAAATGGAAAAAGGCTTGAAGAGAAATTCAAGAAGTGTGCTTTTATTGGATATGAAATTAATGATTTTGGTTATGGCTTATGGGATTATGAAAATCACAAAATCTTTAGGAATAGAGACGTGGCATTCAATGAGAAGGTCATGTACAGTCGTAGGGAAAAAATGAGAAAAGACAAACACATAATATGTAGCGCTTGATGAAATCACAAAAAAATAAAAAATAAAAATTCAGAGATGCCAAAAAATAAAAACGTTTAACAACAACAATAGTAGCAGTTACTTCAAATTCTTGCAAGTGTTGTTAGAAGATCTTCCAGGTTAAGTAACTCCCCAATTTGACACTCCTCTGTATATTATGTATTGTTGATTGATTCTAGTGAACTAAAAATTATGAAGCAACAATGAAAGTAGAAGTTAGAAACTAAAAACAAGAGGGAGCAAGGCATGGAAGAGGAGATGGACTCTTTGATACGTAACCACACTTGGGACTTGGTTTAGTTGCTTGTAGGTAAAAAATCAGTGTAGAATAAATGGGTTTACAGGTTGAAGGAAGAAGATAAAGGAAAAAAGAGGTACAAAACTAGACTTGTAAGGGGTTTACAGAGAAGAAAGATGTATAATTTGATGATGAAAAGATTTGGAGGAAGAGATTTATATGAAATAGCCATATGGTTATGAGGTCAAAGGAAAGGGGAAACTACTATGTAGATGAAGAAGAGCTTGGATGGCCTAAAATAAGCTCCAAGGTAGTGGCATTTGAAATTTGACTAGTTTACGATAGAATAAGGTTAGAATAGATGTCATTCTAACCACTCTTTATTTTAAAAGACTAGATAATGGTAAGTATATTATCTTGTTATTGTATTTAGATGACACACTTGTTGTAGGTTCTAACAAGTAGAATATAATTGTATTCAAAAGAAAATTAGCTAATTCATTTGCAATCATAGGTACAAGTGCTAGAAAACAAATCCTTGGTATGCAGATAACAAGAGTTAGGAAAAATTGTAAACTAATAGTCTTAATGTGATTACATATAGGTGGTGTTTGAAAGATTTAAAATGCGAGATGTGAAACCAATTAATACACCTTTGACCAATTGTTTCAAACTTTCTAAGGAGTTGTGTCCCATGACATAGGAGGAAAGAGACTACATGGCCAAAGTTTTGTATTCATCAACGTTTGGAAGCTTGATGTATCTGATGGTGTGCACAAGGTTGGATATTGCACATGTAGTGGGAGTTGTGAGGAGGTATATGAACAATCCAACTAATGAACATTGGAAGATAGTAAAGTGGAATTTTAGGTATTTGACAAGTATGAACAATCTAAAACATTGAAAAGTAGTAAAGTGGGTTCTCAAGTATTTGAGAGATACTACTACTCAGGCATCATGCTTTAGAGGTTCAAACATTGTTCTACATGGATATGTTGATTCAGATATAGCAGGTGATATAGATAGTAGGATGAACACCACAAGGTATATTTTTATAATGGGTGGAACATTAGTAAGTTTGATTTTGAAATTACAAAAGGTTGTTGCACTTTCAACAATGGAAACATAGTACATTGTTGCTATAGAGTTTAGTAAAGAGATGCTTTGGTTACAGAGGTTTATGGAGGAATTGGGAAAGAAGCAAGAGAATATCATCCATCTATAATGACAACTAGAGTGCCATTCATCTTGTGAAGAACTCATCCTCCATTCTAAAGCTAAATATATACAACTTACATACCATTTCATATAATCAATTTTGGAAGATGGACAATTGACACTATAAAAGATACACACTAGCCATAATCTTGTAAACATGTTAATGAAAGCATTAACCAAGGAGAAATTGAGTTCCTACTCAATTTTAGTTGGCCTTAAAGCATGACAATAAAGATGAATAACTTTCTAGGTACAAAGTTGGAGCATAGCGTAGTAGGTGTAGTAGTGGTGGTGTTTTTGTGATCAGTTTCCAAGTGTGGAGCTTGATTATCTTCCTGATTCAAAGGTCTTGTTCTAGCCACGTTTGGATCCCAATGCCTAATAAAGGGATGTCGGGGGCCTTGCCCCCCACTTCCATTGCTACGGGGTTGGGGGAGAGGGCAATGGCAATTTTTTGGAGCCTCCCTTGGTGGAGGTTTGGGGGTAGCGCCCCAGAAGAGAATTAAAAAAAAATGCCTTGTAAAATATTGTATTTTTGTAGTCAATTTGAACCATTCATCATTAGGTTGCAGATCTAATGGTAGAACTTTAGAAGTTATGTTAGGAATTTTTTTGTCCCTGTAAAGGAACTCTCTTTTTACGAGGACATTGTATTATGGTTGTGTATTGTTGAGAGTGTTATAATTGAGAGATGAGACTACGAGTGAATGAAGAGGAGGTTGTCGCAGATGTGCTGTAAGTTGTATCCTATCATTTTGTTGAATGAATCATGAAATAAAATGAAGGAATGATTGTTTCTCCACGGATGTAGCCCACATTTGACTGAACCGCATATATCAGTGTCTCTCTTGTATTGTGTTCTACTCCTGCATTCATTTTGCTTTATTACTCCATGATCTTATTCTTAAGATAAGAATGGGAGGCTTTAGTTATTGCTTCAAATAGTAGTGAAAGTTCACTCACAACTCAAAAGTGGTTGGACTAGAGATGCAGTGTCTTGGTTAGACCATTAGGGCATATTGTAAGAGGGTATAAAGTTGAATTAAACTACAAAGAATCTATTAACCTGGATTTAGAAGATTAAAATTATTTAGAAAACAAATTAACATGAGCTTCATTGTGAAAAAGTGTGCTGGATAAGACTTGGAATATATTTAAATTGAAGAATCTGTAAAATCTGTAGATGATTAAGGTAAGGATGAAAAATATTCTCTTGAACTAAGAATAATAGAAAGTTAAATTATTAGAGAAATCATTAACCCCAAATTTAAAGATGAAAATTATCTTTCATTATCGTACCCAGGAAAATCTAATATTGAAAAAAATAAGAACAAATCCCCACAATCTTGATGAGAAATTAAGGTGTTAGACTAGATCACACCTCTGGAAGAAAGAATCTGTAATCTGTAAAAGAACATGAAAGAATCTGTAAAACAAATAAAGTAGAGGATTAAAAAACCTTGTCTTATAATACTCAGCCTACAAAAACATTGAACTAATTTAATTTTCAAATATTTAATCTTATGAACAACTTCGTAAGTGAAAATAACTAATTTAAATTTATATCCGAGAAACCACAGTCAGTTTTAGTAAACTATAATCATCTTTATCATATATATGACTTCCCCTTTATTAATAGAGGGGAATCTGTAACCAAATATACCAATATCCACCCGCTCATTATAGAACAAGGGTTCAATTTCTGTTGCCACCTTCCCAGTCTCAATGAAAATTGGCACCAAGCTGTGGATTGATACACTTAATGAGGTTGACCCGAAATCTCCAGCTAACAAGACCTCTAGACAAGAGCAACTGACCAATTTTTCACTGTTAATAACTTTCAAGCTTGATAAGACAGCTCGGCTTACATAACCAAGACAGGAATGAACTTTTCTCAATATCACAAGCTTGCTATCTGATGAACTGTTTTTTCAATAAACAAATTATAAAAAAAGAGTCCGAGCAACTTATTATTTATGTCCTTTCATCCCTTAGCTTGTTTTGAAGTTCGTATGCAAATTATTAAAAAAATGAGTACTTTGTTATTTATCTTTGAGTCTCCATCCTCTGGGTTTGTTTTAAAGTTCATGTATACTATGTTTTCTAGCTTACAGCTTATTATTGCGGCGTAAGCCTTAATATTAAAAATTACAGTAGCAGTGTCTTCATCTGCGCCTCTGATCTTTATTTTCTTTTTTTAAAGCACATTAATTGATACCAATGGGTAGTTTGAAATGTGATCTTTAATTGGTAATGTAAATGGGTAGTTTGAAATGTGATCATTAATCGGGAATGTCAATTTTGTGCAGAATGATGCTGCACAGATTGCCTTTGAAAGAGCTAGAGAAATTGAAAACAGGGATAACACAAATGCTTCCCAGCTGGCTGTTAAATTAAGCAAAGCACAGTGTAGCATGGCAGAGCTGGAGTGGTATAAAGAGCTTTGTGAGAAGGCAAACCAAGTATATTATGATTCCTTTAAAGAAAAATTTGGTAAGAAGGATATCAATGCTAATTTACGAAGGGAAAAGCTCGCTGGGTTTTGGGATGAAATTATTGAAATGTGGCAGAAACACGAGTTGCCTAGTGATTTCCAATCCCGAAAGAAGTGGATATATGCTGGCAATACATATAGCAGACTTTTTGAGCCTCTGGATATTGCATATTATTATCGCACTTCTCAGGGCAATGGAAACTATCTTTCCGATGGAAGACCCACTCGTCATAAGATTCTTCAGAAATGGTTTGAAGAGAGTGAAAAAACTCGCAGTTCAGAAGGTCACAGAGGTCGCACAAAGCTAGCATCACTCAGTGAGGATTCATGCTTTTGGGCATACGTGGAAGAGGCTTTGAAAGATCTGAAAGAAGGCTCACACCAAAATCTTGAAAAGTTTGAAAACTATGTGATCAAGATGATTCAGGACCGCAGCATTTCTTCAGATGTTTTCTTGGAAGAAAGCAGCTTTGTTATGTGGTGGCAAAAATATAAACAGATTCAATCCCCAAAATGGAAATTAAACTCTCCATTGTATAAAATAATGGAAAGTGAAAGTTGGAAGGAATGAATTCAGAATGCTGTATATCCACATGATCGTGAAAGAGCTGCTTCCTCCATTAGATTTGTTGGTGTTCAGTGATAATTTGTTTTCCTTTCTTTCAATGACATGATGGATATAATGTAATATTATGATGGCTGAGGTAGAAATGTATGTTTGCTTAGTCCTTCCAAGTGGGTATGTATGAAGACCCTCATGCACTGTAATGGCGTAGGAGAAATGGAATTTTCCTCTTTGTAATACATTTGCTTGATGTTTTATGGTTATGTTCAACCTGCAATGTCAAGATAAAACAATGTCTCAGTGGATGGCCTTCAAAAGACGTATAATTACAACAATGGATTTCAAATTTTCATGTTAATAGTTATTAATTTGAAACATGCATCATTGAGACTGACACTGTTAGCAGAGAGCTGAGACTGACACTGGTTAGCAAAGAGTTGACGGGTATCGCAATTACATTGAATAATTATACTAATAGGTTTGTTTGATTAGGAATATGGGTTTTTTTAATTAAAAAAATATGTAAATCGATGAAAATTATATATATATTTTGATAAAAATAAATTCTAATCTTACTCTTGATATTATTTTTTATTATTAATTATTTCCACAACCGCATTGCTTTGGATGGCATTTGCCACAGAAGGGTAAAAATAAATTCTAATCTTACTCTTGATATTATTTTTTATTATGAATTATTTCCACAACTGCATTGCCTTGGATGGCATTTACATCAGTAAGCACCGCCTCAACTTCTCAGATTTGAAAGGTGAACACCGTCTTCGCTTATTCAAATGTGAAGGCCCAGCACCATCTAGCATAATCAATAATTTAATTGGTCTAATTAACGCCAATTTTGCTATAAATAGAAATGCTCAGCCAAATGCGGATATCTCACTCTTGGCTTTCGTGTTATTTGGAAACCGTAGCTGCGATTTATTGTCTTTTTCTGGTGTTTTGTTTCTTGCAATTGGTATTAGAGTCAGTTTGTAGAGTGTTGGAATTTGAAAGCGCAAAAAATTTATGTTGCGAAAATTTATTTTGTGTGAGAATCTGTTGCTTTGTCGAATAGAGTTGCAGTGCGGACAGATTTGTGAGGCCTATGCGTAGTCTGTGGAGCAGCTAGTATGAAGATTCAAGGAGTCAGAGGACAAAGAAGAGAGAAATCTACCTTTTGCACAATAGTTCTTCACAGAAGATTCAACAACCATCATCGCTCTTGAGAATTGTGATGCAATTTTTTTAAGAACCGAGTGTTTCAGAGGAGAAGAGCCGCTAGGGCCTTCGCCAAAATTCACAACTACCAATGTTGTGAGCTACTTGTTGAAACTCACAAAGTGAGCTTGTCAATTGCATTATAGATAAGACAATTTATACAAAAGCACAACCAGAGAATCTACAAGGATTCCACCAATTGTCTTTATTATTTACTTAAGCTAGTCGACTCCTGTTGACTGCCATTGATGACTTGTTGTCATATCAACAATCATAGACGGCATGATTAATATTCTAAGAAACCTCTCCTTAATCACGACGACCTAAACTTTAAGGTGCTTGCCGGTTTTAGTGTCAGTTAGGGCTTACAACACTGCATAAAAAAACTTGATAAGGGGCTTTCATATTTTGCTATTGGTTTCACACAGCACAACTCTCTTCAACGGACATTGTGTTGTAGACACTCCTATCTGCCAACACTCCACTGGAAACTCTCTGCGATCTATTCCACACAGGCGTTATGGTCGACACAACCCTCTTTAGCGGACACTCGGTTGTAGACACTCTTATTTGCGAACACTCCATTGGAAACTCTTTGCGCCACATAGGGGTCATGGTCGGCACAACCCTCTTCAACAGACACTTAGTTGCAGACACTCCTATCTGCCAACACTCCAGTGGAAACTATTTGCGCAACATAGGTGTCACGGTCGGAACAACCCTCTTCAGCAGACGCTCGGTTGCAAACATTCCTATCTGCGAACACTCCATTAGAAACTCTTTGTACCACACAGGTGTCATGGTCAACACAACCTTTTTCAACATACACTCGGTTGTAGACACTCCTATCTTCCAACACTCCATTGGAAACTCTCTTCGGCACATAGGCATCACCGTCGGCACAACCTTGTAGTCGTCAGCTCTCTTTAGTATCTACAACTCTCTTCAGGCATGTAGATCAAGTTCAAATGCAGCCCCACACACTTCTCGAAGCTCGGCCAGGTCCACTCAACTGTAGTTTGGAAAGACTGCAACAACTTCACAATAGCACAAGGCTCAACGCCTCCTTCACACCACGCCGGTCCATAGCAGGGAACACACCATTGTTCAAACAATGGCTTCACATGCCCTCGGCTCACTCACCGGTTCCATACTTGCACATCTCCTGAATGCACTAGAGATCCATGGTTCTTAATCTGGAACATGCCTAGCAATGTCTATGCTCCCCACACAAATGGCAATGTCATAAGCATCACATACCTTTATAATAACTATTCATGCTTCTGAACAACATTTTCCAACAACGAGCTCTCCTTCTTTGGTCAACGGTCAACTTAATATGCCAACAACGCTCTTCAAACGCCTCCATGGAGCTCACACAACAACTCAACCTCAGTTTCGTTGCATTCAATTTGCAGGCTTCATCCTTTTTTTGTTTTGTTTCACAACTTTGGCTTCAACACGGATTGACCTTCAACATGGCCCACCCTGTGCCATCCAACTCGGCGGGTCGGCCCTACAACGCCATCCACAACCTCACCGCTCTCTTTTTAACGCTAGACTGGCCGACCGCATGCTTTTGTAAATACGATGATCGACCCTACAACACCATCCAACTCCACATCCATGTTGGAAATAATACTGAGAGGGGGGGTGAATTAGTATTATCAGGTCAATTATTTTTCATTTCACAATCAGATTTGTATACGCTATTTCAGTTAGTAAATACTGCGTATGTACGCAACTTTAGTTAAGGAAACAAGCATATATCGGCAGACTTGTAATTTAAATTATTCTTCAGATGTTGATCATTAATCTGTGCATCAAACCATATAAACAGTAACCAGGAACAGTGAAACAGAACAAAGAATCACACATAAGAACACAAGATATAAGGTGGAAACCCAATGTGGGTGAAAACCACCTGCTGCAATTTGTCTCTATCTTCTTTTAATTAGAAACTTCTTTTTACAATGTTTATGTATTGGTGCAGTCTTATACCAGTACGTAGGTTGCTACCTACAGAAGGCTACAACCTTCTCTCGTTTTCCAGCTTCTCCTGGAAGGGAGCTACAACCCCCTTAGCTCTTGTACTCGCTGAGATACTAGTACGTAGGTGTTGACCTACAGAAGGCTACAACCTTCTTTTTTCTTCCAGGGATCACGTTTCATAAATTTTCAAACTGGATCCATGAATATCAATCAAACATCATCAACCAATCTCCTTTGTACAAACAAATACTGAATCGACCAATAACTTCTCAGAATGCTGTAACCAAAAACTAGTACCAGTAACCAGACACCAATTTTGAACCCAGAACACTGCAGCAATAAACAGAAGCAGCTAAAACATATTTCATGAGATGTACGCTACTTCAATATGTGGAACCTGTGTGCATACGCTTCTGTATCAAGGCCAACCGGCGTATACGCTGTTTTAAGTTAGTGAACCAGCGTGTATACGCGCCTCTGCTGCGTTGAACCTGCGTACAGATCTATAAAAGATAATTTACCCTTTTCACTTATTCAGACATCAGTTATACCCAGATTATCATATTTATAGATCAAGTCATGCGCCAAATATAACAGATCAAAATTACACAAAGATACTTCTCTTCAAGCCGCCTTAAGATCTTGACCCATCAATAGAACTTATCCTTCTCCTTGCGCTCAGGTTCCTCCTTGATTCAGATCTAGTTATGCACCATAACCCAATGACCAGTATTCTAGATCTTGCTCTTCATAAGATATTCAATGCTTAAGTCAATACCCTTGCCAAATGATCTCCTTCCCTTTTTATAGTCTTAGGCCTTACTCAAACCATGGTCCAAAACCATTGAGAACCAATACTAGGGACCCAATACCTAGGTTCAACACTTTGGATGCAATACCAAGGACCAAAACCATAGGTTCAAATATGTCAGACTAAATACCATGGACCAAACATAAGATTTCCCACATGTATGCGCTTTTCTTTGCATGAAAGTGCGTGCATACGTATACGCTTCTTTTGGTCGGTAATCCCGCGTGTATACGCGATTTTGTTAAGAGGAACCTGCGTATACCTCATTTTCTTTCATTCTGAGAGCCTGAACTGTGATCTGCCCTTTGAGTGAGTTGCCATCAAGGACAACACCTGTGCCATAGTGCCAAACTTGTGTCATAATGCCAACAATCTCCCCCTTTGGACTTGATGGCAACCCCAAGTCACTCAAAATCATTCTCCCCCTTTGACATCAAGGGCAAAGGGTTATGCTCCCCCTGAATACATGCTGAATTCTCTGCTCTACTGTGCTATCCAAGCTTCCCCTGACTGTAGGCAAGGTCTGCAAGAAGATGTTCTACAAAAGAAACATGACTTTATACATTAGAAATGACCTTCCTACCACCAAAGACTCATACATCCATCTCCCAACCAAGTGGGGATTGACTCATCTACCCAACCAAGTGGGGATACACCATAAAAACATTACTTCATCCATCCTAGGCATAGTGGGGAAACCAAGATAGGTCGTTACATGACCTTGATAAGAAAAGAAATACATGACATAGAGACGAAATATCTACAGCAAGACTATGATAGTTATCAACAACTATCATCAACAGCATCTGTCAATCATCATTCAGACTAGCAACCATGTTCTCCCTCTGCACCTGCTCCACCTGAAGTCAAAACAACTGTGAATGTGAACCAATATCTTCTAAGATAATGCCAACAATGCATTATTAGAAGAATATATGCTCCCCCTGAACCTGTGCCAGATGGTCTCTGCCAGACCCATATCAGACTCTTTTCATCCTGAGCCTGGCCCACTGTTTGTCTTTAAACCAACATATACGCGACTGTATCTTCATAAACCGGCGTATGTACGCGGATCCTCCTCATGAAACTCGCGTACAACCACTTTTCTCTGAAACAGACAAGATTCAGCAGCAAGATGATGCATCAACTACCCCCAGCTTCTGTCTGAGGTATTCAAATGTCTCCATGGGCAGTGGTTTGGTGAGTATATCAGCAACTTGTTCCTTAGAGGGAACATACTCCAATTTAACCTTTTGTTCAAGCACTTGTTTCCGGAGAAAATGATACTTGATAGGTATGTGCTTAGTTTTTGAATGCATGGCATGATTCTTTGAAATACTGATTGCACTTGTATTATCACAAAAAATGGAGATAGGTGGAGTACAAGTGATTTGAAGGTCTTGCAATGTTTACATCATCCAAAGGAGTTGTGTGCAGCAAGATGCAGTAGCCACATATTCTGCTTCAGTTGTCGATAATGCAATTGAACCTTGTTTCTTGCTGAACCAAGATACTAATCTGGAACCCATAAAGAATGCACCACCACTAGTGCTTTTTCTATCATCCACGCTTCCTGCCCAATCTGCATCTGTATATGCATGAAGTGTGAGATTTGTATCTCTAGGATACCATAAGCCATAGTTTTGAGTTCCTTGAAGATACTTGAAAATTCTCTTAATTGCCTGAAGATGAGTTTCCTTTGGATTTGCCTGAAACCTTCCAACTATTCCCACTGCATGCATAATGTCTGGTCGGGTACCTGTTAGATAGAGTAGACTACCAATCATGGATCTATAGGTTGGTTGATGTACTGCTGCTGATTCATCATTTGCGTTGAGGCTGCATCCTATTACCATAGGGGTACATACTGGTTTCGAATCCTCCATCCCATATTTCTTCAAGATCTGCTTGAGATACTTGGTTTGTGATAGAAAAATACTGTCTTTGTTTTGTTGGACTTGTAAACCAAGAAAATATGTGAGCTCACCAAGCAGGGACATTTCAAATTCTTTTTGCATCATCAAGGCAAAGTTTTGACTCATGTCTTCTTCATTGCTACCAAAGATGATATCATCAACATATACAACAAGTATTAGCAACTTATCATTGTCAATTTTTATATATAGATTGCTGTCTATTGATCCTTTTGTAAAACCTTGTTGATGAAGATACTTATCCAAACGATAATACCAAGCCTTTGGACCCTGTTTAAGGCCATAGAGAGCCTTTTTGAGTCTGCATACAAGTTTTGGATCATTTCCAAGAATAAACCCATCTAGCTGTTCAATATATACTTCTTCATCCAAGTCTCCATTCAGGAAGGCAGACTTCACGTCCATTTGAAATACTTTGAACTTCTGAAAGCTAGAAAGAGCAAGGAACATTCTTATGGCCTTAAGTCTAGCAACTGGTGCAAAAGTTTCTTCAAAGTCTATACCTTCTTGTTGAGCATACCCTTTACAAACAAGTCTGGCCTTGTTTCTAATCACATCTCCATTTTCATTTAGCTTATTTTTGAATATCCATTTTGTTCCTATGACATTCTTATTTTCTGGTCTAGGAACCAACTCCCAAGTGTTATTCTTTTCAATCTGCTCCAGTTCTTCATTCATGGCTTTGAACCAGCGTTCATCTTTACATGCTTCACTTATGTTTTGTGGTTCAGTGGAGGAGAGCAATGCTAGGTAGCTTGAAGCTTCTGAAATAGTTTTTCTTGTTTGTACACCTACCTCTTTCTGCCCCAAAATTTGAGTTTCTGGATGATTCTTCTGAATGTACTTGGATGGAGTCTTTTCTTCTATCCTTATCTGTTCTTCTGGTGCCTCATGGGTTTCTTCTTCATCATGAATCTGATTTGATGTTGAAGGATAGTCCTCATCATCTTCGAAATCTTCAGATTTTATTTGCCTAGGAGTGTTTCCTTCTTCATCAACCACTACATTAATACTTTCAACAATTTTTCCAAATCTTTTATTGTAACACTTATATGCTTTGCTGTGAGGAGAGTAACCATGGAGAATTCCTTCATCTGCTCTAGGTTCAAACTTGCCAAGGTTTTCATCAGTCTTTTTGATGTAGCATTTGCTTCCAAAAATTTTGAAGTATTTTACCGTGGGAGTCTTACCATACCAAAGTTCATGAGGAGTCTGAGTGCTGTTTACCCGGACGTTTGTCTTGTTGAGAATAGTAACTGCAGCAAATGCGGCTTCACCCCAGAAGGTTGCGGGAGTTCCAGACTCATCAAGCATAGCACGAGCCATTTGTTGAACCGTTCTGTTCATCCTTTCCACTACTCCATTTTGCTGAGGAGTCCTTGCAGTAGAGAATTCCCTTCTTATTCCATGTTCTTCACAAAAATCGAAAAATTCATCTGAGGTAAATTCCCCACCTCTATCCTAGGTAGCTTGAAGCTTCTGAAATAGTTTTTCTTGTTTGTACACCTACCTCTTTCTGCCCCAAAATTTGAGTTTCTGGATGATTCTTCTGAACGTACTTGGATGGAGTCTTTTCTTCTATCCTTATCTGTTCCTCTGGTGCCTCATGGGTTTCTTCTTCATCATGACTCTGATTTGATGTTGAAGGATAGTCCTTATCATCTTCGAAATCTTCAGATTTTATTTGCCTAGGAGTGTTTCCTTCTTCATCAACCACTACATCAATACTTTCAACGATTTTTCCAAGTCTTTTATTGTAACACTTATATGCTTTGCTGTGGGGAGAGTAACCATGGAGAATTCCTTCATCTGCTCTAGGTTCAAACTTGCCAAGGTTTTCATCAGTCTTTTTGATGTAGCATTTGCTTCCAAAAATTTTGAAGTATTTTACCTTGGGAGTCTTACCATACCAAAGTTCATGAGGAGTCTGAGTGCTGTTTACCCGGACGTTTGTCTTGTTGAGAATAGTAACTGCAGCAAATGCGGCTTCACCCCAGAAGGTTACGGGAGTTCCAGACTCATCAAGCATAGCACGAGCCATTTGTTGAACCGTTCTGTTCATCCTTTCCACTACTCCATTTTGCTGAGGAGTCCTTGCAGTAGATAATTCCCTTCTTATTCCATGTTCTTCACAAAAATCGAAAAATTCATCTGAGGTAAATTCCCCACCTCTATCAGACCTGAGGCATTTGATTCTGCGATCTGATTCATTTTCAACCAAGGCTTTGAATGCTTTGAACTTTTCAAAAGCTTCGTCTTTATGCTTCATAAGTCCTAACCAACACATCCTAGAAAAGTCGTCAATGAACAATATAAAGTATTCTTCTCCTCGAGGTGACCTTTTCCTAGATGGACCACATACATCAGTATGGACAAGTTCAAGTGGCCTACTAGCTGATCCTTCCTTCTCAGGGAAATTAGTTCTGGTTTGCTTACCAAACTGACATGATTTGCATATTGTATTGTCTGGAATTCTGATGTCAGGGAGATCACGAACCGCCTGATATTTACATGCTTTCCTTATCTGAGAGAAGCTTAGATGCCCCAATCTTCTATGCCATAGCCAGTGTTCATCATTCTTGCTAAGATAGCATTGTTGTTGTCCTCCCTTGAGTATGTATAAATTATTTGGAGTTCTTATGCCTTTGATCACTGTTTCTCCTATATCAAACTCACGAACAATACATCCATTTGATCCAAATATTACCTCATTTCCTTGATCACACATTTGACTGACACTTAATAGATTATGCTTTAAGCCATCAACATACATAACATTCCCAGCTTTGACCTTTTCTTTCAAGAGAACAAAACCTTTACCTTTTATGAATGCAGGGGTGTCATTTCCAAATGAGACCTTCTTTTCCTTTTCTAAGGCGCTATATGATTGAAGTTTTTCTTTATCACCTGTCATATGTTTCGAGCATCCATTATCGATGTACCACTGATTTTCCTGCCCTTCCGCATATAAGGCTATGCCACATCTTTCTGGTTGCGGTTCTTTCTTCCTCCATGTTTTGGGGCTCAATGAAGCTTGCTCCTTCTGAGTTGTTTGCTGAAACCTACTCCTGCATTCAGAATCTTCATGACCGAAGTTGTTACAAATAGAACATTCTACTTCATTCTCAAGAGCAGAAAAGTTATTGTAGGTCCTTTTCATGATTCCAGTAATACTCCTTTGTTTTTGAGCTTTTCTAGTCATGATGGTCTTGTAGGCAACATATTGAGTAGCTTTGTGACCAAAGTTATGACAAGAGAAACATTGGCCATTGAAGAAATTTCTGCGATTATCAAACCTACCAACCAAATGATTGTAGTTTCCATTGACATCCATTCTTGAGGCAAATTGAGAATGATTTACCTGTGGTTGGTTGAAGCTTCTATTCATCCTTGAAGTAGATTGCCCCCGATTTACTTGGTGATCTGCATTATGCTTTTGCTGTCGATTGTCAACCTGTTCACTTTTTCTTGCTGCATCAAGATAAATTTTGGAGGTGGATGGCTTCTGTGCTTGAGACGCTTCTTTAGTATATCCAAGACTTGTCTTGATTAGAGGAGAACGCTGCACTTTGATAATCTCATCTAAAGTTTCAGATCTTTTAGAAAATCTAAGATTAAGAGCTTTTGATTTCTCAATATCTTTTCTAAGTCCCACAATTTCACATTCTAACTTTTCATTGTGTTTTTCTCTTTCAGCAAGTTGGAATGTCAGAGTATCTATAATCATATTCTTTTTCTCTAAACAAACTTTGAGTTTAGAAATTTCTTCATAGAGACCTTTTTCATCTATAGCATCCAAGAAATCATCATCTTCAAAAGCCATCAAAAGTCTATAATCATTACGTTGTTCATCTTCATCACTATTTGAATATCCATCACTGTCTTCATGTGTATAATAGCTCTTCTTACTTACATTCTGTTTTTTGTTCCATCTAACTAGTTTCTTACCTTTGTCAAGCTTATCTTTATGAGGACACTTGGCAGCATAGTGACCAACTCTTCCATAAGCAAAACATTTGAAAGGTAGCTTACCTTTGAATCTTCTAGAACCCTGTTGAAGGTTCTTGACAAAATTTGATTCTTCCTCTTCTTCTGACATATGTCTTGAGTCATTGTAATCTCCTTTTCCTGAGGCTTTGAATGCTGCTTCTCTCTTGTCTGATGGTCTCCCTTTTCTCATTTCATAAGCGGTTAGGATTCCGTGTAGCTGTGACATGGTAAGGCTCTGTAGATTTTGTTTTTCTTCTATGGTAGAAACTTTTGATTCAAACTTAGAAGACAAAGATCTTAGAACCTTTTCAACCAAAACAATTTCTTTTATTTCTTCACCCAATTTTTTCATACAATTAACAATCTCATCTATACGTAGGAAATAGTTAGCCACACTTTCATCATTGTACATTTTGAGATTTTCATATTGAATTCTGAGAGTTTGTATTTTTGCTCGTTTTACCTGATCATCTCCTTCATAGTTCAGAATGATCTTGTACCATATTTCTTTTGCGGTTTTAAGCTACATAACCTTGACGAATTTTGATTGAGATAGACTCCCTAATAGAGTATTGACAGCCTTTGCATTTGTTTCATATTGATTCTTACTAGCCGTATCTATAGGAGTTGCTGATGGAATGTGTATCTTGTTTCTACGATATCCCAGACTTCTGTACCAAGAGATTGAAGATATGCTGTGATTCTTAACTTCCAATAGACGAAGTTGCTCCCATCAAAAATTGGTGGCCTGATCGATGCTTCTTTCTCGTAATTGCTCATGATGATGGATCTTCCTTCAAGCGATCAATCTTCTTCTGAAGGACTTGCTCTGATTCCAATTGTTGGAAATAACACTGAGAGGGGGGGTGAATCAGTATTATCAGGTCAATTATTTTTCATTTCACAATCAAATTTGTATACGCTACTTCAGTTAGTAAATACCGCGTATGTACGCAACTTCAGTTAAGGAAACAAGCATATATCAGCAGACTTGTAATTTAAATTATTCTTCAGATGTTGATCATTAATCTGTGCATCAAACCATATAAACAGTAACCAGGAACAGTGAAACAGAACAGGCAATCACACATAAGAACACAAGATATAAGGTGGAAACCCAATGTGGGTGAAAACCACTTGCTGCAATTCGTCTCTATCTTTTTTTAATTAGAAACATTTTTTACAATGTTTCTGTACTGGTGCAGTCTTATACCAGTACGCAGGCTGCTACCTGCAGAAGGCTACAACCTTATCTCGTTCTCCAGCTTCTCCTGGAAGGGAGCTACAACCCCCTTAGCTCTTGTACTAGTTGAGATACTAGTACATAGGAGCTGACATATAGAAGGCTACAACCTTCTCTTTTCTTCCAGGGACCACGTTTCATAAATTTTCAAACTGGATCCATGAATATCAATCAAACATCATCAACCAATCTCCTTTGTACAAACAAATACTGAATCGACCAATAACTTCTCAGAATGCTGTAACCAAAAACCAGTACCAGTAACCAGACACCAATTTTGAACCCAGAACACTGCAGAAATAAATAGAAGCAGCTAAAACATATTTCATGAGATGTACGCTAATTCAATATGTGGAACCTGCGTGTATACGCTTCTGCATCAAGGCCAACCGGCATATACGCTATTTTAAGTTAGTGAACCAACGTGTATACGCGCCTCTGCTGCGCTGAACCTGCGTACAGATCTATAAAAGATAATTTACCCTTTTCACTTATTCAGACATCAGTTATACCCAGATTATCATATTTATAGATCAAGTTATGCGCCAAATATAACAGATCAATAATTACACAAAGATACTTCTCTTCAAGCTGCCTTAAGATCTTGACCCATCAATAGAACTTATCCTTCTCCTTGCGCTCAGGTTCCTCCTTGATTCAGATCTAGTTATGCACCATAACTCAATGACCATTATTCTAGATCTTACTCTTCATAAGATATTCAATGCTTAAGTCAAAACCCTTGCCAAATGATCTCCTTCCCTTTTTATAGTCTTAGGCCTTACTCAAACCATGGTCCAAAACCATTGAGAACCAATACTAGGGACCCAATACCAGGGTTCAACACTTTGGATGCAATACCAAGGACCAAAACCATAGGTTCAAATATGCCAGACTAAATACCATGGACCAAACATAAGATCTCCCACATGTACGTGCTTTTCTTTGCATGAAAGTGCGTGCATACATATACGCTTCTTTTGGTCGGTAATCCCGCGTGTATATGCGATTTTGTTAAGAGGACCTGCATATACCTCATTTTCTTTCATTCTGAGAGCCTGAACTGTGATCTGCCCTTTGAGTGAGTTGCCATCAAGGACAACATTTGTGCCATAGTGCCAAACCTGTGTCATAATGCCAACAATCCATAGAACGCTGGTACGCATTCAAATATGCCTTCCAACAATAATCACTTACACACTGAACTGACTCCTCTAAGCACAAATGGAACAACTTTTTGTGGAAAATCGTCATTTTCTTCATCTACAAAATCCTAATAGTTCGGGAGGGAAAGCCACAAATTCGGGAATTAGGAAGCTAAATTTACCCTTCTGCTACAACAAGTTCAACACCTCCTCTAGACAACTCTCAACGTAGTTGCTCAACTCAACAACTCTCGGAGCGCACCACTCTATGATCCCAACCTCTCCTCAAAGTGGCTCATACCGTACCAAGCTTTCGGTGAGTTTGCAAGTTCGAGCCTCTTCCAAGCTCACACACCTCTACGCTGCACCTCAGTTTGCGACTCTCCAACATAGAACAATGCTCTCCAATAAACGCCAACAACAAAATTGGCAGATCAACTCACCACACTAGTTTACTCGTGGGTTCCAAACTTCATCGTGGCCTCCACTCAGCCTTCAATGCTACACTGCACATTATGCACTCCATGCTGCTGATTGATTCCAGGCTCTTCTCTCACCGTCGAGAAGATCCACCGCTCAATTGTAGCGGTTGTCCTCCGCACAACAAAGGATCGTTCTACCTCCTTGATAGTGCTTTGCCTTGAAGCGTTTAGAACAAACCTCTTCAAACAGAGCACCAAGCCCTTAGCTCTTCACTCCACTGAGCCCACTCGACTATGGCTCTGATACCATGTTGAAACTCACAAAGTGAGCTTGTCGATTGCATTATAGATAAGACAATTTATACAGAAGCACAACCAGAGAATCTACATGGATTCCACCGACTGTCTTTATTATTTACCTAAGCTAGCCGACTCTTGCTGACTCCCCATCGACTACCATTGATGACTTGCTTTCATATCAACAATCACAGACAATGTGATTAATATTATAACACTACTTTTCTGTAATAGTGTTAGTTTTGATTGGAATCTTTGATAGGTAGACTTAATTTCAAATTCCAAGTCTGACCACATGTTGAGTGTGTTTTAAAATTCTGATAATTTCCGTCAATGTTAATAGTTAAGTGCACGGGGGACATTTTTTATGCTATAAATTTCCAACAATCTTATCTATGTTGAATATAGAAAATGAAGGAATTTAAAGTAAATTTCTATCTACTTTGGCATTGGAATTTTGAAAGCCGATTTAAGTGGGCCATTTGTACATTCATCAATTTTTTGTAATAACCTCTATTGAATTTGACTTTCAATTGCATGTATATGTTAAATTTGTAGTCTTTGTTTTATTGTAGGCTATTTAGAGAATTGATTAACATAAGTGGTTTATGAGTTAGTGCATATTTTCTACTACTATGGATTGAGCCAAGGAAGAGCTCTTGTTAATTGGAGGAACTAAAGATTTCAATAGTTTGTAAATTGAATTAAAATGGTCAAATACCAGTGTTACGGTCACTAGTTCTTATTCTGAATGAGAGAAATTATGTTTCATGGTCTATTAGAATGAGAACATTGATGCGTTCTCATGATCTTTGGGGATTCCTTACTGATGGGTATCCATAGCTCGCTGATAAGGCAACATAGATGGCGCTAACAAATGCTGAACAAACATTGTTGAGAGAGAACAAAAAAGAAGGATAACAAAGCTCTTGGCCTAATTCAACAAGGTTTAAATGATGTGATATTTTCAAATGTATCAAGTGCAAAGTCTTCGAAGAAGGCATGAGACACTCTTGAATATTGCTATTAGGATGTTTCCAAAGTGAAGAATGTCAAGTTGTAGAATTTGAGAAGATATTTTGAGAATTTGAAAATGAAATATAGTGAATGTTGAAAATGAAACAAGATGATGGAGCTTAGTGAAAAGAAGTCGCCTTCACTAAGTGGGTCCGCAGTGTATTTTTTGGCGCAAAGTTTATTTTTAGACTATGTCTATTTTTGGACATATGGATCATGGTCTATGAGTTGCAGGATGCTATTTGTGGATGATTGGTCATGTTGGTAAAAATAGATGGACTTTTATTTTTAGACATATGGGCGGAGTCTATTTTTAGATTGCCAGTCTGAATATAGAACAGTCGAATATTATTAGCTCATAATAATATTTGGACTATAAACATTATCTTATCCTCTTGGAGCACTTAAGTTTGTGTTATGAAACCAGCTCAAGAAAAGATAGAAAAGATAGATCAACGCCTTAGAATTCAGCCTCTTCGAGGGGGCAACCTCCTTTACATTACATAAATGAACAATTCTTGGATGATTCAAATGAGAAAACCTCCTTTCTATATATAGGAGTATAAGGAGTCACAATATAACCCAGCCAACCTAACAATAATAATATAAAGCCACAAAAATAACAATAGAGGGATTCTATGGGGCACAGTAATAACAATATGGGGGCAATAGGGGCACAACAATATTAATAAGGGGTATAACTACAATAGTAATGGGGTAATCACTAGTATTATAGGGACCCAAAATGCCCCTCTCCTTTAAAAAAAGTGTTGTCCTCAACGCTTGAGTAGTTCTGGATACTTCTGTATAAAATTCTCATCCTCCCATGTGGAATCTTCAGCGGATAAGTTCTTCCACTTGATAAGATACTCCGAAATTGATCGATTTCGTAGCTGTCGAGTTCTTGTTTCTATGACTGCTTCCGGTTCCAATATAATTTTTCCTTCCTCGTCAAGTTCTGGCAACATTGTTTGAACTGGGAGCTTGTCGCCTATAACCTTCTTTAAACATGAAACATGGAAAACTGGGTGCAATCGAGAAGCTGCAGGAAGCTCCAATTTGTATGCCATAGTACCAATCTTTTGCAACACCTTGTACGGACCATAATACTTTGGTGATAATTTATTATCCTTCTTAGCTTGCTTGAGGGACATTTGCTTATATGGTTGTAGCCGTAGGAATACCCAATCACCTACATCAAAACTTCTTTCACTGCGATGTTGATCTGCCTATTGTTTCATTCTATTCTATTCCAACACGAGGTTATCCTTTAAGAGTTGGAGTACTTGTTGTTGATGTTCGATGTGATGTTCCACTGCCTGAACCTTAGAATTTTCTCTTAAATATGATGTCATGGATGGTGGTTGATATCCATAAAGTGCCATAAATGGGGTCATTTTTGTTGCTGTATGGAAGGAAGTGTTATACCACCATTCAGCCAGAGGCAACCATTTGACCCATTGTGTCTGTTTATCAGATACAAAGAAATGAAGATATCCTTCCAAACATTTGTTTACTATCTCAGTTTTCCCATCAGATTGAGGATGATAAGATGAGCTATGAGCTAACTGAGTACCAAGACAAGAAAATAATTCTGTCCAAAAATTTCCAGTGAAAATGGGATCTCTGTCACTTACAATAATCTTTGGGTTTCCATGTAGCTTTTGAATTGTTTCCATAAATGCAGTAGAAACTGTACTAGCCTTAAATGGATGTGATAATGCACAAAAGTGGGCATACTTGGTAAGTCTGTCAACTACCACCATGATGACACTCTTTCCCTCAGACTTGGGTAAACCTGTCATAAAATCCATTGAAACCTCCTCCCAACGTTGGCTTGGAATCGATAAAGGTTGTAATAGACCCGGTGTCTTAATTGTTTCAGCTTTATTTTGTTGGCAAACCAAACATTCCGCCATAAACTTTTGAATATCTGATTTAAGGCCATCTCAAAAAAATTCCTTCTTAACCCTATGGTAAGTTTTTAAAAACCCTGAGTGCCCTCCTAAGGGAGAAGTGTGTAATTCCATAAGAATCTTTTGTTTTAGCTGGGAATTCTTACAGAGGTATAAGCGATCTTTGTACCATAACGAATCATTTTTCCAGCTAAATGTATCAGACGTATTGGAATCTTGTTGTAACTTTCGAATAAGTGCCCACAGTTCTTCGTCATTCTTCCATTCCTCCCTTGCTTCGTTTATCCAATCTGGTTGGATAATAGAAATGGCGCCCAACAATGCTTCCACATCCTCATCCTTTCTTGAGAGTGCATCTGCCACCACATTTTGCTTCCCTTTTTTGTAGATGATTTCAAAGTCATAACCCAACATCTTTGTGACCCACTTTTGTTGCTCTTCAGAGGATAATCTTTGTTCTAAAAAGTATTTAAGGCTATCATGATCCGTTTTTACCTTGAAGTGTCTTCCCATTAGGTAGGGTTGCCATTTCTTAAGTGCATGGAGTATTGCCAACATTTCCTTTTCATAAATAGCTTTGCCTAAAAACTTTCCCTTGATTGGACGACTTTCAAAAGAAATGGGTCTTTCATCTTGCATTAGAACAGCACCAATTCCATTTCCTGAAGCATCACATTCCACAATAAAGGTTTTTGTGAAGTCCGGTGTAGCTAAAACCGGTGCTTGGCACATTGCCTCTTTAAGATGTTCAAAGGCCTTTGTTGCTTCCGGAGTCCATGAAAATGCATCTTTCTTCAATAATGTTGTTAGAGGTGCTGCTATTCTCCCATAATTCTTAACAAACTTGCGATAATACCCTGTCAACCCGAGAAATCCTCGCAGATGCTTTATGGATGTGGGGATTTTCCATTCCTTAATGGCTTTAATTTTGCTAGGGTCTACCTTAACTCCTTCATGAGATACAATATGACCCAGATATTCCACCTCCTGGACCCCAAAGAAACATTTGGATCATTTTGCATATAATTGTTTCTCCTCCAATAGTTGTAGCACCCTATCAAGATGTTCAACATGATCCTTCCAAGACTTGCTGTAGATTAGTATATCATCAAAGAATACTAACACAAATTTTCTAAGGAATGGTTTGAAAATTGAATTCATCAAACCTTGAAATGTTGAAGGTGCATTAGTAAGGCCAAAAGACATGACCAAAAATTCATAATGATCCTCATGAGTTCTAAATGCTGTTTTCAGAATGTCTTTAGTCTTCATCCTGATTTGATGATATCCTGAACAAAGATCCAACTTGGTGAAGTAAATTGATCCATGCAATTCATCCAGTAATTCATCAATGACAGGAATGGGGAACTTATCTTTAGTAGTGAGCTTGTTGAGCTCCCTATAATCCGGACACATGCGCCATGATCCATCCTTCTTGTGCACCAATACTACTGGAGCAGAGAAAGAACTTTGACTCGGTTGAATTATACCAGCCTCTAGCATTTCTGCAACCATACGTTCAATTTCACTCTTTTGGACATAGGGATATCTGTATGGCCTGATGTTTGGAGGAACACTTCCTGGAATCAGATGAATAGCATGATCATGATCACGAATAGGTGGGAGACCTTTGGGAGTCTCAAATACCTTGGAATGATTGTCCAGGACTTTTTGGAGATCTGGAGAAATAGATGATTCCGATGTGGAAACATCTAGCGAACATAATTGTGCAATTACACCTCTTTGTTCCTTTTTTAGAAGCTTTGTCATACCATTAGAGCTGATTATCTTTCCTGGTTTCCCTGCAATACCCCTTAATTCAACTTCCTTTCCTTCCGTATAAAATTTGATGAAAAGTTCTTGAAAATTAAAAGCTATTGTACCCAAGGATTGTAGCCATTGGACTCCTAGTACAACATCAACGCCTCCCATTGGAATGGAAAGAATTGGGCTAGTCAATACATATTCTCCCATGGATAGCTTGATATTATGGCACTTTCCAGAGCAATTTATTGTTCCTCCATTTGCAATCATCACTTGACACTCTGGTGCTGGATATAGGAAACAATTCAATTCTTTTGCTACCTTACAATGAATAAAATTGTGGGTGCTTCCTAAATCAATCAACACTATTACCTTTTTCTTCTTGATTTGTCCTTCTATCTTGATTTTTCCTTGCATTTTCTTTCCTCGGGGCATCATTTACCGATAATGATGCTCTACTAGCCCTTTGAATTCCTTCAAAATAAATTTTCAAACCACTCTTAAGCAAAAATTTAAAAGAATCTACACACCTTTTTTTTTCACTTTGTAGGAGCTCGATATTGCCTCTGATGTATCTCTGTACTTTCAGATCATCCAGTTCTGAAATTACAACCTGTGGTAGCCCTCTGTGTCCTCTTTCCAATGCCACCAGTCTGATCCAATTTGGATTCTCCAAGGAAGAGTTATGTGAAATCTCCCACAGTGACCTGATTATAGACTAGTTCAGTAGAGCGAACTTGTATGACGTGCCACGAGTCACTGTTTCGTCCTTTGGCTCTGAAAAATATATACAAGAAACTACAGTCCATCCTCTTTCTGCACCTTCTTACGAAATTTCAATCCAATGCTCAGGGAAAAAGTTATGATGATTTTCCCTAGGTCACCTGTTTGGAATGTAATTCAGGAGTCTGCAAGAAGACCAACTTCCTCAGATCATATCTCTGCAAATATAGCGCAAAAAGCTCTAAAATTCGGACTCAAGAGTTAGCGCGATGTCTTCTAAAATGGGTTTTGTTTTTAGCTTCTGAAATGTCGCAGAAAAAAAATTATAGCGAAAATTCCACAATGACCTGTTTGGAGCAGCGAAACCCTAGAATCCAAAGCTCTGATACCAAATGTTATGAAACCAGCTCAAGAAAAGATAGAAAAGATAGATCAACGCCTTAGAATTCAGCCTCTTCGAGGACGCAACCTCCTTTACATTACATAAATGAACAATTCTTGGATGATTCAAATGAGAAAACCTCCTTTCTATATATAGGAGTCTAAGGAGTCACAATATAACCCAGCCGACCTAACAATAATAATATAAAGCCACAAAAATAACAATAGAGGGATTCTGTGGGGCACAGTAATAACAATATGGGGGCAATAGGGGCACAACAATATTAATAAGGGGTATAACTACAATAGTAATGAGGTAATCACTAGTATTATAGGGACCCAACAGTTTGAGCTACAGATGTGGCACATGCAGCTGTCAGAAGGAAATACGCTTTTCTTATGGGTCATTTGAGCTATTGCATGATGGACTTCAGTTAGAACTCAAGTGATTGAGTTTGGTGGAGTTGATTGAGGAGTTGATGGAGTTGTGTTCAGTTTGACTTGGTTGAACTAGTTGTATTTAGTCTAACTGCAGAATACACTAGTGATGAGTGATGTGAATTAATTCACTAATTATTAACTCATAAAGCAACTAAAGAATACATCAATTAACTCAGTGCATGGACAGTTTAGTGGAGACAAGTGTTAGAGGTGGAGACTATTATCAGTTGTGACTATAGCTGTGCATGAGATTTGCACAATCAATGGATTGAGTAATGCCAATGAGGATTGCGTGGTTCAGCCAAGGAAATACGAGTTTGGATCAGCCATTCATCATTATTCTCATGCAGGATTGCGCAGTGGAGGCAGGCAAAGCAGTGGAGGAGATTTGAACCTGTGATTGATTTAGATCTGAGCTAGTTTTGTGTGTAATAGGTGGAGATAGTACTGAGTACTTGTGAGGAGTATTGTACTATGTATTGTTACATGTTCTCAATCATTATAATATACAGATAGTGTGGGGTTTTTAGCTGTATGCTTTCCCCGGGTTACATACTGTGTTAATGTGCGCATGCGATTGATGTTTCATTGTTTTTAATTCCGCAAAATTGATGATCAACGTAGAGGAGGTTATGTATTATGCATGTATTCTGTAATAGTGTATAATCGGGATAATCTCTGTGAATAAGTGTCATATTATTCAAAATTTCTACATGGTATCGGAGCAGGTTGATCATCAGATCTATTATTCAGAAAGTGATTACATTTTATTTCTTCAGGTAGAGTTTGTAATCAGGCCAGGTAGCCTCTGGATTCATCCTTCCTTTGGAAGGTGAGATATCCGGTAAAAGCCCATACAGTCAATCTCTGTAAGAGAAATACTTTGTTCTCACGAATTTTAGATCAGAAGCGGTTGAGTTTTTAGCTGGTGGAATTCGAATTTGCAGCAGTGTTTTCTTGGTGTCAAAGTTGAAATGTCTTTCAATGGATTGCGATTGGAGTATGCTCTTGAAGGCAGCTCAAATTATATTGCATGGAAAGACAAGATGGAGGCGGTGTTAGATGAAAATGGGCTGAAGGAGTTCATAGAGGCTGAGGTCCCAAAGCCTACTGATGCTGCTCACGTTGAGGTTTGGCAAAAGAAGACAACAAAGTGTCGAAGGATTCTATTGGAGGGCGTGAAGGATCACATTGTGTCCAGCCTGCATGGAAAGGCTTCTCCATACTTGATGTGGAAAACGTTGACAGATCTATTCCAAAGCAAGAGCGACTAGAGGAAGTTGGTGCTCAAGGATAAACTCAGAAACATTAAGTGTGAGAATGGAGACAGTATGCCCAAGTATCTCACGAAGTTCACCCAATGCCGGGATGAGCTGGGAAGTGTGGGGGTGACTGTCGATGATGAGGAATTGGTGAGCTTGGCTCTCCTTGGTCTTCCGAAGAGTTGGAATTCTTATCAGGACTCTGTCAATGGTCGGGAGAAATTGCCAGGATGGGAGAGACCTTGGTCGGATCTTGTGCAAGAGGAGATCAGGCGGAATACCAGGGACGGATCTTCATCAAAGGCATCTGATGAAGAAAATTGCGCTTTGGCTGCCAAAGAAAAGAAGGGGAAGGAGAAGGGTTCTCTTTCCGAATCTAGTTCTTCCAATGATGGAAAGAAGGTTGACAAATCGAAAGTGCGATGCTTTCGTTGTCATGAGGTGGGCTATTATGTTGCAAATTGTCCACGGTGGAAATCCAAGAAGGGATCCGGGGAAGGATCTGAAGGTGAGGCACTTGCTTCACAGTTTGAGTTGGATTTCACACTCTTTGCATGCATGGTTTCATCCATGATGGGAAGTGTTTGGTTTCTTGATAGTGGAGCTTCTTTCCACATGACCGGTGACAAGAGTTTGTTCGGTACTTTGGAGGAGAAAGATCTCTAGATACTCATAGCGATGGGTAATGATGAGAAGTATAGTGTCTCAGGTCTAGGCACGGTTATTTTTCAGAGGGAGCATGGAGCTTGCCTTACCTTGACCGATGTCAAGTATGTACCAGGATTGAAGAGAAACTTGGTGTCGATCGCGATGCTGGAAGACAGAGGCTATGATGTAGTCTTCAGTAAGGGAAAGGTTTTCCTTAGACACATCATCACTAGACAGGTGAAGTAGATTGGTTCACGGGTCAAGAACCTGTATGCTCTTGAGGTTCAAGATGCATGCAAAGCCTTGAGCAGCGAGGCAACTGATGGAGACTTGGTGGTTGAGAGGGAGTGTATATTACCTCTCAACATGCAGAGCCAAAAGAAGTCTCAGAAGATTGTGGAGGAGCCACGATTGGTGCAGCAGCTTCAGGAGGTTGTGGAGCAGCCACAACAATGGAAGCTGAGAGGAGATCGAGTAGAGACATCTACTCATGCAGAGACCTCCAGTAGGGGGAAACTTCGAGCCAAGTGGGCTGAGGGATCACATGCAGCCATACCTCCAGGTAGGAGGTGGGGTGATGTGGATTGATCGTCCCAAGGAGGAGGGGCAAGATCCTTGAGGTACCCAACCTCTTGGATGAGACCTTGCTACGAGAGCCTCGATGTGGAGTAGCAGGAACTGATTGATTGGGTAGAGACAGATGCAGATGGAGCAGCAGAGAGAGCGACAGTGTAGGGAATCCCAGGACAACGCATAGCTAGCAGGCTGCAGCAATGCGAGAGGCACAAGTGTTTTGCACAGTGCTGTGTTACAGAGAAGTGTGCAATGGTGCGAGATGCATGGAGATGTTGCAGTAGCGCAGATGTCAGAGAGGGAACACTTGTCAGCAGCAGGTAGAGCTTCAGCATCAGAGTATGTTCCTAGCCCAACAGAGTGGTCAGTTGCGAGTGTTTTTGTTCCAAGTGTTGTTGGAGCAAGTGAACCAGGCAAATGTGTTGCATGCAGAACATTCCAGAGTTGCAGGATAGGTGTTGCAGATAATCCATATCTTGTTGAGAGGGAGTGTTGAAAATGCAACAAGATGATGGAGCTTAGTGAAAAGAAGTCGCCTTCACTAAGTGGGTCTGCAGGCTATTTTTTGGCGCAAAGTCTATTTTTAGACTATGTCTATTTTTGGACATATGGATCATGGTCTATGAGTTGCAGGATGCTATTTGTGGATGATTGGTCATGTTGGTAAAAATAGATGGACTTCTATTTTTAGACATATGTGCGGAGTCTATTTTTAGACTGCCAGTCTAAATATAGAACAGTCGGATATTATTAGCTCATAATAATATTTGGACTATAAACATTATCTTATCCTCTTGGAGCACTTCAGTTTGAGCTACAAATGTGGCACATGCAGCTGTCAGAAGGAAATACGCTTTTCTTATGGGTCAGTTGAGCTATTGCATGATGGACTTCAGTTAGAACTCAAGTGATTGAGTTTGGTGGAGTTGATTGAGGAGTTGATGGAGTTGTGTTCAGTTTGACTTGGTTGAACTAGTTGTATTTAGTCTAACTGTAGAATACACTAATGATGAGTGATGTGAATTAATTGTTAATTAATTCACTAATTATTAACTCATAAAGCAACTAAAGGATACATCAGTTAACTCAGTGCATGGACAGTTCAGTGGAGACAAGTGTTAGAGGTGGAGACTACTATCAGTTGTGACTATAACTGTGCATGAGATTTGCACAATCAATGGATTGAGTAATGCCAATGAGGATTGCGTGGTTCAGCCAAAGAAATACGAGTTTGGATCAGCCATTCATCATTATTCTCATGCAGGATTGCGCAGTGGAGGCAGGCAAAGCAGTGGAGGAGATTTGAACCTGTGATTGATTCAGATCTGAGCTAGTTTTGTGTGTAACAGGTGGAGATAGTACTGAGTACTTGTGAGGAGTATTGTACTATGTATTGTTACATGTTCTCAATCATTATAATATACAGATAGTGTGGGGTTTTCAGCTGTATGCTTTCCCCGGGTTACATACTGTGTTAATGTGTGCATGCGATTGATGTTTCATTGTTTTTAATTCCGCAAAATTGATGATCAATGTAGAGGCGGTTATGTATTATGCATGTTTTCCGCAATAGTGTTTAATCGGGATAATCTCTGTGAATAAGTGTCATATTATTCAAAATTTCTACAGTGAAACTGTGGATGGTTTTATGACTCAAGTCATGAGTATTGCTAATCTACTGAGATATTATTGTTGGCATTATGTTACTTGTGTTGTCTTTGATGGAAACTCACATACAGGTCAGTTCAGAATTGATAAAGGGAAACTCACATTGTAACAGCGCTATTCAGAGGAAACATAGTAATGGTACAGAAGAACAGGATGGAGGGACAAAGGATACATATTAGAATCAATAAATGAAGGAAAGAGAATGGTTTAAGTTGTATACTCTGTTTACACTAGTCCAAGTAGCGTATACACGCGCGTACACAGAACAAAAGAAGCGTATACATATGCAGGCACTTTCACAAGAGGAAAATTGCGTGTGGGATGGAAAATTAAGGTTAAAGAATACCAAGGGTCCATACCATGGTATTAGCCCACAATATTGAGCGGAATAACGGTTACTTGATCCCGTCTAAGAATACCACAGGTTCTAAGTGTTGTTTTGGTCTGAGGTATTGAAAAAGGCTCTAAGTATATAAGGAGGAGAAGATCAAAGGGCTAGGTGTGCAAGTGAAAGGGTTTTTCATGAATACTTCTATTTGAAGTATATTTTGGGTTGTAAGGGCTATGGCTATGATATAGATCTGAAATATCTTGTGCACCCTTGGATACAATGTTGGATCAGGATCATGAGACCTGAAATGACTTATCATTGTATGATCTAATAATGGATAGTCTAGATCTGATTGCTAATTCATGTTTTATCCTTTATATGCTATGATCTGGGTATATCTGAAGTCTGGAATAGCTGCAAAGTTATAAGTTATTATTTTTAGATCTATACACTGGTTTGCCTTGGTGAAGGCACGTATACACGCTGGTTCAGCACTTCCAAGTAGCGTATGTAGAAGAAAAGCTTGTTGTTCAGAGATGACTGATCTATCTGATCAGTGCTGTTGTTTTACTACTGTTTGTCAATGATGTCTTCATTAGATCTGAAAATAAAATTAATTGCATAAGGATATTGAGTCTGGTTGATTGATTGGCTGAGTAAGAAGGGTGATCTTTGCTTCTATTTGTTTAGAACTTTGTAATATGACATTAGATCTTTAAAATGTCATTGGTTGGTATAATTTTTGGTTCAGAGGATTTATGATTTAGTATCTTTATAGGTATACGCAGGTTGGGTTACAAAAAATAGCATATACATGCAGGTTGGCTTCATTGAAGTAGCGTATACATTCTAACATATGATTTTTTAGGTTGCAGTTGGTTTTAGTCGTTGATGCAGTGTTCTGGGTTCAGCTCTGTGTTTTGGTGACAATGATCTTATTATTCAGACTAATTGATTGTTGATAGCTGCAGTTGTATTTGATGGTTGTATTGCAGTGGTGATTGATTTTGAGCTTTAATGTTATTGATGGGCCCAGTATGAAAATTTGATGAAACGTGGCCTACATATTGCGTTGATGTGTTCCAGGAGTATCCAGTTTGAAAATTTATGAAACGTGGTCCCTGGAGGAAGAGTGAAGGCAGTAGTATTCTGTAGGTCGGCGCCTACATACTGATAAACTTATTAGCCAGTACACGAGCTAGGGGGTTGGAGCTCCCTTCCAGTAGAAGCTGGAAAATGAGTGAAGGTTGTAGCCTTCAACAGGTAGATGCTTGCGTACTGGAAAAACTCTGCACTAGTACAAAACTTGTAAACATCTTTTATAATAAGAAGATTGAATATTGAGACGACATTAGCGGTGGTTTTTTCCCACATTGGGTTTCCACCTGAAAAATCCTTGTGTTCATGTGTGCTGCTTATGTGTGTTGATTTATTCTTTCTTTACTGCATCTGTCTATTGCCTAGTAAATCCATCATACTCTGATTTAAGTTCAATAGATAATGAATTAGATGTTTTATATGTTTATTATATATATGCTAGTTCCATTCATTATAGTCGCAGACATACACTGTTTGGTTTCTATAAAATAGCATATACAATTTGAAAAGGAAAAATTATTATTCTGAAAGTCTAAATACTAATTCACCCCCACCACCCACTCTCAGTATTTTTCCCAACAAGTATGGAAAAGACCTCTTAATAAGACAATGATCGAGAAAGTTCTTTGAAGTTTTCCAAAGAATTTTGAAGTTGTGGTTGTATCCATAAAAGAGTTTAAGGACACAAGACAAATACAAATTGATGAGTCCACTAGTTCGTTGATTGCACATAAATCTAGGATGTCAAGATATGATGATAATGCATTGGAGAATGCCTTCAAATTTTCGCTTCAATTTAATAGAGGAAGAGGTAGAGGAAGGTCGAGCAAAAGAGGAAGAGGTGACATAGTAGCTAATAAAAAATGTGTGCGAGATAATTCTGAGCATGAGGAGAAATCCAAGCAATGCCATTGTAATTTAAAGGGTAGTAACAATAGAACCTGGCATCAAGGAAATCAAAGGTATGATATGTCTAAAGTTTAGTGCTATTATTGTAGAAGATATGGCCATTGTGCTAACAAGTGTTTGAAGAGGCAGGTAGACGTTGGTAAGCAATCTGTACATATCTCAGAAGAGTCTAAAGATAATCAAAACTCAGTGCTTTTGACATGTAATGTGACTCAAGAATGCTCGAATGATATTTGGTTTTTGGACAATGGCTTCAATAATCACATGACTAGAAACAAATATTTGTTTGTTAGTCTAGACACTAGTATTCAATCTCAAGTCAAGTTTGGTAATGATAATAAGGCATGCGTTAAAGGTAGAGTGATTTCCATTTATGCTAGAAATGGTGAAAGAAGAACAATTGATGATGTGTATTATGTACCTAGTTTAAAATGCAATTTATTGAGCATTGGACAACTGATAGAGAAAAGGTATAGAGTGTTCTTCAAGAATAAAGTGTGTACTATTATTGATAGATATCCAAGTAAGAAGTTGATAGAAAGAGTGGAAATGACAAAGAATAGGATGTTTCGCTTATAATGAGAAACAAATTATCTCCCTTATGGAATGATTATAAAGTTAAGAATTTGGATGAATCATGCTTATGACATTTAAGATATGGTCATTTATATTTTGGTGGTCTAGATTTGCTACAAAAGAAACAAATGGTGAAAGGTTACTCAATATTCAACAACTAGAAAGCTCAAGTAATAGTTGTATACATGTAAAACATCACAGACTAAAATTTGTATATGGAGTTTCCTATAGGGTGAAAGCTCCATTGGAGATTGTACACACCGATTTATGTGGACAGATGCAAACATCTTCATTGGCTAAAATGTTTACTTTTTAACTTTTATTGATGACGATAGTTGAAAAACTTGGGTTTATCTTCTGAAACAAACATTCGAAGCATTTTCTGTATATAAAAGATTTAAAGCTATGGTTGAAAAAGAAAGTGGAAAGCATATTAAAATTCTAAGATTAGATAGAGGTGGTGAATATATGCTAAATGATTTCATTGAGTTTTGTTAGCCTCATGGAATCAAGAGACAATTTATTGCACGTTATACTCCACAACAAAATGGAGTGGTTGAAAGGAAAAATCAAACTTTTATGAATATGGCTCGAAGTATGTTTAAGGAAAAGCATATACCAATTGAATATTGGGGAGAAGCAGTAATTTTTGCTGCTTATATTCTTACAAGAAGCCTGACTAAAAGCATGAAGGACCGAGTCCCCGAAGAACTTGGAGTGGTTAAAATTGTAATATATAATCTGTTACACAAAATATTGTCACCATGACTATTTGCAGTCAGTGTGAGTCTATCACCACTCGTACTGTCCTCCTTTGCAAGTCTCAGACCTCAGCTCTTCATGTTAAGCTTTAAAAATGAGAGAAAGTCCTTGAAAATCAATAAAACTTTGGTTCCGCACTTTCTCTTACCATTACCTGCGGTCCCTCACCCCTTGGTCATGTTACCTGTGGACCTGCCCGCTCTGTCTCTAAAGGAGTGGGTGCGGACCCCTGTAAAAGTAAAAAAGGTGCAAGTTTATTCTTAAAAACTCACTTTGGGTTAATTCTGGATGTTTCTAGAAGGAATCTTGACGTGGTTGGTTCGCTCCTAGGTGGTTCATGCATCCCATAACTAAAGGAGCTAACCCCTTGATGAGAGGAGCTTATCCCTTTGAAGGAGGGCTCTATCCCTTTGAAGGTGGACCTAGTAACTTCCCTCCATTGCACTATAAATTAAGGCATTGGGCTGGTTGCTGGGGAGGTTGAAAGCTGAACATTTTTGAGGGTAAATGCTGTTGGAATTGAGACTTCCTAGTTAAGCTTGAGAGGAGAGATTACATACCTTTTGGCTTCATTGGGAAGAGAGTGAAACTTGTCAAAGTAGAGGAGATTCTTGCTGGACCCTGGGAGGAGCTTGTACAACATCAAGGCACCAAGGTTGTAAAGTTCTTCTTTGATTAAAGTTAATACAATCAGATTCATTTTTCTCAATAAATTGTCTTATATGGTTTATTTCATGAATTCCTTGATCATCATGATAAATATGGTTTATTATATTGGCTTTTTAGATGCTATTTGATATGTGTGCCTGTTTGTGTTTCCAGATTCTTTAAAAAGGAGCTCATTTGGATCAACGGAGCGTGGCTTCCACAAACTAGCACTGGACCCGAGGTAGGCCTAAAACATCTACTAGCCTTTATTTATAAATTTCATATTTAGAGAAAGATAGAATTTGTTTGGTTTGCTTGTCGCTAGATATCCATAGATATTAGGGAGGTCGGTCTTGTCCGCAAGAATGACTTATCCGGCCGAAAAAATGGCGACTCCACTGGGGACTTGAATTTTTGGTTTTTGCCTTTGCTTTTACTTTGACTTGAGAAATTGTTTCTCTGTTTCTGGCTTTTGCTTGTTGTGTGTGGGATTGGGTAGGTTCTGTAGATCTTGAATTATTTTTTGTTTTTCGTACTTTTGGAAGAGGACTGCACCCTCTGCTTGTAACACAGTGTGGACATCCCCACACTTTTGCTTTACATATAGAGCGGTACCGTACCTGGGTATACTGGGAGCCTGCGGACCCTGTCAAAATTTTGAAAAACTTGAAATTTTTCTCATTCAGTCAGCTTAGTATTTGTTTGTGTTTTTACCCTCTGCCCAGATCTGCACGTGTCTTGTTAGGAACTTTTCTTAGGTTAATTCCATTGGCATTTAGGTTTTAGGTGAAATTTCTAGAAGCTTTTTGTGCCTGGCTTGATTTTCGTTTGGTCATTGTAGTAACTTAGGGCTTAGAAGCCGTAGAAACCTCAGATCACCCTGGTTTTTGCTGGTCTTCTTATGAGTCCGACCGATTTGTAAAATCTGCCTTTGTTGAGGAATACATCTTGTTTTTCTCTTGGCGAAGCTTCGAAAGAACTTGTGTTAAAAGTTTTGGATTTCATTCTTAGAAAAGAAAACAAAAGCTGGTTGTTTTTTGATTAATTTGTGATTTTGGACAAATTAGTCCTTAGTTTGCTCATAACTAAGTAAAACATCCTTAAAAAGAAATCTTGTAAGCTTTTACTTCAATTAGCTTTTTAGAATTTATAGATCTCAAGATTAGATTTTTCAATAGTTTTGAGTGTTTTATAAAATTTAAAAAATCTCTTTTGAAAAGTTTGCTTTTGTAGTATTTGAGTGTTCGAAAAAAAAAGGGAAATTTTCGTGAGCATAACTGGTTGTCTCGTTTTTGAGTGTATTGGAAAAGACAAAAAATTCTTCTTTTGATTTGATTGTTAAAGAAAGATTTGTTTTTTCAAGCATTTGCATTCTCAACTCTTTCTTTAGCTAGAAATTCATTGAAGAAAAATGATTGTTTTTCATCTTAAGTGCATTTTTAGTGATTTGGAGTCGAGTCTTCACACCATAAAGTTTCATCTCCGCACCTTTTGACTTAAGAAAAAACCAATAAAAATAACGCTTAAAGTAAAATCTATCTAGTAATCTTTTTATTTCTAGGGCTCTTTATCACCAACATAGCTTAGGTTAGTATCTTGGAGTAGGGAGTAATTAACTCTCCAAGATAGTAAAACAAACAAGTAGCTGTATCTTGCGGTAGGAGATAAATTCCAATTGTTACATCTATGCTCTGGGAAGCTCCTCTTATAGGAGTCAAGCACGAGATCGTGTCCGAACCAGTGGGGTAATCAATCCTTCCTCATTGGGAACGATACAAGATATACACGTATTAAAAACGGTAAACCTCGGATTAACCATTGTCGAGGAGCCTGGGGTCACTTGTTGGTAAACCTTGGATTATATCAAGGAGCCTTCAAGGGGATTGAGCTTGCTACTCTGCCCTTGCGTGTGTATCGGATCACAGACTATTCCCCTAGGTATATTTGTTTCCGTTGGTAACCATAGTGACCATATTATATAGGATTCTTTCCTAAGGTGACGGTGGAGGGAAGATCCCACTGTACCTAGAGTAGACGTCGGCTAGACTCACTTGGATTTTCTGGGGGGTTCTCTTCACTCGAGACGGTTTAGTGGAGAAACTTGTGCCAGTCTATTCATTAAGCAGGTTGCCGGGGTAACTGTTCCAACCGCCATTTCTGTATTGAATTCTGCGACGTTGGATTTCATCACCAACTAATGTTTTCGGTACAGAAAGTTACTGTTTGTGTGTGGTTTGACCTCCTAGATTCTTTAGGCGTATGATTCAAAATTGTTTGGTTCTTTAGAGACTTTAGGTGGTTTTCATTGAGATTTTTCTTTGTTTGCGTGTGAAGTAGTTAAAATATTTAATCGTGGCTGAATTATTGAGGAAGTCCCGTAGACTTCGGGGCCAACCTCCTGAGTTTTCACCGAGCCAGCTTGAAGGGCTACGAGTCCTTGTAACTCCTAGTGACAGTAGAGCTGGGTCACCTAAAGAAGGAGAGTCTTCTTTAGTTATACATCCTGATTATCAAGTGCAAGCACCAGAGTATATTTTAGAACCTGTTTCTTTTTCCGAAGTTACTAGTAGTTTTTCTTCTACTAGTGAATTAGCCGAGGAACCTGAAATATCTGAACCTGAAACTGAACCTGCTGCTACTCCAACATCAGGATTTGCCTCTCCAACTTCCAGTGGTCCTGGTTCACCCAGGGTAGAAAGAGTCATTACCCAAAATCTTCCTTCTAGACTTATTGCTATTGAAGAACTTGTTACTCCAGAAGAAGGTATACCTATCCCTGAAAATCAACCAGCTATATAACTTAGGGAGCGCGAATCGATCTTTTACAGTCCACCGAGGAGGGATGCTTGGTATATTTCATTGACCAATTTTTTGGAAAACTCGGGACTAAGTCTTTCACCACCTCGCATTCCTTTTCATCCAACACCTAGGGGTTATTATCCTCCTTTGAATATGTCGAGATAGTCGTCCATGTTTTCTCAATCTCCAGAAACCTTTTTATATGGCGGTCCTTCTGTTCCCTCTGGGTATCAGTCACTTACTGGTACTTTTTCGGGAGCATCTCCTCAACATATTGAACAAGGGTTATTAACTGGTAATAACGAAACTAAGCCGTTGAGTGTAGAAGATATTCTTATGATGTCAGGTACCATTCCAAATCCGCAACCTCAAGGTGGCCAGTTACCGCCTGGGGGGCAGCCTCAAGGTCCTCAATTATCACCTGGGGGGCAACCTCAAGGTACCCAATTACCGCCTGGGGGGCAACCTCAAGGACAGTACATACCTATGGGACAGTACATTCCTCAAGGTCAACCCCAGACTCAGTATGTACCTCAAGGTCAACCCCAGTATCAATATGTACCTCAAGGTCAACCCCAGTATCAATACGTGCCTCAAGGTTATCAACCTCAAGGTCAGTACCCAACCCAAGGTTTCCAACCACCTTCCGGTCAATCATTTGTCCAAGGAACTGGAAATGTACCTTTGAATTATCAACCCTACCCTCAACCCGGTTATGGTCCTCAATATGCTCAACCTGCTATGGGTCCGTACCCCGTAATGAACTTAGTGTGGGATCCATCTCAATCACAACAGATCTTGCAACCAAATGTGCAGTTGTCATCTCAATCTGGACAACCCTTAGTTTCTGGTTCAACCCAGCAACCTGTCCAACCTACTATTCAAACTTCTGCACCTTCTGTAGTTTCTCAGCCTGGGCCTAGTTCGCCTCGAACTCCGCCTCAAACGACTGCTGCAACTGCTGCAACATCTGTTCCATCTACCCCACCTACTTCTGGAGTATCGACGGCTCCGGTTTCTACTGTTCCTGTATCAACTCCTCAAGCATCTTTACATCAGTCTGGACCCACAATTTAGACCTCGGTTCAAATGCCTGTAGGAAAACCTGGTCCAAGTACGGTTGTCACAAGTCAACCTCAATTTACTTATCAACCGTACCAGGGACAGTACCAATTCGGTCCTGCTGTGTAGAACCCAATCTATCAGTATCAACCGTACCCTGGATATACTTATCAACAACCTCAACAACCCCAGTACGGTCCGGTTAATCCTGGTTTTCCGGGAGGATATAATATCCCAAATGCAATTCCAATTCCTAGTTATCTTGGATATCCTCCTCCTGGGGCTGGTCTCATGACCCAGGGTTTCAGAGACCCTAATCATCAGTTACCGTTCATTGCAACTTTGGACTTGCCTGATTTGTCGCGCCTTACGAATGATCCGATAAATTATCTTCTGTTTTGGCCGCCAATGCCGAATAAGTTGCCTAGTGATATTCCTAAGTTTGAAGGTAAATCAGGAGAGGATCCGTCGAACCATGTGATGACTTATCACCTTTGGTGTGCATCTAACTCCATTTCAGATGATTCAATTCGTTTACAGCTTTTTCAACGCACTCTAATTGGTCTTGCGGCCAAGTGGTACATTGAGTTACCGCGAGCCACTTTTTATAATTTTAGTCAGTTAGCTACTTCGTTTTTAACTCATTTTCAGTTGCCAGTCAGATATGACAATGGCACGGAATTATTAACTTCATTAAACAGTCAACGTCCACTTACATTTCAGATCACATTCATGAATGGAGGCATCGACGACGTTTAGTGAAAGTTTTTATCCGGATCAGATCTTAGCAGAATGGTTTGTTAAATCTTTATTACTGAAAATCACTGAGGATGTAGCTAAGGCAGGAGTCGTTACTGAAGAGCAAGTAATTGCTCAAGCTCAGTACCTTGACCTAGTTTATACGCAGTCAGGTACGTTACACAAGAAAATCCCCGACCTTCCTAAACAAAATCAAATAACTGCAGCTCCTTCAAGGTCTCATGCCACTGATGGTATGATTGGTACAGTTAATACCAAAAGTAAGAAGAAATCTTCCAAGAATTCTTCTCCTATCATAACTTTACCAGATTCCCCGACAAGAGATTCTTCCGTGGAAATTTCTGCCGATATTCATGTTGTAGAGTCATCTACGGCCAAATCAAAATCCGACGGTAAAAAGAAAGGGAAGAAGAAAAATAAAACAGATAAAAATTCGAAAGAGAAACTAGAAAAAACGGAATCTACTGATGAGAAACGCAAACCTCGTTATCCTTGTCTCATTTGTGATGAAGAGCATTTTACAAGAGACTGCCCTCATCGCGCTGAGGTTGCGAAAATCGTCAAAGGTTCTCAAACGCCTGCTGTTTTGAAGGATCCTTTTCCTAGTCAAGACAGTAAGATGATAGGTTCTTCCTCAAATGCCTCAGAAGAACCCATAATGATGATGTCCCATGTTAGGATTGTGACACGATCACAAGATTATGGAAGTAAAAGTCCTGTTGGTGGTAAGGAAGCAGAATCTTCTAATTCGAACCCATCAACTTCAACTCCCGGTTCCGATCCGCTACAGATCGAGAAACCTAATCCAGACTTAGTAATCAAACCGCCCGCCAAGGGTATACTTCGAAAGTCAGCTTTCAATCCACATGCGAGAGCTGCTCAGAACTATAACATTGTTGAAGATTTGGCTATTTCACCTTCAGCAATGTCAGCTTTGGAGGTGCTGCAATCATGTCCAGCACAACGTAAATTGCTATTGTCGGCTATAGGAGCTGTTGATATTCAGGACTCGAACCTTATAATTTTTGATCTAGAAAATAGTATGCCTCGCTTACCTCATCAAATGGCTTTCCAGATTCCAGTGTTAGTAAAAAACAGACCTTGCTATAGGACTGTGATTGATGAGGGAGCCTCAACGTGTATTATGTCGATCCAGTGTTGGAGATTGCTTGGTTCTCCTACACTTAATCAATCCCTGACGATTCTAAAGGCCTTTGATGGCCGTGGGTTCCATCCTTTTGGCATTCTACAGGATTTACCTATAGGGGTTGAAGGCAAAACTGTTAATCTAGATGTGGAGGTGGTTGATGCCCCTCTAGATTACAACCTTCTCTTGGGTCGTAGTTGGTCTTACGCTATGACTGCTGTTGTTTCATCGGTCTTTCGGCTTATAAAGTTTCCTCATAATGGAAAGATCGTAACTATAGACCAGCTAACTTACTTTTCATCCGACCCAGCCTCTTCTGAAAGTATCCAGCATGTCGGCAAAACAACTATCCCTTATAAGGATGTTGGAGTAGGACTAGTTAAAGATTCTGGTTTACTAGGAACTTTTTCCTTTCCTCCTCCCAACGTATTGCCTTCTACTGCAACCATTCATATGATTTCATCAGACACTATTGTTTATGATGATCCTTGGATCGTACCTTCCAAATCTGAGATAGATTCATTTGGTGATGCTATGCCTTTGAGTCCATATGAAATTGCGTATTAGGCTGTACAGTCGTTTTCCGACCCTTCTTCAACCGAAATTGACTTAATGAATGTGGTCCATGAAGAATCACTTTCAACATCAAACTCAGATTCAACAACTTTTTCCGAACTTGTTCACACTGATGAGCAAATTCGTGAAATCCTGTGTGTTGATGATTTACCATGGGAAGATCTTCATCATAGATCTTCGTTTTTACCTGAAATTGATCACTTTGAAAATGATTTTTCATCTCTTTTTACGACTGATTATGTCCTGGAATTGTTGAAAACATTCATATAGGTGCCTCTTGTACGGAAGATGAAATTCAAACATATAAGGCCCTATTTCAAGAATTCCACGACGTGTTTGCCTGGTCATATGAGGAAATGCCAGGAATTGACCCAGCAATTGTTGTTCATGAAATCAAAACTTACCCGGATGCTAAACCCGTCTGGCAACGTCTGCGTCAGATTCACTCGCGAAAAGCTGCTGCTATTAAAGCAGAAGTTGAGAAATTACTTAAAGCAGGTTTCATTTATCCAATTCCCTTAACGGATTGGGTATCGAATATTGTTCCTATTAACAAAAAGCAAGGAACAATAAGAATATGTATCGATTATAGGGATATTAATCGAGCCTGTCCAAAAGACAATTACCCAACTCCCTATATCGATCAAATCATTGATGATTGTGCCGGCAGTGAAATATTCTCCTTCATGGATGGTTTTTCCGGATACAATCAAATAAATATTCTACCTGCTGATCAACCAAAAACGGCTTTCATTTGTCCATGGGGGACATTTTCTTATTGCAAATTACCTTTTGGGCTCAAGAATGCCGGTGCAACTTTTCAAAGGGCCATGTCTTATGCGTTTCATGACATCAAGCACATTGTGCAACCCTATCTCGATGATTTACCTGCTCATTCATTACATCGAGCCGATCATCTCATCCATTTACGAGCAATCTTTATGAGATGTAGGCATTATCGAATTAGGATGAATCCACAAAAGTGTGTTTTCTGTATAGAAATGGGTTGGTTACTGGGGTTCGTTGTTTCGAAAGCCGACATTCGCGTCGATCCATCGAAGGTTGAAGCTATTGTGAAATTGCCTCCTCCTTCGAGTCTTCGCCAACTCCAAAGTTTGCAAGGGAAAGCAAACTTTTTACGTCGATTCATTCCTAACTATGCTGAGATCACAAAGGGTTTTACTAGGTTGCTGAAACAAAATACTCCATTCTTTTGGGATGAGATAGCTGACAAATCTTTTGATGCATTAAAACACGCGTTGACCCATGCATCGTTATTGCATCCTCCCAACTACAACCAGGACTACTTCTTATATCTCGCCGCCTCACATTCCACCATTGGAATGGTGTTAGTTCAGGAAGATGAATTCGGTAGTGAACATGTGATATATTACCTTAGTTGAACCTTAAATCCAACTGAGCTAAAATATTCACATGTGGAGAAATTGGCTCTGGCAGCTGTTCAAGTTGTCCAACGTTTTTGTCATTACATTTTACTACGCAAAACTACAGTAATTTCCGATTGCAACCCTATGATCTATATTTTGACCAAACAATTGCTAGGGGGAAAGTACTCCAAATGGATTGTGATCCTGCAGGAGTTTGACTTGGAATTTGAAAAATCTAAGTCAAAGAAATCTTTAGTTTTTGCGGAGTTAATGTGTGACTTCCCGCGTGCTGACACTGAAACTGTGGTGGAAGAGCCCATTGCGGACGAATCCTTGTTTCTAATCAGCACTTTAGATCCATGGTATGGGGATATCATAGTTTATCTCCAAACCCAATCCTTTCGGCCTGAAATTTCAAGATCAGAGCGTCGAAAAATATGATTCCAATCCCAACAATACAAAATTATTGGAGATACACTTTATCGTCATGGGGCGGACTCTGTTTTCTGACGTTGTTTAATTCATGAGGAAGCTGAAAGGGTTCTAAATGACTGTCACTCTGGAGCATGTGGCGGTCATATGTCTGGGTTTGCCATAGCCCAAAAGATATTGTGCGCTGGCTATTTCTGGCCGTCTTTGTTTAAAGATTGTATTAACGCAGTCCGAAAATGCCACAACTGCCAAATTTTTGATCGAAAGATGCGCGCTCCACCTGCTCCTCTCCACCCTATAATTGCCGTCGGTCCTTTTGCGAAATGGGGTATCGATTTTATTACATGTAACCCTCACTCGACCGGGGGGCATGCGTATATCATCCTTGCAGTAGATTATTTTACCAAGTGGGCCGAGGCGATGCCTACATTTGAGGCAGACGACAAAACTGCTGCGATTTTCGTGTTCAATCATATAATTGCTAGGTTCGGTGTTCCACAAGCGATTATTACTGATCATGGGCGTCATTTTCGAAATATTATGATGACTGAACTAACAGACCAACTTGGCCTGCGTCACGATAGTTCAACTCCATATTATCCACAGGCCAACGGTCTGGTTGAAGCCATCAACAAAGTTCTTGTCATCATGATCCGACGAATCATTGGGATTCATAGGTCGAATTGGCATAACATGCTATTTTCAGCGCTTTGGGCGTATCGAAAGTCAGTAAAAACATCAACTGGTTTCACTCCTTTCCAACTAGTTTATGGTTTGGAAGCTGTGTTACCCATTGAATGCGAAATCCCGTCATTGCAAATGGCCATAGAATTACTTCCAGCCACTTCCGAAGAGGAAAAACGTTTGTTGTACTTGGCTCAGCTAGATGAGAATCGATGTGATGCTGCACTAGCAATCAAAACTCATGCCAAACGTATTAAAGCTCAGTATGATCGAAATGTTACACCTCGTAATTTTTCGGAAGGAGACCTAGTCTTAATATACGATCAAGCAAATGATAAATTAGGCGCTGGAAAATTCATACCCATGTGGCATGTTCCTTATGTTGTTAAGCGAAAGCTGGCAAAAGGGGCCTATGAATTGGTAGACTTTAACGGGATCTCTTTAGGTAAGCCCAGAAATGGTCTTTATCTGAAGAGACATTATGCTTAAATCTGGGTGTGGAGATTTTTTTAGTTAGGTTAGTTTTCTTTCTAGCTGGTGTGTTTTAAATTAAAAAGTGTGCTTAGTTTAGAGAGTGTTTTTGTCATTATTCCTGCTTATCTTGATTTTACTCTTGATATTGCAGATGTCGACGTCTCTCCAAACATACATTGGTTTTGCTGATGGTGCTTGTCGTAATACACGGAACATTTCTTCCGCAGCTTGGGTTATCTATTCGCCCTCTGATGAGTTGGTATCTATGCATGGGGTAAGCCTCGGTCAAACAACGAACAACATTGCAGAGTATAGTGCAGTGATTGAGTTATTATCTGAATCCATCTCATTTGGGATTCAGAGTTTGATTGTGAGGTTAGATTCTGAACTCGTTGTGTTACAGCTTAATAGAGTGTATGCCATTAGAAATCCAGTGTTATTGAGATTATTTTTGAGAGTTCGTCTCTTGGAACGTGAATTTGACTATATTGAATATCAGCATATTCCAAGATATTTAAATACATTAGCAGATGCAATTGCTTCTCGAATGTTAAGTAGACATTTGCAGTAATCAAACAAGTAAATTTTAAAATATTCCATAACATGTTTTACAAGATAAGCCCGTAATAGTGATATAGCATAGCATAGAAGTGTGTCAAATATACATCGTCTTTGATCATAGGTTGAAAAACACCTTATGATCGGAAAAATGATAGTACAAAAAGCAAAAATGTCATATGAGTCTACAACAGGCGATCATCCTATCACTGGTGATGATCACGATAAGAAACCATTGTATGGGCCACCCTACAAAGGAACCTCCTGAAAGGTCCTAGGACCCCAATCACATAGCGCTATAGCCTAAGAGGAATGTCATCTATGCTGGTCTCTGGAATGTCTGCTGTCAAATGCTCTAGATGGTTTTCCAATTTGGCCAGGGTCTCTGTAGATTCGTCCCGTGGGGCTGGTGCTACTGCAGCTGGCTGTTTCCTCTCATAGGGCCGGAGAGTGGCTGGTTGCCGTGGACCTACATCTGCATTTGAAACTTTTTACTATCAATTTTGGGATGATTTAAAAACAAAAAAATTAAATTAGAAAATGTTGAAAATGATTTTACCTGAGTCATCCCATTGCTCTCCTGGTGGAAGAGCCATGTCTGGGTCACCACGATAATCCATCCCAGCATAAGGAAAATCCTGAATAGCAAAAACTTGGTTCTCCAACCAATGAAAATACTCAGGAGGAAATCGAACAACTTCTGAACCCTCCTCAGGATGACGGGCCATAACTACAACCCAACGCATCAGTTTGGGCTCTTGGGGAAGTCCAGCTCCAATGGAAAGATGCTGTGGGACCAGCATTGGGACCCTCTCTAGACCAAAGCTCACAACTAAAGCACCATATCCAAAGTTCTTCAGTTGTCTGTTCTTTGCTCTAGTCAGTTGGCCTTTTACATTAGCTAACACAGCCTTGCACCAGTTGAAGATGGTGCCTCGAAAGCAGTCTACTGCCATCCGCATTTGGGATCCAGTGGCCACATGTAGCGCTGCGCTTCCGCAGATCTTGGTAATAGTAAATGCAATCACTTTGAGTTCAGGACGGGAGATGGTTTTGATATCAATCCCTTTGTCTCTAGTTTGGTCATTACAAAACTCTAGCCGGAGGCTATCAACAGACTGACCATTTGGCATAGTCCCGAATAGAGTCAAATGTTCACCTCTCTTAGGCAAACCAGTCAAAAAGTAAATGTCTTCTGGCTCCATTTCGAGCTGGTGGCCACCAATAAATAAACACTGGTCCTGTACATTCCACCTGTCTACCAGCGACTGCAAAAAGTCCACCTGGGCCCTCATGCTAGGTATGGCCCAGAATTTGAATAAACCGCATGCCTTCAATGCATCAATCGAAGGTTGATGATTAATCGCGGCGAGGTCCACATCCTCGTGCTCCCGTTCCCACCAGTCAAGCATGATGTATACCCTACATTCAATAAAAAGGCGGATTAAAATATTATAAATCAAAATTTTTGGGGTGGAATTTGAAAAATTTAAGTTTGAAAACCTTTGCTGCGGGGACCACACCCTCTATTTTAGAGACAGTGTGTAGGTCCGCACTCTGCCTTAATGGCAGGTGCGGGCCCCTGACTTTTTTCCTTTTACAAAAAAGTCGGGGTTCGCAGGTTTCCTATACTGCGCCTGCGGACCCCCGCGCGCGGGTTTTTAACCTAAATATTTCCTAAAAATGAAAATAAAACCCTAAAAAAAAATTTCAAACAGATGAAATGCAAGAGTAAGATGATGTGGATTACTTGGAGGTGACGGTGTTCGATTCCGACAGACGGATTTTCCGCAATCTTCACGGGAAGTTTCTTACCAAAAGCTCTCTTTTCTCACTCTGAAGTCAAACGGTAAAAATGAATTTACAAAAGCCCTTTTTATAAGCTTTTTTGAATAAATGAATTTTTAATTTGTTTATTTTTTACTTTAAAGAGGTAACTTTTGAAGCATTTTTATTTATTTAAACAGGTATGAGTAATGTTTGAGTTTTTGTGCAGGATAGCGGATTTTTCAGGCAAAATTGATCATTTTTGACAAAAAACATTAGAGTCACCTTTAAGCTCTTTTCTGACTCCTAGATATGAAAATATTGCCGAGTTTTTCTTTTTAAGCTCGTTAAAACGGAATTAAAAAGACGGTCCACTTACAGCCCTTTTCTGACCGTAAAAACATGAAAAGATTGCCGGATTTTTGTCGTTTCAAATTCGATATTGGTTATAAAACGACGTGTCATTGGTCGCTTTTTTACTTTTTCGGATCAGAGACACTAATTATGAAAAGTACTCCTTGGTCGTAATGATCAAGCGGTTCTCTCAAGTATTATTTTATACTTTTTTCGGGCTTGGGAGACACAAATTTACGAAAAAGGACAACCATGGAGTTTTCTTAAGTGTTTTTCAGACTCCCTAAAATTGAAAAACGCCGAGTTTCTCCTATACTGGACTCGTTAAAATTTAACAGTAAAGGACCTGTTCAATTACAAACAGGAACGGACCACTCCTTCTTAGGGTTCGAATTTAAACTAAGTTGGACTCATCCGAAGGATGAGCTTATAATCAAGCAAATGTTATCCTCCTCAAGCTTGTCAAAAATAAAGAGGTACTTGCCAGAAATGGTGGGGGAAAAGAGAGAAAAATGAGCCTGTTTGTCATACTTTGTGTCTCAGAAAAACATTTAACCACTCTTGAACACGACACTTTTTATTCACCTGGGTTGGGAAATCCTTTGCCTAACAGTTGATCAAACCATATTGAAAGTCTTCAGCCAGTTTCTGGGTATTAACTTTGGGTCAATTGTCACCAAACCATCTGCTGTGTCGTTATGTGTTCAAGAGGTTAGTGCAAATAAACCATTCATCTGCAAAATATCTGTCATCCATCTTGACCATCCCTGAGTCAGTCCTTGCAACTATATTTCTTCAAACTTGATCTATGATTTCGTGTTGTGGGCTTGCCTACGACAGATCGCTTTCTATCGACTTCAGCTCATTATCTAGAAAGATGATCTAGAAATCGTCAGTACCTTGGGATCTGCATGCCTCAATGGCAGGTTTCTCGCCTTTGACGATAGGTTGTCATTGACCTTCGATCAAAGGACTCCGTGACATGTTCGACATCAATACATCTATTCACATTTCATGGATTGTACTGAGTACTTTGAGAGCCATTGACATTACTGGTGGTTTCTCTCACACTTGTTAACAGTTTACATCATTGACTGGTAATCAAGTGGTTTCTACCATGTTCGACTTCGACACATTCTTTCACATGGATAGAATCGTACTATTTCGGGAAGTAGAAATCAAGACCCTGGATCTAGTTTCCAATCCAGGCTGCGAGGAATTTTGTATTCATTATACAGTGGAATATTCATAAGCAGATGGCTACGTCCATAATGTGTCTACATGTGTCTATACTTATGATTTATTGCAAGATCATTCCTATATTAGAGCAGTTTAGTTAGTTTTCTAGTTAGTTTTGATCTGAGTATGGGAATGCCTACCTCAGCGATGATATGATCTCACATATATATTTTGTATTGAATGTTTTTACAGGTTCCAACCAGGCTCTCCACAAGATGATCCTCGAAATGATAAAGTACTTCACTCTTCTTAGATGATAAATGAAATCCTCATCTACTACAGACTTCGCACTTTAGGGGGCAATCTGTTACACAAAATATTGTCACCATGACTATTTGCAGTCAGTGTGAGTCTATCACCACTCATACTGTCCTCCTTTGCAAGTCTCAGACCTCAGCTCTTCATGTCAAGCTTTAAAAATGAGAGAAAGTCCTTGAAAATCAATAAAACTCTGGTTCCGCACTTTCTCTTACCATTACCTGCGGTCCCGCACCCCTTGGTCATGTTACCTGCGGACCTGCCCGCTTTGTCTCTAAAGGAGTGGGTGCGGACCCCTGTAAAAGTAAAAAAGGCGCAAGTTTATTCTTAAAAACTCACTTTGGGTTAATTCTGGATGTTTCTAGAAGGAATCTTGACGTGGTTGGTTCGCTCCTAGGTGGTTCATGCATCCCATAACTAAAGGAGCTAACCCCTTGATGAGAGGAGCTTATCCCTTTGAAGGAGGGCTCTATCCCTTTGAAGGTGGACCTAGTAACTTCCCTCCATTGCACTATAAATTAAGGCATTGGGCTGGTTGCTAGGGAGGTTGAAAGCTGAACATTTTGAGGGTAAATGCTGTTGGAATTAAGACTTCCTAGTTAAGCTTGAGAGGAGAGATTACATACCTTTTGGCTTCATTGGGAAGAGAGTGAAACTTGTCAAAGTAGAGGAGATTCTTGCTGGACCCTGGGAGGAGCTTGTACAGCATCAAGGCACCAAGGTTGTAAAGTTCTTCTTTGATTAAAGTTAATACAATTAGATTCATTTTTCTCAATAAATTGTCTTATATAAATATGGTTTATTATATTGGCTTTTCAGTTGCTATTTGATATGTGTGCCTGTTTGTGTTTGCAGATTCTTTAAAAAGGAGCTCATTTGGATCAACGGAGCGTGGCTTCCACAAACTAGCACTGGACCCAAGGTAGGCCTAAAACATCTACTAGCCTTTATTTATAAATTGCATATTTAGAGAAAGATAGAATTTGTTTGGTTTGCTTGTCGCTAGATATCCATAGATACTAGGGAGGTCGGACTTGTCCGCAAGAACGACTTATCCGGCCGACACCCATTTAAGAATTTTTGGATGTGTTTCCTATGCACATGTACCTAAAGAATAGAGAAAAAACTTAGATGAATAAAGTGAGAAACATGTATTTATTGGATACAATGGGGAGTTTAAAGAATATAGACTCCATAATCCCATCACCAAGAAGTATATTATCAATAGAGATGTTGAATTCAAGGAAGAAGAAGATTGAGATGGAAGCATAGATAAATCTATTGCAAAGGGAGCTATATTATCTCATGGAGATGATGATGAATATGAGCAAGAAGTACAAGGTGGACAATCGATTCCATATACACCTGTTACAAGCACTTCAACAAGGAAATCACCAAGAGTCAACCCATTATAGTTTAGAACACCAAGAACTCAAGAACATTGCGAACCATCAGGTTATGGTGAACAAAAAACAATAGGATCAGAGGTGAGTAATGAATCTAACCCTACAATAGCTACATTAAAGAACATAATTAAAGGTCAGAAGACTAGAAGTTTAAAAGAATTGTATGAGCAAAATGATGAAATAGATCAAGTTTCAAATTTTGCATTAATTGCATATGATCCTGTAAATTTTGATGAAGTTGTTAAAGAAGAAGTTTGGATAAAATCTATGGATGAAGAGATTGATGCTATATAAATAGATAATACTTGGGAACTTGTAAATTTGCCTGAAGGTAAAAATACTATAGGTGTTAAATGGATTTACAAAACAAAGTGAACACTAAAGGTGGAATCAATAAACATGAAGTAAGACTTGTAGCTCTGGGGAATCGGGTGATGAGAACTATGATCTGGTTTTGGTTTGGGTGAAATATGAGAACTTTTATTTTTGAGTATTTTCTGAGTCACTTCTGAATTCAAAGCGTTTTTGGAGCCACTTGGATCATTCCTCCCCACTGAGGATATTTTGGTCCTCTAAAAGCATGAACATAATCTACACATGTTGTGTTATATTGTTTGCATAAAAAGTGTCCAAAAATGTCACCCTTCGTTCTCCTTCACCCTTGTTCTTCGGAGCCATAAGTGATGAACCGACACCTACATCCTCTGCAAACCTGTAGTAAAATATTTGCAAACTACATGCTCAATTACATGACCAATCATGATCCAAGCATCCCCATACTTTTCAATATTTTATAACACACGCTCTTTGGTTAAGTGTACATCATAATAGAAACCAATACTCCAGTTATCAGTAAAAGGCCAAAACATCATCATTTCTTTAATAAGTGATGGAAAACAGATCATCACTTTTACAATTATATCGCAACACATGATTTACAAAATGTGGCAATGTAAGATACTATAGGTAGTAAATCCATCTCTTACTCAACAAAGTGAATGGGTCATCTCTTTGTGGTGAATTCACTCGTTGAACATCTTCACCAACTGGTTCATTCATAGGTGCTTTCTAGGCATGGAGTATCTCACATGTGGCTCTCTGATGTTTGCCTCTATTACAATGATTGCAAAAATTATTCTTCCTCCAGACCTGCTTAACTTTCTTCTTTCCCTGATGTGGAGACGGCCTTTCATGCCTCATCCTCTTTCTTGCTGTCATTCTCTTCCAGCACTCAGTAACCACATGGTTATGTAAACTACAAAAACTTCATGGTTTTCTACATCATTCTTTCTGCTCATCATTAACAACATTCTTGTAATAAAAATGAGCTCTAGAATATTGAGACTTTTAATACCTCTCTTGACTATTTCAGGTGAAATTTTGGTGGTGAGGGCTTGCCTTAGATTTTCCTCTTCAATGTGCACTGTCATGGGAGGATTGCGATGTGTTCCAATTATCCTCTTTCTCCAATGGCTTCGACAATTTCTTGGAAGCTTTTGCTACCTTCAAGCACTCTCCTTCAGTGTATCCCATCTTGGTAAGGAGTGTTAGGCTAGTTCTTGAAATGGGGACCTCAACAATTCCAACAGAAATAACATCATGTGAAAATGAAATTGAATAACGATCAACATTTTTTACCTCAGTTGTTGATTCTAAATCAAGTGATGATGGTTCGCTAAGCCTTCGTTATGCTTCAAATTTTCCAAGGCCTCTTGCATGGCTCGTAATTGAAGCTGTAATATTTTCTTCTCCTATTTTTCTTCTCATAGAATACTCCTCAATTCAACATTATTTGCTTGAAGAATCTGCTTGATATCCTCATCCGAATGATGAGAAGACAATGAAGAAGATGAATAATCACTAGAATATGGAGATGAAGCATCCTTATCTGCTCTTTCTTTCTCTTGTTCCTCTCTTGACATTTTATCCTCATAATCTGCATACATTATGTCTACCATACGTGTCATTCTGAGGAGGTCCTCATAGATATCTATGTTGTTCTCCATTTTCTTTCTAGCTGCACGTTCAATCACCAGTTATCATTCACACTTGCAACTCACATCAATGAGAAGACTGCTCTGATACCAAATTTGATCCATAACTTTTTAGCTACTAGAATTAACAAATATCTTTTCCTTTTGTGATAGAAAAATTGCATGTGAAAGAGTATGAAAAACCACATGTGCATAATTTTAAAGAAGAGGAAGCATAATCAAAACCATCAAATCAAGATACAAAATAGATTTATAACAAATTTCACCCAATGTGGGTTATGTCTCCGGGCCCAGTGTTAAGAGTGGGGAGGCTGCTTCATTAAATGTTGCAAGATGATGATGATGTACATGGTATATTCTTTGTCATTACAAGGATAAACTCCCTCAACAAGAGTGGCATGTCTCTCCACAAGACGTTCTCCTATAGGAACTCTCACTCATATGGGCCCTCCTTCAGCATGACAAGATAATAAATTCTCACATGACATGGCATACAAGTATCCTTCAACATAATGGTAACAAGGATCTCAACAACAAAATCATCATCTTAGCAAATCAAAATAAAAACATGACATCACTACATCATATACCTCCACTTCCGGTGATGGCCTGAAAATGCAAAGCACAACTACAAAAACGAACAACACCATTGGATTTGTGGTGTGAAATCATGTTGAATGACTGTAAACTCGACCCCTTTCTAACACCATCAAAATATGGACCCTCAAGAATCTCAAAGATTCCCCTAAAGATTTCTTCTTGGAGATGGGAAGAGAATCTGCTGCTCAGATGAAAATTCTGAGTACATCACTGCGCTCCTTGCGAAATTCTGAGAAAAGTGACTATAAATTCAGCATCATTCTGCCTCTATAAAAAAATCAACCTCCAAGGGAGTCTTTTAGATTCCTCAAGATTCTGCAAAGATTCCTCACTGCTGAATGCATGAAATTCTGCTGCTCAGATGAAAAAACGAACCACACCATCACGTCCCTTGTGAAATTCTGGTTCATTTTAGTATAAAGTTGGCATGGATTTGACAATGTGAAAAATCACCCTCTAGAGTATCTTTAGATTCCTCACTCATTCTGCATGGTATTATGTGGAATATTACAAGGAAAATTCCCTTAGAATATACCCATCTTGGAAGAAATGCTTTGCATATGTTGGGTTCCCATCTACACCTAGTTTCATTTCTCATACTCGGCCTCCGATCTGTCTACCTCCTCTGGTGAATGGAAATAGTAGAGTTTGAATAATAAGGTTTGGGCGGATGTTTCAAAGCTGAGCCCATTGGGCTGTTGTTGGATACCAGAAATAGGTGGGCGGACGTCTTGGGGTCAAACCTATTGGCCTCCCCCATAATGGCGTGTTGTTATTTTATTTTTCGATTTAATTGTTTAACTGTTGGCATATTTTTATATTGGTAGTGGGGTGTTGGTAGTATATGGAATTCTTTGTGGTTTATGGGGTTTCCGCCAGCGGGCCATCCCACCTACCTACGTGAGTTTGATACCTACTGGCCCCGCTTTACGTGGTTCCATTGTAACACCCTTTAGGCCATAGTAATGTGACAAGGTGGCTGTGGGTTGACAAGGTTTGACCACCCACCAACCATGTAATATATTTATATATATGCGGTGAGTGGGGTGGTGGGGGTGGTGGCCTGCCACCCCCTTTTTTAATAATTTTTTTGTTTTATATAAACTAATTAGCCAAAAAAATCGACTAGTTTTTACGAGTCACTAGAAAAATTAAATAGGCTCCAAGCTTGCCTTGTTAGTGGTTGCCATTGGGCCTAGCTCGACCAAAACTTTGACCATGAATATATTGAGCATACGAACTCATATTTGAGTTCCGTTCCTATTGTTGGAATTAGGATGATGAGAACTAAGATATGCTTTTGGTTTGGGTGAAATTCGAGAACTTTTTTTTTTGAGTCTTTTTTGAGCCACTTCTGAATTCTGAGCATTTCTAGAGCCACCTGGATCACCTGACAGAAGGGCTATGGGTTAGGGTGTTGAGGTAAACCCCAGAGGTGTTATGATTATATATATATATATATATATATATATATATATATATATATCTATATCTATATATATATATATGTATGTATGTATATTCTTGGCGGCAAAATATTCTAATGTTCAAAGGAAAAAGGGACCTCGAGTCTTATTAAGCATGTGGCTATGCACTAGAACCATGTGTCGAGGGAACTTATATAAATCAAGGGCAAATATTGAATGTCAATCGGATGACACATATGAAATGTGGACCCCCCCCGTCCCTTGATGTCAGTGGGGAGGAAGGGGGGGAGTCCACATTGAATCTCCACTGACAGATTGGTTAAGGTGATGTCACGAGGATGAAGGTCATAAGGTGAATGTGATAGAACTATGTTCTAGAACCAAGAATGCGAACTCTCCCTATGATGTGGTAGAGGGGGGGGGGTGGGGTACACATTGCACACCTGTTGTTGATTTGTAGTGAACACCTTCGTCATTGGACTGAGTGGGGGTGGGACCCAGGTTAAGTTACATATAGGAACCATATTATATTATGGTTGGTTCCATGATATGGGGTACAGTGGACCCATTCACCGTATGTAGCATGCACGCATAAACCTATGTATCAAGTTGTGGCACAAGCCACATGGGTAAAGTGTGATGTGGCATGCCACAAGGATGTAATTAGTGCCACTGTAATTACATGGTAATGGGGTAGTATGCCTTGTGGGGTCCATGTGGTAGGGTAAGGAGAGGTGGTAGTGTTTTCTAAGTAAGTTTTTAAGAAGACATAACTTTTGATTTTGAAGCTCGATTAGGGTAAAAAATTATGTTGTCAGATTGTCTCAATGAGACAAATGTGATAGTGTCATCTATTTTGGGTTTTGAGGAGTTTGATAAAGGTTACAATTTTAGACCCTATTTCCATAGGAAAACATTGGGAGTCAGGTCAACATAGTAACCACCTCCCTTGGGTTAGGATGGTAACGGGGTATGTTACAAATAGCATCAACCAACAAGCAAACAATGACGTCTATAAGTATGGAAAACTCAGTTGAAACATTGTACAAGAATAATCATGAGGTTGTTTGAACATAGTCACCATCACACTAATCAAACACAAGAAATGCCAATTATCAACAATAACAAAGTAATGACGATGGTATCTGCCATCATATAACTTTCCCCTTGAAACACAAAAATGGGAGGAATGGGAATCAACAATGTCTTTCATCAACAAATTTCCTCCCCCAAAAAATCAAGATCTAGAAAAAAAATGCTAGGCTCCATTACAAAAAAATTAAAATTTATAAGGGAAAGAAATTCCTGCTCTAATACCATGTAAGAGTATTTGTATTACTCACAATGTAAATGTTATGAAACCAGCTCACAAAAAGATAGAAAAGATAGTTGAACACCTTAGAATTCAGCCTCTTCGAGGGGGCAACCTCCTTTACATTACACAAATGAACAATTCTTGGATGATTCAAATGACAAAACCTCCTTTCTATATATAGGAGTCTAAGGAGTCACAATATAACCCAGCTGACCTAACAATAATAATATAAAGCCACAAAAATAACAATAGAGGGATTCTATGGGGCACAATAATAACAATATGGGGACAATAGGGGCACAACAATATTAATAAGGGATACAGCTACAATAGTAATGGGGTAATCACTAGTATTATAGGGACCTAACATGCCCCTCTCCTTCAAAAAAGTGTTGTCCTCAACGCTTGAGTAGTTCTAGATGCTTCTGTATAAAATTCTCATCCTCCCATGTGGAATCTTCAGCGGATAAGTTCTTCCACTTGATGAGATACTCCGAAATTGATCGATTTCGTAGTTGTCGAGTTCTTGTTTCTGTGACTGCTTCCGGTTCCAATATAATTTTTCCTTCCTCATCAAGTTTTGGCAATATTGTTTGAACTGGGAGCTTGTCGCCTATAACCTTCTTTAAACATGAAACATGGAAAACTAGGTGCACTCGAGAAGCTGCAGGAAGCTCCAATTTGTATGCCATAGTACCAATCTTTTGCAACACCTTGTATGGACCATAATACTTTGGTGATAATTTATTATCCTTTTTAGCTTGCTTGAGGGACATTTGTTTATATGGTTGTAGCCGTAGGAATACCCAATCACCTACATCAAAACTTCTTTCGCTGCGATGTTGATCTGCCTGTTGTTTCATTCTATTCTGTGCCAACACGAGGTTATCCTTTAAGAGTTGGAGGACTTGTTGTTGATGTTTGATGTGATGTTCCACTGCTTGAACCTTAGAATTTTCTCTTAAATATGATGTGATGGATGGTGGTTGATATCCATAAAGTGCCATAAATGGGGTCATTTTTGTTGTTGTATGGAAGGAAGTGTTATACCACCATTCAGCCAGAGGCAACCATTTGACCCATTGTGTTTGTTTATCAGATACAAAGCAACGAAGATATCCTTCCAAACATTTGTTTACTATCTCAGTTTTCCCATCAGATTGAGGATGATAAGATGAGCTATGAGCTAACTGAGTACCAAGACAAGAAAATAATTCTGTCCAAAAATTTCCAGTGAAAATGGGATCTCTGTCACTTACAATAATCTTTGGGTTTCCATGTAGCTTTTGAATTGTTTCCATAAATGCAGTAGAAACTGTACTGGCTTTAAATGGATGTGATAATGCACAAAAGTGTGCATACTTGGTAAGTCTGTCAACTACCACCATGATGACACTCTTTCCCTCAGACTTGGGTAAACCTGTGATAAAATCCATTGAAACCTCCTCCCAACGTTGGCTTGGAATGGATAAAGGTTGTAATAGACTCGGGGTCTTAATTGTTTCAACTTTATTTTGTTGGAAAACCAAACATTTCGCCACAAACTTTTGAATATTGATTTAAGGCCATCCCAAAAAAATTCCTTCTTAACCCTGTGGTAAGTTTTTAAAAATCCTGAGTGCCCTCCTAAGGGAGAAGTGTGCAATTCCATAAGAATCTTTTGTTTGAGTTGGGAATTCTTACAGAGGTATAAGCGATCTTTGTACCATAACGAATCATTTTGCCAGCTAAATGTATCAAATGTACTGGAATCTTGTTGTAATTTTCGAATAAGTGCCCACACTTCTTCATCATTCTTCCATTCCTCCCTTGCTTCGTTTATCCAATCTGGTTGGATAATAGAAATGGCACACAACAATGCTTCCACATCCTCATCCTTTCTTGAGAGTGCATCTGCCACCACATTTTGCTTCCCTTTTTTGTAGATGATTTCAAAGTCATAACCCAACATCTTTGTGACCCACTTTTGTTGCTCTTCAGAGGATAATCTTTGTTCTAAAAAGTATTTAAGGCTATCATGATCCGTTTTTACCTTGAAGTGTCTTCCCATTAGGTAGGGTCGCCATTTCTTAAGTGCATGTAGTATTGCCAACATTTCCTTCTCATAAATAGCTTTGTGTAAAAACTTTCCCTTGATTGGACGACTTTCAAAAGCAATGGGTCTTTCATCTTGCATTAAAACAACACCAATTCCATTTCCTGAAGCATCACATTCCACAATAAAGGTTTTTGTGAAGTCTGGTGTAGCTAAGACCTGTGCTTGGCACATTGCCTCTTTAAGATGTTTGAAGGCCTTTGTTGCTTCTGGAGTCCATGAAAATGCATCTTTCTTCAATAATGTTGTTAGAGGTGCTGCTATTCTCCCATAATTCTTAACAAACTTGCGATAATACCCTGTCAACCCAAGAAATCCTCGCAGATGCTTTATGGATGTGGGGATTTTCCATTCCTTAATGGCTTTAATTTTGCTAGGGTCTACCTAACTCCTTCATGAGATACAATATGACCCAGATATTCCACCTCTTGTACTCCAAAGAAACATTTGGATCTTTTTGCATATAATTGTTTCTCCTCCAATAGTTGTAGCACCCTGTCAACATGTTCAACATGATCCTTCCAAGACTTGTTGTAGATTAGTATATCATCAAAAAATACTAACACAAATTTTCTAAGGAATGGTTTGAAAATGGAATTCATCAAACCTTGAAATGTTGAAGGTGCATTGGTAAGGCCAAAAGGCATGACCAAAAATTCATAATGACCCTCATGAGTTCTAAATGCTATTTTTGGAATGTCTTCAGTCTTCATTCTGATTTGATGATATCCTGAACGAAGATCCAACTTGGTGAAGTAAATTGATCCATGCAATTCATCCAGTAATTCATCAATGACAGGAATGGGAAACTTATCTTTAATAGTGAGCTTGTTGAGCTCCCTATAATCCAGACACATGCACCATGATCCATCCTTCTTGTGCACCAATACTACTGGAGCAGAGAAAGAACTTTGACTAGGTTGAATTATACCAGCCTCTAGCATTTCTGCAACCATACGTTCAATTTCACTCTTTTGGGCATAGGGATATCTGTACGGCCTGATGTTTGGAGGAACACTTCCTGGAATCAGATGAATAGCATGATCATGATCACGAATAGGTGGGAGACCTTTGGGAGTCTCAAATACCTTGGAATGATTGTCCAAGACTTTTTGGAGATCTGGAGAAATAGATGATTCCGATGTGGAAACATCTAGCGAACATAATTGTGCAATTACACCTCTTTGTTCCTTTTTTAGAAGCTTTGTCATACCATTAGAGCTGATTATCTTTCTCGGTTTCCCTGCAATACCCCTTAATTCAATTTCTTTCCTTCCGCATAAAATTTCATGAAAAGTTCTTGAAAATTAAAAGCTATTGTACCCAAGGATTGTAGCCATTGGACTCCTAGTACAACATCAGCACCTCCCATTGGAATGGAAAGCATTGGGCTAGTCAATACATATTCTCCCATGGATAGCTTGATATTATGGCACTTTCCAGAGCAATTTATTGTTCCTCCATTTGCAATCATCACTTGACACTCTGGTGCTGGATATAGGAAGCAATTCAATTCTTTTGCTATCTTACAATGAATAAAATTGTGGGTACTTCCTGAATCAATCAACACTATTACCTTTTTCTTCTTGATTTGTCCTTCTATCTTGATGGTTTGAGGAGTGGTAATTCCAGCCAATGCATTACAAGATATGGTCAGATTCATTTCTTCTTTATCTAGGCTTTGTTCTTGGAGTATATCCTCTTCTTTTGACCTTTCTTGCTCCTTTTCTTCTTCCTCTTCACAATCTATGTAGAATAATTTCTTCTCAGCACACTTATGACCTTTAGTGTATTTGCTATCACAACTGTAACAAAGCCCTTTTGCTCTTTTTTCTTCCAATTGTTGTGGTGTCAACCTTATAGGTTGTGGAAGACTAGTGGCAACAACACTTCCATCTTTATAGTTGTGAGTGGTATGCTTCCTGGTTGCCATAATTTTTCTTTCCATTTTTCTTGCTAACCTGAATGCCTTCTCTAATGAATCAGGTTCCCAAAGGCGAACATCATGTTGGATATTATCCTTTAAAGTCCCTATGAACACATCAATCCTATGCTCCTTTGGAATATTTTTTACCCTTATGTTCAATTTTTGGAACTCCTCAATGTGCTCCATTATTGAACCCTTTTGTTTGAGACTTATCAATTGGCTAAAAAAAGTGTTGCTTTTTGTATCCTCATAATGTGCTGTCAATTCTTCCGTAAAAATTGCCCAAGTGATAATTTGTTTACGAGAGCAAAGCCATTGATACCATACAAACTGATTTGGTTCCAAATATAAAGTTGCAATACGTACCTTTTGTGTGTTTTGCACATTATTGAGATCGAAAAATTGCTCCATCTGTAATATCCATGTTGCGGGATCCTTGCCATCAAACTTCCTCATATCAATTTTTGGAATATGGTGGGTCTTAGATCAAACATTAGAGTCTATGAAATCATGATTAACATTTATTTTGTTCTCATCATGAGTTTCTTTTACTACCCTTTCACCATTAGTAAGCATTTCTTGTAGAAACTTTGTTAAATCTGTCTTCAAATCTTCCATTCTTGTCTTCAAATCTTCCATGTCTGTCTTCAAATCTATCTTCAAATTGTCCATCTTAGCTTCCAAGTCATTCATTTTAGTTTCTACGCCTTTCTTTAAACAATCCATCTTAGCTTCTGTGCCTTTCTTTAAACCATCCATCTTAGCTTCTACATCTTTTTTTAACCATCCATCTTAGATTCTGTTCCTTTTTGTGCAAGTGACACTTGTTGCACTTGGTCTCGTAATTTTGATATATCATGTTGCATTTCTTCCTCTTCTTCATGAGTCATGCTAGAGCTTTCAGGTTTCTTACTAGGTGTTTGCATTTTCTTTCCTCGAGGCATCAATTATTGATAATAATGCTTTACTATGCCCTTTGAATTCCTTCAAACTAATTTTTCAAACCAAGCTTATGCAAAAAAAAAAAAACTACACACCTTTTTTCACTTTGTAGGAGCTTGATATTGAATTTGATGTATCTTTGTAATTTCAGATCATCCAGTTCTGAAATTGCGACCTGCGGTAGCCCTCTGCGTCCTCTTTCCAATGCCACTAGTCTGATCCAAATTGGATTCTCCAGGGAAGAGTTATGCCAAATCTCCCACAGTGACCTGATTATAGACTAGTTCAGTAGAGCGAACTTGTACGATGTGCCACGAGTCACTGTTTCGACCTTTGGCTCTGAAAAATATATAAAAGAAACTACAGTCCATCCTCTTTCTGTACCTTCTTACGAAATTTCAATCCGATGCTCAGAGAGAACGTTATGACGATTTTCCCCAGGTCACCTGTTTGGAATGTAATTCAGGAGTTTGCAAAAAGACCAAATTCCTCAGATCATATCTTTGCAAATATAGTGCGAAAAGCTCTGAAATTCAGACTCGAGGTTCAATGCAATTTCGTCTCAAATGGTTTTTTTTTTTTAGCTTCTGAAACGTCGCAGAAAAAAAGTTATAGCGAAAATTCCACGATGACCTATTTGGAACAACTAAACTCTAGAATCCAATGCTCTGATACCAAATGTTATGAAACCAACTCACAAAAAGATAGAAAAGATAGTTGAATACCTTAGAATTCAGCCTCTTTGAGGGGGCAACCTCCTTTACATTACACAAATGAACAATTCTTGGATGATTCAAATGAAAAAACCTCCTTTCTATATATAGGAGTCTAAGGAGTCACAATATAACCCAACCGACCTAACAATAATAATATAAAGCCACAATAATAACAATAAAGGGATTCTATGGGGCACAGTAATAACAATATGGGGACAATAGGGGCACAAAAATATTAATAAGGGATACAACTACAATAGTAATGGGGTAAGCACTAGTATTATAGGGACCTAATAGTAAAAATACATAAAAGAGATCAATTATATAACAATTATGAAGGTCAAGTTTGATTAAAGATAATTATGACAATTAGAAATATACAAATTCCTATGTGAGATTACAATTCACTATAACTAGCTCATTGGTAAAGGAATCATTGGAAAGAACCAACCCTAGCATAATTATCTAATTTATTTTTAACATGTAACTTAAAAAGATATATTGTTATAATAATAATAATAATAATAATAATATAATTTTAAGTTCATGATGAAGTTAGATAGACATTAAATTGATGCATGAGATCCATTTCTTAGTGAAACAAGGGACCCACCTCTCCCCCATGATTTGAATATTACAATATATGAAAGTGTACATACTCCACCCCTTTTGGATTTAAACTCATAGTCTAACTAGCCGACAATTTCACCTACAAAACTTTGGGTTTTTTTGGCACAATTTTGAATAAATCTGGCATAAATTTTTGAAAATCTTGGTAACAACTATAAAACTATGGAATTTGGGGTCCCTTGGGAGATTTTGATGGTGGTGAATCCATTTCTAGCTTTAAGATCATGATTTAAGCACCATAAACATTAGATTTTGCAACCCAAAAATAATCAGATTCCAGTTGAAAAGTATTTTCCAAGTGAAATTGTCACCTAGATAGATGATTACTTAAACTTATAACCTCTTAGGAGGGACATTAAAATGGTGTTGGCATTATGATACAAGTGTTGTCCTTGATGGCAACTCACTCAGATGGAAGATCACAGTACAACAGGTTAACAATAAAGAATTATAGATCAGACTACAAAGAATGAAGAAAAAAAGAGGTATATGCAGGTTCACCTTGACCAAGTTGCGTATACATGCAGGTTCACTGTACATACAAATCGTGTATACATACGCTTGCACTTTCACAGAAGGAAAAGTGCATATATGTTGGAAAACTAAGCTTTTGGTCCGTGGTATTTGGTCTAAGGCATTTTGACCCAAGGTATTGGTCCAAGGTATTTGGTCCGAGGTATTGACCCTAGGTATTTGGTCCAAGGTATTGGTCCCAAGTGGTTTTGGTCCATGGTATTGAGAAAAACCTAAAAATATATAAGGAGGAGAAGATCAGTAGGCCAAGGTGTGCAAGTATTGAATATCTGATAAAGTGTGAGATCCAGTATGCAGGTTATGGGTTTGTGATGCTTTGCTTGATCTGAACTAAGGATGCACCTATGTGGATGATGATGGATGATGGATTGGGATCTTAAGGCTTGGAATGTATTATCATTATGTGGTTTGATCATGGATAGTCTAGATCTGAATACTGACGCATGTTTTATTTTGCAAATGTTATGATCTGGGTATGACTGAATTCTAAAATAGTTGTGAGGTTTTTAAGTTAGTATTTGCATATCTGTATGCGGATTTGCTTTGGTAAAAGCACGTATACATGCTGGTTCGTCTCATCAGAGTAGCATATACATTATGAAATATGATATCTGAATTTGCAGTTGGTTCTAGTGGTTGTTGCAGAGTTCTGGGTTCTGCTCTGTGTTCTGGTGACTGTGTTTTGATGACAGGCCTTCAGTGATTTAGTTGTGGGTGATTCAGAGATTGATGATTGAGTTTCAATGATTGGTTAATGCAATGGTTGTATTGCAGTGGTGATTGATTTTGAGCTTCAATGTTGTTGATGGGTCCAGTATGAAAATTGGATGAAACGTGGCCTTTAGATTTTGGTGTTGTGATCCAGGAGTATCCAGTCTGAAAATTTATGAAATGTGGTCCCTGGAGGAAGAGAGAAGGTCGTAGCCTTTTGTAGGCTGGTGCCTATGTACTGGTAAACATATCAGCTAGTACAAGAGCTAGGGAGTTGGAGCTCCCTTCCAATAGTAGCTAGAAAACGAGTGAAGGTTGGAGCCTTAAGTAGGCCGGTGCCTATGTACTAGTAAATAGATCGACTAGTACAGGAGCTTGGGGGTTATAGCTCCCTGCTAGTAGTAGCTGGAGAACGAGAGAAGGTTATAGCCTTTTGCAGGTGGGTTCCTACGTATTGGTATGAGTCTGCACCAATACAAGAATATAAATAGGTTTTTCTTATATTAAAAAGAAGACAACAACAGGTGGTTTTTGTCGCGCATCGGGTTTCCACCTTATATCTTGGTGTTCATTTGTGTTTCTTATGTGTGATGGTTTGTTCTGATATTACTACACATGGTTACTGTTTATATGGTTAATGAAGTACTAATGCACTGATTAAAGATCAACATATGATGAATTAATTGAATCATAAGTTTGCTTGATATACGCTAGTTTCCTTAAACACAACTGTGTGTACACGCGAGTTACCTTCATTGAAGAAGTGTATATGAATTTGAGTATGAAAAGAAAAATATTATTGATTTGAATAATACTGATTCACCCCCCCTCTTAGTATTATTTCCAACAATTGGTATCAGAGCAGGTCCTTTGGCAGAAGCTTGATCGCTTGAAGGAGATCCATAGAAACAATGGGAAAGAAGCTAAAGAAGAAAGTGCCTCAGAAGAAGAACACAACTCAAAGGAACAGTGATAATAAAAGAGACAATTGGCCATTAGGTGGAAGCAAGGGTTCAGATTCCGAATCACCTCAGATTGAAGATGAGTAAGCAAATGAAGCATCAGATAAAATCAGAGATCAACAAGATCTATTTAACAAAAGGGAGTGTGCCTTCAAAGAAGAAGTTACCAGATTAAAAGCTCAGCTGGAGGAAGGAAACAAAGTAAGGAAGCAACTACAGGATGAAGTGATATCATTAATAAATGAAGTAAATGATCATAGTATAACAATCCATAGACTTAAAGATATATCCAGTTACTATGTAAGTCTTGAAGCTAAGATCCTCTCTCTAAAAGAAGATCTTGAAAATAAGCAGAATGAAGAACTACCTCAAGCAGATGAAGAACAAGAAAATGAGATTCTCAAATTAAGGCAACAAGTGGAAGAAGGAAGAAAGTCTGAAGAAATATTGAAGAAGCAATATCTGGAAAAGGAAGAGTAATATCAGGTTGAGGTAAATATCTTAAAAGGTAAATTAGAAGAAAAGGATAAATTGTTACGATTTCAAAATAGTACTAAGATTTTGGATAATATTCTTAGTAGTCAAAGGTCTCCTACCATCAAAACTGGTCTTGGTTTTCATGAATCTGTTGAAGGTGAATCTAGCTCACAAGGTGAGGCAAGGAACTCTAATGCAAAATCTGAAATGCTCAACAAGGAGATGAGAGGACAACCCCATCAACAACCAAGGAAATAAATTCTTCAAAGAAAATATTTTACTCCTAATTGTGGAAGTGATAGTCGGTTATTTCCTCAACTGAATAATGTTGAATGTTTTATATGTCATAACTTTGGACATGTTACAACGAGATGCAAAAGTAGAATGGTTCAAGGCCGTCACATAGAAAGATCATCAGCTTCCAGTTACTTTAAGGGATATTGTTTTTCTTGCAAGATGTTTGGTCACAAAGCCACTAACTACCAAAGAAGGAATATGAAACATGTAAGATGCTATGCGTGTAACAAGTTTGGACATAAAGCAAAGGAATGCAGAAGCAAATTTCGGCCACCATACCAAAGGGAGAAATCATCATCACACTCGAAGATATGGAAGAAAAAGGAAGTATAGTAAGAAAGATGTGGTATAGCAGAGTATACAGACATAACAGACTCAGAGGGAGCTGAAAGTATGAAACCTTAATGTTCTAAATCTCATATGCAAGTTTCATGAAGACAAGTCGCGTATATACGCAAGTTCGAAGCTGCATAGTCACTTATATGTGGTTTGAGGAAAGATGCAGTGGGACAGACTTAGAAAGATTGATTTGATATGATTCAAACAATTAATAGCTATCTTTTCTGACGTAATGATAGTTGACTACAATATGTGGATGTTATTTAGAAGAGATTTTGATCCTCACAAGTTGTTGATAACTTGATGTATATCTGATTGATGATGATGCCTTGATACATCTTACTGATATATGCATGATCATATTTGACAGTGCACATGTGGAACAAGTGCAGGGGGAGAACATGCTATGCTTCTAATAAAGCATTGTTGGCATTATGTTTAGAAGTCTTTGGTACCTAATGATTCTTAACAATAGTGATGATGCTTATGCGGCTAAAATGTTTAAATGACACATCATGCTATGTTGCAGTTATAAGTTGCCTATGATGATGATATTTGTATTGCTTGGGGTTACATAGTTGTTATTCAGATCAGATTTATGGGTGATTATGGATGATCGTTGATGATACATGGTTGATATATTGAGGGATCTTGTGGAAAGATCATTTAGTTCTTGATGATGATGTTATGGTCATAGATGATGACTATGGTGTTTTCACATGCATATGATATGATGTGAATGATTTTGTGTTACTACTTGGAGATATGACATATGCCTAGTTGATTCATGGAAGGTTATGATAAGGCTCCTTCAACTAAGGAAACGAAGCCAGTTGATCTTGATGAGATCAAGAGGATGAGTTGATATCTATATGTGGCATACTTTCTCACAGGCTGATTATATTTACATTGAACTAATGATGGACAGATGCTTATGGTGCATATCATATATGGTGTATGATAGTTGCTGATGACTATCATGGTCTTGTTTAGGTCTTTGGTCTTTGTTAAAAATGTCATGTATATCATTTAAATACCCATGATATGTCTCTATTTGACATAGTCTTTTAATGAGTCCTTCTGCTCATATGATGTAATTTTTACCCCCGCTATGCATGGGAAGGATGATGTAATAATTGCTATATCTCAGTCATGTATAAACAATTGGTATACCCCCACTTGGTTGGGAGATTGATGTATGTATGAGTCATTGGTGATAGGAAGGTCATACTCACTTAGTTGAGTTATAGAGTCATGTTATTCTTTTGAAAAAATATTTTTGCAGACTTTGCATGTGCTCAGGGGGAGCATGGATGGTTTAGTGCATCTCAGCATGTACAAAGGGGGAGCTCAATCAGAGAATTCAGCATGTACTCAGGGGGAGCATGGATGGTTTAGTGCATCTCAGCATGTACAAAGGGGGAGCTCAATCAGAGAATTCAGCATGTACTCAGGGGGAGCGTGGACAACATAATGTATTGGTTCACCCTTTGCCCTTGATGTCAAAGGGGGAGAGTGTCTTGGTTTTATGGTTGTCATCAAGTCCAAAGGGGGATATTGTTGGCATTATGATACAGATGTTGTCCTCGATGACAACTCACTCAGATGGAAGATCATAGTACAACAGGTTAACAACAAAGAATTACAAATCAGACTACAAAGAATGAAGAAAAAAGAGGTATACGCAGGTTCACCTTGACCAAGTTGCGTATACACGTAGGTTTACCTTGACCAAGGTTCATTGTATACAAGTTGCATATACGTACACACGCACTTTCACAGCAGGAAAAGCGTGTATATGTTGGAAAAATAAGATTTTGGTCCGTGGTATTTAGTCCAAGGTATTTTGACCCATGGTATTGGTCTAAGGTATTTGGTCCAAGGTATTGACCCTAGGTATTTGGTCCAAGGTATTGGTCCTAAGTGGTATTGGTCCATGGTATTGAGAAAAGCCTAAAACTATATAAGGAGGAGAAGATCATTAGGCCAAGGTGTGCAAGTATTGAATATTTGATGAAGTGTGAGATCCAATATGTAGGTTATGGGTTTGTGATGCTTTGCTTGGTTTGAACTAAGGATGCACCTATGTGGATGATGATGGATGATGGATCACGAGCTTAAGGCTTGGAATGTATTATCATTATGTGGTTTTATCATGGATAGTCTAGATCTGAATACTGACGCATGTTTTATTCTGAAAATGTTATGATATGGGTATGAATGAATTCTGAAATAGTTGTGAACTTTTTAAGTTAGTATTTGCATATCTGTACGCGGGTTCACTTTGGTAAAAGCATGTATACACGCTGGTTCGGCTCATCAGAGTAGCGTATACATTATGAAATATGATATCTGAATTTGTAGTTGGTTCTAGTGGTTGTTGCAGAGTTCTGGGTTCTGCTATGTGTTCTGGTGACTGTGTTTTGATGACAGGCCTTCAGTGATTCAGTTGTGGGTGATTCAGAGATTGATGATTGAGTTTCAATGATTGGTTAATGCAATGGTTGTATTGCAGTGGTGATTGATTTTGAGCTTCAGTGTTGTTGATGAGTCCAGTATGAAAATTGGATGAAACGTGGCCTTCAAATTTTGGTGTTGTGATCCAGGAGTATCTAGTCTAAAAATTTATGAAACGTGGTTCCTGGAGGAAGAGAGAAGGTCGTAGCCTTCTGTAGGCTGGTGCCTATGTACTGGTAAACATATCGGCCAATACAAGAGCCAGGGGGTTGGAGCTCCCTTCCAGTAGTAGCTGGAAAACGAGTGAAGGTTGGAGCCTTTAGTAGGCCGGTGCCTACGTACTAGTAAACAGATTAGCTAGTACAAGAGCTAGGGGGTTATAGCTCCCTTCCAGTAGTAGTTGGAGAACGAGAGAAGGTTGTAGCCTTCTACAGGTGGGTTCCTATGTATTGGTATGAGTCTGCACCAGTGCAAGAATGTAAATAGGTTTTTCTTATATTAAAAAGAAGACAACAACAGGTGGTTTTGTCCCGCATTGGGTTTCCACCTTATATCTTGATGTTCATGTGTGTTTCTTATGTGTGATGGTTTGTTCTGATATTACTGCACATGGTTACTGTTTATATGGTTAGTGAAGTACTAATGCACTGATTAAAGATCAACATATGATGAATTAACTATATCATAAGTTTGCTTGATATACACTGGTTGCCTTAAACACAACTGCATGTACACGCGAGTTACCTTCACTGAAGAAGCATATATGAATTTGAGTATGAAAATAAAAATATTATTGATTTGACTAATACTGATTCACCCCCTCTCTCAGTATTATTTCCAACAATTGTTGTATGAGATCCTTTTATTTGTGAAACAAGTGAGCCACTTCTCCCTCACGATTTGACTATTACAATTTATGAAAGAGTACATACTCTACCCCTCTAGATTTAAACTTAGAACCTATTAGGAGGAAACACATACATCTACCCATTAGTTAGTAAATTAAATAAACCATGTTAAAAATTCTATTTTAAATAATATAAAGTTTCAATTATAATATTTGATATTATTTATTTATATACCAACATACATTCATGTTAATTGAGAGTCTAGCAAACATGAAGAGGGATCAAATCTTTTGAGGTATGAACCTTTTTTATAGTGCAAAAACTTGAAGGAAGGTTTTCATCTAGAGAGGTTTAATTTTTCTTGCCATTTGATAGATCTGAGATCAACACATATCCTTCATCTTGAGTAGCACACTAATAAAATGTTTTAACTATAATAATTTTTATTTTTTATTTTCATTTGTTATCTATATATATATATATATATATATATATAGTTGACATTGAAATATTTTACCCAACATGACCATCAAAATATTTTATTTATGACTCACATTATTTTCTATCATCAGTATATAATTTTAAATTGCACATCCACCTCATATTGGGAAGATACAAAATCATATATTTATGGGATAAACACAATCTCTCTCTCTCTCTCTCTCTCTCTCTCTCTCTCTATATATATATATATATAGCTATTATTTTTTCTTATTAATATTGTTTTAAAACATTACATGCCAATTCCATATTAAGTATGAAGGAATTAAAAATCTTCCTCATACTTTGTATTATAAATACAAAGTACAAATCTACCTCATACTTTGAATTAGATACCACCCACTGCTCTTGGAATAAAAAATCTAAAAACCACCTACCAATAGAACAATAATTCTCTCTCTATATATGATATTCAAATTTTTATTTATATCCCACATTGATTTTTTTTTCTTAATATTTTGCATATACCACATTTTAACTTTATATTAAGTATTTAAATTACAAGTCTCTCTCATAATGGAAAATAAAAATATAAGAAAGTTTTTAATTTCAATTGTTTTATCTTTAAAATTGATATAAATTATATTACTTAATATTTACATTGAAATATTTTATTTATTATTTCACACACACACGCACACATATTGAACTAAAAATGAATTGCACATATCTTTCACAGTGCACTGTAAGATCAATATTATTAGTCTCTACCAACGCATGACTATAACAATTGATTTGTCTGTTGACCTCTAATAGTTTAGCATTGATCATCACGACTTTTAATGTTTCACTTTGAAAGTCATTAAAGTATTTTTTTTAATTAAAGAAAATAATTTGTTACCATGTGATTGGCTTAAAATTTTGGGTACCTTATTTCAACAGTTTTGACATGTGTCCCATGTGATCCATGAAATTTGGTCACCTTGACAATTCACCAATTTTCACGGGTATCATGGTTGACATCTTGTAATCAAAATAAAGCAAATCAATAATTCAAACCAATTTTTATTAATTAACCCTTTGTATTGACTAATTATAAATATGAACATAACCTAATATTAATATTGTTATGTTGAGTTAACACGTATTTATTATTTAGAAATATGAATCAAATAAAGAAAATATTCCAATTATATATATATATATATATAGTTTATTTAAATCAAATTAGTAGATATTACTTTTGATTAAAGTTAAATTAGAGAAAGATATACTAAAAAAATTGGTAATTATAAACAAATAACATAATGGCTATATAAGCTCAAATAATGATACATTTTTAAAGTAAATAAATACATGAAGTTATAGATGATTATATGAAATTGTATAGTAATAAATTTTAAGAATCATGAAAAATTATATTTAATGTAAATAACTAATTGTAAATACCAACATAACATAACATTAATACAATAAATAAAAAAACCTGACAATTCATTAACTTTCAGGATCACGGTTGGCATATTGTAATCAAAATCAAACAAATCAATAACTCAAATTATTTTTTATTAACCAACTCTTTGTATTGACTAATTGTAAATATGAACCTAATATATCATTCAATCTAATTTCTATTAATTAAGTCTTTTTATTGAGTAATTGTAAATATGAACATAACATACGTTAATATGATTGTGTTGAGTTAACATGTTTTTATTATTTAAAAATATACATGTTAAAAAATCAAATATAGAAAATATCTTAGTTGAAAAACATATATTATTTATTTAAATCAAATTAGTTGATATTACTTTCTATTAAAGTTAAATTATAAAAAGATATATTGGAAAAAATGTAAAATGTAACTATAAACTGACATCTTGTAATCAAAGTAAAACAAATCAATAATTCAAACTAATTTTTATTAATTAACTATTTGTATTGACTAATTGTAAATACTAACATAACATAATGTTAATATGGTTGTGTTGAGTTAACATATCTTTATTAGATCCTAAAAATTTGCAACTATTTATAAATAAATGTTCACGTGACTCTAAAAACTAATAATTAATTATAATAAATGTTCACAAAATTCTAAAAGCTAATAACTAACTATCAAAATAGTTATTAATTACAAATAAATAAAGCAAATTTAATAAAATTAAGAAAAAAAACTTAAAAAATCCTGAAAATTATATTTATATACCCATAAAAATATTTTTACAAAATTAAGAAATAAATCCTCACACTATTCTTAAAACTAATAACTAAGTAATAACAAAATGGCTATATAAACTCAAATAATAATACACTGTGGGTGGTTTGGTTTCTTGAATCGTACTAGTCTCTGTCTCTTTGTCTATATTTAATAACCTTAGTTATTTTTTTTTTTAAAGGGAGGGGCTAGTTCCCAGAAGAAGCGATATGGGGCCCTCTTTTTTATACATTATACATATCAGTCTCACTGATATCATCACATCTAAGCCGTCACATCCGGAATACATTCGCAATGGAACAGTAAAGGCTGCTGCGCAGCGACACCATGGAGGATCGAACGGGGGCGGGGTGCGAAGGAACCCACTGCCCCAACCGCTGTACCATGCACTTGCGTGCTTAATAACTTTAGTTATTTTATTTATCATATGCACACTATTGTTCCTGGGCATTTAAAAATCCTTGTGAACTTTTGTTCAACCGCTATAATTTCTTAATTTCTTCGCATTTCGTTATTAACATTATTGTGAGTGGTCTAAAGCTGCTTGGAACAAAGATCTTTGATATTTCTGGTTCAATTTCTCAGGCTTGTCACGCAGCCTCAACATGATTCAGAGGCTCTTCACGGCCATTTGCAAGTTTTCTCTGACGTTTCCGCAACGGATCTTCAATCTTTAATTGAGGCAAAGGGTTTTACTACAACAGAGGTTCACTCTTTAATTGAGGCACAGGGTTCCTAGAGAGCAGGGTTCCTAGAGAGCACGGTTGAGCACAGTTTAATGGATTAGACGGTAAGCCAATGGTCCCCTCTTTTACTACTATAAACAGCGAAATCCCAAGGTTTTGATTTTTGTATGATTGCCTTTTTTTTTAAGTAATTTTAATGTGTATCTGATTTGTAGTGGGACACCACCTACCAATACACTAATTTAGCAACTTATTGTTTTAAAATATCTTACGGGCCACTGAAGATTTTTTACTTCCAAAATATAGCAAAATTCAAGGATTTTGAGTTTTATATCATTATGTTACAGGCATTTGAAAATATTTTACTTCCAAAATATAGCGAAATTCAAAGATTTTGAGTTTTGAAGGCCCGTATATTAAAGGTGAGCAAATGAGAATGGTGGCCAGAACCCTGAGAACAAAGAAAGGGAATTTTGAATGCATGTGTATCAAAGGTGAGCAAAACCAGCGCCTTTTTCAGTAAGTCTGATGAGAAAAAATCTCTCTGTACCCTGATATCATGAAAAAAATAGAAACACTGACAACTGAATTTCAACATACGGAGACGCACAAGCAAGTAATTGCATTCGAAGAGGCAATTGTTTCAAATGCTAATGGCAACTAGAGGCTTGAGAACAACAAAAGGGATTTTGAAGGCTCAGTTATATAAGGGTGAGTTTAAGTCGATTGCAGATTCTTGGAATATTCCGGGATCCGACGGACATGGGCCCAGGCACAGTGAATTATGTCCATTGGATCCTGGAATATTTCGGGAATCTACAATCGACTTAAAGATGGCCGGTATATAAAGGTGAGCAAAACTAACTTCTATTTAAGATGCCAAATGAGAAAAAAATCAGTGGTTTGGAATCTATGGGCAACTTCGGTACTGGACTTTGAAACCGCCGGTGGTTTTTCTGCGGGACCAGGGTGCATATATTGATTTTTTTTGTTGTTTATTTATGGATGTCACTAATGTAGTGCTGTAATAGGCATTGCATAGGATATGCGAGATTTACTACAGTAATAGAGCCTACTAAAATCTACATATTTATTGTTAACAACATTATTAATAAAAAGTTTATATATTATTAATTTCACATATTATATATTAAAGAAAATGAAATGTGATGTAGTGGAAATAACATCTTTCTGCATATTCTGGACTCAAGAAAATATAAAACCCAATGGATCGATCGGTTGAATTTTTTACTACACGAAAACTCCAGTGCAATGTGACACACATAAGAATAGATGCCACTAATTTGAATCACACATCGTTGTCTTCCACCTGGTTGGGTTTTTGATTATGGCAGGTTTTGGCTTAACCTTATTTTAAATTGTTGAAAAAAACTATTAATTAATAATTAGTAAATGATCTGAATTGCTTAAAAAATGCTGCCTAATTATCAATATATCGTGATTTAATTATTATATCGATCATGAAGCATATATTATAGGATAAGCTTCCTTACACTCTTGGAGCTTTAACCTCTCGCGTGTTTTGAATTCTTTGAGGTGCAAGTTCTGTGCGACCAGTACAATGTCTTTCATTAATGTAATAATTAAATTAATGTATAGATTAAAAGAAATATATATTTAACTAAACATGTAATAAGAATTTTAAGTATTATATATTTAACGAAACATGCAATATTTTAAGTATTATATATTTAACTAAATATGTAATAAGATTTTTAAATTTTATTTCCACATTATAATAACTTTTTTACAATATTATGACTTACCAATATTATGATTTATTTCATATGATATTTATTAATGATATTTAATTAATTAATAAAAAAATCATTACTATTTTTAATATAAATTTAATTTAATTTAAAAACCATAATTTTTTTTTTAAAGTAAAATAAAATAAAGAAAGGTATTATTATTCTTACAATTATATAAAAATTTATATTTTTAATTTTACAACTTTAATATATCATATTTTTAGCAATCATAGAGTTTGTTTTGATTTATTTGAATTTTACTTTAAATTTAATAAAGTTTTTTTTTTAGAGTTTTAAATTTGAGTGGTGTAATTTACAAAATCTGTGTTAAGATTTTCATTTATATATTCAATAGCATATTTTAAATAAAAATAAATCAGACGAGTAAATCAAAAGTAGTATGCATATGGGCCAACAATATTGTAATTTGCACCATGTCATCCTACACGAATCCGAGTGTTTTACAAGATTTCGTTTTCAATCCTTAATTGAGAGCATAGGTAGCATTAGCAAATTCAATTTCTTATAAATCAACTTATAACATATGATAGAGTTTAACAGTAAAAGCCAAAATAAATAAATTATCCTAAATTAAAGCACTCAAATTTTTTTTGAAATGACTTTCAATATCTCAAATTCCATTGACATTTTCAAACACAACTATTCCTAAAAACAAAAAAATAGATTTGTTTGAAGATAACAAAAAAAAATACCCTAGTTGAGGTTGAGTATCGAGATTGATTGTTGGATCGCTTAGATCTCACTTAGATCGATGGTGCCATCATGAATGACAATTTCCATTGGAGTAGTCACAAATGTCCTAGAATATATTCATCATTTCCAAATTAAAAGAACAACATATAACTCAATCTAAACAAAATAAGCTACTTAATTTTTTTTCTTTTATTTTTTAATAAGGTCGGTTATTATATATTCATTCAAAAAAAAGAGAGTGGCTAGCACCTTGGTACAATGATTTTATGATTTTAACTAGATTAAAAAAAAGAGAGAGGCTAGTACCTTGATACAATGATTTTATGATTTTAACTAGATAAAGAGGGGAACCAGAGAAAAACTCCTAGGCTTGTGTTTTCCTTCTTTTACATGAAATTAAAATATATTCATTACCTTATATCAAAGCGTTTTGTGTTTATTTATAGGCCTCTTCCTAGTCAAATACATAGTCGTTTTGTGTTTATTTATAGGTCTCTTCCTAGTCAAATACATAGTCATGTCTCACAGGATATCATGTTGAATAAAGGAAAGATCATGGATGCCACCATATGAGTTCACCATGATATCATGTTGAATAAAGAAAATCTCATGGATGCTACCATGAGAGTTCACCATGGTATCTCTGAATAGTGAATTAAAGTTGCTATAGAGCAAGTGGTAAAGGCGCTCAACAAAATATCCATTTCGCTCCTATAAAACATTATAAAGTTGTTATGTCAGTGACTAAACCAATCCAAATGCCCAAAAGAAGTTAAGCAAGGACAAGCAAAGACAAATCAAGGACAAGCAAAGACAAATCAAGGACAAGCAAAGACAAATCCAATCACCTTTGATAAGTGACTTAGTTCAATATTGAAAAAGAGCACTTTTTTATTATCAAATATTTGTTATTGGAACTTGACATATTTGTTATTTGAACTTGAAAGATAATCTTTCAAGATTGAGAGGAAATCAATGTTGGAAAGATTATAGAATCTGTAAATATGTAAATGATTTCTTTTTATCTTCTATCTTTGAATGACATTTTGTTTACTATTTTTTATATATTGTTTACTAATTTTTATATTCAATGATCTTCTATATCTCACTATTTTTCTTAAATTTCTTAAATTTATGCCTTACGACGTTTCCTTTGCAACATAGGGTGCAATTGCTAGTTAATTATATTTATTAAAATAAAAAATTTTAAAAATAAAATTATTTTATGAGTATTCAAATATTCTTTTAAAATCTATTTAGTTTATTCTATTTATTAAAAATTTAAAATTTAAAATGAAAAATTCATTTAATTTATTCTATGTATTAAAAATAAAAAATTAAAATGAAATTGCAAATGATAAAAAAACGTTACAGAAAAGACCATTTTTTTCTTTACATCATAGTTGACTAGAAGGATTGATCTGATCAGAGTGTCAAAGGTTGTTGTTGCAGATGATCATTTTTTTCTTTACATCATAGTTGACTAGAAGGATTGATTTGATTGGAGTGTCAAAGGTTGTTGTTGCAGATATTATGGTTTAGATTGCAAAGACTGAGAAATAATAACCATGAGTAATATTTTTTTTTTTCATTTATATGAAAGAAAAACACATAGTTTACTTGGCAGTAATGTTATTTTGAATGTTTATAAGGCAACATATTTTTCTTAAGTTGATTGATAATTTAACCTAACATATTCTGTGTTTTTAATTAAACAATCTTTTTCCCTTATAAAAATTACAACACATAATATATGGATTACATAGGTATATAACCTTATTTTGTTTATTTTATTTTTTTTAATTTAATTTTTGTAATTTTGTGATTTTATATTTTCTTGTGTATAAATTGATTGAGTACTTTAAAAACTTTTGAAATAAATTATACAAATTACAAAATTTATTTTCATAAATTTAAAATTAATAAAATAAATATCTAGATTTCCATAAGAAAAAACTATACTTTTTATTAATATAATTTATTGATTTGTAATAATTTTTTATATTAATATAATTGTCACATTGTAAATGATAGTAGATAATAATACATTAATTGGTAAATGTTTTTTTGTTTTATTATGACAGCAACAACTCTCAAATAATTTTTTTATTGAATATTTACATTTTTTTTTTTTTTAAATAAGTTTGAAATTTTATTGCTGCATTTCTCAATAACAATTAATAAAAACAATAATCACGGTACATTCAAAGTGGACTTTCTCTCCTCATTATCCATTCCATAGCTTGCTCCATTGGTATTTTACAAGTGAATGAAAACATTTAATGCATTTTTCCTTATTTGCTTTATATTAATGAGAATCCCCAAAACCTGCATCAAATCCCCAAACTCAACATCAATTTTGTTTTTATCTAATATATTACATGTATGTCTTAATGTATTTTTACAATAGGGAATGAAGAAATAGTAGTCATTTAGAAGATATTTGTGTTATATACCATTTTTGTTTTTGCTTTTGTAATGATATGTTTGATATGTTAGATTAAATTGTAATTTTTTTTAATTACATAGATTATGAAAGATTTTTAAAGTTGTACTTTGACAATAGGGAAAAGAAGAAATAGTAGTCATTTAGTATATATATATATATATAAATTTATTTTGTGTTTTTATTGATATGTTAAATTAAATTGTAAGGAACGATTTTTCTGTCATGTTATTTTTATTCCATATTCAATTAAATTTATGTAATCATTCTTTAATTAGTTACATGTCCATCAAGGGTTGATACTACCATGTTATCATTTGTTTGGGTCAATAAGTGACACAATTATAAGATTTATTTAATTATGTTTATGCAATGATATAGGAACCTGTACCATATGCTTTTAAAGAGAGTTTTTTTTTTTTTTTTTTCATCAGATGCTTGAGATTTGCAATAGTATGTTATATATTTTAATGGGAAATTCTTTTCATTAAGCTATAACATATCCAACTTGAAATTATTATTATTTTTTTTACTGCATATTACGTAATTACTCCATGCAACTTTTTGGTCATATCTAATTCTTGAATGTCATTAAGATAAAATTATTCTTGGTAACCTTAACATTAGATTTCACCACCATATTCGGCTTGCCACGAAGTTGACCTAATGTTGAATAATGTTTTTGATTAAGTTAAAACGAACTAACCATGGTGATATTATGACTAGGATAAACATATATTGTATTACATAATTCACATAAACTAGAAACTTCAGGTGAGCATGGGACAAGTATAAATTTGCCTTTGAGTATCTCAAAAAATGGTCCCACTGTCAACCTTCATTGAATTCCTATCTTAATTGGTGTGAGGGTTTTTTTATCCACGACCCTCATGCATTAGGGTTTGATCAATGATAAAATTTCGATGAGGGTGGTTAGAGAGTAACCACCCTCCCAACTCTGTGTCGCTCGAACTCAGTTTCATTGTTCCCTTAGGCACATTATGCTCTGCGACATTCGCTCTACATCCTTCCAATGTAAGGACCTATTATATTGCTCCTTAGTGCTTCACTACATGCTCAAATAGGTAAATAAATGTCAAGGATCATTCCTCTTTTTTATTTTACTTATTTTGTTTTTGGAGTGGAGTTATTATTCTATCTAATAGAGTTTTGGCTCGATGTCTAGTTTTGTAGATAGGTTTGCAAATCGACCTATCCTTATTTTACCAGTTAACACAAGATTTGTGGAATTTTTGTAGGAATGCCAAGGGTTGGTGAGACATGAACTTTCATTTTATCTTCATGTAATTTTATTGATTTCCTCTCACCACTTTACCAGTTTATCTCTTTAATAAGCCTTCATTTGTTGGGTTTGTTCCTCTTGATAGTGTTGTCGGAGGATACGTAAACAAGGGAACTTACAAATGTAACATTCTCCCTTGTATTAATCGAATTGTCTTAATTGATTTCAAGAGAACCCACGATTATTTTGTGCTAACTTCGCCTTTTATCTTGTTTGTAGGTGCGACCCTTGATGAAAATATTCTTAGTCATCACGAATTTGGAAGTTTATATTGAGGTTCCACTGTTAACTCACTCCCCTTTTGAGACCCTTAATACAACTATTCTTAGTCATCACGGATTTGGAAGTTTATATTGAGGTTCCACTGTTAAATCACTCCCCTTTTACATGTTTCAAATTCCCAATTGGGGATCAAACCCTATAGGGGTTTCCTATTCGTTCTAAGTTCACATAACATTTATTCCTCGGGGTTGCTCCAAGCCCTGGCCTAGTGAGGCATCAGATGTTGGAATTGTTAATAGGTTATTACTCATGGAATTTGTTAGTCCCATAGGGTTTGACCGATGAATTGTATCTTTCCTATAATTTCTTTCGATTTTAGTCTATATGGCCTCACAATCTTATTCTCATTTTATTAATGCACAAATTAGAAAATGTTCACTCATTATAATTAATTTAGATTTTTTTTTTTTTTTTTTTTTTGTTGGGCTGTCTCTCTCTTGCAGTTAGTCGAAAAGTGTGTATATATATATATATATATATATCTAGATATAATAATAATGGTCTGCAACCAATGCTCTGTCCAAATCGAGGTTATGATTACTATATAGACTTCCTATTGAATCTTGCTTACAATGAATAGAAGGTGTTTATATTCCTGATGTTGTTTAAATTATAATTCAGCCAATATTTATTGTGTTCACATTTACAAAGGATGTGGAGCTTGTTACTCAATATGGTTGTTTTATAATATTTCGATCTGTTTCTTATTCTCAAGTTACTCTCCTAGTGCACTATTTCGATGCCAATTGTAACTATATGTATATATTTCTTAATTGTACCGAAAATTTACCATTGGTTATATGGCTCTCTTCTTGTAGACTGATTTTTTTCATCATGAATTATGAAAACTAAGCTTTGTTAACCGTGCATAGACCATTGGTTATATGGCTCTCTTCTTGTACACTGTTTTTTTTCATCATGAATTATGAAAACTAAGTTTTGTTAACCGTGCATAGACCCCTACTTAGTTTCTCATTATTGTAATTTATGTATTTCATCTTTCTTGAGAAAGATAGAAACTAGGAATGTTTACTTCTATATAATTCCATTGTTGGTATATTGATACATAGATTTTTGCAGTGTTCCTTTTAAATTGGTTTTCTTTCTTTGTTATGGAATATAATGGTTGCTTGCACAGAGGTTAACGATTTATTGTATATTATTATTGTAGTTTTTTTTTCACCAGGAACTAGGGATTGTTTCCAAGTTGTTATTAACTTAGCTAGTTCCAGGAACTAACCCAAATTTCCTCTAAGAATGTTGTTCCAAACTCATTTACTATTCACATTCGTCTAGCACTGTTATTGTTATTTCCTTGAATTCTTTGCATGGTATATTACAATTATGTTTCAGAACCTACACTTTCATATAAATACAGGGTTCCAACATGCTTCTCAACATATGTCAAATTCCATTTTAAAGTAGTATAATCATGATCCAAACTTGGACACATAGCATAGTCATCATCTTGGGCACATACAATAACTTCCTTTGTTGAAACAATATCTAACCAAATAGCAGATTTCATCAAATATTAATTATTTTTTCATCTTTTCAACCACAAAATTCACAGAAATAATCTAACAAAACCAGTTACGGAAAACAGTTGACATTAAAAGTTGCAGAAAATTGGTTATAGAAGCAATTTACAGAAAGACATAATCTGTAGAAAATTTCTGCTAGAATCCACAAAGATACTTATCTGTTCAGGATCAGTTAGTTTTCCATAGAAAATCACTAAATAATGAAGAATGCAATTCCCAACCATCGAGCATGGTATTCCACTAGAGCTTCCCCAAGCCAATTTCCTTTCAGAACAATCTTTCTTGGATAGACACCACATAGATCTGCACAAAAATTCCACTAGCCCTAACCAACTCGAGAATATTTTTCTTAGAAATTTCACAGACTCACGGGTCTATACAAAAATTCCACTCACCGTAACTAGCTTAATAATTTTTATATGGAAGTGTCCTACCTTATCTCAACAACATCCTATCTGAGGTAATAAGTTCTCTTCTCGTATTTCTTAATTGCCTCAAGTTCCTCTCATACCCTCTTGGCTCTCTTTTCCCAACTGAGATATTTATCCCTAGGGAGAGGAGTAATTGTCCATTAACTATTTGGTAGGTAAATCCTCATTTAGAATTTCCACCTTCCCATAATTCCTTGGCTGACCATAACTAATATTGTTAATTTAATAAAAATAAAAATAAAATATTGATGTCTAACATTATATCAGGCCTTCTTTAGGCCACAATATGCCAAGTTACTTTTAGTATAAGTAAATTAAAATGTTTACTTATTCAATGATGGGTGTTACATCGTACCCACTCGAGCGAAACACCATCCTCGATGTTTCTTGGCCTTCAAACAAGCTATAATATGCCTCACACATAAAATCATCAGCCTCAGGTAGCCTCTTCCAGTTGAAGTGCTTCCACTGTTGCACTTTAACCTAAGTAATTGTTTTATTTTGTAGCATGATTTCTCTATGACCGAGAATACACAAGAATTTCAACCAGGAATACCCCTACTTGATTCGACCACATCCACAATCATTATGAATTTCATTAGTTTTGTCAATCATTATTTAAGAATATATCTATATATTATTTGAAACTTTATCACAAACACCATCAATTTTTATTTAAGTACCTAGCAAGGGTCATTAGTGGGTATCAAAACTCAACATGGGTTAACAACTTGTACCCAATAAAAATTAGTTGCATCCTTGTAAAGTCATCAACAATAAAGGCATTCCCTTTTTACCTACCCCATGGTTATGGCAATTGGAAAGAACCTCACCATGTGGTCCCTATGTAAATTCTAAACCTTGCGAGTACCCATTCCAGTTGCACTATTTTCATAGTAGTAATATTTTAGAAACCATTTATTGTTCTTGTATTTTTATGATAAATTGCAACTAGTGCATTATTGTACTGGGTAGTATCATTATGCTCTTATGTGAATTTAAATATTAATCATGCATAAGTAGAGTTTAGGATGACTTCCTTTTCTTTCCATATTCAAGGTGGCTATATTATTGTCTAATTTATCCAAGTAACTTAGTTATATCCATCTTGGATTTCTTTGTTATTCTCTTTATGCACAAGAATCCATATTGTATCATTCCTTGAGTTTTGTCCCTTGGTCCTCATGCATTGCAGTTTTTTGTGAAGGTTATACGCAATTCGTTTATGTGTACAACCATTGTGTTTCTTTCCTTTGAACTCATTTTCACATTGAATTAGATTGTAGAGACTAAGTTTAGAGATGTACTACCTGGCTACAATATTTTTCCTTACCACTAGATTGTGTTATGTCATAAAATATTGCAATTCCCCTGGGTTACTCCAGGGAACCTAATCAATGTTTTATATTCATTATGCAACAACAACTTAATCATTATTAGTTAACTATCACACAAATTTGTGGCTCATATGAATCCCATAACTGTAACATTTATTTTTATTTAGTATGTTTTTTTGTATTCACTTATTCACATTTCCATGTACACATAGCATTATACACAATAATTCCAAACACATGCACAAAACACGCATATAAATACATTATGCAACACTTCTCACGTTACCTCATATGGTTTCAAACACTTCATCATCTTTATTCATGCAAACCGAGCCATTCTACCTCTTCTTGCTTAGTAGGAATACCCCTTTTTTCTTAACATATAGCTTTCTTTTACATGCTATGTGTAAGTAGTCATATTTCTACTTCAATGACCCCTTGACAACCATGTTAAACATAATGACACTTCTATGCATATTTATTTGATATATATTCATCTTATCATGTTTATAATACGTAAGTACATATGAAACTCTAAGTCAGGGTTAAGAGAATTTCCTCTTTCTATTTTATTGTCCATCATTTCCATAGACTCAACTAGCCTACTTGGTTGTCACATTATTGTTTCCATTCTCATTCTTAGCCTTAAGCAATATCACCTTTCCCATGTTACTTGAACTTATGATTTTATAAATATTTGTAGTGCCATTTATAAACATAATACCATAATCACTATCACTTCTGATTTGATAGCCTCAAGGTTTCATTAATTTTATTATTTCGATAGATGATATTCTATCTTGGCTTATCATTAGTCTGCGATTTCAATAGATTTTGTTTTTAATGAGTTGGAACTTTTGTTGTAACACACAATTACTCTCTTTCACACACTCCATTTCCTTGTGAATTTCACTGTCTATGTTTGTGCCATCATTCTCTAAGTTATCATGATATGTGGAACTGAATTTTTTGACTATAAATAAGTCAATTGTTGACAATCCACATTCAAGGAAATCAATTCTTTATGTTATATTATATATATATATATATATTTTTTCTAAGGGAATATATGATTTATTCTTTCACTTCTTATAAGTCCTGAAAGTCAAACTTTCTCCTGATAATAATGGAAGTTTAGTGACAATCATAAGTGGCAATATTCGACATAACTATACTTTATTCTACGTAATATATATATATATATATATATATATATATATATATATATATATATATATATATATCTATCTATATCTATATATATATATATATATATATATATATATATATATATATATATATATATATATATATATATATATATATATATATATATATATATATATATATATATCTATATATAATATATATATATATCTATATATATTTATATATATCTATCTATCTATATATATATATATATATATATATATATATATATATATATATATATATATATATATATATATATATATATATATATATATATATATATATATTCCACCCTTGCCCTTTAGGAGCAACTTACATCCATTTTATTATGTATTTACCCTAAATCAGAGTATTTATAGTTTAAGATTTATCCCTTTTATGCTCATAAGCATAATGACCGTGTCACACTCATTATGTTACTCTAATATAACTCTTTTCTTCTATATTGGTTCATACATATTACTTACTTCATTCAACAATATGTTATTTTACTACCTTTGACATTTAAGATCTTGTGGACAACAATTTCATTCCAATATGAGGATAACTAATTTTCTTATTATATCATTCACACAATAATCATACTTGTTATCATCATTTCATTTATTTCTTCTCCTTTTTTTTTTTTTTTAATTTTCAAGGAAAATTTCCTTACCTTATTGCCATGATGGCTCACAACTAATGATCCATTCTTTGGGCACCATCATAATTTCATGATATCGGTAAGCCACACCCAAACACTACCAATTACTTCAACTCACCACCTTCACAACAGGTATGATCTTTGTCCCTTTTTCAAGTGAACTTGGTTTTTGTTCACGTTAATTATCCTTCGGTTGTTTAGTTTAGTTGGTTTTATTTATCTTATTCCTTTCCTTCTGATCTTTCCCATGTAGACCATCAAGGTTAAAGGAACTAGGTATATTAAAAAATATCATTGTGATTATTCAAGGGCATAATTTGGTGTAGTACTTCTTCAACATGCCTTATGATTTTCTCTCAACTCTCTTCTTGGGTTTTACATTCCCTTCTATTTGACACATTAATGGTTAAGGTGTCTGGAGATTACATACAAAATTTTTCCCCTTGCATCATGATGAACTAGTAATTCTCACTAAAATATAAACATACAAGTAGGAATTATTATGATTCATAATTAACTCACATACCATGCATATATCACTATTTATCTCAGGGCTCCTTATAGTGCTTCCATAACCCGCATTATAGTATCTTTTTGGGTTCTTCTGAAATTGTAAGAATGAAACCACTAATTATTATGTATATTTAAGTTTATAAATAAGTTGAATCTCTAACCTTTCTCTTTTAAGTTCTCTACCTAGAATAACATTTATATCACATACGACATCTTCTTTGCATGGTTGTCCATATTCCTTCCATGGGATTAACTCTCAGTAGGGGTTACTCTGTAATCCCACAACCAACTGTTTTCCTCACCCAAGTTATATGCATACCATGATTGATATATACACAAAAATAATGACAACTATGTTGTTTCCTTCATAGGTTAGACAAAATCCTATGTAGTTCACATAAATTGTTGCCTCGATCTGTTGTTGAATAAATTTTCAATTATGTAGGTTTCCAAATAGCATTCTTTTGGATTATTTTAACTATGCATTTACCTTCCAGTTAGGATTTTGATCCTTTATCCTAATGTTGTTGTCGCTAATACATTTTAGGCCTCAACAAAAGTTTTCTTTTGATTTGTATGCAAAATATAAGAAGGCATAGCCTTACGATTATTAAAGGGTATAAACCTTTCTGTTCCATGACCCTTTCTTCTTGGCTATGACTATAGTAACTTCTTAGGAAGCTACTTTATTGTTGGTTACTTTCAATAATTATGCTATAGGAGATGACACTTCATCCCCTAAGTGCACCTATATCTAATCTTTTCCCCTGGGGTCTAGCAAATGCTTCTGCCCTTACTACCTTATTTATCTCTTTATTCTATGTAATATCATCAGTAAATTAATAAACTTTTCAACTCTAGGTTGGCCCTTAGGCCTTAGAGTTGAACCTATAGTTTTGATACCACTTGCAACATACCCCAACTTGAAATTATTATTATTATTATTATTATTATTATTATTTACTGCATATTACGTGATTACTCCATGCAACTTCCTGGTAATATCTTATTCTTGAATATCATTAAGATAAAATTATTCTTGGTAACATTAACATTAGATTTCACCACCAGATTGGGCTTGCCACTAGGTCGACCTAATGTTGAGTATTGTTTTCGAATAATTTAAAACCAACCACTTATATTTTTAACCCTAGTGATATTATGACTGGGATAAACATATAATGTATTACATAATTAACATAGTTGGAAACTTAAGGTGAGCATGGTATAAGTATAAACCTGCCTTTGAGTATCTCCAAAACTAGTCCCACTGTGAGCCTTCATTGAATTCCTATCTTGATTTGTGTGAGGGTTTTTTTATCCATGGCCCTCATGTATTAGGGTTTTATCGACAATAAAATTTGGATAAGGGTGGTTAGTGAGTAACTTCCCTCCCAATCCTGCGTCGCTCCTACTCAGTTTCAATATGCCTCTGGGTGCATTCAGCTCTGCGACTTTCACTCTACAACCTTCTAATGGAAGAACCTATTCTATTTCTCCTCACTGCTTCACTACATGCTCAACTAGGTAAATAAATGTTGGTTTTATTTTATTTATTGTATTTTTGGGATAGATTTATTATTCTATCTAATAGAGTTTTGGAATGATGTTTGGTTTTGTAGACAGGTTGGCAAACCAACCTATCCTTGTTTTGCCAGTTAACACGAGATTTACAAAGTTTTTTAGGAACACGGAGGGTTGGTGAGACCTGAACTTTCATTTCCTCTTCCTATAATTTTACTGAGTTCCTCTTACCACTTTACCAGTTTGTCTCTTTAATAAGCTTTCATTTGTTGGGTTTTTCCCCCTCGGCAGTGTTTTTGGAGGTTGCGTAAATAAGAGCACTTACACAAGTAACATTATCTCTTTTATTAATATAATTGTGTTAATTAATTTATATAGAGAACCCACAATTGTTTTGCGCCAACTTCACCTTTTATTTTATTCGTAGGTGAGACCTTTGACGTGACTATTCTCAGTCATCATAGGTTTGGAAGTTTATATCTAGGTTCCACTGTTAAATCATTCCCCTTTTGCATGCTACAGATTTCGAATTGGGGACCAGACCCTATTGAGGTTTCCAGTTCGATCCAAGTTCACATAGAATTTCTTCCTCAGGGTCACTCCAAAACCTGGCCTAGTGAGGCATCAAATGTTGGAATTGTTAATAGGTTATTACTCATGGAATTTGTTAGTCCCTTAGGGTTTGATCAATGAATTGTAACTTTTTGATAATTTCTTTCGATTTTAGACTGTATGGCATCACAACCTTGTTCTCATTTTATTAATGCACAAATTATAAAATATTGGCTCGTTATAATTAATTTATAAAATTTATTTTCTGGGTCAGGCTCTCTGTCTCTTGCAGTGAGTTAAAACGTGTGTATATATATATATATATATATATATATATATATATATATATATATATATATATATATATATATATATATACATATATGTATATATATATATATATATATATATATATATATATATATACATATATGTATATATATATATATATATGTATATATATATATATATATACATATATGTATATATATATATATATATATATATATATATATATATATATATATATGTGTATATATATATGTATATGTATATGTATATATATATATATATATGTATGTATATGTATATATATATATATATATGTATATATGTATATATATATATATATATATAGATATATATATGTATATACATATATGTATATGTATATATATGTATATACATATATGTATATATATATATATATGTATGTATATATATATATGTATATATATATATATGTATATATATATCTATATACATATATGTATATACATATATGTATATACATATATGTATATATATATATATATATATATAGATATATATACATATATGTATATATATATATATATATATATATATATATGTATATATATATATATATATATATATATATATATATATATATATATATATAATTACCTACAACCAAGTCTTTCTAAACCAAGGTTATGATTATTATATAGACTTCTTATTGAATCTTGTTTATGGTGAACGAAAGGTGTTTATACCCATAGTGTTATATAAATTATAATTCAGTCAACATTTATAGTGTTCACGTTTACAAAGGATGCAGATCTTGTTACTCAATATGGTTGTTTTCTAATATTTCAATTTGTTTCCGGTTCTCAAGTTACCCTCTTGGTGAATTATTTCAATTCCAACTGTAACTAAATGTATATATTTCTTAATTGTACCAAAAATTTACCATTGGTTATATGGTTCTCTTCGTGTAGACTTATTTTTGTCATGATGAATTACGAAAACTATGTTTTGTTAACTGTACATAGACCCCTGCTCAATTTATCTTTGTTGTAATTTATGTACCTCATCTTTCATGAGAAAGATAGAAACTAGGAGTGTTTACTTATGTATAATTTCCATTGTTGATATATATTGATACAAAGATCTTTGCAATGTTCCTTTTAAATTGGTTTTCTTTCTCTGCTATGGAAAATAATGGTTGCTTGTACAAAGGTTAACTATTTATTCTATATTATTATTGTAGTCTATTCTCACCAGGAACTAAGGACTGTTCCTAGGTCGCTATTAACTTAGTTGGGCCTAGGAACTAACCCAAATTTCCTCTTAGAATGTTGTTATAGTCTCGCTTACTATTCACATTTTTCTACCATTGTTATTGTTATTTCCTTGGATTCTTTGCATGGTATATTAAAATTTTATTCAGGAACCTACACTTGCATATAAATACAGGGTTCCAACATGCTTCTCAATATATGTCAAATTCCCCTTTTAAACTTTATAATCATGATTCAAACTTGGACACATATCAGCTTGGGCACAAACAACGACTTCCTTTGTTAAAACAATATCTAACCGAATAGAAAATTTTATCAAATTGTAATTTTTATTTCATCTCTTCAACCAAAAAAATTCATAGAAATAATCTACCAAAACCAATTATGGAAATAGTTCACATAAATAGTTGCAGAAAATAAGTTATAGAAATAATTTATAGAAATACATAATCTATATCAAATTTCCACTAAAATCTACAAAGATACTTATTTGTTCAGGATTAGTTAGGTTGCCACAAGAAATCACTAAGGAAGGAGAATGCTCCTCCCAACCATTGAGCATGCTATTCCACTAGAGCTCCCTATAAGCCAATTTCCTTTTAGAACAATATTTCTTGGATAGATACCACACAAGTCTACACATAAATTCCACTAGTCCCAACCAACTCGATAATCTCTTTCTCAGAACTTTCACATACTCATAGGTTTGTACAAAAATTCCACTCGCCACAACCAGCTTAAGAATTTCTATATGGAAATGTCTCGCCTTACCTCAACAGTGTCCTGTCTAAGGTAATAAATTCTCTTATCCTCTTTCTTTATTTCCTCAAGCTCGTCTCATATCCTCTTCGTTCTCTTTTCCCAACTGAGATATTTATCCCTAGGGAGAGGAGTAACTATTTATTAACTATCTTATAGGTAGATCCTTGTTTAGCATTTCCACCTTCCCATAATTTCTTTGCTAACCATAACTAATCTTGTTAATTTAATAAAAATAAAAATAAAAATAAAATATTCGTGTCTAACATTATATCAAGCCTTGTTTATCCCACAATATGCCAAGTTACTTTTCCTAAAAGTAAATTAAAATATTTACTTATTCACCGAGGGGTGTTACATAGGTTGATGTTCTCCCAAATTTACTAAAAAAGGAAGAAGGTGGCTGAAGTCAATATTCAGACCATTGCACGTGTAAATGATATTGGATGCAAATCCATCTATTTAGAATTAAATTCTTATATAATCAATTGGTTTAGGTTAATAATTAAGTAAAATTTTCTTTCAAATTTGTATGGTAGGGACTACGCTACCATGCCTGTCTGATGTAAAATTCTCTTTTGCAGATAAAAGTGAATCCCCTAGATCTAGTGGTCCGATCTAGAAACAATAGAAACCAAAAAGGGAAATGTTTTCATTTTGGAAGTCAGAAAATGGAGGAAAGTCCTAGCTTGAGTCCAAAGAAAGTCCTCTTCTTCTCTTGACTTGTAAACTTTAGCTCCATCTTTAATTACTATAAATGGAACCTACAAGACAATTACAACAAGCAACAAAACTATAAGATATACATAGCATAAACTAATATCTCTAATCAATGAGTCAAGAAGGCATTAAAATACATATTCATCAAATAGACACAAGTATAGGAAAACAAATCTTTATTTATTAATGAAATGTAGGAGAAAATTACAACCCTTTTGCAGTTTTTCACTGTGTAGATGTCTCCCAGCAAACTTGTCCTTCCTTAGCCACAAAGAAAGCCTTCAATCATAACTCAAGGATGGTAATGAATCCTTAGGTAAAAATAAGTAGCATCAAGGCATAACTAAGAGTCTACAAAAGCCAACCCAGACTCTATGGGAGGCAATGCATTTATAGGGTAAATAGGGTAGTTTGGGTTTTACCATTCTAGGACATAAACCCACATATGAGGCAGGATAAGTTCTAGGGATCAGAGACAAGACCTCTAGGATAGGATTTCGAGATCTCAATCAATAATACATGATTAAAATCACCTTAGAAGCTTCTGAAAAGAGAAGTTTCATAATTATTTTGTTTTTTCCCAAAATTCTAGAACCATTACACCTGTAGCAAAGGAAAACTACGACAACCAGTGTAGCTTCCCAATTATGCAACATGCAACAATTCATGTTGCATAGTAGACATGGTTCGCTGGGTCCAAAAATAGGCTTTAAAGTTGATTGACCGATAATTTTGGAACTTTTGAAGAGATAATTCTTATGGATTTGTAAAGGGATATTGCAAGGTGTCAAGGATGTTTATTGATCCATTTTCCATGCCATTTTAGCAGGTGTGACAAAATGACCTATAACAGATTTCCCCCTAAAGTATAAATTCAGAAGTAATGGCTAAGGACTGAAATGATTTACTTTATGACAAGTCCAAATCAAGCAAAGGTTGGTTGAGATCATCATCTATTACAATACATAATCATCATGATATCATTGCTGAGGTAGGAATACCCATACCCAACACATAAGCTAATATTACATGTACAATAATAAAATTCATTTCCACTGATAACAAATGGTGGACCGATGTTTGGATTAATTTCTGGACGATCATATCCATCATACTATGTGAACTGGTTTGAATCCTGGAAACGCACCTTGGATGGATGAAACTAGATCCGGGGTCTTCTACCTTGTCAATCGATAGTATGAGTCTAACCATGTGAATAAATGACCTAAAGTCAAACATGGTAGACACCATATTATTACAAACCAATGATGTAAGTCATTAATAGATGCAAGAGAGACCAAAGATAATGATAATGGCTCTCAAGGTACTACAATACAATCTATGAGGTGTGAATGAATGAGCTGAATTCAAACACCACACAAAATATCTTGGTTGAATGTCAATGATGAAAACCTGTCACTAAAAGTGAGGAAGCCTGTCGTTGAGGTATGCAAATTCCAAGGCATTGAAGGGAGTTTCTAAGTAAACTTCCTAAATAATGTGATGATGTCGATAGGAAGTGAACCATCATAGGAGGGCCTTAATGTATCCCCCATCAACGACACAAAATGAGTATCAATATTTGAGAGAGAATGTAACGATGATAAAAAGTTGGTTAGGAGTGACATACTTGAAGTAAGATTTAAGGTATAGTAGATGTCAATTTAGGGTGGAAGTTCTCTTGAACATATTGGTGATGTTATATGGAGTTGGCAGCATTGACTCAAAGACCCATGATGAAGGTGCAATCAAAAGTAGGGAAAGTGGATTCCCCAACCCAAATCAATCATAGAGATGAAGTGAAATAATGTCATGTTAAAGAGTGACTCACTCCCATTAATAGGTAAAAATTCCATGTTTTACCAATTTCCCAAACATTCTGGCCAGTACCTCTTTATTTTTGACAATATTGAGGAGGATAACATACGCTTGATCTAGAATTTCATCCTTCAGATGAATCCTTCTGAGTATTTTTTAACTAACTGTTATAGACATTTTTGGGAACTGCAACCCCAAGCATAAAATGTCCATAAATCAAGGGATCCTAAGTCCCTAAAAGTGTTGTTCCAACCCCTAAAAGAACAAGGTCAACTGATTACAGCTTCTCCCAGAAGTTCTCCATGAAAAACTACTCAGAACTGGTCAAAACTGGATCATTTCACCTGCTCCATAGGCAAAGTGCATTGCATCTCACCTAATTACACACAGTGGGTGCGTTGCATTTCAAAAATTCCTTCTATGGGGTGCGATGGGCGAGAAGAGACAAATGGCAGTGTCAATCCGCAAGGTGGAGAAGCATGGAATCTTCCAGAAACTTCTCCTATGACACTTGCCTCTCTGAATTCGACCAAGGATGAGCAAGAGATCATCAATCTCCAAGTGGAAGCAAGAACTATTAGAGGGAAGACACTAATCAAATCACAAGCTGACTCATCTCCCTTACAGACATCTATATATGGATCCCTCATCCCAGAGATCCAGAGGCTGGAATTTTGCATCTTGTAAGGAATTGCTGTTGGTTTCTTGAGGTAACATCATAATGTTGGGTGATCTAAGCTTTTCATGAGGTGAAGAAGGGCTTACTTGCTGAGAGGATGATGCTGGGTCAGAACAACTGGTTGTAACTCTCTTGGCTCTTTCTTGATTATCAATAAAGCTATTCAAGTTTTCCTCCATACTCTTGTGTGATTTATGTTTATGCATTTGTATGGTCAATCTACATCTGATCCTAGATTGTTTATGATAATAGATCTATGTTCTCGTATAGTGTTATGCTGCTTTGATTCTGCAGGTATTCTGTGAAGCTGGGTATACAAGAAAGAAAGTAGCAAAGGACTATCAGAAGAGAGAGGAATCGAGCAAGGAACCAAGCGCAAGACAAAGGTTGGTCTCCTTTATTCTTCTCTCATCTATCTTTCATAAAGGAAAATGAAAGTAGTTTTACTTTTTTTGTTTCTAAGGTAGCTACCAGCCTTAGTGGGATTAGCAGTTCTGCATAGACACTTTTCCCTGTAACAAAATGGCGACTCCGCTGGGGAGTGAATACATTGATTGTTTATCTAATTTGTTTACTTTATAAACTTACAGACGGAGCCTGAAGCCGAGCAAGGTAGCCTTCGAACTACATTTTCTATGCAAATGCAAAGTAGATAAATGCCGCTTTGAAAAATAATTTAGATTTGTGCATTAGCTTTCTTTTATCATTCACACATTAAGAAGGCTGAAAAAATACATGCATGTGCATTTGCATTTAGACTGTTTGATTGGTTTGATTTAGGACGGTGCATATAGTGTGTGCTCTTTGCTCTTTGTTGAAAGAATACTGTCTCTCTTTCCTTAGTAGCTAGGATTTTCATTGCTCAAAGAAGATAAAACAACTGTTTATCATCTTAGATTGAATTTTAGGAATTGTACATCTACATCACGCGATGAACCTGAAAGGCAAATTTCTTAAGCAATATCAACTATAAAATAAATTTAATGAATCTAACAACGCTTTGGAACCTAACGCACAACATCTAGAAGTCTAGGCTAGAGACGTATTCCAGCGTCGTAAAGCCTGGTAACTGTTGTTCTCACTGTTGGTTGGGTGATTCCTCCACTTTGAGACGATAAGTGCCAGTATGGACTTGTGCTCCCATGTACTGTCGAGTATATTTTGGGAGACCACAATAGGCTTAATCCTTTATCCATAGGAAGCCGTGTCTGCCGCCCTATCGATCGCAATGCACTGAACACAGCATTCGGGAAGATTGACTGCCGTACCGTAAAAAGTATTCTGCAGTTTTGCGATTGGTTTGGTAATCCCTCTGTCTAGATTTCCAGAGCAGTCCCTTTCGTTCCTTTTCAGACTCCTTAATGGAAAAGGTCCATCTGAGCACTTGTCACTTCAGGCTCATTAAAAATCGAAGGCGACTAGAGTCATCTTTTGTTTTTTCTCGACTCTTAAAAATTGAAAAAACAAGTTGTGTCAAAGCGTCTAAAATTTATTTTAAATGGAATAATCATCACCTTTCCTACGTTGGTCTTAGGTTGAGAAAATGGAGTCCACCAACCAAGGAGTTCCCCTTGGAGGAAATCCTAGTCCCTTCTCCTCTTGGGGAGATGTTGGTGCACCCCATATGGCCACATTGTCGCTTCTAGGATTGACAATCGGCTTGCCCATATGGCTTTTCTCAACCTCCGTCGTTCAGAACACCGCAATTCCTGAACAATCGAGTCAACAACTAGACAATTCCAGAGTTATCCCCCAACCCTCTACTTCGTCCAATTCTTCCTCTCCTCCTTCCTCTTCGCTTGATGAGGCTGGTAAAGCCAAAAATCAAGTACCTGAGAAGAAGAGGGAAAAGAAGAAGCAAGAGAAGAAGAAGAAGGGTCCAAAGGCGAAAAGGGGCAACCAAGCGTCATCTAGCGAAAATCCACACACTGCACCAACCAGGCCTAAATCACCATGTGTCATTTGCAAAGGAGGCCACTATAATAGATATTGTCCTTGCATCCCTCGGATCTTAAGGGACTGGTCTCCTCGTTTGCACAACCCAGTGTCGTCAACCTCTGATGATCATGTTGAAAACACACCGTCGACTAGTGAAAGTGAAGCCCCTGGACAAAAAGGAAAGTGCAAATTTTCTTGTAAACTGTGTGAAGGCAATCATGCTATCCACCGTTGTCCCTTCTTAGACGAGGCTAAAAGAGTTTTGGACGATCGTCCGGTTTCACCATTACGACTTCCTCTTGGATATAAGAAACTCTTGCCGAGTCCGTCAGTAGTTGAAAATCCGGCTGACCCGCCCAGGTGGTCGGCTGAAGCATATATCATTGAAGATAAACCATTTGAACCCATACGAGACAAGAGTCAAAAGGTCGAGGCGGCAGTTGACCCGGTCTTGCCTTCAGAGGTTCCATCTTCGGATGATACAATCACCGAAGAGAACAAGGATGACACCGTCCAAATTCTTTTTGTAAACACAGACTCCGATGAAAATGGGGGCAATTTACCCATTCCTTTACCGTACGAAGGAAGTTCATCAGAGTCGTACCCAGCCGTCTATTCGGTCCCACCTCCAAGCAACCTAGTTGTTTCCTTCGACTAGAATCTACTAGGCAGACCCCGTTTACCGGCTAGTGTACCATTCCGAATTATTGCTCAAATATATAGGATGGTTATGGCCGGTACCATCATAGATGAAGGGGCTTCTGTGAGTATCCTTTCCTCGACTACTTGGAAAGTGCTTGGTTCGCCATCGCTTTTTCCTGAGATGAGAAATCTAACAGGCTTTGACAAAGGAACCAGTCGACCGTTAGGGATCCTTCCCAATGTGCCCATAACTTTGAGAGGGAAAACCATTCAAATGAACGTAATGGTAGTCCAAGGACCCTTGGATTATAATCTACTCCTTGGACGAGACTATATTTATTGCATGGGAGCCATTGTCTCATCACTCTTTAGAGTAATGTGTTTTCCGCACGAAGGAAGAGTGGTCAAGCTTGTAGACCAGCTTTCATTTCCCGGTTCACACATGGCAAATAGTCATATACCATCCCTGAATGGTCTTTTCACGCAAGGAATGTCTCATCAATCCCTAGTCTGTCCACCTGATGAGCGCGAGTGATTCGGAGGACATGACTGAAACCCAGGGGGCATGCACCCTGGTCTGCTTCGGCAGGAAAACTTCAGGTATAGGATAGGTTTCCGCGAGAGATATATGACTAGTCTGACACTCCCATCCGTAATTGGAAAAGGGGGTTAGACTGGAATAAGATTCCCTTGTCAAAGTTATGTGGGTGGAGGTGTCTGCACCACTCACCTTTGTCTATTTTGGTAGGCATCGCCGAAGAAGTGTTTTGTTTGCGGTGCAGATAGAACAATCTTTGGTAACCTGAAAGAGGTAAACCTTTCCCGATGAAACAAATGTTTTGTTGGTAGGTTGAGAGGTGACCTTGAAACTCTATTTTATACCTAGGGGCATGCAAACCTTTTCGCATGCAAGCGAAGAGCGACCATTTATTTTTTTAAATTTGTAGGTCCTCTAACCCTTTAAACTCGTAGGATTGGTCGTTTCCTAACTTGCATAAAGAAAGGATGTGGGGAAAAGATTTGAAAATTTTTCCCTTTTTATATATGAGACATTCTTATTATACGACTGGATTAATCAAGCAATTTTAACGTGGACTTCATGCTCGTTAAAAAATAAACATAAGCAATGAGCAAATGTTTCCCCTAGTGTTTAAGCTCGATAAAAAATGAACCAATTTCCGATAAATAACCGTCGTGAATGTAGTACTTCAGCCTTTAAAGCCTTGGTCGTGTTCTCATCATCACCTCCACCCTGTATTGGCTGATCATTCACCTCCATTTAATTGCTTACCCTTTTTGAGGAACAACTGCGAAGAGTGATCCTATTAGCCATCCTTGTAACACTGCCGTGATTGGGAAATTCCAAACCTTACCTGGAATCAGCTGCTACCCAAATTTATCACTCGTTCCTTAAAGACGAGTCTCCTTTAAGCTCTTTTCAACTGACTCGTAAAATATGAAAAGATTGCCGAGCCATTGGCCTCTCCAGCTCGTTAAAGTGACCGAAAGTGCTATCCCTCCTTTAGATTTAATCTTTTTGGACCGGAAGGATTATTACACAAAAAGATCGAGTGCTTGTTTTGTTCGACTCGTTAAAAGTATCGAAAATTCATCCCTTCTGTATTGTTTTATACTTTTTCGGACTTAAGGGATTAAATGACGAAAAAGGATTTTTGGAGTTTCCTTTACGTCCCTTTTCAGACTCTCTAAAATTGAAAAGGATCGAGTTATCTTTGTCGTTAAACTCATTAAAACCTAATAGCGACAAACTTGTCCATAGCAGACAAGAACGAGTTTCACTATCGCTAGGCTTGTTAAAACATAGCGATGGGTTTGCCCGAAGGGAAAATTATAGAACAAGCATATGTTATCCTCCTCAAGCTTGACAAAAATAAAGAGGTACTGGTCAACAATGACTGGGGAAAAATTGGGAAGAAAACTTGAAGAAACTTTGTTGGTAGCAAGTTGCTCTTGGACATGAAACTTTCACTCCGCATCCAAGTCGGGTTGGGTTGTTTCATTCACCGGTCACATCACCATGGTCACATCACACCATCCACATTTTGGGTTAATGCTACCAATCCATCATGTTAGTGTCGCCGATATGTTCAAGAAAAGTCACTCAGAGAATTCACCTGTGTCTCACCCGTTGCAATAAACTTACGGTCCATTCTTTCATGACGACCACCCTGAACCCTATATCACCAGACCGTTTTCACCTCAATTAAAATCATTTGCTCCGTTCCGTGTCATTGATGTGGGATTCATTAAGGCCCTCATATGATGGATCGCTTCTTGTCGACATCAGCTCATTATCCAAGAAGTCAATCTAGGAACACCCATTTCAGTACTTTGAAGCTTGCATGCCTCAATGGCAAGTTTCTCACTTCCGGCGATAGGTTTACATCAATGGCCTTCGACCGAAAGATTTTGCGTGGTGTTCGACGCCAAGTCCCTTATTCACACCACGTGAATTGTACTGCAGTACCTTGAGGATCATTATCATTATCGGTGATTCCTCTTGCGCCTGTTAACAACTTACATCATTGGCTGGTAATCAGGCGATGTCTTTCCATGTTCGACTCCAGAAAATCTTTCACATGGATCGACTTGTACTTTGAGTGAAGATCGAACGAGATTGAAGACCCCGGATCTAGTTTCATCCATCCGGGCTGCGATATATATTTAGGAAATAAAGACATCAAATGTACATCGTTGTTGCACAGATAATCATCCAATCTAAGGGATGATGACTCTACTAGAATCATCAGTCTACACTCAGACGATTGCCTGTCCTATGTACATGAAAATGAATTTATAAAGCTGAGCATGGGAATGCCCGCCTCAGCTAGATCATGAAAATATTATGAAGATAATGTATTGTATTGTATCTTATTACAGGTCTCCTTCCAGCTTGAAAGAACTTCGGATCCTCATGATAAAGCATTTCACCCGACATCAAAAAGATTAACGACCTCATGCTTTAGGGGGCAACTGTTATAGACATTTTTGGGCACTGCAACCCCAAGCATAAAATGTCCATAAACCAAGGGATCCTAAGTCCCTAAAAGTGTTGTTCCAACCCCTAAAAGAACAAGGTCAACTGATTACAACTTCTCCCAGAAGTTCTCCATGAAAAACTACTCAGAACTGGTCAAAACTGGATCATTTCACCTGCTCCATAGCAAAGTGCATTGCATCTCACCTAATTACACACAGTGGGTGCATTGCATTTCAAAAAGCCCTTCTATGGGGTGCGATGGGCGAGAAGAGATAAATGGCAGTGTCAATCCGCAAGGTGGAGAAGCATGGAATCTTCTAGAAACTTCTCCTGTGACACTTGCCTCTCTGAATTCGATCAAGGATGAGTAAGAGATCATCAATTTCCAAGTGGAAGCAAGAACTATCAGAGGGAAGACACTAATCAAATCACAAGCTGACTCATCTCCCTTACAGACATCTATATATGGATCCCTCATCCCAGAGATCCAAAGGCTAAAATTTTGCATCTTGTAACGAATTGCTGTTGGTTTCTTGAGGTAACATCATAGTGTTGGGTGATCTAAGCTTTTCATGAGGTGAAGAAGGGCTTACTTGCTGAGAGGATGATGCTGGGTCAGAACAACTGGTTGTAACTCTCTTGGCTCTTTCTTGATTATCAATAAAGTTATTCAAGGTTTCCTCCATACTCTTGTGTGATTTATGTTTATGCATTTGTATGGTCAATCTACATCTGATCCTAGATTGTTTATGATAATAGATCTGTTCTCGTATAATGTTATGCTGCTTTGATTCTGCAGGTATTCTGTGAAGCTGGGTATACAAGAAAGCAAGTAGCAAAGGACTATCAGAAGAGAGAGGAATTGAGCAAGGAACCAAGCGCAAGACAGAGGTTGGTCCCCTTTATTCTTCTCTCATCTATCTTTCATAAAGGAAAACGAAAGTAGTTTTACCTTTTTTGTTTCTAAGGTAGCTACCAGCCTTAGTGGGATTAGCAGTTATGCATAGACACTTTTCCCTGTAACACTAACCCTAAGAAGGAGTGGTTCGGTCTCGTCATGCTTAATGAGACCATAATTGTTAATAGTTTTACGATTCCAGCGAAGGTGTAACTCAACTTCTTTTTCATGTTTGGAGAGTTTGAAACAGAGTTGAAAAACAAAACTCCAAGTGGTTCCTCTTTTTATATTTAGTCCCTTGGGCCCAAAAGGGCATAAAACAATACCCAATAGAACCTTTTATCCGTGTTCATCCCAATCCATAAAAGGGTTAAACTTATACTTGGTAGATGTCTTTTCATTTACTTTAACGAGTTTGAAAAGACAATTTCTTGGAAATCTTTTCATGTTTTGGGAGTTTGAAAAGAGCTGAAAGAGGAATCCAGGGGGTTTCTTTTCCATATATTTAATGATCCCCAAAAAGCGATAAAAAAAGTGTACTCATTGATCGAAATGACTTGTATTTAACTTATAATCTGCATGAAATTCTTCAATTAGCTTTTTACCTAATCAGAACACCACAAAAATATTAAAAATACATGATACATGGTAAAAAATAGGTCAAAATATTAAAAAATATTAAAATAATAACTAATTTTGACCATAAATAGTGAAAAAGTAATTCATTTCTTACCATTTCCATTTTTACCAAGTTGAGTGAGCTCTAAATGGGTTTTTACCTTCAACCTTCAGCAACTGATTGCAGCCAATCTGGTGGACCCTTTCGAGTATTGTCAGTTCTAGGTAAGACTTTTATCTTTTCTCTTCATTTCTATGGTTTCCATTTCTCATTTAATGCATTCTTTAGGAAAATTTTTGAGTTTTTAAGTTTAAAAGTCACCCTCAGCCCATCGCACCCTCCCTATATCGTGAGGTGCAATGGGTTAATAAAATTAACACTGGGAAAGGAAACCAACACACTCACCAGTGGGGGTGAGTGTGATGGGTCACTTTGTCCAAGAAAGAGACAATGTAATAGGCGTAAAGGTTTTTTAAAAAATTGATTTTTGAGTGATTTTTCTCCCAAAATTTTTCAAGTGGCTAATTCGATGTGTCTTTCATGTTATTTTGTGGACATTCACTAGAGAGAAATGACTTTGAGCTGGAGAGAAAGAGAGCATGAGGTTCAAGATATTATTGTTTCCAATGACCCAACAACAATTTAGGCTTTGAGAAATTGTGGGCTTCTCAAACTTTTCATGATTCCGGGCATGAGGGCCTAATTAGAGTTATTGGAGTATTTGGTCAAATGCTAGGATGTACAGGGACAATAGTTCAAGTTTGGGGTACATACTGTCATGATAGATGTCGAGGACATCTATTTTCTAAGAGGGTTGCCATGGATAGGAGCTCCCATTTCACTATATGGATTCAGGAGAGGTGAGGAGATAGTGAAGCATTACATTTTCAAATGCTAGAAGATACCATTACTTCATCCTCAATAGATATCTTGTGAATTTCCAGTACCTAGAGTTCCTCATATGAGGCAATGGGTCGATCTGATGTTTCATCATGGGGGAACACCTATGATGAGTTTTACCCATACTTTATTCAGATGGCTACGAAAGTAGCTAATTATGATTGAGGACTACCCATATGTTGGAGTTGATCTCCGTGGAGACTCAAAGATTTTCTTACTCGAAGGCAAGAAATGGGGTGTTGCAGGTAAAATAAAGTCATCTTGGATCTTTTGGTGATTTGGATTTTATAATTTTATTTTATGTTTTTTATGTATTAGAGATTGACTATTGGTTTTCAGATGCATATATTCGACATGTGAAACTAGTAGGGATGTTGCTTATTCATTGACAAGCACAACTCCATCTTATTCATGCTAAGGCTACAGGGGTAGAGGAGGAGATGGGTGATCCCGACACTGTGGAGATACTCACCGATTTTGACCATCATATTGAAGGTTTGACCCACAGTATACAAGAAACAAGGTTTAATGAAGTTCCCATCTACCTATAATGATACACCATAGGAGTTCGAAAGCATATCAGTTGTTTTCTTTGCAAAGTTGCTAAGGTGATTGTATGCTATCGGGAGCATCATAAAGTTTAGCTGCCTAGGAGGCTTTTGTATTGTCCTATTTTTCTAGTATAGTTTTGTCACTCCTATCAAGGGTTATATATATGATAGGTTGATCACTTGATTGAGGAATAATGTTTTACATACATAGTTATATTTCCTTTTACGTTTATGTATGGTAGATTGATCACTGGATTGGGGAACAATGCTTTATATAGTTATATTTCCTCTTATATGTGGCATCATTGATTATTTGTCTTAGATGGTTTTGGTTAAGTAAAATGTTATACATATGTTTGTTTGTTTGTATCTGATTTATGAAGTAGGTGTATGACATGGATGGTGATCCAGGATTGAGACACATATACCCATGGATTCTCATGGTTATGCAGAATAGATGGTTAATTATGATTTATGGATGATACATGATTTGTGTGATTATATATGTCTAATATTGTACTAAGTAGGATGTGGTAGGGTACCTGGTCATTTTCCAACAAGGATGTTCAATTATGAATGATTGTGGAAGTCATTTATTCAAAACCAAAATGACTGTGGAAGCCATGCACCATTCTGGGTAAAATGTGATTAAGTTAATTTAATTATGAAATTAATTTGATTCCTTTGATCTATGAGATTGTAATGTGTGCAGGTCTTTGAACAAGGCCTTACCAGCGAACCATCAGATGGGTAAAAGCTCACAATCAGTACCATAAGGAGAAACACAAAGTTTCAAAGCACAATAGATGAGAGGGCATGGAAATTAGGGCGTGGAGTCCTAAATCCAAGAAATATAAAGACGTGGAGTCTTGTATATTTAGGGCACGAAGTCCTAAATATTTAAAAAGATCAAGTTGTGGAAGCTTGGATCTTTGGAGTAGATCAGGGCGTGGAGTCCTCAATCTACTAAGGCACAGAGATGCATGAAATAGGGGTGTGGAATCCCTATTCTCCAGAATAAAAATACCACTCATGGATGAATTTCCTTAAATAAAATTTCATTCTCACAATTCTGGAATGACTTTCTAAAAATAGAAAGTCATGTCTAGCATCTCAAGTGCGACTTTCCAAAAATAGTAAATCACTTTACATAAATTGGTAATCAAGCAAAGTTGAAGAAAAAAAATTTACTTATCATTAATCAATCCTAATAGTTCAATATTGATTGAATCCTCAATATTATTAATATTATTATTATTTTTTACGAGGCTATGATATTATTATTAAAAAGGAATTACAAGTCAATTTTATCTCCTCAATTAATTCACACATCTCCTTCATGACTCTCATGGCTCTCTCTCTCTCTCTCTCTTTTAAATAATTCATTATACTCTATTTTATGCTGTTGTGGGGAAAAATGCCTATGTAGGACGATCCTATCCACCTAAGGTGTGACAGTGCCTTAGCAACAAACAGAAACAACTATTCTAGTATTTTTCCTTTATGAATTAAGAATGAAGAGAGATAGATGGACTAACCGGTGTCTTCCGTTTGTCCCTTGATCCGGTTTCTATTCTCTTTGAGAGCTCCCAGCTACTTTCCCTCTCGCTCGCCTAGCTTCACCAAGTTCCTGCAAGATCACAAGAAGGGAACACTACACAAAGACATAGATTCACATTCATAACTAGTTCAGGATTAGAAATAAACTAAACATACTAATGCAATCATACATCAAAGACACATCAGCATGTAGGAGAAACCAAAATAGCTTTATTGATGAAATAACAAGGTTCAGGAGGAGATACAACCAAGAGAGTTCCAATCCAGCATCTACCTCCCAGCGAATGAAATCCTTTCTTCACCTCCCTTCAAAGCATAAAGCACCCAATGATTCCAATCTCAAACCAACAACAATTCTTTGCAATATCCAAATTCCAGCCTCTGGATCTCATGGAGGAGAGATCCATATATAGATGTTTGGAGAGAGGATGAGTCAGCTTGAGATTTGACTAGTGTCCTCTCTCTCTGTCAGTTCTTGCTTCCACTTGGAGACTAAGAGCCTCTTACTCATCACTTAGTCGAACTCAGCAAGGCAAGTGTCATGGAGGAAGATTCTGGAAGCTTCCACAGTCTTTACACCTCGCACAAAGGACCCTGCCATTTGTCATTTCCCGCTCAACGCACCCTGGTAGTGCATTTGGGTGCGTTGCAACGCACCTAGCTAGTGTACTGGGGTGCTTTGCAACGCAGGTGGCCAGTGGAGCCATTGAAATGATCCTGATTTGACTTGTTTTTGAGCAGTTTCTGGTGGAGAACTTCTGTGAATTGCTGTGGTTTGCTGGCCTTGTTCCTCTAGGGGTAGGAACAACATGTTTAGGGACTTTGGATCCCTTGGATTATGGACATTTCATGCTTAGAGCTGTAAGGCACAAAAATGTCTATAACAGTTGCCCCCTAAAGTATGAGGCCGTTTATCGAGTGAAATGCTTTATTAGGAGGATCCGAAGTTCTTTCAATGCTGGGAGGAGACCTGTAATACAATACAATACAATACATTATTTTCATACTTTTTTCATGATCTAGTTGAGGCGGGCATTCCCATGCTCAACTTTATAAATTCATTTTCATGTACATATAACAGACAATCGTCTGATGATAGACTGATGATTCTGATAGAGCCATCATCCTTTTGGTAGGATGATTATCTGTGCTGCAAAGCTGTACATTTCCATGTCTTTATTTTCTGAATATATATCGCAGCCCGGATGGATGAAACTAGATCCGGGGTCTTCAATCTCGTCCGATCTTCACTCTAAGTACAAGTCGATCCATGTGAGAATTGCTCTGAAGTCGAACATGGAAAGACATCGCTTGATTACCAGTCAATGATGTAAACTGTTAACAAGCGCGAGAGGAATCACCGATAATGATGATGACCCTCAAGGTACTGCAGTACAATTCACGAGGTGTGAATAGAGGACTTGGTGTCGAACACCACGCAAAATCTTTCAGTCGAAGGTCATTGATGTATACCTGTCGCCGGAAGTGAGAAACTTGCCATTGAGGCATGCAAGCTTCAAAGTATTGAAGGGGTTGTTCCTAGATCAACTTCTTGGATAATGAGCTGGTGTCGACAAGAAGCGATCCGTCAAAGGAGGGCCTTGATGAATCCCACATCAATGACACGGAATGGAGCTAATGATTTAGATGGAGGTGAAAACGATCTGATGACATATGATTCAGGGTGGCGGTCATGAAAGAGTATAATGTATGGTAGTGGATGGGACACAGGTGACTTCTCTGAACGACTTCTCTTGAACATATGGCGACACTTATGCGATGGATTGGTAGCATTTACCCCAAATATGGATGGTATGGCAAGACCATGGTGATGTGACTGGTGAATGGAACAACCCAACCTGATTGTGGTACGGAGGAAAAGTGTCATGTTCAAGAGCGACTTGCTACCATCAAAGTTTCTTTGAGTTTCTCCCAATTTTTCTCCAGTCATTGCTAACCAGTACCTCTTTATTTTTGTCAAGCTTGAGGAGGATAACATATGCTTGTTCTATAATTTGCCCTTCGGGCAAACCCATCGCTATGTTTTAACGAGCCTAGCGATAGTGAAACTCGTTCTCGTCTAAAGACAAGTTTGTTGCTATTTAATGCATTTAACGAGTCTAACGACAAGGATAACTCGGTCCTTTTCATTTTTAGAGAGTCTGAAAAGGTACATAAAGTTAACTCCAAAAGTCCTTTTTCGTCATCTAATCCCTTAAGTCCAAAAAAGTATAAAACAATACAGAAGGGATGGATTTTCGATCTTTTTAACGAGCCGAATAAAACAAGCGCTCGATCTTTTTGTGCAATAATCCCTCAGGTCCAAAAAGATTAAAATCTAGAGGAGGGATAGCTCTTCCGGTCACTTTAACGAGCTGGAAGGCCAAAACTCGGCAATCTTTTCATATTTTACGAGTCAGATGAAAAGAGCTTAAAGAAGACTCGTCTTTTAAGGAACGAGTGATAAAATGGGTAGCAGCTTATTCCAGGGAAGGATTGGAATTTCCAAATCATGGCAGTGTCACAAGGATGGCTAGTGAAATCACTCTTCGCAGCTGTTCCTCAAAATGGGTAAACAATCAAATGGAGATGAATGATCGGCCAATGGAAAAGTGGAGGTGATGGGCAGACATGACCAAGGCTTTAATGGCTTATAATACTACATTCACGGTGGTTATTTACCGGAATAGTTCATTTTTTAACGAGCTTAAACGCGGGTGGAAACATTTGCTCGATCTTATGTTTATTTTTTTAACGAGCATGAACTATGTGCTAAAACTGCTCGGATCTTGCGTTTATTTTTTAACGAGCATGAACTGTGTGCTAAAACTACTTGATTAATCCAGTCATATGATAAGAATGTCTCATTAACATTCCATTTTTTATGGAGCTTGCACCTTATAAAGCTTTGCTCCGGATCCTTTCCTTATGCAAGTTAGGAAACGACTAATCCAAAAAACAGATAAATAACCGTTCTTTGCTTGCACTCCAAAAGGTTTGCATGCCCCCAGGTATAAAACAGAGTTTCAAGGTTACCCCTACTTCATCTTCCGCCAAAACAAATGTTTTACCGAGAGAGGCCTACCTCTTTCAGGTCACCCAAAGATTGTTCTGTTAATCTTTCAAACAAAACACTTCTTCGGCGATGTCTACCGAGATAAACAAAGGTGAGCGACGATGCCCGCCAACTCACATGACTTTGACAAAAGAATCTTATTCTAGAATAACCCCTCTTCCAACCACGGACGGGGTACAGACTAGTCATATTCTCCAGCGGAAACCTACTCTATACGCAAATTTTTCCTGCCGAAGCAGACCAGGACGCATGCCCCTTGGGTTCCAGTCATATCCTCCCGGATTACTCGCGCTCATCGGGAGGACGGACCGTGGGTTGAGACATTTCTTGAGTGAAGAGACCATTTAGGGATGGTATATGACTATTTGCGATGCGTGATCCGGGGAATGAAAGTTGGTCCACGAGCTTGACCATTCTTCCTTCATGCAGAAAACACATTACTCTAAAGAGTGAGGAGACTATAGCTCCCATGCAATAAATATAGTCTCGTCCAAGGAGTAGGTTATAATCCAAGGGTCCTTGAACGACCATCACGTTCATTTGAACGGTCTTCCTTTTCAATGTTATGGGCACATTGGGAAGAATCCCTAAAGGTCGACTGGTTCCTTTATCAAAGCCTGTCAGATTTCTCATTTCAGGCAAAAGCGATGGCGAACCAAGCGCTTTCCAAGCAGTAGAGGAAAGGATACTCACAGAAGCCCCCTCATCAATGATGGTACCAGCCATAATCATTCTGTATATTTGGACGATAATTCTGAATGGTATGCTTGCTGGTAAGCGGGGTCTACCTAGTTGATTCTAGTCGAAGGAGACAACTAGGTTGCTTGGAGGTGGGATCGAATATACGGCCGGGTATGACTCTGACGAAGTTCCTTCCTGCGATAAAGGAATGGGCAAACTGCCCCCTTGTTCGTCGGAGTCTGTGTTGATGAAGAGAATTTGGACGGTGTCGTCTTTATTCTCTTCTGTGATGGTATCATTCAAAGATAGAACCTCTGAAGGCAAGACCAGGTCAACTGCCGCCTCGACCTTTTGACTTTCGTCGGGTATGGATTCAGACGGTTTATCCTCAATGATAGGTGCTTCGGCTGACCACCTGGGCGGGCCAGCCGGGTTCTCAACTGGTGAAGGACTTGGCAGGAGTTTTTGATATCCAGGAGGAAGTCGCGCTGGTAAAACCGGGCGATCTTCCAAAACTCTTTTAGCCTCGTCTAAGAAGGGACAACGGTGGATGGCATGGTCGCCTTCACACAGTTTGCAGGGAAATCTAGCTTTCCCTCTCTGTCCTGTGGCTTCACTTTCACTAGTTGACGGTGTGCTGTCAACATGGCTATCAGAGGTTGACGCCACTGAATTGTGCAAGCGGGGAGACCAGTCCCTTAGTATCCGAGGGATGCAAGGACAATCTCTGTGAAAGTGGTCTCCCTTGCATATGACACATGGCGATTTAGGCCTAGTCAATGTAGTGTGTGGATTTTCGTTAGACACCATTCGTTTGCCCCCAGCCGCCTTTGGCTCCTTCTTCTTCTTCTCTTTCTTCTTCTTTTCCTTCTTCTCCTTAGGAGCTTGGCTTTTGGCTTTGCCAGCTCCATCAAGCGAAGAGGAAGGAGGAGAGGAAGAATTAGAGGAAGTGGAAGGTTGGTGGGCAACTCTGGACTGGTCTAACTGCTGATTCGATTGTTCAGGAATAGTGGTGTTTTGAACAACATTGGTTGAGAAGAGCCAGACAGGCAAGCCAATTGTCAGTCCTGGAAGCGACAATGTGGCCATATGGGGCGCTCCAACATCTCCCCAAGAGGAGAAGGGACTAGGATTTCCACCAAGGGGAATTCCTTGGTTGGAGGGCTCCATTTTCTCAACTGAAAGATCAACGCGGGAATAAGGGTGATTAGTATTCCGTTTAAAATAAATTTTAACGACGCTTTAGACACAACTTGTTTTTTCAGTTTTAAAGAGTCGAGAAAAAACAAAAGATGACTCTAGTCGCCTTCGATGTTTTAACGAGCCCGAAGTGACAAATGCTCGGATGGACTTTTTCTGTTATAGAGTCTGAAAAAGGCCAAAAGGAACTGCTCTGGAGATCTAGGTAGAGGGTGTGCCAAACCAATCACAAAACTGCAGAATACATTTTACGGTACGACAATCAATCTTCCCGAATGCTGTGTTCGGTGCATTGCGATCAGTAGGGCGGTCGACACGGATTCCTAAGGATAAAGGTTTTAAGCCTATAGGGGTCTCCCAATATATACGCGACAGTACGTGGGAGCACAATCCGTACTGGCACTTTTGGTCCCTTAGGAGGAATCACCCAACCATCAGCGAGGCCAACAGATACCAGGTTTTACGACGCCGGAACACGTCTCTAGCCTAGACCTCTATGTTGTGCATTAAGTTACAAAGCGTTGTTAAGTTCATTCCGTTTATTTTATGTTGATCTTTCTTAGAAGTTTGCCTTTTGAGGTTCACCACGTGATGTAGATACAACTTCCTAAATGCAATCTAAAAGATGATAAGCAAATCTTTATCTCTTTTTTGAACAATGAAAATCCTAGCTACAAAGGGAAAAGAAAGACACCATCTTTTCTCAAAGAGCAATCAGCACACTCTAAATGCACTTTTCCTAAATCAAGCATACAAACTATCAACATGCAAATGCACAATGCAAGTGTTTGTTTTCCGCTTTCTTAATATTGATGCCTAAAAAGAAAGTTTTTTGCACAACTTTGAGTTTGCTTTTAAATGATAACTACAAACAAGTTTACTTTTTTGAAATCAAAAAGGGTAGAAGAGAATACAACACTTTACGATTTTCGAAATGAACACTTGTTTCGACACTTAAAAGAGACAAACTCAAACCAATAGCAAAAGCAAATGTATAACCAACTGTAAACAGCCAATGAACTCTCTCCTAAGACCACAATCAACAGATCTGAATCAAGGGCTACAGTATGACTATTTCACTCTTGCAATGGAAAACTGTAAATGACGCCACAAACACATAAAAACACTCACAGTATTTTTGTACAAAAGGAGGCGGAATTAAGGCAGAGAAAAGGGGTTATCAGACAGGTACCTATGCTGGTTACAGGCTGCAAAAATCAGAGATCAAAACAGGGCAAAACAGAGCAAAGAAACCCAGCTGCACAAGGCATAAGCTGGATCAGCGCACCTGTATAACAGAGAAACTGAATTGCAACGCAGGTAGCCCTCTCGGGACCTGCGTTGAAATGCAGAGTCTCTTCACAGAGCCTGCGCTGGAGCAGAAACGAGAGTTCTCTTCGGGTTCTGGGTCACGGTTTGCAATTTAATCTACAGTTTCAGGCCAAATAAAAGCAACAAGCAAGGTACAATCAAAGGGATGATTTGAAGGAGGGCTAAGATCTATCACAAAGGATCATCAAATCATTTGTGAGTCCATTGTTCAGATCATAGACAAATCTAGTGATTGGATCAAAGCAGCAGTTGTCTACTTTGCATCTGAAAATGGCAGATGCAGTTCGATTGCTGCTCTTGAGTCTATGAAGCAAACAATGATAGAAACACAAATAAAATGATTAGACAGATCTCCCCAGTGGAGTCGCCAATTTGTTGTGGGGAAAAATGCCTATGCAGGACGATCCTATCCACCTAAGGTGTGACAGTGCCTTAGCAACAAACAGAAACAACTATTCTAGTATTTTTCATTTATGAATTAAGAATGAAGAGAGATAGATGGACTAACCGGTGTCTTCCGTTTGTCCCTCGATCCGGTTTCTCTTCTCTTTGAGAGCTCCCAGCTACTTGCCCTCTCGCTCGCCCAGCTTCACCAAGTTCCTGCAAGATCACAAGAAGGGAACACTACACAAAGACATAGATTCACATTCATAACTAGTTCAGGATTAGAAATAAACTAAACATACTAATGCAATCATACATCAAAGACACATCAGCATGTAGGAGAAACCAAAATAGCTTTATTGATGAAATAACAAGGTTCAGGAGGAGGTACAACCAAGAGAGTTCCAATCCAGCATCTACCTCCCAGCGAATGAAATCCTTTCTTCACCTCCCTTCAAAGCATAACGCACCCAATGATTCCAATCTCAAACCAACATCAATTCTTTGCAATATCCAAATTCCAGCCTCTAGATCTCATGGAGGAGAGATACATATATAGATGTTTGGAGAGAGGATGAGTCAGCTTGAGATCTGACTAGTGTCCTCTCTCTCTATCAGTTCTTGCTTCCACTTGGAGACTAAGAGCCTCTTACTCATCACTTAGTCGAACTCAGCAAGGCAAGTGTCATGGAGGAAGATTCTGGAAGCTTCCACAGTCTTTACACCTCGCACAAAGGACCCTGCCATTTGTCATTTCCCGCTCAACGCACCCTGGTAGTGCATTTGGGTGCGTTGCAACGCACCTAGCTAGTGTACTGGGGTGCTTTGCAACGCAGGTGGCCAGTGGAGCCACTGAAATGATCCTGATTTGACTTGTTTTTGAGCAGTTTCTGGTGGAGAACTTCTGTGAATTGCTGTGGTTTGCTGGCCTTGTTCCTCTAGGGGTAGGAACAACATGTTTAGGGACTTTGGATCCCTTGGATTATGGACATTTCATGCTTAGAGCTGTAAGGCACAAAAATGTCTATAACATATGCACTCATCAAAGAATGGCATATTCCTTTTCACTCATTAAAAATATGTCATAAAATAGTCCTCTTATGCTCTCTTTAATGCATATGTTACACTCTCCTTAACTAAGGCATGCATACCTCTCCTTAATGGCATAAGTTACACTCCTCTAAATGGAATCCAATGCATTCACATTACTCCTCCTTTATGAAAAGAATTGGTTGCTCCTCCTATATATGAGTCTCATGTATTCTCACTTGGGGATTAGGAGGCCAAGAGTGGAAGAGACTCAAGGAAAATAGTGAGAGGGAGAGATATGGAGAGTAGCCAATTGCTTCCATAATAAATCTGAAATTATTGTTAAAATCCTAAGATCTCTAGCTATTGAGGTTGGCCATGAGTGGTATTGGGAGGAAGTGAAAATTTGCTTCCTTAGTTTGCCTTGCAAATCCCTCTATTGTTGTCTTTTGGTACTGCTTGTGAGCTTTTGCAGCTTGGGGGTTCCAGGGGGAGAAGCTCTTCCTGGATATGGTTGGGAGGAAAACTGAGTGGTTCACAATGAGTTGGTAAGGATATTTGAGCTGGAGCATACTATCATTGGAACTGGAGCATACTCCCATTTTTTGAGTTGTATAAATTCACTAAATGTTGAAGGAATTTTGCAATAAATGTAGCTTATTTTATGTAAGTGTTTTTTTTGTACAGTTTCATTGCAAGTTGATTTACATCATGTCTTAATGGCTGATCCAAAATTGATCTAAGACAAACAATTAAGGTACTACAGACTCATGTGCATGGATGTGCCTATGTTACCTTATGCAACGGATCGATAATATTGCGAATTACACATGCAATGAAGCAGTTAAAGAAAACATAATAGGCAAACATATAAACACAACAAGTTTAATAAGGAGTTCACCCAATACTCCTGGGCTGTCTCCTAGTCCAGCCTTTAGTTGTGGCCTCTCTATTATGTTTTCAAAGCAGATTTTTTACAATAGTGAGCTCAATTTGAGGCTCACACAATAGATATAAATCAATACGATGATACTTGGATCGCCCAAGTCTCTGGAGTACACAAACTCTCTCTACTGACTCTGGACCTCTATTGGTCATAGTGGTATGAGCCCAATCTGAGACTCATACATGACAGGAATATATAGAGGAGTTCACTTGAACCTCTCAAATTGTCTCTGGAGTACACAGACTCTTTGACTCTCTCTGGCTCTGTCCTAACTCTGGCTCGATGCTGCCTTTGCTCTGCAGGTTAGCTCGACTTCTTCTTTCTACTTTCTGTTTTGCTTCACTTACATACTGCCTGCTCTGTCTCTATCAGTTTGTGGCTTTAAAGCCATCTGCTTCTTGACAGTTTGTTTCCGCTTCTCGACTCTCCCGTTCCCTGCCTTTGTCCGTTTGAATCTCTGTGTTCTGCATAATCATCACTATATAACGCCTCACAGGGAGGTGGCCACCTATTCTGTAACGGATGGGTGTGTTAGGTTCACTGGAAATGTTTGAATGACCATTTTGGACGTTAACTCCATGAATGCCCGCTAAAAACGAATCTCCGCCAACGCATCGTCCATATCGGACTTCAAATCTTATATAACTCTGGTTTTTTACCCTGTCAAATCTAGTCATCCATTGGATTGCGTCTCTGCCATTGATCTGGGCCTCCCAAATCCTACAGTGGTCACTCATATCGGGTGGTTGAGTAGCTCGATGGTTACCCATCCGTTGTGAGCGGTTTTCTGTCTCTTCCACCAGACGCGTGGCAACCTTTGTGTGGCATTGGGCGGGACTCGGTTGAAATCACTTACCGCTCAAAGCCCCTCCGATATCTTGACGGTTTTGTGGAATCCCACTCTGTTGGAACCGAATTAATTACTTTTCCGCATTTCATAATATTTTGGGTCCGGGTACTCGGGGCTTTTCCTTCTTTGAGGGGTTTGCTTTGCGATATGTGATTAGCGACTTGTCGCTAATTGCATATCAGAAACTACCCCCGTTTCTTGAATTGACCTCTGGTTTTTCCAATTTGTGCCAGCGCGCATTACCATGGGCCGACGGTCTGCGCACTTGACTGAGGGTCCTCGTTGCTCCGTGTTGATCACAAATTGCAACTGTCACGAGGATATCTCTGATAGCTTTGATCTTTATAAGACTTTGAAACTTCTACATGATTTTTAAAGAGTTCATGAAAACTTAAAGAGTGTTCTAGGATCCAATTCGGATCACAGCCTTCCCACTGAGAAAAAGCTTTTGGACCACCAAAAGTTGTTTTTAAGCATAAACCAAGTGAGGATATAGATTCCTTGCTTGCCCAATTTCTATCCATCTTGCATTGCTTAGTTTTGAACCTTTGAGTCCAATCCTGAGGTACTCAACATCCCCTCTACGCATTGTTCTCACCTTCCTATCCAGAACTGTATCTTCCTGCAACTCATTGAGATACTTAGGCAATAAATCATCAATAGAAGGCAATTGACTCTGCTATTCGGGATCTTCAATCAATGAAGGTTCAAATAGTCTCAAGCTTTTTGCATTAACTACTGAATAGATGTGCATGTAAGCTGGCAAATCAAGGCGAAAATAATTCTCACCAATTTTCTCAAGTATCTTGAAAGGTCCATACCTTATTGGCTTCAACTTCTTACCTTCACCTTGCATTCTTTCTTTGCTGATGTACAACTAGACTTGGTCACCAACTTGGAAACTATGCTAAGTTCAATGCTTATCATGCATTGCCTTATACTTGGCTTGGCTCTTCTCCAGCTATTCCTGCACTTCCTGGTGAATTCCTTGGATCTGTTTAATGAACTAGGTTGCCTTATCCACATCGCTATGTCCATCAACCGCTATGTCTTTACCAAAGACAAAATCCAAGGGAGACCTTGGTGTGAAACCAAAACAGGTCTCAAAAGGAGATCTCTATGTAGAAGAATGTTTAGCCCGGTTCTAAGAATGCCGCGCATAACATAAATGTTCATCCCAAAGCTTGGGATGCTTGCTGCAATAGCCTCTGAGCAACTGGATCACTGTCCTATTAAATACCTCTATTTGGCCATCTGTTTGTGGATGAAAGGCTGTGCTCTTCTTCAGTTTGGTGTCCATCAATTCCCACAGACTCGGTCAAAATTTCCCAATAAATTGGGTGTCTTGATCATATACAATGGAAGTGGGTAATCCAAAATGAACCCATACATGCTGAAGGAACAACTTTGCAGTTGTTCAGCAGTAATCTGTTTGTTACAAGGTATCAAAATACACATTTTGCTGAACCTATCCACAACAACATATAAATAGTCATGACCTTTCCTAGATTTAGGCAGTCCTCCAACAAAATCCACGGAAACACTTTCCCAAGGATGAGTAGGAATTGGTAGTGGAGTGTACAAGCCTAGTTTTCTATTGCTGGGCTTGCTTTTAGCACACATAGTACACCCTCTTACATATCTAGAAACTGTTTCATTCATTTTCGGCCAATAAAAAAATCTTTGCAGTTGTGCAACTATTTTACTTACCCCTGTTAGTGTCAGTGTCTTCACACTTCCATTAGTGATCAAATTGCTCTTTTGCACGCATATTAGGTGTCTCATTTGATCAGCTGCATTCCATTAGGTCATGGATCAACTGATGGTAGTGGTTTCATTTCAGTTTCCCTCATGTCATATACCTGCTAGCTCATTCAAAACCTATTTTCAGTCATTTATAGTCATTTCAGTTCATTTCATTCAGTTTTAGGGTTTAGTTTCACTAGGTCTAGGGTTTGTCATCATGGTCATCCAAAATTGAATAAAAAGGTCAGCAGGCACATGAGGAGGATAAATGAGTTCATAAAATCATAAATTTACTTCTGATATGCTCAATAAATATTTTTACCTCAAAACTCTGTTTTGAGGTGAAAATAGAGTTTTTCTATTTTTTGTAAAAATTTCATGTAATTTAAGTGTTTCTATATGTAATAAGCTCAGCAGCTATTCCTGGTCACCTTGCCAACTCCTGCCACTGCAAAAACAAAAGCACCAGGGCATCAGTCCATCTAATTGTCAAGAAAAAGTCAAGAAAAATAGAGTTTTTGAGAAAAAGTGATGAAGACTTTATAAAAGTGGGTTTGCAATGGAGAAAAAATTAAAATGTATCATATATAAAGCAAATTCATTCTAGCTACTCCTTTCATTGTGCAAAAAGTCAAATAGAGAGCCAAAATCACGTTTTGAAGGGAAATTGAGTAAAGGAGGAAGAAAACCCGAAATTTGTAGCAAGTTTTCCTGGCGCTGCACATCAGAGGGTCGGCGCTATGCATTAGAGGAGCGCTGCGCATCAGAGTGTTAAATTACACAGGCGCTGCGCATTAGGCAGGCGCTGCGCATTGGGCTCAGTGCGCTGCATGTTGGCCAAGGAGTTTCTAAAATCACTCAAATTTATCCCAAACTCTCCCAAATGCTGCATTTCATTCCTACAATTAAGTTTTCATCAATCTTGAGCTGAAATTAGTCTTCTTCATGTTTGTTCATGAGTTTTGCTTCTTAAAATCAAAACCCTAGCTTGCCTTCATACATTTTCACCTCATTGCAAAATTTTCACTTCATTACAAAACCAACATCCTTTGTCCCTTTTCTCAAACTTCATTGCCCTAAAACTACCCATTAATTCCATTTTCCCTTTCCCTATTCCCCTAAGAAACTAATTCCCTTCATTAAACCCTAAGTCCCTCATAAGTCAAAACCCTAGTTTCCTAAATATTTCCCTTCATTCCCCTACTCCATTTCACATTTGCAAAATATCTTCATACTCATCTTCTTTGTCCCCACCCATTATCATTGTTCACCATACCATCATCACATTACATCATTAAGACAAGCATGGAAAGAAGTAGTGAATCAAGTTTTGAAGAAGATACACTTAGTGATAGCTCAAGGGAAAGAAATGTGCAGTCCAGGAAGCCTCACAAGGGTGGAAAAATCATTAGGGAGGAACCTATTAGCATGAGTGAACTCCTTGCTTGCCCTCTAGCCACCACATGTTTCAGATATTAGTCCTGTTTTTGACCAACCAAATCTGTGAGCACTGGTTATGCGAGTCTCAGTCGGGGCTCTTTTGAGTTTTGTGAAATGGTTGAGAGGGTCAAATATCACCATGAGTTAGCAAGGCAATTTGTGATAAACTTGGATAACAATATGGTGCATCTTGCTGGGGTCAACTTCACTCTTTCACCAACTATCATTGCAGAGGCCACAAGAATTCCAGATGTAGGGGAAAAGTGGAACAAAAGGCAAAATATTAGTAAGCAGCATTATGAACCTTATATCAAGGCCAAGTACCATGGTAAACTTAGCAGGGTGTTTCCTTTCAAATTCTTGGAGGACCGGTATGTTCCACTCATGAAACTTATCATCAAATACTTTACATGTGAGGGTAGGTTCTCCAGACTTTATGCCTACCACATCAGATTGCTTATGCACTTCACCAGGGTCAGAATGATGAGCATCCCTTATTTCATATGCAAAAACATAGAGAGGATGACAGTGATTGCAAAAAGAAAACCATATCCACAGCAGCTCAATAGTATTTATCATTTTTCTGTTATCAAAATTGTTGTTTTGCATCAGCTCACTCAGTTGGGAGTGCCATGGGAAAATTTCATTGCCCATGAGTGCTTCAAGGGGCCTCAAATATTTTCAGATCCTTAAGAAGAAGGTGAAACTTCTGGGCAACAAAAGGAGCCTGAAAATAAAACATAGGAGGTTCACATTCCTATGTTTGTCACTTGTGAAAGAGGCACTAGGATGGTCTTTGTAGCTTCCAAGCGAGTACTATCTCCACCGGGGGTGGAAGGGGTCTCGTTCTCTTCACCGGACCACATGAAAATGCTATCTTCACCAGGGGTGAAAGGGGCTTTGCCTTCTTCTCCAACTAAATAGGTACAGGGTAGAGACAAAGGAAAGCAAAAGATGCATGAGGAGGGCCCTATTGAAGGGCAAGACAGGGATTTTGTTTTGATTGAGGAGGATGTCACTGATTTGGGCTCTCAAAGCTCAAGACTCAAGGACATGATTATCAAAGAGAAGGAGGCTGAAATACAAGCCTTATCACTTAATCTTGAGAGGGCCAAATGGATCATCAACTTTCTTGAGCAGGAAAACAAGTAACTGGAAGATAAGTAAGCTATTATGGAGCTGCAAATGATTAGAGAAAATAGGCAAGTGACAAAGAAAAGAAATATCAAGATGACCTCCCTTGAGCAAGAAATTGAGGCTGATTGAGAATCATGGTTGGAGAGGGCAAACATTCACCTTGAGAAGATGCTTGAGAAAGCCAACAAAGAGAAGAAAATGCTGCGCCATATGGCCTATCACTACCTAACCCGGAACAAGATTTGCAAAACAAGGGTAAAGAGGTTAAAAGCTAAGTTAAGGAGAGCCTTGAGGGTCAAGAAAGAGCATGATAAACTCAAAATTTTGGCTGAAGCTTCATTAGCTCAGCAAAGCACTTAATATGGTTGCTTCTTGCTAAATTTGAAGAAATTTTGGGAACTTTTTGTCATTTTGCAATTTTGTACATAAAAACACAGGAAATTTCAGCTGATGCGCAGCGCCACCGGCGCTACGCATTGCATTGGCTCACTCTTTTGCCAAATGGCTTGTATTTTTGGATTCATCATGAAAAAAAATGAAACCCAGAAAGTTTCATAAATTTTGGAGGAGATCTGGGTCACTTAAAGGGAAAAAAAACACCTAAAAAATGCCCTCTCTGCCACTTTTTGGACCCACAGGAAGCAGTCTTGGGAGAAATGATTTTTGAAGGGGCAAATCAACTCCAAATCAGAAAATTCAAAGTGTTCCAGAAACTAGATAGGTAGAGATTTCCAACAAGCTATCTTGGGCCTGATTTGGTGAAGTGAAAGGCCTCCAAAAGTAATCATGAAGCGGCATTGCGCATTAGGCAAAGTTTTGCCAATTTTGCCTAAAACTCAGAATTTCGCCCAGTTTGACTACCAGTTGAATTTTTCTCTTCTCCTTGGTAAATTTGTGATGGTAAATGATGTAATATGATGTAAATTTGATGAAAAATTACTTGAGGGGGTAGATACATCAGTTAGAGGTGGTTTGAGGTTGAATGAATCAGTTTCCATGGTTTTAGAGGCAAGCTGTTCCACTGCCTATATTCCTGTTCTTAGTTTAGATATGGTTGAAACCACCCCTCTTCTCATGGATTCGACCCCTGATGGCTAGCATAGGTGGTTTTATGCCTATATTATGTACTTTCTTAGTCATTTGTAAATGTTGGACTCTTGTGGATGCTTTGAGATTCATTGTTAATCACTTCTGTAGTTTGGCAAGCAAATGAACCAAGGTTTTGTAGCATTTTGTGGGATTATTGTGGTAATGTGTCTTGGCATTATTTCTTCTTTTGTTATTTAGTTTCTCTTATGTGTTATATGTGCCAACATCTATTTCTTTCTTCATAACTAAATGAATCAAGATAGATAGGTGGAATCCATTGATATTCAGTGCTCTACCTTCGGAGTACATTTAGTCTTTAATGTTTTCTGTTGTTAGGAAGAGGACTCATGAACTTTGCATGCCCTCCCCAACTCCTCACTGGTCTTAGACTTATCATCACACTCAATTCAAAGTTCCAAAACACCTACCTACCTCGCCCCACAGAACATCCTAGAAATCTGAGTTGATTTCCTAGACCCAAAGCTGCCTTCTTCATTTGATCCAGCAACCAACCATCAGAATCAAACAAAATCCTCTGACCTAATATACCTAGCCTAAAATTAGCATTCATTTCAGTCATCTCAAGCCCTAGTTTCCAATATTCTAATTGAGATTGACAAGGAGAGAGCCCTCTCCCAACCTGGTAGGGCTAGCTACTAGGTTAAGCGTGGTTTGATGTTACCCTAGACCTGCCTTCCTTTAGCCTGAGGTAGATTTAGGCGCTAACAACCCCAAAGTGACCTGATATTAGAGAAGTGTGTGCTTCTTGAATTATCTTTACTCTTTTGGTTTGAGGAATGCATAACTTTCCCAAATGATATAAGAGTTGGTCCTTAAGATGATAATCCAATTCTTCTACTTGTTTGCCACAACTTAAAGTTGCATATACATATTTAAAATCTATATCTTGAGCATACTGTTCAATGTAGCTTTCATGCAATACTGAGTTATGCTTAAGTATAGTAGATGCATTTATGATTGGTCTGGACAACATATCTACAACTTTATTGTGTATGCCCTTTTTATATCTGATGACAAGATGAAATTGTTGTAGAAAACCCATCCACCTATAGTGTCTTGATTGCTGCAACTTAGTTTGTGAGTGTAAATATTGAAGTGGTTGATGATCAGTATGTATAACTGTTTCTTTTCCCATTAGGTAATGTTTCCACTTTTTCACACTCTGTACTAATGCATACAATTCTTTATCATATGTGGGATAATTAACTACTGCAGAATTAAATGTCTCAGAATGATAACATATGGGTTTATTGTGCTGCATCAACACTGCTCCCATGGCATAGTCACTGGCATCTGTTTCAATCTCAAATGGTCTTTGAAGATCGGGCAATGCTAGTACTAGTGTTGTACTAATATTTTATTTTAAGGTGTCGAAGGTTTTTTGCTGTTTGCCTCCCCACTGAAACACCTTGTTCAATCCTGTTAAAGCATGTAAGGGAGCTGCATTCAAGGAAAAGTTAGCAATAAACTGTCTCCAATATTGTGCTGCTCCTAGGAAGCTTCTAACTTTTGTAGCAGATTTGGGTTTAAGCCAGTTTACAATGACTGCAACCTTAGAGGGATCTATCTTCAATTCACCACCCCCTACAGTATGACCCAAATAATTCAAATATATTTTGCCAAATTCACATTTTGATAGCTTAACATAAAGATTTTCTTTTTTCAAAACATCTAGAGTCTACTTTACATGCTTCAAATGTTCTTCCCATGTTTTACTAAATACAAGAATGTCATCTAAATATACAATGACAAAATCATCAATAAAAGGCCTGAGTACATCATTCATTACTCTCATGAAAGTAGCAGGAGCATTAGTTAAGCCAAAAGGCATAACTAAGCACTCATACAATCCCCGCTTCGTTTTGAAAGCAGTCTTCCATGCATATTGCTCTACAACTCTGACTTGATGGTAGCCACTATTCAAGTCCAACTTGGAAAAGTAAACAACTTCTTTCAACTGATCTAATAGATCATCTATGCGAGGAAGGGGATAATGATTTTTGATTGTTATCTTATTCAGTGCTCGGTAATCAATGCACATTCTCCATGAGCCATCTTTCTTTCTCACCAAGACAATTGGAGACCCACATGGTGATGTGCTAGGTCTTATGAACCCTTTCTCGAGAAACTCTTGTACCTGCTTCTTGATTTCTGCATTCTCTAAAGCGGACAACCTGTACATTCCGATGTTAGGCAATGGAGCATCTTGCTACAAATTAATATCATGTACTATTTCCTTTTTGGGTGGTAGACCTTTAGGTTCTTGAAATAATATATCATATTCTGAAACAACTTTTTCTAAATCAGCTTGCTTTTTAGCATTACAACCCTCAAATACATTGGTTTTATCAGGTTTCTTTTCCTTTACAACCATCAGAAAAAATTGTTTGCGTGAATTTACAATTCTCTTCATCTACATTGAGTTTATGAGAGTACAATTATTCTTGAGTTTATGAGCTCTTACAATATATTCAATTTCATCTTTAACGAGTTGATACTTGTTTTCTTCTCTATAGAAAATGGCTTTTTTATCGTACAAGTAAGGAATTCCTAAAATAATTCCACATATATCCAAGGGAACTATATCTAACTCAACCTCGTCTACAAATGCTAACCCAAAAGAAAACCTAAGTGTACATTGTCTAGTCACTTGTAGCTTTTCCTTATCACATACCCAACCTAATGGATATGGCTTCTTGTGAGGTGTGGTTAGTAATCCTAGCTTCTTTACAATTGCTTCATAAATTAAGTTTACTTGTGAGCCACTATCAAACAAAGTATCAATCTTTTGATGCTTGGAAATAAATCTAATATGAAAAAGCTCATGTCTTTTCCTCTCATTTTCTTCATTATCAATAGATTGTGCAAAATTACTAGTAGATGCTTCAAAATTTTTACCTTTTATACCTGTGGCTGTAATTGTTGTTTCATCCCCTGAATCTGACCCCAAATCCTTCTGAATAGCTGCAATAGTCTTTTTCTTTTTGCCATCATACTTCTTGGGTTTCAGCGTTGGATGCAGAATCTAGTAGTGTTCATCATCATGCCCATCCTTCTTGCAGTGAATGCATGAAGGTTTGTCCTTTTGTACAATATTTGTCTTTCTATCTTTCCATTTTTGTTTTGTCTTTTCCTTGTTCTTGCTTGCAATGGGTTTTGATGTTCCCCCAACTTCTGGGACCACATTCTTGCCTCTAGCCTCTAAATAGGTGGCTTGGACAGATGCCTCATCTATGCTAGTAGGGTTAAACATGAGAATGGTGTGTTTTAAATAACTATGTAGACCACCTATATACTTCAGCAGAGTTTTAGGTGGGTCTAAAGAAATACCTAGAATCAAAGCTCTTTTTCGAAGTTTTTGGGTGTAACTTTGTACACTTTGCCCTTTCATTTAGCGAAGAGTTTGCCAACACATCATGGCTTGCTGCATATAAGCTAGTGGATAGAACTGTTTTTTAATTGCAGAAACAAATTCACTCCAGAAATAAAGAATTTTACCATGCTTCTTCATGTCAGCTTGTGTCCTGCCTTCCCACCATACTAAGGCAGTTCCTCCAAGGCGTAGGCTGGCCAACTAAATCTTACTTTTGTCTGAATCGATGCTCTGCACCCTGAAATATACATCAATATGTCTAATCCAATTATCCAGGTTCTCTGCATTCAACTCTTCATCATATATTGGCAAATCAAATTTAACATCTAATTTAATCAAAGATGCTTTCTTCTTTTTATTTTCAGGACTATCAAGAGGTGTGGGGAGTTTTTATTCTTTCCCTTTACCTTTAGAATGGTCATTGAGGAGAGATTCTTTTGCTCCTTTATCTTGTTTGGAGTTTGATGAATCTACATCTCTACCTTTTTTAAATTCTTTATACATTTCTTCTACCATGGCCCTCATGGTCATGAAACTGTCCATGAACTGGGAGTCTGATTCCAAGAGTCTTTCTTCTGCCATTTTCCTTTTAGGATAATCTCTTTCAATTTCTGGATTAGATTGAATCAATTCTCCTTCTCCTAATTTGAGCTTTGTCCTAGTTAACATTCAACAACAAAAATCCAGCACAAGCTTGTCTAACCTTAGTAACCTAGAGCTCTGATACCACTTGATCTGAAATTGATCTAAGACAAACAATTAAGGTATTACAAAATCATGTGCATGGATGTGCCTATGTTACTTTATGCAACGGATCGATAAGATTGCGAAGTACATAGGCAATGAAGCAGTTAAAGAAAACATAACAAGAAAACATATAAACACAACAAGTTTAATAAGGAGTTCACCCAATACTCTTGGGCTACGTCTCTCGGTCCAACCTTCAGTGGTGGCCTCTCTATTATGTTTTCAAAGAAGAGTTTTTACAATAGTGAGCTAAATTTGAGTCTCACACAGTAGATATAAATCAGTACGACAGTACTTGGATCCCCCAAGTCTCTGGAGTACACAGACTCTTTCTACTGACTCTTGACCTCCATTGGTCATAGTGGTATGAGCCCAATCTGAGACTCATACATGACAAGCATATACAGAGGAGTTCACTTGAACCTCTCAAGTCGTCTCTGGAGTACACAGACTCTCTGCCTCTCTCTGGCTCTGTCCTAACTCTGGCTCGATGCTGCCTTTGCTTTGCAGGTTAGCTCGGCTTCTTCTTTTGGCTTTGCTTCGCTTACTTACTATCTTCTTTGTCTATGTCAGTTCATGGCTTTAAAGCCATCTGCTTCCTGATTGTTCCTTTCCGCTTCTCGTCTCTCCAGTTCCCTGCCTCTGTCCATTTGAATCCCTCTATTTTGCGTAATCATCACTGTATAACGCCTCACAGGGAGGTGGCCACCTATTCTATAATAGATGGGTGTGTCAGGTTCACTGGAAATGTTTGAACGACCGTTTTGTCCGTTAACTCCAAGAATGCCCGTGAAACACAAATCTCCGCCAATGCATCGTCCATATCAGACTTCAAATCTTATATAACTCTTCCTTTTTACCCTGTCAAATTTGATCATCCATCGGGTTGCATCTCTGCCATTGATCTGGGCCTCCCAAACCCTATAGTGGTCGCTCATATCGGGCAGTTGAGTAGCTCGATGGTTACAGGTCCGATGTGAGCGGTTTTCTCTCTCTTCTGTCATACGCGTGGCACCCTCTGTGTGGCATCGAGCGAGACTCAGCTAAAACCTCTTACTGCTCAAAGCCCCTCCGATATCTAGCCGGTTTTGTGGAATCCCGCTCCATTGGAACTGAGTTAATTACTTTTCTGCATTTCATAATATTTCGGGTTCGGGTGCTCGGGGCTTTTCCTTCTTTGAGGGGTTTGCTCTGCGGTCGCTAATCGCATATCAGAAACTGCCCCCATTTCTTGAATTGACCTCTGGTTTTGCCAATTTGTGCTAGCGTGCATTACCATGGGTCGACATTCTGTGCGCTTGACCGAGGGTTCTCGCTGCTTCGTGCTGATCACAAATTGCAACTGTCAGGAGGACGCCTCTGACAGCTTTGATCTTTATAAGACTTTGAAACTTCAACATAATTTTTAAAGAGTTCATGAAAACATAGAGAGTGTTCTAGGATCTAATTCGGATCAATGGCTGAAGCATTAAGGCTACCATGAGTTTTATGAAAACATCTTAATAGCATAAATTTAGGTTTTCCTTCTCTTTTTACAGTTGTAGATAAGTTTTCAGAGTATATGTTTGACAAAAGGGATAAATGAGATAGTATGAATTTTTTTTTGGTTGTGGTTTTAAATAATCGCATTTCTTGGCGTTTTTGTTTCAATTTATTTTAACTTCAGGGGGTATTTATCAATGTAAACTTTGCAACGGGAACTGATACTATTACCCGTTTCATAGAGATAGCAAAAAAGTGACCTGATTTTGAAAATAGGTGATGTAGAACACACATGTTTTTTTTAGAGCATAGTTTTTGGCACTTTAATTTCTTTATGTACATTACGTTTTAGAATGGTAGTGATTTTCATGCTGATTTGAAAAAGTGGGTATTCTGCATCAGACTTTTTTTTTAAAAGACCTGTTTTTTGGCTTTAAATTTTTTAATGTATAAAATGTAAATAATTATTTTGTAAATTTGATAATTTTTGAAGTGGTCGTTTTCTTCATATTTTCTTTTTGTTTATTTTAATTTTAATTTTTTTGTAGTGAGGTTGTTTTTGTTTTGCATTTTTAAATTAGAAGGTCGATATTTTGAATTTTCGATATTTTACATATTTATACATCCTTAATTAATTTTTCAATCCACATGAAATAATTGTTTCTAAAAAACAATATTTTTTAACAATGGACGTAAAAATAACCATTTTAAACATAAATATAACTAAAAAACTACACGTTTTGATAATTTTTTGCTAGAATTTGACATGTCAAAATCACAATTTTTATACGAAAATTTTAACTAAAAATGGTTAAATAATAGTTTTTTTTTTTTTTAATGAATTTCATGTCAAAAAAAATAATAATCACTTTTTTTTTCAAAAAATAATGATTAACTTAAAAATCAATGCGAAAATCACATATTACAAATATTGAACGCATAACTTAAAAATCAATGCGAAAATCACATATTACAAATATTGAACGCATAACAACCTTAATTGAGTGTTTATACTTCTCATAAAATGTCAAAGTCAAAACATTGCAAAGCTTGATTTTCAAGCATAACTTAAATTTAATCAACAATGTCACGTAATCCAAACTCTTCGTCCTCTAGAGTTTCATCATTGTCTTCTTCCACAATATTTTCTGCTTCCTTTTGCTCATTTTCTTCTTCTAATGGATCTTTGATGTCTGCGAATCTCCCAATGTATGTCTTTCCAAACATTCCATGTAATGGTGGTTGGGGTTCCTTTGCCTTTTTTTCCACATGTGATTCACTAAAGTCCCCTTTCTTCAACCCAATTTCTTGTATTGCATCTGGAAGAAATTGAAGAGCATTAATTCTTTGCTGAATGAAATTGCACTGTACTAGATCTTTTTCAATTGCCATGCAATTTCTTCCTTTTTGAAGGCAACATGCTAGTGCTGTACCTAATTATAAAGCACAAAATAAATAATGAACTAAATTAGTACAATGACATATTAATTAAAAAATAACATATTGAAATGCAATTCCATATAATAAAACTTACCTGAGCCAGAAAATAAATCCAGAACCCAATCTCCTTCATTTGAACATATGTCTATAAGATAGTTAATCAATAATTGTCGTTTTTGATAAATGTTAACTATCTCTCCTTTTTCTTCTTTGTCTTCATATGTTAGTTTTCTCACAACAACATCATAAGTCAGTATTTGGCTATGACTCTTTTCGTCTACCCGATTAAAAATCATAGACATATGGCTATCATCTTTTGCCCAACTATCAATATGAATGAACTCATAATCATTTATAAATTGTTGATCTTCATTGTTAAGAAGATTTGACTTTTGCGTGTAACATGAAATAGTAAAAGTTCAATTAACTTGTACATAAATGAATTTTTCAACATTAATCAAATATACATTTTAAATGTCTTACCATGTAAGCTGCATCCTTGAATTTGTTTTCCCCTTGAAGCTTGACAATATCATTGCCAATTGTGTGTCTGAATGAAATGTCACAAATATCCATAACGGTGATGACATGACTTCTACAAATCCGCAACCACTTTACTAAGAGCTTGAGAAGTATAAGGGTCACTATCATAGTCAATGTTTGGAATATTGAAACCATGGGGAATATCTGCAATGACTAGGGCATAATCCCTTTTAGGTATGAGTTTAGCAATGTCTTCACAGTCGCCTTGTATTACTTGATATTGAATAGTGTCTAGCCCATTCCAAATGAAATGATTAAGAGTTGGATCAAGTTCAACATTCTTAATACGTTGCTTCCTCAGCCTTTTGATCTTTGTTTTTTCAATAAAGGTTTTGAAACTATCTGGCGCTCCATTATCATCATTCCTCATCTTTTATAAAATAAACAAATATATGTGTAAGTTATAAATTAAAAATAGTACACAGATGAATAAAAATGAATGTATAAATCAAGACACCTTTTTAAATGCAAGATAAAAAGCTTTTAATGTTGATATAGAGTTTGAATTTGGATAGTTGCGTACAACATCATCCCAACTATCTTCATTCAACAATTTAACCTTTTGTTCTTGAATTTTCATGTAAACTTTGTGACTGCATAGATAAAGTAACAAAAAGTTAATATAATGATTTGTATAACAAATACTACCAAGAAAAACATGTTTTATTTAAAAGATAAATATAATCTAGAAATAAATAAAAATAATTCAACAAACTTACTTTTGAAATTCTTTAGACATTTCCTCCAATGATAATTCCCCTGACCTCACACGAGATAATATTGTTTTGACAATTTTTTCATCTTTCACTCCTTGCATCGCCCTCCAAGGTGTGATAGTCATATCGTTTGGAAGCTGCTTCATTTCAGGAGCTGATTTACTGTTGCTACATATCAATGGCTTAGACTTTTTGACCCTCTGGTTTTTAATGCCAATGTCTTCCCACATGCTAAAAATCTCATCAATCAACTTCCAAACATCTCCAGTTCTAAATGCCAATTGGAAAATTTTATCAACACCTCTGAATAAATCACTATTTTTGTTGCCATTTCCACCTTTTGAATTGGTTTTCTTTTCAATTTGATAGCCTATTTCCATACAACATTCCTTTCGGAAATCTGCAGTAACATTTATCCTATCCCCACCACATTTTTCTTGAAATTCACTATGAATAAATCTAACCATTTGGATGAAAGTCATAGACATCCTATATTCATTATCTGAATTATGATCCCATGCCACTAACTTTGCTTTTGTATCTAATAAACCAACATAAATGATACATTTCATTGTTTCAAAACATGAGTTATTAGGATATTCCTCCATGCTTCTACAGAATGGTTCCCCCCCAAGCACATAATAATTGTATTCAAAACATTTTGACTTATCAAATGCTTCTTTGTTGGGAACTTGAAGTGGATCAACAAGAAGCACATAACTAACCACATGAGCATATGGATTGTACCTCATCAATGTCTTCAACTTGTGAACATGCAGATGATGTGGCTTTCTGACTTGATATTGACATTGTCCTTCACTTGCCTTATAGGTTTGCCTGACATTAAGCTGAAATGTACAACCACCATCAATTAAGTTTCTCTTTGTCAAATTCTGTCGAATGGCATTTTGTTTTGTTTTGATAATGACATCCTCTAAATTAGCTCCTGGTGTAATGATTTCTCTGCTTTCTTTTGAAGTTTCACTAGGTTCTTGACTGCTGGTAATGACTACTTCAAAATATTCAACTTTACTTTTCTTCGTCATAACATTCCCAACAGATTTATTCTTGGGCATTATTACTTTTGGTATTTTACAGCTCTTCTCAGCTCCACTGTCATCTTCAATAATGGCAACATATGCTTCACTGTCAGTTTTAACTTCATCGTCCTCAAAAGTAACTTGTTTACCCTTGCTAGATTGATCCACCAGAGGCCTTTTCTTCTGATTCTTTGGATGTTGTTTTGTAGCATCATCAATTACTACATTTTTCATGTTTTCCATATCTTCTTCTAACACTGAGTAAAAATTGCTGACAACTTTCATGATATCATGCTCTATGAAATGAATGCCTCCCAACCTAATTGAACAACTTTCAACAAAATTCTACCAAACAAAATATCATATGTCAATAAAAACAAGTTAAAAAATATAGCGAGACAGTTTCAAGAACGCAAAATACAAATATAAATAACAATACTTACAATGTTTTGTGTCATCTCTTTTATGATATGTTTACACAACTTTGTAGATACCTCTCTCGTGTCATATAATAAATATGATAGTCAGTATTTAATCCTTTCATGTGACTTGGGAGCTTTTGTAAGTATGTAAACAACTTCAGTGTCCGGTACCGAACACATATCTATGACTCTTCCCATCACCTCAAAAATTCCATTATCATTCGGTATATCAATATATAGATATATATTGACATTTTTGCTTTCTTTTTCTTTCACATACCAGATTCTTGATGGAAATTTCACCTCTTTTGAATTCTTCTAGTTTGAAATCATCTTCTTATCACTTGAGGCACTTGAAATATTTGTAGCCATGAGCTCAGGTGGAGTTCATTCACCAATGTTTTTTGAAGATGCACCTTTAAGAGTCTTTGGTCCAAAAAGATTCATAGAAATCTTCTTTGATGCCATTTTCCTGAAAAATAGAAACACATAAATCAATAAATAACAAAAACATATTAACTTAAATTAACAACGAAAATATATCATAAATTTTTTATTTGTGGGCGGGTGGGCGCGAGCGGGTGGGCGGGCGAGGGTGGGTGGGCGGGGCGGGCCTGGTAGGTGGGTGGGCCCTCACACGCTACTCCTGCACCCTCCCCAACCCCCCTCCCCCCGCACGCACCCGCCCATCCGCTCACACACCCAAACCCCCCTCACACCCCCCCTCACACCCTACCCCTGCCCCCTACCGCCCCTCCCCAACCTCCACCCCCTGCGCACCCCCACCCCCTCACACACACCCTCCCCACCCCCTCACACACTCACCCACCTAACCCCCCTCACACCCCCACCCACCCAACCCCCTACCCCCCCACAACGCACCCTCGATACCCCCACCCCCTCACACGCACCCTCCCCACCCCCTCACACACTCGCCCTACCCGCCCTCTCCCCACCCTACCCGCCCTCCCCAACGCACCCTCTCGACCCCCGCCCCCTCACACGCACCCTTCCCACCCCCTCACACACTCACCCAACCAACCCCCCTCACACCCCCACCCCCTCACACCCTACCCCCCTCCCCAACCCCTGCGTCCTCCCTACCCTCGCCCCCTCACACACTCAACTCGCGCCCCCTCACACACACCCGCCCCACCCCCTCACACACTCACCCACTCAACCCCCCTCACACCCCCAGCCCCTCACACCCTACCCCCACCCCCTCACACCCCGTCCACCCTCACGCTACCCCCCGCCCACCTTTCCACCCGCCATCCCCACACCCTGCCCCTCACCCGCCCTCCCTGCCCATGGCCTCCCCCTGACCCGCCCCCTCACCCGCACGCCCTCCCCTACCCCCTCACCCGACCCACCTGCTCCACTCCCACGCCCTCACCCGCCCCCTCACCTACTCTCGCTCACGCCCGCCCTACCCCCTCACCCACCCCCTCACCTGCCCTCACCCACGCCCACGCCCACACCCGCCCCACCCCCTCACCCGCCCTCCTCGCCCACGCCCACGCTCGGCCGCACCACCCTAGCGGCCTGCCCGCCTCCCTGGTGGCTGGGAGATTCCGGGAATCGCCCAGCCACCAGTTGGGCGGGCAGGAGGGCCGCCGGGGTAGCGCCAACCCAGCCACCAACCGGGCGGGCCGCCGGGTTGGGGCCAGCGTGGGTGTGGGCGTGGGCATGGGCGGGGAGGACCGGTGAGGGGGTGGGGCGGGTGTGGGCGTGGGCGAGGGCGGGTGAGGGGGTGGGTGAGGGGGTAGGGTGGGCGTGGGCGTGGGCGAGGGCAGGTGAGGGGGTAGGGCGGGCGTGGGTAAGGGCAGGTGAGGGGGCGGGTGAGTGGGTGGGGCAGGTGAGGGGGCGGGTGAGTGGGTGGGGCAGGTGAGGGGGAGGCCGTGGGCAGGGAGGGCGGGTGAGGGGGCAGGGAGGGGTAGCGTGAGGGTGAGCAAGGTGTGAGGGGGTGGGGGTAGGGTGGGTGCGGGGGTAGCATGAGGGTGGGAGGGGTAGCGTGAGGGTGAGCGGGGTGTGGGGGAGCGGGGGTAGGGTGGGCGCGGGGGTAGGGTGAGCGTGGGTGTGTGAGGGGATGGGCGGGTGTGTGAGGGGGTGGGGAGGTTGCGTGTGAGGGGGCGGGGGCGGGGAGGGGGTGGGGGCGAGGGCGGGGAGGGTGCGTGTGAGGGGGCGGGGGGGGGGTAGGGTGTGGGTGGAGGGGGTGAGGGTGTGGGGGGTGGGGCGGTAGGGGTGTGGGGGCGGGTGAGGGTGTGAGGGGGGTTGGGGGGGTGGTTGGGGAGGGTGCGTGTGAGGGGGCAGGGGGGTGCAGTGTGGGTGGATGGGGTGAGGGTGTGGGGGGTGGGATGGTAGGGGGTGTGGGGGTGGGTGGGGCTGTGGCGCCCACCCTGGCGGCCTGCTCGCCCGGTGGGCGCCGCAGCCCCACCCGCCCCCACCCCCCCCGCACCCTCACACCCCGCCCGCCTATCGGCCCTCCCCGACCACCCTGCGACACCACGGTGGCCAGCCCACGGTTGTTGGGCGATTGGGTTTGGTCGGGCCCAGCATGCTCGCGATGGACTTAATTGTTATTTTGGCTCAAAAAATTATTAATTTTAAAAAAAATTCTTCTTCATTAAACTAATTTAATATGAAAATTTTCAAGGAAAAAAATTAACTTACCTTTCAATTGCGAGAATTCTTCGTTAAATATGTTGTTGATAGCAATGTAGTTGCTCCACAAATTCACAAGTCTTGCAACGAACTTCAGAAAGATGGATGTGATGTGAGTAATAGTGATAATGAAATTTAGTATACAAGTGAAATTACAGAGATGTTTTACCGTACGGTTAATGTGGGATAATTTGTTTTAAAATATTATAAAGCGAATATTGTAGAATTTTTTTACAACGGGTTGAATGTGGGATTAATTTGTTTTAGAATATATTATAAAAATTAAAAAAAATATTCAATTGTTTAGTAAATATTATATACTTTAACTATTAAAATAATTAATGTAGAAGTTGTAGTTTATAATTTTAATTTTAATGATTTATTTCATAAAAAAATTTAGTTTACATTTTTCAATAAATTGTAAAATAAAATAATGAAGGTAAATAAATCTAACAAACTTTTTGGAGGGAAATATTTTCGCGAAAATTTTTGTAGGGAAATATTTTCACGAAAGGTTTTGGAGGGAAATATTTTTGCGAAACTTTTTGGAGGGAAAATTTTTGGAGGGAAAATTTCATTCTCTAAGCTATATAATATCTTTAGGAGACTCTCCATTTGTATCATTCAACATCTTCTATTTGAAAGGGATGGATTGTTTTGATAGTGAAGTTTCGATTTATACACCATCAACATCTTCATCGCGTAACAACTCTATTCATATTGATGAATATAGTGGGAATTCTTCCTCTATTCTAAGGACTATGAGAGCAGCACTGATGAAAGAGGGGATGGAGAATTTCAAATAAATAAAGAGTCACAGATTCCACTTAGTCCTAATTCTAAGGAGTATGAAAGTAGCTGTGATGAAGAGCATGATGGTGAAGTTCAAAAGAATGGAGTGTCACAATGTCCACTTAGTCCTAATTCTGAGGACTATGAGAGCAGCAGTTTTGAAGAGCATGATGGTGAAGTTCAAGAGAATGGAGTGTCACGGCGTCCACGGAGTCCTAATTCTGAGGACTATGAGAGCAGCAGTTTTGAAGAGCATGATGGCGAATTTCAAAAGAATGGAGTGTCACAGTGTCCACTTAGTCCTAATTCTAAGGACTATGAGAGCAGCAGTGATGAAGAGCATGATAACGAATTTCAAAAGAATGGAGTGTTAAAGTGTCCACTTAGTCCTAATTCTAAGGACTATGAGAGCAGTAGTGATGAAGAGCATGATGATGAATTTCAAAAGTATGGAGTGTCACGATGTTCAGTTAGTCCTAATTCTAAGGCCTATGAGAGCAGCAACGATGAAGAGTGGGATGATGAATTTCAAAAGATTGGAGTGTCACGGTGTCCACTTAGTCCTAATTCTAAGGACTATGAGAGCAACAGTTATGAAAAGCGTGATGATGAATTTCAAAAGAATGGAGTGTCACAGTGTCCTCTTAGTCCTAATTCTAATGAGTATAAAGGTAGTAGTGAAAAGGACAGGATGTAGCATCTTCAATAAGTAAACAATCACATTTTCAACGTAGTCCTAATTCTATGGACTATGAGAGTAGCACTGACAATGCACATGAGGAAGAATATCCATTAAACATCGAGTCAAATTTTCCATTCAGTCTGAATTCTAAGGACTATGACAGTAGCACTGAAGAAGGGGAAGATGAAGAATATCCTCCAAGTCAATATTTGAAAAGCAGAGCTGATCATAGTGTGGATAACATTCCTCTTAATGATGATGAAAATCCTTATACAAATGATGATCCAATGATGGAGATGTTGCCAAGAAATATTGTATTGAGGAGTAGGAGCAGACCTTTTCGTATCAATGCAAGTTGTTCTAGTTATACAAGGGGTAGAGTAGAATATCTGACGAGAAGAAGTTCTATCAGTGCTCTCATTTCAAGTGAATGTTGCCAAAAAGATTGCTTGAAACATATGGATTTCAAATTTGCATTAGAAAGCAGGAAGAGATATTTGTCAATGAATAAAAGCATGCAAAATTCATATTTAGTTGGGTGCATGCAATCTACATTGTCAGGTTATGATTATCATATTAGGACTTTATTTATCTGTAGAAAAGCTTTCAAAATGTTTCATTCGATTGGGAATTTTCGTCTCTCGAGAATTCAAGAAAATTTGGAAAAGGATCCCACATTTTATTCAGAAGTACATCATAAAAGACAGTTTGGGCCATTATCAAATGCTGCAATGTCATGGATGAAAGATTTATTTTCAAAGCATGGAGAGTGTATGCCAAATAGAGAGACAATATATATTCCAGATAATTTTTCAAGACGAGAAATCTACAACTTATACAAAGAATATGTAGAAGGTGTTGAGGGACATGGCCAGTTTATTACATATCAATATTTTGTGAAATTATGGAAGAAAGAATTCAACAATGTCCGTATTCCTAAGAAGACAAGGATGGGGATTTGCAGTACATGTGCTTCTCTTAAATAAAAAAGGGACAAATGTGAAGGGTTAGAAAGAGGTAAGCATTCATAACTTTAACTTTTAAAATTGTATAGTCATCAACTATGAAAACATATTTCTTAATGAATTTCTTTTATGTTGTGTAGATTTAATTGTCAAAGAACTTCAGGAGCATCGTGAACAACAAACAAATGAAAGGAAGAAGTTGTACGAGCATCGAAAGAAGTGTTATGATAATCCAAATAAATATTTGGGTTTGATAATTGATGGTATGGACCAGAAGAAAACACTTTTACCACATTTTGTTCGCACACCCAAAAATTTACAGGAGGAAATTTTATTCAGTTTCACTTGGTCAGTTGTATGGTCTTCAATGGAAAAATGTTGCCAAGGGTGTACTTCATAGCTCCAAATATTCATAATGATGCAAATCTGACCATAACCATAATTCATGATGTGATTTCTCATTAGTCTAGTAATCTTCTTGAAGTTTTGTATCTACAATTGGACAACACTTGCCGTGAAAACAAAAATCAGGTTGTTTTTGGATATCTAAACATGCTTGTTGAATTGAGAATTTTTCAAAAGGTAAAGGTTGGTTTCCTTCTTTTTGGGCACACTCATGACCATATTGATTATATGTTCAGTCGTTTTTCAGTCATATTGAGGAGGAAGCAAGTTGGGAGCTTGCCATCACTAATTGAATGTCTTAAGAAATCATACATGCTAGAGCCTACTTTTGATGTGTTGGAAGAAACTGTTGACATGTGAAGGTTTATTCTGGGATCATATGGTGAGGGGAAATGAATTGAACAACTTAATGACATTAGCTTCCAACATCAATTTCATATCACAAAAATTGATGGGAAAACACTAATATGGGGCAAGAAGTATTCAACTACTGCAGAATGGGCACCATCATCAGGTTTGCAATTTTTGAAGTTCATTCTAGATCATCCAATATTTGCATCAAAAATATTGTTATTACAATCAGTTTGTGAAGTTCAGAATGCACGCAGACAAAATAGAGATATAAATTATTCTGATTGTCTGGAAGAAATTAAAAAAAGTGTTAGATATACATATGAGTACTTTGACATTGCTGATTCAGTTTGGTGGGAGTCATTTTTCAATAATCAAGTGATATCATTTCAACAACAACAAATGAAGACATACCTTTGAAAAATCCATTTATTTGGCCACAAAATGTGTCCAATGAACATGAGGAAATAAACATTGTTGAACAACAACAATCTCAAGGTATTATTAATTCTTCACAGGCAGAGGAAAGAGAGATGTTTATTGGTTCCATAAGATCTCGTGCACAACGTGAAGCCATGGAAGACCTTTACAGGGGTTTAGTACAGGATATTAAGGAGGGTTGCATGATTGTAGTGCTAGCAGATGGAGATCCCAATGGCTATCCATTCTAGGTTGCTAAAGTTATAAAGGTCTTTACAGAAAATGAGGATGTTATAAGTGTTGAAGTACATTGGTATGCCACAAATACACACCCATTCAATGGTGTGTATAAGCCAGAGATGGTAGTTGACAAAAAAAATGGTGGAAAGAGAAAAAGAAAGGGTACAAATATAAATCACCGCCGCACAGACATATTAAAATTGGAGGATGTTGACATACTTGTTTATGACTTCAATTTAACAAAGAGAGGAACTCTTCGCTTCAAGACGATAGAGATTCTGAAAAGGTTGTTACCAGAAGGAACAGTGTTGAGATGGGAGTCTGTTGAAACCAGTCATAGATCTAGAAGAATTTTGAAACCTGAAATGTTGGGCATGCATGTGGACTCAGATGGGGCACTAGTTGATGAAAGAGAAGAATATGGAACATCTTCGTCAGCATCCAGTCACTCATTTGAAGATGTGAATTCTGATGGTGTGCAAGAAAATATGAGTGATTTTGAATAATTGTTTAAGACAGTTTATATAACTGATGTATGCATCATATCTTGAAATAAAATTAATGATTTCCATATGGTGTTAAATGAGAAGTTATGATGCATTTTTATGTTGTTGGATTATATGTCTTAATTATGATAATTTTTATTGTTTAAAATATCTACAATGCAATATTAAATTAGAGATATAATGTATGTTTTATTCAATATACAAGTAATGACTTTTGAATTCATTTAGTGATGTAATTTGTTCATAATGTCATGGTTTTTTAATTTTATAGTTGAAAAAATTTCAATTTCTTTTGTATCTAGCATGTTATGGTTGAAAACATGTTGAATTTATATTTAGGAAAGAAAAATGATATTCTACCAAAAACATTAATGTGTTTTTTTCCTCATAAACAACTTTGTTTGGCACATAAAAATTTGGTTTTACTAGCATTTTTTAAAAAGTTTGAAAATTGACCCTAAAAAAAAAAATCATTGTCTTAGTATCATCACTTTCGTTTTGAAGCTATATTTTGCACGAAAATTTCGTAGTCACTTCCATTTTTAAAACATGTTCAAAATTGACCCCTAAAAAATAAAATCATCGTTCCAGTATACACACTTTTCATTTTTAGCACTGTTTTTGATGTTTTTTCAGGGTTTTTTGGCCAGAGTTCCCATTTTGAGTTTATAGTTCCCATTTCAAAGTTTACATAGTTATTTGTACCTTAAGGCCATGTTGCCCCAACTTTGATTTCAAAAACCAGAGTTTCAGAATCCGGTTCTGTCATCTTCTATATTTCACAGATTTGTTGTTGCTTCTTGGTGGTTTGTCTTGCTGCTTTTTTTTGTAGCTATGATTTACTTGGTAATCTCCTTTTATGAAATCGGTCTGTTATATAAACTTGGAATATTATTTTAAAGTATTAATGGTTAATACATTGATAATTTAATAAACTTGTAACTGCTTGTTTGATAGTTTAATAGTTAGTAGCTTGTTTTGTGACTACTAACCGTTGTTAAAAATTCCCAATGGCTGTAGCTACATCGCTACGAGCTATTTGTAAAAATTCTTAAATATTTATAGTCATTATGTGCCTACATTTTTTTTTATGCAGCAATCAAGATGGATGATAGTTATACTTATGTATTAGGTTCACTTCTTGGCATTACTGACAAAGAAAAACAAATTATGTAATGTTAGATTCATGTTAGTTAATTTTAGTGAAATCGCCTTAAGGGTTATGGTTGTAAGTGTTTGAAAAAATGCTTCAATGAATGTACATTTCATGCTTGCAAATTGTTTGACATAATGCTTCAATGGTTGTAGCTAATTACATCTATGAATTGTCTATAAAAATGACTAAGTAAATTTAGGATTTGCAACCAAGGTGTTTTTGGAAATATCTCAAAGAATAAGCATGATGATTCCATTGAAGTAAAAATCCATGGAAGGCAAATTGGTTAGGTGAAATGTTGTAATTGTTAGCTCACATATGAATTCATAATAATTGGAAACCACTCCTTTAGAAGTTGAATTATCTTGTTTTTCTTCCCTTTGTTTTACCAAAGAATTCATAGGCATATTATCTAGAACAAAATCAAATTAGTCACTCTTAAACACTCTTAATTGCAATAGAATGAACAATTAGCTTATTGGAAATTGTGGTTTGTAAATATTGATATTACTTATCCCATTAAAGACTCTATCATTTAAATGTGATTTTAAGACTTATGGTTGTAAGTTTTGGATCTTGAGGAACCATGACCCTATAGCCTTAATGAGAATTTTAATATTACCATGGATTAGTTAGTTAGTAGAAATTAGTATGTAGTGTAAAGAATACCAATAAAAATAAAAATAAAAATATAGATATATAACCTTGCATTAACTTTTACGTCTTAAAAACTTAAAATTAAATCGCATTTTGAGTCAGCCTTAGTATAATACTGATGGTTGGTAAGGTGGGACCTTACATATGGTATCAGAGCCAGGTTAAAACTCTAGGACCTAGGGCTTTCCTGCTAATATTTATTTACTTACCTAAATTTTCCTTGGTCAGGTTAAGTAATCATGGAGAGAACATCAAGGAGGAGGAAGGAAGTCTCATCTCCACCTCCCCAAGATAAATAATATGAGCAAATATCCATCAGGGAAGTAAGGGATATGATGTTATCTTTCCAAAAGATGATTGAAGTCTTGATTAGTAGGGTTGGGGGAAATCCTTTAGTGCCTGGTTCTTCATCTCAATTAGAGAGGCAAGAAATACCATCTGATGGAGATGTACATAGAGAGTTGGAAAAAGTTAAGCTTCCTATCTTTAAGGGTACCACAAAAGGGGAGGTAGCAGAAGCTTGGTTGGAAAACATGTGCCTATGTTTTGAGTTGCGGAATTATTCTAGCAACCAAAAGGCAAAGTTGGCTATATACCAACTTAAGGAGAGTGCACTATTATGGTGGAGGAACTTAGAATCCAAATTGGGATACTCCATGTCTACCTTGACATGGGAATGATTTGAAGAGGATTTTGAGCAAATTTTCTTTCGGCTGAATACTTGGAGAGGAAATTGAATGAGTTCCATGGTCTTAAGCAAGGAACTAAGACAATCCTTGAATATGAAGCATGATTCATGGAGTTGCTTAGATATGCTACCCATCTAAATACTGAATCCCTCAAGGTAAACAAGTTTTTGTATGGATTTAATCCTATTATAAAGGAAAAGGTGCACATTTTGAGGCCTACTGCGTTGCATGAGGTAGTGCAACAAGCAATTATAGCCGAGGAAGAATTATTGGGGAACAAAGGGGGGGATAAACCCCAAATATATCATTCCATGGGAAACCTCGTCGAAGGGGAGGCCAATATGTAAGACATAAGTCAAGTGGTTCACATCATCAAGGATTTCAAAAGAATCATACTTTTAAGAACCAAAGAAATAACCTAGTGCAACATCTTCAACAAATTAATGCTCGCGCTCAAGAATCACCTAATAAAAGGGTCAAATTTATGAAAATTGCTCCAATTAATGGATGTTGGACTTGTGGAGGACCTCATTATGAGCGAGATTGCCCTGAAAAGAAGACTGAAGCACAATCAGAGCAGGAACAAGCCACTGTTAGAGATATGGGCAGAGCCCATAGGATTCATGCAGTTGTGCAAAATCGCCAGGTCGAGCATCAGTCTACAGTGCTTGAAGCATCAGGTAAGCTAAATGGTATGGTTGTTACTATTTTGATTGATCCTGGTGCAACTAAAAGTTTTATTTCTCCTAATGCTTTATTGAAATGTAAATTGGTGGCAATAGAGCAAAATGATTTTGATCAGGTTCAGATGGCCTCAAGGTGATCTCAAAAGGTTGAATGCTTAGTGCAAGAGTGCCCTTTAGACTTGGAAGTGTGTGTCACAAATGTGATGTGACGTCACTTGGTCACTATGATGTGATAATTAGGATAGATTGGCTTGAAGCCCACTGGGCTATGCTTAGTTTTTGAAGCAAAACCCTTCATTTTTGAGTGATGAGGGCCGATCTATGGTTATCCATGGGGAAAGGAGACCTATTTCTTTAAGACTTATCTCATTCTTCCAGATGAAGAGAAGTATTAGGAAAAGATGTCAAATGTATGTTGTAATGACTTTAAATGAGGGAGAGCTTTCATCCTTTGAACAATATCCTTTCCTTTCAAAATTCTCCGATGTCTTTCCAGAGGATTTGCCTACTTTACCTCCAAAGCGAGAGATTGACTTCTCCATAGAGCTAAAGCCTGGTATCGAACCTATATCCAAAGCTCCCTACCGAATGTCTATTCTTGGACTTCGTGAGTTACAAGTTCAACTTCAAGAGTTATTGTATAGGGGTATGATTAGACCTAGTGTTTCACCTTGGGGAGCTCTAGTGATATTTGTAAAGAAGCAGGATGGATCCATTCGGCTCTGTGTTGACTACAAGCAATTGAATTGAGTAACTATTAGAAATCAATATCCTTTCCTCGCATTGATGATCTATTTGATCAAATGAAGGGAGCCACCGTATTCTCCAAGATCGATCTTCGATCTGGATATCGTTAGCATAGAGTTAAAGAAGAGGATATTTCCAAAACTACTTTTTGAACTTGTTTTGGTCATTATGGGTTCGTGGTTTTTCCTTTTGGGTTATCTAATGCCCCAGGAGTGTTTATGAGTACGATGAATGGTGTATTTAGGAATTACTTGGACAAATTTGTACAAGTGTTTCTCGATGACATCCTAATCTATTCAAAGTCCCCAGAAGAGCATGAGCAACACCTGAGATTGGTGTTACAATTATTAAGATAAAATAAACTTTATGCAAAAATGTCCAAATGTTCATTTTTCCAATCAAAAATCCATTATCTTGGACACATTATCTCCAGTGAAGGCATTGTTGTTGACTCAACAAAGATTGATGCAATTTCAGAATGGCCAACACCCTCTAATGTGCATGAAGTGTGTAGCTTCATGGGTATGGCAGGATACTATCAGAGATTTGTGGAGGGGTTTTCAAAAATAGCCAGCCCTATCACTTCATTACTTAGGAAGGGAGTACGATTTAATTGGACAAATGAGTGTGAGCAAGCATTTTCCAAGCTCAAACAATGTTTGACTACAACTCTGACACTTAAGGTTCCATATATGGACAGACCATTCATAGTATGTATCAATGTGTCAAAATATGGATTGGGTGCAATATTATCATAAGATGGTAGGGTGCTTGCATATGCCTCTAGGAAGTTAAGGACGCATGAGGAAAACTATGCAATCCATGATATAGAACTAGCAACTATAGTTCATGCCTTACGACTTTGGTGACATTAGCTGGTGGGAAAGAAATTTGAATTGAAAATAGATCACAGAGGTTTGCAACATATACTTACTCAAAGTGATCTAAATGCTAGGCAAACAAGGTGGTCAAAACTCCTAAGTGAGTATGATTTTGACATAACTTACATCAAGGGTACATTGAACAAAGTAGCCGATGCACTCAGTCGAAGACCATGAATATTTTCAGTAATTCCATTGAATATTGATTTACGGGAGTGAATCTTGAAGGCACAAGATGTAGATGAATGGTGCAAGGAAGTTAAAATTTTTCTTTCTGGGGAGGGGGCTAAGAATAACAAGGTAGAAGGGTATTCTTGTGATGACGATGGTATGGTGAGATTCATGCAAAAGATTGTAGTTCTAGATCAAGATGGGCTTCGTGAGTTAATTTTGAAAGAAGCTCACCGTGCAACATATATGGCTCACCCGGGAGTCTAGAAGATGTATACTGATTTAAAGCAAATTTTCTTTTGGGCAGGCATGAAGAAGGATGTAGCAAATTTTATGGCAAAATGTTTGGAATGTTAGCTAGTTAAAGCAGAACATGGTCATCTAGCAGGATTATTGCAGCCACATAACATTCCTGAGTCCAAATGGGAAGCAATATCTATGGACTTTATTGTTGAATTACCTGAAACAACCAAAATGGATAACTCCATTTTGGTGGTGGTAGATAAACTTACTATGAGTGCCCATTTTATACCCGTTAGAGATACTTACAAAGCATCTGAAATAGCGCAAGTGTTTATCAAGGAGGTGGTTAGAGTTCATGGTTTTCTTAAGAAAGTCATATCAGATAGGGCCTCTATATTTACAGGAAGATTTTGGACTAGTTTCCAAGGAGCCCTTCAGACACAATTAAATTTTAGTACAACTTATCATCCGGAGAATAATGGCCAAACTGAAAGAGTAAATCAAGTGTTAGAGGACATGCTTAGAATGTACGTAATGGATCAACAATCTAAGTGGGAAGAATATCTTCCTCTAGTGGAGTTTGCTTACAATAACAGTTATCACCGCTCACTTGGTATGGAACCTTATGAGTTATTGTATGGAAGACCATGCAGAACACCTTTAAGTTGGGATAGATTAAAGGAAAAAATCTCAGTAGGTCTTGAAATTCTTCAAGAAATGGAAGAACAAGTGTGTCGTATAAGGAAAATATTAAAGCAGGCACAGGATAGACAGAAGAGCGATGTTGATATGAATAGTGTGGATCGTAGTTTTAAAGAAGGGAAATTTGTTTTTCTTTGATTAAAACCTCAGAAAATCTCTATTAAGTTTGGGAAAGGATCTAAGCTCTCTCCTCGATTTGTTGGGCCTTTTGAGATCATCGAAAGGGTTGGACTTGTGGCATATCATCTTGCTTTACCACCAGTCTTTCATCGTATGCATGATGTATTTCATATTTCAGTACTACGTAAGTATGTTCGTGATCCTTCTTACATTTTAAATTGGCATCAATTACAGGTAACAGACGAAGGAACTCTTAAGGCAAAACCAGTTTGCATTTTGGACCGTTGTACTCGACATCTCAGACATCGCATTTTGGACCAAGTAAAGGTCCAATGGGACCCGTACAGTGCTAGTTCCACCACTTGGGAAGATGCATCTTCTATGCATCTTGAGTTTCCTTTTTGGTTTAGTTAAACTTCGGGCCAAGTTTACTCCAAGAGGGGGAGTATGTAGTGTCCTATTTTTATAGTATAGTTTTGTCATTCCTATCAAGGGTTATCTATATATATATATATATATATATATATATATATATATGATAGGTTGATCACTTGATTGAGGAATAATGTTTTACATACATAGTTATATTTCCTTTTATGTTTATGTATGACAAATTGATCACTGGATTGGGGAACAATGTTTTATATAGTTATATTTCCTCTTATATGTGGCATCATTGATTATCTGTATTAGATGGTTTTGGTTAAGTAAAATGTTATACATATGTTTTTCTATTTGTATCTGATTTATGAAGTAGGTGTATGACATGGATGGTGATCCAAGATTGAGACACATATACCCATGGATTCTCATGGTTATGCGGAATAGATGGTTAATTATGATTTATGGATGATACATGATTTGTGTGATTATATATGTCTAATATTGTACTAAGCAGGATGTGGTAGGGTACCTAGTCATTTTCCAACAAGGATGTTCAATTATGAATGACTGTGGAAGTCATTTCTTCAAAACCAAAATGACTGTGGAAGCCATGCACCATTCTGGGTAAAATGTGATTAAGTTAATTTCATTATGAAATTCATTTGATTCCTTTGATCTATGAGATTGTAATGTGTGCAGGTCTTTGAACAAGGCCTTACCAATGAACCATCAGATGGGTAAAAGCTCACAATCAGTACCATAAGGAGAAACACAAAGTTTCAAAGCATAGTAGATGAGAGGGCATGGAAATTAGGGCGTGGAGTCCTAAATCCAAGAAAGATAAAGATGTGGAGTCTTGTATATTTAGGGTGCGGAGTCCTGAATATTTAAAAAGATCAAGTTGTGGAAGCTTGGATCTTTGGAGTAGATTAGGGCATAGAGTCCTCAATCTACTAAGGCACGGAGATGCATGAAATAGGGGTGCGGAATCCCTATTCTCCAGAATAAAAATACCACTCATGGATGAATTTCCTAAAATAAAATTTCATTCTCACAATTCTGGAATGACTTTCTTAAAATAGAAAGTCATGTCCAACATATTAAGCACGACTTTCCAAAAATAGTAAATCACTTTACATAAGTTGGTAATCAAGCGGAGTTGAAGAAAAATGAATTCACTTATCATTAATCAATCCTAATAGTTCAATCTTGATTGAATCCTCAATATTATTAATATTATTATTATCTTTTACGAGACTATGATATTATTATTAAAAAGGAATGACAAGTCAATTTTATCTCCTCAATCAATTCACACATCTCCTTCATGACTCTCTCTCTCTCTCTCTCAAATAATTCATTATACTCTATTTTATGCACTCATCAAAGAATGGCATGTTCCTTTTCACTCATTTAAATATGTCATAAAATATTCCTCTTACGCTCTCTTTAATGCATATGTTACACTCTCCTTAACTAAGGCATGTTGATGCAGGAGCATTTATACCTAGTCAGGAATGTGATGGGATGATCACATGTTGTGACTAACAAAGGGTTGGAAGGCAAGAGTTTAATTAATTTTATTTATTTAAATGCGTGAGAATGTTTTATTTTGAAAAAAAAGGGGGTATAGTGGCTGATTGATCCTCGCCGTGTGGAGATCAGGCCAAACGGTTATATTTATTTGGTTTAAATAGAATATGAGGAAACTGAAAGCTTGATTTAGCATTTGCTTAGAAAAGAGTGGAGTTGAAGATACTTTTTAGGAGAGAGTGAGATATTTTTGGTTCTGAACCAGAATTGGTTCATGAATCCACTTTTGTATAAATTGTGAGCTTTTGTCCAGTTCAGAGGTTAGCTAGACTAGGCGAGAGAGACTGGATAGGTTAGCAAGAGGAGTACAAGGGATAGAGCGAGGATTTCAACTGAAACAGGGTTTGTTATTGCTATAGTCAAGCCAGAGGGTGAGACTCTCTAAATAATGTTATGTTGAATAAATGTTTCAGGGCATGTGTTAATAGACCATTTGTATTGGGATCCTTTGCTTTTCTCTATGTGTATGCCTGTGAAAGAAACTATACCTTCTTCTATGGTTTATGCATGAAATTACGAATAACAGTGTTGAAATAACATGATTAATCTTGGTTCCATAGCAGTGTTTGAGCGCTTTTATATGTTGGCATTATGGCATAGGTTTGGAGCTGTCGCACGAAATGAGTCGATCTTGCAGACAAGATAGGCCTTCCTAGAATCTAAAGAAGACCTAACGACAAGCAAACCAACCAGACACTATCTTTCTCTAAATATGCTTTGATAAACAATAGCAAACAAGTGTTTTTAGGGCCTACCTTTGGTCCAACGCAAGCTTGTGGATGCCCTCGCTCCTTTGATCCAAATGAGCTCCTTTTCGCGAATCTGCAAACACAAACAAGGCAAACAAATTAAATAGCACTTGAAAAACCAATTGCATAAAACATATTTAACATGAAAGTAAAGGATTCCATGAAACAAATAGCATAAGATACTTGTTGAGAAAAATGAGTTTGATTGTATTAATTCAAAAGAAGAAGAACTTTACAACCTTTGCCTTAACGCTGTACAAGCTCCTCCCAGGGTCCAACAAGATGTCTCCTCTACTTTGACAAGTTTCACTCACTCTCCAATGGAACCAAGAGGTATGTGATCTCTCCTCTCAAGCTCAACCAAAGAGTCTTAATTTCACCAACATTTACCCTCAAAATGTTCAGCTTCTAACCTCTCTAGTCCTCACCCCAATGCCTGTATTTATAGTGCAATGGAGGGAAGTTACTAGGTCCTCCTTCAAAGGGATAAAGCCCTCCTTCAAAGGGATAGCTCCTTTAGTCAAGGGATTAGATCTTTCCCTTTTGGGATGCATGAACCACCTTAGAGCAAACAATCCACGTCAAAATTCCTTCTAGAAAACTCTAGAATTAACCCAAAGTGAGTTTTTTAAGATAAAACTTGCGCCTTTTGACTTTCACAGGGGTCCACACCTACACCGTTAGGGACAGAGCGGGTAGGTACGCAGCTTTTGTACACAGAAGGTGCGGGACCGCAGGTGACCATGAGAGAAAGTGTGGAACCAGAGTTACATTGATTTTTAATGTCTTTCTCCCACTTCCAAAGCTTGATTTGAAGAGCTGAGGTCTTAGACTTGCTTAGGAGGATAGTACAAGTGATGATAGACCCATACTGAATGTAAATAATCATAGTGACGATATTTTTGTGTAACAGATTGCCCCCTAAAGTGCGAAGTCTGTAGTAGATGAGGATTTCATTTATCATATAGTAAGAGTAAAGTACTTTATCATTTCGAGGATCATCTTGTGGAGAGCCCGGTCGGAACCTGTAGAAACATTCAATGCAAGATATATATATGAGATCATATCATCGCTGAGGTAGGCATTCCCATACTCAGATAAAAACTAACTAGAAAACTATCTACTCCTCTGATATAGGAATGATCTTGTAAAACATCACAAGTATAGACTCATGTGAACACAGTATGGACGCAGCCATCTGTTTATGAATAGTCCACAATATAATGAATACAAAATTCCTCGCAGCCTGGATGGTGGAAACTAGATCCAGGGTCTTCATTTCTACTTCCCGAAATAGTACGATTCTATCCATGCGAATAAATGTGTTGATGTCGAACATGGTAGAAACCACTTGATTACCAGTCAATGATGTAAACTGTTAACAAGTGTGAGAGAAACCACCAGTGATGTCAATGGTTCTCAAAGTACCCAGTACAATCCATGAGATGTGAATAAATGTGTTGATGTCGAACATGTCATGGAATCCTTTGATCGAAAGTCAATGATGTAAACTGTCGTCAAAGGCGAGAAACCTGCCATTGAGGCATGTAGATCTCAAGGTATTGACGATTCCTAGATCATCTTTCTAGATAATGAGCTGATGTTGATAGAAAGCAATCCGTCATAGGCAAGCCCACAACACGAAATCATAGATCAAGCTGAAGAAATTTAGTTGCAAGGATTGACTCAGGGATGGTCAAGATGGATGACAGATATTTTACATATGAATGGCTTATTGGCAATGACCTCTTGAACACATAATGACACGAAAGACGGCTTGGTGACAATTGACCCAAAGTTAATACCCAGAAACCGGCTGAAGACTTTCAATGTGGTTTGATCAACTGTTAGGCAAAGGATTTCCCAACCCAGGTGAATAAAAGTGTCATGTTCAAGAGTGGTTACAAAGTATGACAAACAGATTCATTTTTCTCTCTTTTCCCCCACCATTTCTGGCAAGTACCTCTTTATTTTTGACAAGCTTGAGGAGGATAACATTTGCTTGATTATAAGCTCATCCTTCGAATGAGTCCAACTTAGTTTAAATTCCAACCCTAAGAAGGAGTGGTTCGTTCCTGTTTGTAATTGAATAGGTCCTTTACTGTGAAATTTTAACGAGTCCAGTATAGGAGAAACTCGGCGTTTTTCAATTTTAGAGAGTCTGAAAAAACTTAAGAAGACTCCAGGGTTGACCTTTTTCGTAAATTTGTGTCTCCCAAGCCCGAAAAAGTATAAAATAATACTTGAGAGAACTGCTTGATCTTTTACGACCAAGGAGTACTTTTCATTATTAGTGTCACTGATCCGAAAAAGTAAAAAAAGCGATCAACGACACGTCGTTTTATAACCAATATCGAATTTGAAACGACAAAAATCCGGCAATCTTTTCGTATTTTTACGGTCGGAAAAGAGCTGTAAGTGGACCGTCTTTTAATTCCGTTTTAACGAGTGTAAAAGAAACGCTCGGCAATGTTTTCATGTTTTAGGAGTCAGAAAAGAGCTTAAAGATGACTCTACTTGTTTTTTCATTGAAAATGATAGATTTCCCCTGAATAATCCTTTATTCTGCACAAAAACACAAACATTGCTCATACCTATTTGAAATTGATAAAAATGTCACAAAATACCTTTTTAAAGTGAAACATAAACAAATTTGCGATTTATTTACTCAAAAAACTTATAAAAAGGGCCTTTGTCGATTCATTTTTACCGTTCGAGTTTGGGTGAGAAAATAGTGCTTTTGCTTAGAAAACTTCCCGTGAAGATTGTGGAAAATCCAACCGTCGGAATCGAGCGCCGTCTTCTCCAGGTAATCCACATCATCCTACTCTTCATTTTCAACAGTTTAGTTTTTTGATTTAGTCCTTCATTTCATTTTTTGGGAGGGTTTTTAGGTGCAAAACCCGCGCGCGGGGGTCCACAGGTTTACCATTGCGGACCCGCGGACCCCGACTTTTTCTCCATTGGGAAAAAGCTCGGGGTCCGCACCTTCCGTGTAGACAAAGTGCGGACCCACGCACTGTGTCTAACTTGGAGGGTGCGTACCCCACCGCAAGGGTTTTGAACCCAAAAATTCTCAAAAATGGACCAATCAAAATGTTTTCTAGCAATTTAATTAATCTTTATACTTGATGCAGAGAGTATATCATGCTAGATTGGCGTGAACGAGAGCATGAGGACGTGGATACTGCCGCATGGAATCATCAGCCTTCACTTGATGCTTTGAGGGCGTGCGGACTGTACAAATTCTGGACCATTCCTGGCATGAGGGCTCAGGTGGATTTCTTACAGTGGCTGGTTGACAGATGGAGCATACAGGACCAGTGCTTTTTCATTGGCGGCCACCGGCTCGAAATCGAGCCGGCGGACATTTATTTCTTGACTGGTTTGCCTAAGAGAGGCGAAGACTTGACTCTGTATGGGACTAGGCCAGGTGGCCAGTCTGTCGATAGCCTCCGGCTAGAGTACTGCAACAGCCAGGTTAAAGACAAAGGGATAGACATAAAGACCATATCCCGTCCTGAGCTCATGGTGATTGCGTTTACTGTCACCAGACTTTGCGGAGCTACCGCATTACATATTACCACTGGATCCCAGATGCGTATGGCAGTTGATTGCTTTCGAGGCACCATCTTCAATTGGTGCAATGCTGTGCTGGCCAATGTGAAAGGCCAACTGACCAGCACCAAGAGCGGACGACTAAAGACCTTTGGTTATGGGGCTTTGGTCGTGAGTTTTGCCCTGGAGAGGGTTCCTATGCTGATCCCATAGCATCTTACTGTTGGAGCTGGGCTTCCTCGAGAGCCCAAACTGATGCGATGGGTCGCAGTCATGGCCCGTCACCCGGACGTGAGGACAGAAGTTGCTCGGTTCAAACTTGAGTATTTCCAATGGTTGGAAAGTCAGGTCTTTTCCATTCAGGACTTCCCTTACGCTGGGATAGATTTCCGTGGTGACCCAGACATGGCTCTTCCACCAGGAGAGCAGTGGGACGAGTCAGGGAAAATCCTTTTCAACTTTTCCTATCTTAATTTTTTTATTTTTCCATCGTCTTAAAACTGATAGTAAAAATTTCAAATGCAGATGTGGGTCCACAGCGACCAGCCACTCTCCGGCCTTTCGAGAGGCGGCAACCAGTTGCACCCGCGCCAGCCCCACAGGACGAATCAGCAGAGGTTTTGGCCGAGTTGGAGGGTCATCTTGAGCGCTTGACAGGGGATATTCCTGAGACCACTATAGACGACATTCCTCGTCGACTTCAGCGCTATGTGATTGGAGTCCCGAGACCTTTTAGGAGGTTCCTTTGCAAGGTGGCCCGTGCAGTGGTTTCTTATAGAGATCATCACCAGTGATAGGATGATCGCCTTTTGTGGGCACATGTGACATTTTTGTTTTTTGTACTTATCATTTTTGCTGATCATAAGGTGGTTTTCAACCTATGATCGAAGACGATGTATTTTTTGACACACTCCTATATATATCACTATTACCGGCTTATCTTGTAAATCATGTTATGGAATGGTTTTAAATTTACATGTATGATTATTGCAAATGTCTATTTAACATTCGAGAAGCAATTGCATCTGCTAATGTATTTAAAGACCTTGGAATATGCTGATATTCAATGTAATCAAACTCACGTTCCAAGAGACGCACTCTCAAAAATAATCTTAATAACACTGGATTTCTAATGGCATACACTCTATTAAGCTGTAATACAACGAGTTCAAAATCTAACCTCACTATCAAACTCCGAATCCCAAATGAAATAGATTCAGATAATAACTCAATCACTGCACTGTACTCTGCAATGTTGTTTGTTGTTTGACCGAGGCTTACCCCATGCATAGAAACTAACTCGTCAGAGGGCGAATAGATAACCCAAGCTGCGGAAGAGATGTTCCGTGTATTATGACAAGCACCATCAGCAAATCCAATGTATGTTTGGAGAGGCATCGACATCTGCAATATCAAGAGTAAAACCAAGATAAGTAGGAATAATGACAGAAAAACACTCTCTAAGCTAAGCACACTTTTTTTTAAAACTAAAACACACCAGCTAGAAAGAAAAACTATCCTAACTAAAAATATCCATACCCCATTCTTTTAAGCATAATACCTCTTCAAGTAAAGGCCATTTCTGGGTTTACCCAAAGAGTCCCCATCAAAGTCTACCAATTCATAAGCCCCTTTGGCTAGCTTTCGCTTGACAACATAGGGACCATGCCACATAGGAACGAATTTTCCAGCGCCTAATTTATCATTAGCTTGATCATAAACTAAGACTAGATCCCCTTCCGAAAAATTTCGAGGGGTCACATTTCGATCATACTGAGCTTTCATTCGCTTTGCGTGAGTCTCAATTGCCAATGCAGCATCACATCGATTCTCATCTAATTGAGCTAAGTATAATAAACGTTTTTCCTCTTCGGAAGTAGCTGGAAGTAACTCGATGGCCATTTGCAGTGACGAGATTTCGCATTCAATGGGTAACACGGCTTCCAAACCATAGACTAGTTGGAAAGGAGTGAACCCTGTTGATGTTTTTACTGAGGTTCGGTACGCCCAAAGCGCTGAAAATAGCATGTTGTGCCAATTCGACCGATGAATCCCAATGATTCATCGGATCATGATAACTAAAACTTTGTTGATGGATTCAACCAGACCATTCGCTTGTGGATAATAAGGAGTTGAACTATTGTGACGTAAACCAAGCTGGTCTGTAAGTTCGGTCATCATAACGTTTCGAAAATGACGCCCATGATCAGTGATTATCGCTTGTGGGACACCAAACCTAGCAATTATATGATTGAACACGAAAATTGCAGCTGTCTTGTCATCTGCCTCGAATGTAGGCATCGCCTCGGCCCACTTAGTAAAATAATCTACGGCAAGGATGATATACGCATGCCCCCGGCCAAGTGAGGGTTACATGTAATAAAATCGATACCCCATTTGGAAAAAGGACCAACGGCAATTATAGGGTGGAGAGGAGCAGGTGGAGCGCGCATCTTACGATCAAAAATCTGGCAGTTGTGGCATTTTCGGACCGCGGTAATACAATCTTTAAACAAGGACGGCCAGAAATAGCCAGCGCGCAATATCTTTTGGGCTGTGGCATACCCAGACATATGATCGCCACATGCTCCAGAGTGACAGTCATTTAGAACCCTTTCAGCCTCTTCGTGAGTTAAGCAACGTCGAAAAATAGAGTCTGCCCCACGGCGATAAAGAGTATCTCCAATAATTTTGAATTGTTGGGACTGGAATCAAATTTTCCGACGTTCCGACCTTGAAATTTCTGGCCGAAAGGATTGGGTCTGGAGATAGACGATGATATCCCCATACCACGGATCTAAAGTGCTGATTAGAAACAAAGATTCGTCCGCAATGGGCTCCTCTGCCACAGTTTCTGTGTCAACACGCGGGAAGTCACACATTAACTCTGCAAAAACTAAAGATTTCTTAGACTTAGATTTTTCAAACTCCAAGTCGAACTCCTGCAGGATAACGATCCATTTAGAGTACTTGCCCCCTAGCAATTGTTTGGTCAAAATGTAGATCATAGGGTTGCAATCCGAAATTACCGTAGTTTTACGTAGTAAAATGTAGTGACGAAAACGTTGGACAGCTTGAACAGCTGCCAATGCCAATTTCTCCACATGTGAGTATTTTAGCTCAGTTGGATTTAATGTTCGACTAAGGTAATATATCACATGTTCCGTTCCGAATTCATCTTCCTGAACTAAGACCATTCCAATGGTGGAATGGGAGGCGGCGAGATACAAGAAGTAATCCTGGTTGTAGTTGGGAGGATGCAACAACGGTGCATGGGTCAACGCGTGTTTGAGTGCATCAAAATATTTCTGAGCTATCTCATCCCAAGAGAACTGAGTGTTCTGTTTCAACAACCGTGTAAAACCCTTTGTAACCTCGGCGTAGTTAGGAATGAATCGTCGTAAAAAGTTTGCTTTCCCCTGCAAACTTTGGAGTTGGCGAAGACTCGAAGGAGGAGGCAAATTGATGATAGCTTCGACCTTCGAGGGATCAACGCGAATGCCGGCTTTCGAAACTACAAATCCCAGCAATCGACCCGTTTCTATACAAAAGACACATTTGTGTGGGTTCAACCGAATACGATAATGCCTACACCTCATAAAGATTGCTCGTAAATGGACGAGGTGATCAGCTCGATGTAATGAATGAGCAGGCAAATCATCGAGATACGGTTGCACAATGTGTTTGATGTCATGAAACGCATAAGACATCGCCCTTTGAAAAGTTGCTCCGGCATTCTTAAGCCCAAAAGGTAATTTGCAATAAGAAAATGTCCCCCATGGACAAATGAAAGCCGTTTTTGGTTGATCGGCAGGTAGAATGTTGATTTGATTGTATCCAGAAAAACCGTCCATAAAGGAAAATATTTTGCTGCCGGCACAATCATCAATGATTTGATCGATATAGGGAGTTGGGTAATTGTCTTTTGGACAGGCTCGATTAATGTCCCTATAATCGATGCATATTCTTATTGTTCCCTGCTTTTTGTTAATCGGAACAATATTCGATACCCAATCCGTTAACGGGATCGGATAAATGAAACCTGCTTTCAACAATTTTTCAACTTCTGCTTTAATTGCAGCAGCTTTTTGCGGGTGAATTTGACGCAAACGTTGCCGGATGGGTTTAGCGTCCGGGTAAGTCTTGATCTCATGAACAACAATTGCGGGATCAATTCCTGGCATTTCCTCATAGGACCAGGCAAACACGTCGCAGAATTCTTGAAATAGGGCCTTATATAATTGAATTTCGTCATCTGTACACGAGGCACCTATATGAATGTTCTCAACAATTCCGGGCTTAACCGAAATGTCAATGGGAATAGTTCGAGAGATGTTTCCCAAATTTAACTCTGAATCTGGATGTTTCATTGGATTCTGAGGTTCCTTGACATATTCAGTTGTAAAAATTGATGAGAAATCATTTTCAAAACGATCATTCTCGGGTAAAAACGAAGATCTGTGATGGAGATCTTCCCATGGTAAATCATCTACACATAGGATTTCACGAATTTGCTCATCAGAGTGAACAAGTTCAGAAAACGTAGTTAAATCCGAGGTTGATGTGAAAAGTGATTCCTCACGGACCACATTCATTAAGTCAATTTCGGTTGAACACAGGTCGGCAAAAGACTGCACGACTTCATAGGCAATTTCATATGGACTCAAAGGCATGGAATTACCAAATGAGTCTATTTCAGATTCAGAAGGAACGATCCAAGGATCGTCATAAAAAATGGTGTCTGATGTAATCATATGAATGGTTGCAAATGAAGATGATGCGTTGATTGGAGGAAAAGGAAAAGTTCCCAGTAAACCGGCATCTTTAACTAATCCTACTCCAACATCCTTATATGGGATAGTCTATTTACCGACATGCTGAATACTCTCCGAAGAGGCTGGGTCGGATGAAAAGTAAGCCAGCTGGTCTATTGTTACGATCTTTCCATTATGTGGAAACTTTATTACTCGAAAGACCGATGAAACGACCGCTGTCATAGCGTAAGACCAACTTCGACCCAAGAGAAGGTTGTAGTCTAGAGGGGCATCAACCACCTCCACATCTAGACTAATGGTTTTTCCTTCAACCCCTATAGGCAAATCCTGTAGAATGCCAAAAGGATGAAACCCACGGCCATCAAAGGCCTTAAGAATTGTCGGGGATTGATTTAGTGAAGGAGAACCAAGCGATCTCCAACACTGTATCGACATAATACACGTTGAGGCTCCCTCATCAATTACAGTCCGATGAATAGGCCTGTTTTTGACTATCACTGGGATCTGGAAAGCCATTTGATGAGGCAAACGCGGTGTACTATTTTCTAGATCAAAGATTATTAGGTTCGGGTCCTGAACATCAACAGCTCCTATAGCCGACAAAAGTAATTTACGCTGTGCTGGGCATGATTGCAGCACTTCCAAAGCCGACATTGCTGAGGGTGAAACAACTAAATCCTCAACAATGTTATAATTCTGAGCCGCTCTCGCATGTGGATTGAAAGCTGACTTTCGAAGTATACCCTTGGCGGGCGGTTTGATTACTAAGTCTGGATTAGGTTTCTCGATCTGTAGTGGATCGGAACCGGGAGCTGAGGTTGATGGATTAGAATGAGAAGATTTTGCTTCTTTGCCATCAACAGGACTTTTACTACCATAATCTTGCGATCGAGTCACAATCCTAACATGGGACATCATCAATATGGGTTCTTCATTGGCACTCGAGGAAGAACCTATCATCTTGCTGTCTTGACTTGGAAATGGATCCTTCAAAACAACAGGAGTTTGGGAACCTTTGACGATCTTCGCAACCTCTGCACGATGAGGGCAGTCTCTTGTAAAATGTTCTTCGTCACAAATGAGACATGGATAACGAGGTTTGCGCTTTTCATCATTGGATTCCGCCTTTTCAGGTTTCTCCTTTGAACTTTTGTCCGTTTTATTCTTCTTCTTTCCTTTCTTCTTCCCACCGGATTTTGATTTAGCCGTAGATGACTCTACAACGTGAATATCGGCGAAAACCTCTGCAGAAGAATCTCCTGTCGGGGAATCAGGCAAGGTTATGATAGGAGAAGAATTCTTGGAAGACTTCTTCTTACTTTTAGTGTTAACCGTACCAATCATACCATCAGCGGCATGAGATCCCGAAGGAGCTGCAGTGATTTGATTTGACTTGGGAAGATCGGGGATCTTTTCGTGTAACGTACCTGACTGAGTATAGACCAAGTCAAGGTACTGTGCTTGAGCAATCACTTGCTCCTCAGTAACAACTCCGGCTTTAGCAACATCTTCAGTGATCCTTGGCAACAAAGATTTTACAAACCACTCAGCCAAGATTTGATCCGGAATAAATACCTTCACTAAACGTCGTCGACGTCTCCACTCATGAATATGATCTGAAATATACGTGGATGTCGATTGTTTTAGCGAAGTTAACAATTCCGTGCCATTGTCATATCTGACTGGCAACTGAAAATGAGTTAAAAACGAGGTAGCTAACTGACTAAAATTATAAAAAGTGCCTCGCGGTAACTCAATGTACCACTTGGCCGCGAGACCAATTAGAGTGCGCTGGAAAAGTCTAAGATGGATCGAATCATCTGTGATGGAGTTAGACGCACACCAGAGGTGGTAAGTCATCACATGGTTTGACGGGTCCTCTCCAGATTTACCTTCGAACTTGGGAATGTCACTGGGCAACTTATTCGGCATTGGCGGCCAAAACGGAAGATAATTAATCGGATCGTTCGTTAGGCGCGACAAGTCTGGTAAGTCCAAAGTTGCGATAAACGGTAACTGTCGATTAGGATCCCTAAAACTCTGGGTCATGAGACCAGCCCCAGGAGGAGGATATCCAGGATAACTCGGAATAGGAATCGCGTTCGGGATATTGTATCCTCCCGGAAAACCAGGATTAACCGGACCGTACTGGGGTTGTTGAGGTTGTTGATAAGTGTACCCAGGATACGGTTGATACTGATAAACTGGCTGCTGGACAGCAGGACCGAATTGGTACTGTCCCTGGTATGGTTGATAGGTGAATTGTGGTTGACTTGTGACAACCGTACTTAAACCAGGTTGTCCTACAGGCATCTGAACCGTAGTTTGAATCGTGGATCCAGACGGTGGTAAAGATGTCTGAGGAGTAGATACAGGAACAGTAGAAACCGGAGTTGTCGATACTCCAGAAGTAGGTGGGGTAGATTGAAAAGATGTTGCGGCAGTTGCAGCAGTCGTTTGAGATGGAGTACGAGGCGCAGTAGGCCCAGACTGAGAAACTACCGAAGGTACAGAAGTTTGAATATTAGACTGGACTGGTTGCTGGGTGTACCAGAAACTAAGGGTTGTCCAGTTTGAGATGACAACTGTACACTTGGTTGCAACACCTGTTGAGTTTGCGATGGATCCCACACTATGTTCATTTCGGGGTACTGACCCATAACAGGTTGAGAATATTGAGGACCATAACCGGGTTGAGGGTAGGATTGATAATTGAAAGGTACATTTCCCGTTCCTTGAACATAAGATTGACCTTGGGGTGGTTGGAAACCTTGGTTCAAGTACTGACCTTGGGGTAGATACCCTTGAGGCACGTACTGATACTGGGGTTGACCTTGAGGTATAAATTGATACTGGGGTTGACCTTGGGGTACATATTGAGTCTGGGGTTGACCTTGAGGAACGTATTGTACCGTAGGTACGTACTGTCCTTGAGGTTGCCCCCCAGATGCAAATTGTGTACCTTGAGGTTGCCCCCCAGGTGTTAATTGAGGCTGCCCCCCAGGCGGTAACTGGCCACCATGAGGTTGAGAATTGGGAATAGAAGCTTACATCATAGAATGTCTTCTATGCTCAACGGCTTTGCACCATTGCTTCCAGTGAATAACCCTTGTTCAATGGGTTGAGGAGATGCTCCCGAAAAAGTACCAGAAAGTGACTGATACCCAGAGGGAACAGAAGGACCGTTGTACAAAAAAGATTCAGGCGATTGAGTAAACATGGACGACTGACCTGACATATTTACGGGAGTATAAAAACCTCTAGGATGATAAGGAGCACGAGGTGGTGAAAAACTTAACACTGGGTTTTCCAAATAATTAGTCAAAGAAAGATACCAAGTAGTACTTCTAGGTGGACTGTAAAAAATTGATTCACGCTCCCTTAGATCAATAACAGGTTGATTTTCAGGGATAGGGATGCCTACTTCTTCTTCCGGAGCAAGTTCTTCAATAGCTATCAAACCAGAAGGAAGATTTTCAGTGATTACTCTTTCTACCCTAGGTGAATTAGGACCACTAGAAGTTGGAGAGACAAACCCCGATGTTGGAGTAACAAGTTCAGATATCTCAGGTTCTTCACCTATATCACTAGTAGATGAAAAGCTACCAGCAAGTTCGGAAACCGAAATAGATTCAGGATTATAGCCTGTTACTAGAGTTTGGTAATTAGGATGTACAACCAATGAAGACTCTCCTTTCTCAGGTGACCCAACTTTACTACCACTAGGAGTTACGAGGACTTTCAAGCCTTCAAGCTGGCTCGGAACTTCTTCAGGAGGTTGGCCCCGAAGTCTACGGGACTTCCTCAGTAAATCAGCCACGGTTACAAACTCAGGAGACTGGCCCCGAAGTCTACGGGACTGTCTTGGTAATTCAGCCACAGTTAAAAACTTTTAACTACTTCACACGAAAACAACGTAAAATCTCAATGAAAACCACCTAAAGCCTCTAAAGAACCAAACAAATTTGAATCACACGCCTAAAGAATCTAGATATCAAACACATACAAACAGTAACTTTCCGGACCGAAAACACTAGTTGGTGATGAAATCCAATGTCGCAGAATTCAGTACAGAAATGGCAGTTGGAACAGTTACCCCGGCAACCTACTTAATGAATAGACTGGACCAAGTTCCTCCACTTAACCGTCTCGAGTGAAGTGAACCCCCCAGAAAATCCAAGTGAGTCTAGCCGACGTCTACTCCAGGTACAGTGGGATCTTCCCACCACTGTCACCTTAGGAAGAATCCTAAAGAATATGGTCACTAAGGCTACCAACTGAGACAAATACACCTAGGGGAACAGTCTACGATCCGATACGCACGCAAGGGCAGAGTAGCAAGCTCAATCCCCTTGAAGGCTCCTTGACATAATCCAAGGTTTACCAACAAGTGACCCCAGGCTCCTCGACAATGGTTAATCCGAGGTTTACCGTTTTTAATACGTGAATATCTGGCGTCATTCCCAATGAGGAAGGATTGATTCCCACACTGGTTCGGACACGATCTCGTGCTTCTCCTTTAAGAGGAGCTTTCCCAGAGCATAAATGCAAAAATTGGATTTCTTCCTACCACAAGATACAGCTACTTGTTTGTTTTCACTGTCTTGGAGAGTTAATTACTCTCCTACTCCAAGACACTAGCCTAAGCTAAGTTGGTGTATCAGAGCCCTAGAAATAAAATGTTACTAGATGAATTTTACTTTAAGCGTTAATTTTAGTGGTTATTGTTTAAGTCAAGAGGTGGCGGAGATGAAACTCGTGGTGTAAAGACTCGACTTGAAATCACTAAAAAGATGCACCTAAGATGATTTAAACAATCTTTTCTCTTCGATGAACTTCTACACTAAGAAAGAGTTTGAGAATGCAAATACTTTGTAAACACAAATCTTTCTCAATTAAACAAATTTAAAGAAGAGCTTTTTCCTTTCCAAAGCACTCAAAACGAGACAACTAGTTATTTCACAAAAATTTCCCTTTTCTTTTCAAAGCACTCAATCACTACAAAAGCAAACTTTTTCCAAAAGAGATTTTTTTTATATTTTGTAAATAAAACACTCAAAACTAATGAAAATGACTAACTTTGAGAGCTACAAACTATAAAAAGCTACTTGAAGTCAAAGCCTACTAAAAGTCTTTTTGAGGATGTTTTACTTAGCTAAATGTGAGCTAAGGACTAATTTATGCAGAATCACAATTAGTCAAAAAACAACCAATCTCTCGTTTTCTTTTTTTAAAAATGAAAATTCCAACTTTCAAATACAAGTTTTTCGAAATTTCGAAATGAGAAAACACAAAGCGGATTCCTCAACAAGGGGAGATTTCATAAATGGTCAGACTCATAAGAAGACTAGTAGACACCAAGGTAATCTGAGGTCCCTACTGCTTCTAAGCTCAGAGCCACTACACAACCAAAAACGAAAAACAAACCCAACAAGCAAAATTCCTAGGAATTCCACCTAAAACCCTAACACTAATGAAATTAAACCAAGGAAAGTTTTTGACAGGGAACAAGCAGGTCTGGGCAATGGCTAAAACGTATAAACAAATTCTAAACTGATAAAAAAGAGAAAAATTTAAAATTTTTCAAATTTTTGACAGGGTACGCAAGCAACCTGTTTACACAAGTGCGTCCACGCTCTGTGCACAAAGGAAAAGTGCGTACAGGTACGCACTGTGCTTAACTCAGAGGGTGCGTACCTCTCCCAAAACTATGAAAAATAAAAACTGACTCAAAATTAACTAAATTCACCCAATCCCACAATCATCAAGTCAAAAACAGAAACAAAAAATAAAGTTTCTCAGGTCAAAGTATAGACAAGGAAAACAATCAAGTCCCCAGTGGAGTCGCCATTTTGTCGCATGGAATGAGTCGATCTTGCGGACAAGATAGACCTTCCTAGAATCTAAAGAAGACCTAATGACAAGCAAACCAACCAGACACTATCTTTCTCTAAATATGCTTTGATAAACAATAGCAAACAAGTGTTTTTAGGGCCTACCTTTGGTCCAACACAAGCTTGTGGATGCCCTCTCTCCTTTGATCCAAATGAGCTCCTTTTCGCGAATCTGCAAACACAAACAAGGCAAACAAATTAAATAGCACCTGAAAAACCAATTGCATAAAACATATTTAACATGAAAGTCAAGGAGTCCATGAAACAAATAGCATAAGATACTTGTTGAGAAAAATGAGTTTGATTGTATTAATTCAAAAGAAGAAGAACTTTACAACCTTTGCCTTGACGTTGTACAAGCTCCTCCCAGGGTCCAACAAGATGTCTCCTCTACTTTGACAAGTTTCACTCACTCTCCAATGGAACCAAGAGGTATGTGATCTCTCCTCTCAAGCTCAACCAAAGAGTCTTAATTTCACCAGCATTTACCCTCAAAATGTTCAGCTTCTAACCTCTCTAGTCCTCACCCCAATGCCTGTATTTATAGTGCAATGGAGGGAAGTTACTAGGTCCTCCTTCAAAGGGATAAAGCCCTCCTTCAAAGGGATAGCTCCTTTAGTCAAGGGATTAGCTCCTTCTCTTTTGGGATGCATGAACCACCTCAGAGCGAACAATCCACGTCAAAATTCCTTCTAGAAAACTCTAGAATTAACCCAAAGTGAGTTTTTAAAGATAAAACTTGCGCCTTTTGACTTTCACAGGGGTCCGCACCTACACCATTAGGGACAGAGCGGGTAGGTACGCAGCTTTTGTACACAGAAGGTGCGGGACCGCAGGTGACCATGAGAGAAAGTGCGGAACCAGAGTTACATTGATTTTTAATGTCTTTCTCCCACTTCCAAAGCTTGATTTGAAGAGCTGAGGTCTTAGACTTGCATAGGAGGACAGTACAAGTGATGATAGACCCATATTGACTGTAAATAATCATAGTGATGATATTTTTGTGTAACAGGAGCTATGGCACAGGTGTTGTCCTTGATGGCAACTCTCTCTGGTGACAGATCTCAGTTCAGGCCTTCAGAATGAAGAAAAAGATATATACGTAGGTTCACCTAGACAAAGGCGCGTATACACGTGGGTTAGACGTTACAAAGGCGCATATGCGTATACACGCACTTTCATGCAAGGAAAAGCACGTATATGTTGGAGAACTTACTTTTGGTCCGTGGTAGTTAGTCCTTGGTATTTGAACCTATGGTTTTGGACCATGGTATCTCGTCAGAAGTGTTGACCCCAAGTATTGGGTCCAAGGTATTGTTTTATTATGGTTTTGGACCGTGGTATTGTGAAAGGCCTAAGACTATAAAAGAGGAAGGAGATCAGTTGGCAAAAAGATCATCTGAATTAATTGAATATCTAATATGTGCGAGATCTGAAATATTGGTGATTGGGGTTATGGTGCAGATCTGGATCTGAATGAAGGAGGAACCTTAGTGCAAAGAAGGATAAGTTCTATTGATGGGTCATAATCTTTTGGCTTGAATGATAATATCTTTGCATGATTTTGATCTGTTATATGTGGCGCATGCTTGATCTATAAATCTGATAATCAGGGTTAATCAGTGTCTGAATATTTGAAAGAGTGAATTATCTTTTATAGATCTGTACGCAGGTTCTGTGAAGCGAAGGCGCGTATACACGCTGGTTCAGTGAATAAAAACAACATATACACAGGTTTCTCCAAACAAAGAAGTGTATGCACGTAGGTTTCAGGTCATTGAAGTAGCGTATATATTTTGAGTTGTGATCTAGCTGCTTCTGTTTACTATTGCAGTGTTCTGGGTTCAGAATTGGTGTTTGGTTACTGTTTATGTGTTCTGGGTACAGCGGTCAGAGAAGTGTTTATTTGATTCAGTTTTGATTGGTGAAAAGGAGATTGTTTGATGCAGAAATTGTTTATGATTGATTGATATTCATGGATCCAGTCTGAAAATTTATGAAACGTGGTTCCTGGAAGAAAGATAAGGTTGTAGCCTTCTATAGGCCAACACCTACGTACTAGTATCTTGGCTAGTGCAAGAGCTAAGGGGGTTGTAGCTCCCTTCCAGGAGAAGCTGGAGAACGAGAGAGGGTTGTAGCTCTCTGCAGGTTGCAGCCTACGTATTGGTAAAGGACTGCACCAGTACATTGTAAAAAGAAGTTTCTAATTAAAGGAAGATAGAGATGAATTGCAGCAGGTGGTTTTCATCCACATTGGCTTTCCACCTTATATCTTGTGTTCTTGTGTGTGATTGTCTTCTTCTCTGTTTTATTGTATACGCGGTTTTCCTTCTACATAGTAGCGTATATACGCGGGATTAATTAACTGAAGTAGCGTATATTATCTGAATTTGAAAAAGGGAATATTTGACTTGATAATACTGATTCACCCCCCCTCTCAGTATTATTTCCAACATTATACTCAGTCAATTATCCAAATACTTCCTGGAGAAGTTATATAAGAAATCATCATTGAAGATAGAATGTGGCCGGGAGTCGTTTAACGCAGAGTTCATTGAGAATAAGCGGGATCAAGACTAGAGGAAATAGTTTCGAGAATACTTAGTGACCATCGTTAGATCTATAAGATCAACAGTCGAGATTTATCGCATCGGCGGGAGTCTCTATGGGTGGATCGACCGATTGCGACATTGTGATGAAATGAGGGCCATTGGATTAAAAAGGGGATCAACGGTAGAGGATTGATCGCCTATCGGGAAGTTGATGTGCGAAGACAGGGTATCAGAATGCCAATATAGCGATCGCTGATAAATCGGAGATCGGTGATCACGCCAAGCAGAGTTCGGACCTATCGGAGGAGAGGAGCGACTTAAGGATGGACCCGATATATTTATATATGTGGGTATATAACCCTTGAGATCTAGCACTATGGTGAAGCGGAGTTTTCCATAGTTTCTATGTAATATGTTCACATATCAGATGCGATAGAGGTCGAGGGATGATTGTGGGGTTGTGAGGTCCCGATTGTGATAAGTGTTGTCTCGAAATCTGTGCCAAAAATGTATGAAAGGCGGAGAAGGTATGGAAAGCGGGGTTTTCCTTTGTATTTGGATTTTAAAGGATTTTAGCGCGGATATGTGGGTTTGTGTGATTTATATATATTAACCAATGTTTAAGGGGGAAAAGGTTATATATATGTGAATTATGGGTTTTATAAAGGTTGTGAAGTGGGTTTAAGTCCTGATAGGGAAGAACTAATGGAAGGCTTAAAGAGAAAAAGTTAACGAAGGTTTTGAAGGGGTAAAGAGTCCCGACAGAGGGTTTTAAGTAGGGTGATTGAGTTCCGATAACAAAGAATTGTTATGTAGGGCCTTAACCATTGATAGTTGAAGATTTGAATCCTTAGGGAGTAAAACACCTGGGAGAATTGTATTTATGCATTTCATGCATACTGTGGGTATGTGCAGTGGTAACCCTGCATCATTTTTGGTATCAGAGAAAGACTAATGCTCTGTGGAGATTGATTGAGGGATTGAATTTTATTCCCAGTATATATATCATTGGCATTGTAATGGATCTGACACAGAGGGAGAATAGAGTACAAGGATTCATGCATAGAATAATTCTGACATGTTACAGGAAATGAAGACTTCAGTTGGTTATTCAAGAGAGATTGTGGAAAAAGGGATTTGAGGAAGGTAGGATCAGAAAGGATCTTGCAGTTTTAAAGCTTTAATGGTATGTGTAGGTGAATGCAGGCAATGAAATTGCAGCAAAACTATTGTAAGGAAAGAAAGTGAATATGGATGTACTCAGCAAGAACAAAAATTCAGTTGAAAGAAGGATTGAAGTGCAGACAGCGAAAGGTAAAGTAGCATGTGTATTATCCAGCCAGTGAAATATGAAAGAGATAGACCAGCAGGTATGAGTTGTATTTTGTTGATTGGTTCAATTGAATTGTTTTTATAAGGGAAGAGAGTGATAACAGCAACACACAGTAGCAGACTATGTAAAGAAAGAGAAGTGTTGTGTTAGTGGCAGTGAACCTAAATATTCCAGCTGAAAGTTGGACAGGGAGAACAATTAAAGTGTTCTCAAGAGAAAGTGAGTTGAGGATGCAAGCCTAAAGAGAGCAGAAGAGAATGCTCAAGAGGTTCCAGAGATAGAGAACTAGTGCTTGCAAAAAGACCAAGTCCAGAGAAGGGATTGGTGAGGTAAGTGACAGCAGGAAGGACTTGTTGTCATAGAGGCTTAATGCAGCTCATAGTGACTGAGAAGCTCATAAAGATACGAGGAAATGACTACTGATAGTCATATTAGGGGTTTAGAGAGAAGCCACAACAGAGGAGAGGAGGATTCCAAGGAAAAAGGCAAAGGAGAGAAGATGAGTCAAGAGGTATTTGACAAAGAAATTACAGAATTGAAGGTAATTATGGATAACATGATAGTGCTGCTAGAAAAATGTGAAGGGAACCAAAGATATGGTTGGACTATGAAAAGAAAGAGGATAAAGTGGAAGCTATTGCATAAATAGATAAAGAGGAGAAAGTATATCAAATTAAGAGAAGAACTTAGAGTAGTTGAGTTAGAGATGGAAGATAGCTATTGTAGACACAAGCAAGAGGTTTACCCTACTGAGGAAGGAATCATTGATGATTTCTTGAACTGTTGGACAAGTTCGAATCAGCAGAGAGATGTGATGATTGAAACATCGAAGAAAAAGGAGCCTAGTATTTTTGAAACTAATGATTTGTACATGTATGTAGGTGATGAACAACCTTCAGAAGATATGTTTATGCAAGTTGCTGAAGAAATGAAACTGTTAGAAGAGATGGATGTCATAGAACAATTCTTGATTAACCATGTGTTCAAGGACATTGGAGATGGACAAATGTTGAAGACTACTAAAGAAGATGAAGATGATGAATCCAGTAAGACTTAGCAGAAAGATGGCAGACAGTCTGAAGACAAAATGAAATTGCAGGTTGCAAAAGGAGAAGTAGAAAAGAAGTATGAAGATGACCTTATGGAAGGAGAAAATAAGAGTGTAGATGTGGTACAAACACTTGAGGTAATGGAATTATCTCTTCAATTTTTATTCAGAAATTATGAACTTGTATTGATAGTTAATGGACAAGAAATTATCCTGAAAGGACATAATGGATCATTAATGGAGAGGACTCTTACTAAAGAGTGTATTATGGAAAATGGTAGAACCAAGGTTTACAAAGAAAATTCAACCCAAGGAGGTACAGTTAATCCATTCAAGGTTATGAATAATAAAGGAAAAGAGGATAAACATGAACTTAAAGAGAGGTTGGTAGAAACTGATGCACAACTGGAAATTGAAGACAATTGTATTTGTACAAAGTGCCAAAAGAGTAAAGGTGAGTGTAAACAACAAACTGAAAATGATGCACAGCTGGGAATTGAAGAAAATGTTATTTGTACAAAGTGCCAAAAGAGTAAAGGTGAGTCTAAACAACAAACTGAAAATAGACAAACAATCTTAGAGGATGAAGGTAAGGATGCTTTTATGAACTATGCGTATGCAGTGAGCAACCTAGGGGAACAGTGGAAGGTGATATTCATGGTGTTGACAGTAATTTTCACTGTTGTGAAAGGGACTCAATAGTGGAATGGAAAACCTATGGTATATGGTGATTTTGTTTCTTGTATGGAAACAAATAGAACTTTAGGTTCTAAACTCAGAGATTGGTAGATTTTGATTGAAACAAAGGAGGAATGGAAAAGACAACTTAGTGGCTTACAGATTTGTAAGGAAGGAACAGGAAGAATGAAAAGGAGTGTGAAAGGAAGGAAGGCCAAGGAGAAGAGCAGAGAACAGAATTCAGAACTTAGACAACATTCAGAACAAAGTGAAGACAAAGAAGATTTTTTCAAGACAAGACAACGTGACAAGTTTGACATGTCATATATACATCAAGAGGATGACAAATCAGAAAAATTAGGGAGTTGAATTAATGAGGACAGAGATGGAAAATTTAATATATTTTCTGATTTTGAATTATTAATCGTTGCATGTGGTTTTCAGGATGAAGGAAAAACTACTCTTGGGGATATTTTTGTACAAATCAATATGAAGGAAGGTGTAAATTCTGGAATTGAAGGAAGTCAGTTCTCCTTATGGAAACAGGAAGATGAGAGTAAGCGACGAGTTGATCCAGAAGCTTGGAATAGAGGAAGGAGATTTGGCATAGCTCTTAAACAAGTCATTGCAGAAGAGAAAGAAGATTGCAGAGGATGTGAATCTGCAATTCATAGATAGATTTTGTTCTTAATACAAAGAAGGCTTAAATGTCAAGAGTTTATCTTGAGGATGCAATTGGAAAATTGGGTGAACAGTTGAACTAAGTTTGATAGGAAAATAGAGGAAATTGAACAAAGTTCAATAATTAAAATATTTGTAGCTAGAGAACAATATATAGTTGAAAGGCTATTTGTTCTTGTATTAACCAAAACCCAATCTTCTTTTTAGATTGGAAGGACTCTACTTAAGCTATTTGATAGGTGGATGATGAAAACTACAAAGGTGATGAGTATAAATAGTTGTCAAATTCAGCGAATCAAGGGAAGATGGAAGGATATACAGGACAACATAAAGAAATTGGTTTATAGATAGAAGGAGATGTTGGTGATCGAGTCAGAAGTCAAAAGCAACCGTCAGGTACAGGACAAGAGAAAATACATGAAGATGGGGATCAATTCTATTGATATGCTGACAAGGCAGTAGCGGATAGAGAAGCAAATATTTATGTTGTTTGAGGAGGTGTTTATACAGGGTATCATCACCCAAACACTATGCAAAGGAGATGATTATGAATGCAGAGCAGAAATACATCCACAACACAAAGTTTGGCCCCCAAGAGAAACAAAGGAGGCAGTAAGCACACCTGCAGATGAAAGGGATCAGGTAGCCAGTTGGGAAATGAAATTTGATGAAGTTTACAATAGAGGAAGTAGAAAGACTCATGAACAGGAGTCCATGAAACATTTCAACCTTGGGAGTCTGATGCAGGAGCATTAGACCTAGTCAGCAATGTGATGGGATGGTCACATGTTGTGACTAACAAAGGGTTGGAAGGCAAGAGTTTAATTAATTTTATTTGTTTAAATGTGTGAGAATGTTTTATTTTGAAAAAAAATGGGTATAGTGGCTAATTGATCCTCCCTGTGTGGAGATCAAGCCAAATAGTTAGATTTATTTGGTTTAAATAGAATACGAGGAAACTGAAAGCTTGATTTAGTGTTTGTTTAGAAAAGGGTAGAGTTGAAGAGACTTTTTACAAGAGAGTGAGAGATTTTTTGTTCTAAACCAGAATTGGTTCATGAATCCACTTTTGTATAAATTGTGAGCTTTTGTCCAATTTATAGGTTAGCTAGATTAGGAGAGAGAGACTGGATAGGTTAGAAAGAGGAGCAGAAGGGAGAGAGTGAGGATTTCAACTAAAATAGGGTTCGTTATTGCTGTAGTCAAGCCAGAGGGCGAGACTTTGTAAATAATGTTATATTGAATAAATGTTTTAGGGCATGTGTTAATAGACTGTTTGTATTGGGATCTTTTGCTTTTCTCTGTGTGTATGCCTGTGGAAGAAACTATACCTTCTTCTCTGTTTTATGCATGAAATTACGAATAACAGTGTTGAAATAGCATGATTAATCTTGGTTCCATAGTAGTGTTTGAGCGCTTTTATACTCAGTCAATTATCCAAAGACTTCCTGGAGAAGTTATATAAGAAATCATCATTGAAGATAGAATGTGGTCGAGAGTCGTTTAACGCAGAGTTCATTGAGAATAAGCGGGATCAAGACTAGAGGAAACAGTTTCGAGAAGACTCAGTGACCGTTAGATCTATAAGATCGATGGTCGAGATTTATCACATCAGCGGGAGTCTTTATGGGTGGATCAGCCGATTGCGACATTGCGATGAAATGAGGGCCGTTGGATTAAAAAGGGGATCGATGGTGGAGGATTGATCACCTATCGGGAAGTTGATGTGCCGAAGACAGGGTATCGGAATGCCAATATAGCGATCACCGATAAATCAGAGATCGGAGATCAGGCCAAGCGGAGTTCGGGCCTATCGGAGGAGAGGAGCGACTTAAGGGTGGACCCGATATATTTATATATGTGGATATAACCCTTGAGATCTGGCTCTATGGTAAAGCGGAGTTTTCCATAGTTTCTATGTAATATGTTCGCATATCGGATGCGATAGAGGCCGAGGGATGACTGTGGGGTTGTGAGGTCCCGATTGCGATAAGTGTTGTCTCGAGATCTGTGCCGAGAATGTACGAAAGGCGGAGAAGGTATGGAAAGCAGGGTTTTCCTTTGTAATTGGATTTTAAAGGATTTTAGCTCCGATATGTGTGTTTGTGTGGTTTATATATATTAACCAATGTTTAAGGGGGAAAAGGTTATATATATGTGAATTATGGGTTTTATAAAGGTTGTGAAGTGGGTTTAAGTCTCGATAGGGAAGAACTAATGAAAGGCTTTAAGAGAAAAAGTTAATGAAGGTTTTGAGGGGGTAAATAGCCCCGACATAGGGTTTTAAGCGCGGTGATTGATTTTCGATAACAAGGAATCGTTATATAGGGCTTTAACCATTGATAGCTGAAGATTTGACTCCTTAAGGAGTAAAACACCTGGGAGAATTGTATTTATGTGTTTCATGCATACTGTGGGTATGTGTAGGGGTAACCCTGCATCACATGCATACCTCTCCTTAATGGCATAAGTTACACTCCTCTAAATGGAATCCAATGCATGCACATTACGCCTCCTTTATGACAAGAATTTGTTGCTCCTCCTATATATGAGTCTCATGTATTCCCAGTTGGGGATTAGGAGGCCAAGAGTGGAAGAGACTTGAGGAAAATAGTGAGAGGGAGAGATATGGAGAGTAGCCAATTGCTTCCATAATAAATCTAAAATTATTGTTAAAATCCTAAGATCTCTAGCTATTGAGGTTGGCCATGAGTGGTATTGAGAGGAAGTGAAAATTTGCTTCCTTAGTTTGCCTTGAAAATCTCTCTACTGTTGTATTTTGGTATTGCTTGTGAGCTTTTTCAGTTTGGGGCTTCCAAGGGGAGAAGTTCTTCCTGGATATGGTTGGGAGGAAAACCGGGTGGTTCACAATGAGTTGGTAAGGATATTGGAGTTGGAGCATACTCTCATTGGAGCTGGAGCATACTCCCATTTTTTGAGTTGTATAAATTCACTACCAGGTATGTTGACAACATTATATTATGTTTCTTTTTGTAGTTCATTACATGGTTTTTCTTATTTGGTTGTTGAATAAAACTTAGATGTATATCAAATGCTACACACTAAATGTTGAAGGAATTTTGCAATAACTGTAGTTTATTTTATGTAAGTTTTTTTTGTACAGTTTCATTGCAAGTTGATTTACATCATGTCTTAATGGCTGAAGCATTCAGACTACCATGACTTTTATGAAAACATGTTAATAGAATAAAATTGGTTTTTCCTTCTCTTTTTACAGCTATAGATAAGTTTTCAGAGTATACGTTTAACAAAAGGGATAAATGAGATAGTATGAATTTGTTTTTGGTTGTGGTTTTAAATAATCTCATTTTTGGGTGTTTTTGTTTCGATTTATTTTAACTTTAGGGTGTCGTTGTACCTTAAGGCCATGTCACCCCAACTTTGATTTCAAAAAACAGAGTTTCAAAATCCGATTTTGTAATCTTCTATATTTTACAGATTTGTTGTTGTTGCCTGGTGGTTTATCTTGCTGCTTTTTTTTTATAGTTGTGATTTACCTAGTAATATCTTTTTATGAAATCAATCTGTTATATAAAATTGGAATTATTATTTTAAAGTATCAATGGTTAATACATTGATAGTTTACTAAACTTGTGACTGCTTGTTTGATAGTTTAATAGTTAGCAGCTTGTTTTGTGATTGCTAATTGTTGTTCAAAATTCCCATGGCTATAGCTACATCGCTGCGAGCTATTTGCAAAAATTCTTAAATATTTATAGCCATTATGTGCCTAAATTTTTGTATATGTAGCAATCAAGATGGATGACAGTGCTACTTATGTATTAGGTTCACTTCTTGGCATTATTGACAAAGAAAAACACATTATGTAATCTTAGATTCATGTTAGTTAATTTTGGTGAAATCGCCTTAAGGGTTATGGTTGTTAGTGTTTGAAAAAATGCCTCAATGGTTGTACATTTCATGCTTGCAAATTGTTTGACATAATGCTTCAATGGTTGTAGCTAATTATATCTATGAATTGTCTATAAAAATGTCTAATTAAATTTAGGATTTGCAACCAAGGTGTTTTTGGAAATATCTCAAAGAATAAGAATGATGATTCCATTGAAGTAAAAATCCATGGAAGGCAAATTGGTTAGGTGAAATGTTGTAATTGTTAGCTCACATATGAATTCATAATAATTGGAAACCACTCCTTTAGAAGTTGAATTATCTTGTTTTTTTTCCCTTTGTTTTACCAAAGAATTCATAGGCATATTATCTATAACAAAATCAAATTAGTCACTCTCAAACACTCTTAATTGCAATAGAATGAAGAATTAGCTTATTGGAAATTGTGGTTTGTAAATATTGATATTATTTTCCCACTGAAGACTCTATCATTTAAATGTGATTTTAAGACTTATGGTTGTAAATTTTGGATCTTGAGGAACCATGACCTTGTAGCCTTAATGAGAAGTTTAATATTACCATGGGTTAGTTAGTTAGTAGAAATTAGTATGTAGTGTAAAGAATACCAATACCAATAAAAAAAAATATAGATATATAACCTTGCATTAAATTTTACGTCTTAAAAAATTAAACTTAAATCACATTTTGAGTCAGCCTTAGTATAATACTGATGGTTGGCAAGGTGGGACCTTACAACTTTTCAATCATATTTTGTCTACATCTGTTTTGATATTATTGGTAGTGTGGCCATATGTGTCTTCGACACAATTTTTGTAAAACCAAACATTATATACATTTTTCTATCTATGGATGTCTTATACTTTATTTCTACTCTCTTGCACAATATATGATTATGGTTTGTGTATTTACATGTGCAGAAAATTTATGTCCAACACATAATTCACTAATGCACTTTTTAATGTATTAAAACTCCTATGAACATGTTGATATTGGATGTAATCAAAATGTCATTCTAAGAGATGAACAATTAAAAACATGCATAACAAAGTCGGACTTCTGACTAAATATGTGTTATTTAAATGTTGTACCACAAGTTGTGAAACATTTCTGACAACTAAATGGTGAATTCTGCAGGAAATAACATCAGATAAAAATTCGATCATTACGCTATACTCAACAATGTTACTAATCGAGTGATCGATACAAATCCCTTGTAGACTCACTAACTCATCAATGGGAGCATAAATTGCCCACACTATAGAAGAAAGGTTATGAGTAATATGAATAGTGCCATCCGTATAACAAACATATAGGTGAGGAACATCGACATCTACAAATCAAATGAAATTCAATATGAGCATATGTGGTAGAAAACTCTAGAAAATCACATTGTAAACAAACTAGAAAACCTATACAATATGTAAACAATGGCTATGCAAAATAAATCTTAAGCATAGTATTTTTTTAGGTACAACCCATTTCAAGGTTGCGCCAAAGGAATTTCATCAAATTCAACCATTTCATAGGACCCTTTTGCTAGTACATGCTTCAATATATACAAACCTAACCATAATGGTCTGAGCTTCCCATCTCCTAATTTGTCAGCTTCCTAGTCAAATAAAAGGACTAGGTCACCATCCAAGAAGGCACGAGGTTTAACATTTTGGTCAAATTGTGCTTTCACATGTTTTTTGTTAGCCTAGTTGGCCATTGCGGTATGGCATCAGGCCTCATATAGGCGAGATAGGTGCAAAAAAGTTCGTCTTCTATCGAAGTTGCGGGAAGAAGCTTAATGGCTAGTTTTTGTAGGTTTTAACCATGTATAGAAATTACTTGCATACGAATTCTAATAAACAAAAAATAAACAATGGCGAGAGAATAAAACATAAAACAAATATACATAGATATTTTCCCCAGGATCCCAAAATCGGGACTACCAAATTGATTTTTCATTATGTTCCTTTCAATGTTACAATACATATATATACATGCCAAAGCATCCATAAACCCTAATCCATTGACCCTAGATTGGAACATAACCATAATTCCCTTGACCCAATCTACAAAATATCGTGGACCGAAAACCATCCTACCCAAAACCTTGTGCAAAATCCATGCACAAAACCATAGGTATGTCTTCCCACCTAATATAGGTTCGTGGAACGAATATAACACAACCCAACATTCTCCCACTTGTTCTTTTCTTTCCACAGGGGGTCACATGAAAGTTTAGTCATTGATCCAACCCTGCAATGACCATTTTTTCTCTACACCAAGAGAATTTTTCAGAGCTCATAGATTTTGTCAATGCATCTGCAGTATTCTTCAAAGTGTCCACCTTTACCAACAACACCTTTTTCTCTTCTACAATATCCCTCACAAAGTGATACTGAACATCAATGTGCTTTGTCTTTGAATGATAAGTAGGGCTCTTTGCCAAGAAAATTGCACTTTGGCTTTGGCCACTACAGATTGTCTCTTACTCATCCAACTGACTACACCTCCAAATAGGTTAAACACATACCCACTTGTATATCTTCTCTGATCTAGATCTCAAGCCCAGTCTGCATCGATAAAGCCACAGATTTCCAAAACTTTGTCTAATCCTAGTCTTCCTTGGTAGCACAAACCATAATCACTAGTGCCACGCAAATACCTAAAAAGCTGCTTGACTGCTGTCCAATGATCCTTCCCCGGTTTTGACATAAACTTGCTCAATACTCCCACTGCATGTGCAAAGTATGGTCTAGTACAGACCATCACATACATCAGGCTACCAATTGCACTTGCATATGGAACATGGGACATGTCCTCTTCCTCTTCTTGTGTCTTGGGACACTATTCAACAGATAACTTTACACCTACAGGAATAAAAACCTTCACCGACTTACTATCCTGCATATTAAACCTCTACAATATTGTCTCAACATACCTCCTCTGGTTTAACAAGAGCTTCCTCTTTGCCCGATCTCGTTTAATTTCCATGCCCAAAATATAGTTTGCAGCACCAATATCTTTCATGTCGAGTTTGGAGGACAATTTGGTCTTCAAATTCCGGATAATTTCTTTATTATTTCTAACCAGCAACATATCATCCACATACAAAACCATATAAATAAAGCAGTCACCAATTAATTTAAAATACACACAATGATCTGCTTTTCTTCTAGTGAAGTCAAGTCATTGTATAGATGTATCAAATTTTAGATACCACATTCTTGGTGACTATTTTAATCCATACAGAGACTTTTTAACTTGTATACATGTTCTTTCTTACCATTCACTGCAAAGCCTTTAGGTTGCTTCATGTAGATCTCTTCTTCTAGATCCTCGTGAAGAAATGTTATCTTCACATCCATTTGTTCTACCTTAAAATCAAAAGCAACAACAATAGATAAAGTAATCTAATAGAATCTACCTTGGAAACAGGAGAAAAAATATCACCAAAATAAATTCCCAGTACCTGGGAATAACCTTTTTCTACCAATCGAGATTTGTATTTCTCCACATTTCCTTTTGCATTCATCTTCTTCTTGAACACCCATTTGCTGCCAATGGGTTTCCTTCCAGCTGACAACTCCACCAGATCCCAAGCCTCATTTTTGTGCAAAGATGCCATTTCATCAACCATGGCCTCTTTCCAGATTTTTCCATCATCTAAATCTACTACTTCCTTCACATTTATGGGATCATCATTAGTAATAAATAAAGACAAATTTGAACAGAAAGAAAATGTACTATACCTTTCTGGCTGTCATCTTTCTCGAACTGATCTTCTCACAACCGGAGTTTGTGGCTCTTCATCTTTTGATTCCTCTTTTGTTGTAGAGTATGATTCTTCCTCCTTTAGCTCAAACTCTATCTTCTCAGGTTCCTTTGGTAGGACTTCATGTTTAATAACATCTTTCACCTCTCTAAACACCACATCTTGATTGTACACAACCTTCCTTGTTACTGGGTTCCAAATCTTATAACCTTTTAAACCATCCTTATACCCAATAAAGATGCACTTTTCAGATTTACTATCCAACTTTGTTCTTTTCTCCTTTGGAACGTGTACATATGCATCACATCCAAATAACCTCAGATGTGAAAGAGAAGGTTTCTTTCCAGTTCATACCTCTTGTGGAGTCTTATCCTCCAACACTGATGAAGGTGATGTGTTGACCAAGTAACATGCAGTCTCCACTGCCTCTGCCCAGAATTCCTATCCTAACCCGACACCATTGAGCATGCTTCTTGCCCTTTCCATCAACATCTTGTTCATTCTTTCTACAATTCCATTTTTCTCAGGTGTGTATGGAGTAGTTTTCTTCTGTGCTATACCACACTTCTTACAAAACTCTTCAAATTCCTTTTTGAAAAACTCTCCAACATTATCTGTCCTCAAAACCTTTATCTTCTTCTCTGTCTGGTTTTCCATCAGAGCCATAAATTCTTTAAACCTGTCAAAGACTTTAGATTTCTTCTTGAGGAAATACATCCATGTATTCCTTAAGAAGTCATCTGTAAATAATATATAGTACACAAGCTTACCCAATGATAGAATCAACACATGTCCAAACACATCACTATGCACAAGCTCTAATATCTGTTTTGCCCTCTTACCACTAGAGGGGAAATTCACCCGATTCTACTTCCCATATACACAATTTTCACAGAAATCAAAATCCAGAGAACTATTAGACATGCCTTCTACCATACCTTTAATATGAAGTATTCGAAGGCCCTTGTCTCCAATATGTCCAAGCCTTTGATGCCATAGCATGGTCTTTTCTCTAGAGACTACTAGATTTTCTGCTCCACTTTCAGGAACCACAAAACTATTGCACCCATCAATAATAGTGCTACCTTGTAGCTTGTACAAAGTTCCAATCTGAACCCCCCGCATCAATACTAGTGCTTCCCAAACCATCTTGTAGGTATCTTTTTCGGACACTGTTTTTACACCTGCATCATCCATATTACTTACAAAAATCATATTTCTAGCTAATGTAGGAATATGTAGAACACTCGGAAGTGTTATAATCCTTCCACCTTGCAACTTCAACTTGACTTTTCTGCGACCAATGATTCTAGCCTTCCTGTCATCCCCTAAGAAGACATCGCCACCATCATATTTATCATACTTACAGAACCACTCTCTTTGGGGAGTGAAGTGAAAGGATGCACCTGAGTCAATCGACCATGCCTCATGATCTACATGTGTACTTGAAGAAGAAGCCAATTACACATCCCCACCTTCATCTAAGGTGGTTTTCGCCTCTGCAGAAGGAGAATCATCAGATCCCTTTCTTTTCTTAGGAGATTTAGATTTACAGTCCCTTTTTTAGTGCCCTTCCTTTCCGCATTTCTAGCACTCCTTCACAGGTCTTCCTGGAGATTTCAATATCTCTCTAGATTTAGATCTCCCACTCGAGGACTTATTTTATTTTTATTTATAATTTTATTTTATTTATTTTTTAATTTTAATTTTATTTATTTATTATTTATTTTTATTTTTTGGGACCATCCTCGTACAGACAAGGAATCACCATTCCGGCTCTCCATATTTTTCCGTCTCATCTCCTCCGTCAGCAAGGATGAGACTATTTCATCAAACCGAAAGGCAGCTGCATTGCTACCTATTGCAAAAACCAGACTATCCCACAAATCTGGTATAGAACACACAAACTGATGCACTTATCTTCATCTAAAATTTTAATATCAACATATAATAACAGGCTTACCACAGTATTAAATGCGTTTATATGCTCTGTCATCGAGTCTCCATCTTTCATCCTCAGGTTATACAACATTTTCCATAGGAATAGTTTATTCACCAAAGCCTGAGATTGGTACAAACTCCCTAACTTGTCCCACAAAGCCTTCATCATAGCTTCCCCTGATACATTAAGCAATACTCAATCTGAGACACACAATCATATTGTGTGTTTTTCCTTCCAATCCAAATTCTTCCATTCTTCATCGGACACTGTCATTGGTTTAATACCTGGATCTACCGCAATCCACTGATCTTTATCCACCAACAGATCCTCCATCTTGAGTTTCCACAACTCAAAACTCTGACCATTAAATTTATCAATCTCTATATTTCCACTGCTCGTCATCTTCTTTCACCACAAGAATCGATCCCGCAGATTTCTCACTAAACAGGGTCTACCACAAGCCCGAGAAAAAACCCTCAGCAGTAAAGGTGTCCTCTTGAAGCAAAAACAACTCTGATACCAAATGTAGGTTTTAACTCCATACAGAAATTACCTACATACGAATTCTAAAAAATAGAAAATAAACAATGGCGAGAGAATAACACATAAAACAAATATATATAGAGATTTTTCTTTAGATCCCAAAACCGGGACTACCAAATTGACTTTTCATTATGTTCCTTTCAATGTTACAATACATATATACATACATGTCGAAGCATCCATAAACCCCAATCCATTAACCCTGGATCAGAACATAACCGTAGTTCCCTTGACCGGATCTAGAAAATACCATGGATTGAAAACCATCGTGCCTAAAACCATGTGCGAAATCCATGCACAAAACCATAGGTAGGTCTGCCCACCTAATATAGGGTCATGGAAAGAATATAACACAACCTAATAGTTTTAAGGATGGAATCTCACATTCAATCGAGAGAATCCAGTTGTAGTTCGGATCGATGTTCGGTGTGCCCATAAAGTAGAAAAAAATAATGGTTGGCTAATTCGTCTGATGAATCCTTACCATGCATTGGAGCATTGTTTTCAAAACCTTATTAATGGATTATTCTTTCCCATTAGATTATGGGTAATGGGGAGTTGTGTTATCATGTTGAAGGCCCAACTTGGCAATAAGTTCAGACATTGTGTAATTTCGAAAATGTTTGCCATTGTCTGTAACAATAGCTTGATGCTCACCAAATATAGAAATAACATGGTTAAAAAGGAACAATGCAATAGTTTTGATGGTGTTTTCTAATGTAGGCATTGCTTCATCCCATTTAGTAAAATAGTCTACAACAATGATAATGTAGCCATGCCCCCCAACCAAACAAGGGTTATAGGTCATGAAGTCAATGCCCCATTTGGAAAAATGTCCAATGACAATAAATAGATGCATAGGATCAGGTGGAGCACAATTTTTCCTATTAAAAATTTGACATGTGTGACATTTATGGATTGCCATAATATAATCTCAAAACATGGTCAACCAAAAATAACTAGCACATAAAATCTTTTGGTAGTCGCATAGCCAGACATGTATCTGCCACATGCTCCACCATGGCATTCATTCAAGGCTTTCTTAGCCTCCTCATAACTAAGGAAACGTGAAAAAATAGAGTCAACACAACAACGGTAAAGAGTGTCACCAATTATGATGTGTTGGTGAGCTTGGTATCAGATTTGACATTGATCGGGATGAGTAGTATTAGGCCAGACATATTGGGTTTGGAGATAAATGATGATATATCCATACCAAGGATTGGAAGAATCAATAAAACAAATGTTTCGTCTAGAATAGAATCATTAGTTGTTAATTTTGATTTAGAGGAGAAAAGGTCGCAAATCAGTTCATCGAAGACTACAAATTTCTTTGATTTGGATTTAATGAATTCCAAATCAAACTCTTGGAGGTTAAATATCCACTTCGAGTACTTGACCCCAATAATTGATGTGACAAAATGTAAGTCATTAGGTTCCAATAAAAAACTACAATAGTCTTCCGAAGAAGGATATAGAGGTGAGATATTTGGACAACTTGCACAGCTGCCAAAGCTAAATTTTCGACGTGTGAATACTTGGCTTCAGTCTCTTTCAAGTTTCGGCTCATGTAATATATGGGGTGTTCATCTCCTACGTCATATTCTTATACCTGAACCATCATGATTGTGTCAACTGCTGCAACTAAATAGAGGAAATATCCTCATTGATTGTTAGGAGGATATAACAAAGATTCTCAAGCTAACGCATCTTTCAAAACATAAAAATATTTTTGAGAAGTGTGATCCTAATGGAAGGGAACCCATTTTTTCAACAGGCAAGCAAATCCTTTTGTAAGTTTTGCATAGTTAGGAACCAATCTCCATAGAAAGTTAGCCTTCCCTTTAAGGCAATGTATCTAAATGAGTGAAGAGGGAGTAGGCAAATCAACGATTACTTGGACTTTCGTAGGATCTATGCGGATGTCATTCTTAAACGCTATGAATCCTAGAAGCTGACTAGATTAAACACAAAATGAAAATTTGTGCGGATTTAAACTTATATTATAATGTCAACAGTATAGGAAAATCACTCTAAGATGCGTTGTATGATCTTCATGATGTTTAGAGTGAGCAGGAAAATCATCTGAATAGGGTTGCACTATATGATTAATATCATGGAAAGCATAGTTCATTTCCCTTTGGAAGGTTGTGCCAACATTCATCTAACCAAAATAAACTTTGTGATAGGAAAACGTACCCCGTGAAAAAATGAAGGTACATTTATGTTGATTTGATGGAAGGATGTTGATTTGATTATAATCGAAAAATACATCCATAAATGAAAAAATTTCACTTTTGGCACAATTGTCAATGATTTGGTCGATAAAAGAGGTTGGATAGTTGTCCTTGGGACCAGCTTGATTGATAGCCCTATAATTAACACATAATCTAATGGTACCTTCTTTCTTTAGAACGTGAGAACTATTTGAAACCAAATCAGTTAGCAGAACAAGATAGATAAAACCAACACACAAACCTTTTTCAACTTCTGCTTTTATGGTAGCAGCTTTCTTTAGGTGAAATGGATGTAAACATTTTCGAATAGGTTTAGCATCTAGGTAAGTTTTAATCTCGTGCACTACAATGTTCATATCTATGCTTGTCATCTCTTCGTATGTCCAAGCAAAAATGTCATGGAATTCTTGAAAAATGTCCTTATAAATCTTGATCTCATTGGGAGAACAAGATGCACCAATATGGACATTTTCAACAACTCTAGGTTTGATAGAAATATCGATGGGTATGGTCTCCTCAATATTTGTTAAATTATTCTCAAAATTAACCTCATGAAAAAAGATAGAACCCAAAAATATTTAGTAACATTAGGTGAATAATAGTCTTCAAGATTATTCTCAATATTTCCAGGCAATGACAATCGTTGATGATTATCATATCATGGAGATTCATCTAGCATCATGATCTCCATGATGCTTTCGTCAATGGAAAACATATCGTTGAAAGGGTTAAAATGTGAACCCAAACCTTGGGAATGATCAACCCAATTTTTATTAACACATTAGCATTAGGATTTGTCGAATAGGCTAAGTAAATGGCTTCATACTCTATCTCAATGGGACTGAGCGACATACAAACACCGAATGAGTCAATGTTAGAGTTGTCAGGTACTATCCAGGGATTAGTTGGAATAGTAGAAGATGGAATCATATTGATAGAGGAAACTAGATTGGGAATGTCAGGAGGAGGGAGCGTGAAATTTCCCATTAAAGATGAATATTTAAGCCATCATGTCATGACATGTGGATAAGAATATGGAGATTCAATTACAAGTGGAATATTCCCAATGATTTGGGAGTTAATGGAAAAAAAGGAAAGTTGATCTATGGCCATAATTCCCCCCTGGTGAGGGAAATAAATCATCCTAAAATAGGTTGATAACATGACAGCCATGGAATAAGCCCATGTTCGTTCTAGCAAGAGGTTATAATATTAAGGTCTGTCAATGAATTTGAACTCTATTAAGACTATTTTCTAACTAACTCTACTTGTAATGAATTTAGGATTCTGTAAGGTTTCAGTCCTTTCCCATCAAAAGATCTGAGAGTGGATGGTGACTTATTCAGATGGAGAGAACCAATGGCTTTCTAACATGAAAGCGACATGATGCAAGTTGAAGCACCTTCATTTGTGATTGTGCATTGGATATTTTACTTCTAATGACAACTTGAATCATGAAATCCATTAGGGGTGGAGTTTTAGGAGCATGGTTCTTGTGATTAAATGCAAAAAGATTTGAATATTTATTTTGGGTAGGACAACTCTGCAATACCTAAAGTGATGACATAGCTGAAGGAGTATGAGATAAATCCTCAACTATGTCATAATTTTATGCAGCTTTTGCACGAGGATTAAATGCTAACTAACGAATCATCCCTTTAGGAGGTTTGATGGCTAATGCAGCAACCAATTTCTCTATCTAGAGAGGAATAAAAGTAATTTGAGTAGATATAGAAGGTTGATCATCAGCCTTTCCTATTGAAGGGTTTTTATTTCCATGGTTCTTATTCCTTGTAGCCACCATCACACCATTATTATTTCTAATAACAAATAACATCATTACCTGGGAAGAGGAGGATGGGTTTTGAGAAACTGTATTTCTCCCCTAGTTTATGAAAGGGTCGGTAAAAGAAACAGGTGTAATAGATGTAGCTTTCAAAACTCTATTGATATTTTCACAATGTGGATAGTATTTCATGAAATGTTCAACATTACAGATAATACATGGATAACAAGGCTTTCGCTTCTCATCAGGAGACTGATTCTTCTACTTTTCCTATGGAGGGTTTTGTTGTTTATTCTTTCCTTTACCCTTTTTGTTACTTCCAGGTTCCTAATATTTTCCTTTATTGGATTGAATAGCATTTATATTGGAAGTACTCACAGGAGAAGAATTGGGAGAAATTTGATTGGTCGCAATGAGAGAAGATTTTTGAATTAATTTGATTAGAAGGTTTTCTCATCGGTTGTTGACTAACAAAACCAACCATGACATCAACAGTGTGTGATTACTTCGAGGGGAGAGAAGGTGGAATAATATGCTAAGGTCACAGAGTGTTGGGCATCTTATCATAGAGCATGCCAGATTGAGTATAAATAAAATATAGATATTGAGCACGAGCAATGACTTGATCTTCAGTAACAACTCTTTCTTTGGCAACGTCTTCAGTCATAATAGATAAGAGGTTTTTGAAAAAACACTTTGCCTAAAAGTGATTGGGAGTGTAAGTTTTGACCAACCAATGGTAGTGCCTCCACTCATGTATATGATCAGATATATGAGTGGAGTCAGATTGCTTCAAGGAGGTCAAAAGCTCATCTCCAGTTTCATAATGGATGGGAAATTAGAAATGGGTTAGAAACATGGTGTCCAAGGCATTATAGTTGTTGAATGAAGCTTGTGGTAATTCAACATAAAACTTAGCTTTCATACCAGTAAGAGTTCTCTAGAAAATTCGTAAATGAATGGAATCATCATTGAAAGAGTTAGATAAACACCATAATTGATAGATCATCACATGAGTTGACGAATCTTCTCTAGGATTTCCATTAAATTTCGGAATGTCACTCAAAAATTTGGTAGGAATAGCCAACCACCAAGGAGAATGAAAAATGGGATCATTTTTTAGCTGGGATAAGTCTGGTAACTCAAGTGTTGCAACAAATTGAAAATTTCTATTAAAGTCCATCTATGAAGGTTAAAATTATGGATAAAGGTTAACCTATGGTGGACAATATCTTGGATATGACAAAGTGGGTTGAGCAACTAGTATTTACATTCTAGGATAAGGAGAATTTTGATAACCAGGATAGCCATAACCAAGTTTCCCAGTTCAATGAAAACCTTGATAAGGTTGGAATGACTAATTTTGGATATGTTAGCCTTGATAAGGCATTTACAGGATGTTATATTGAACAACATGCATTTGTGGAATGCCTTGGAGTGGTTGCCTAGATAGATTTTGCATCACTCCAACATTGGTTTAACTAGTTGGTTCCTATGTCATGCCATGTATAGGTTGGTTTACTTGCACTTGAGGTATGGACTAACCAAGAGGTGGAGGTTGTAATGCACCCTAAAGAGGCTAGGTAGATGGAAATTGAGAAATTTTAGATACCATTGGAATAGGTTGTATTTGGGATACATCTTGAATAGGTTGACTTACTTGAGGTGTGTCTAGTCAATTTAACGTCTTAAATTGCTCTACATAAATTATCAATCCGGGTATCGTAAACTGATGAAGTGTGGTGCACCATATGTGCTTAGTTAACCTTTTTCTTACTTCGTTGTTTTATAGGTTTTATTTTGTTTTGGGGTTTTGTTCTTGTTGATTTCCTAAAGTATCTAATGCAAATGGAAATCCTATTCTAAGGTCTTAAGAATACTTTTAAAGGTCAAGTATGGATGTAGATTTCAAGACAAGGTCTATGTCCCTAATGGTAACTTCCAAAACTTAGCACTTCAAAAGATCTCAAAACATGTTATTGATGGAATTATTACTTAAACAAAAGTGTAAGTATGCAGCTACTTCAATCAAACAAAAGATGAAATACTGATAATGAAATCACTGTCTCTGCTGCTTGTCTAAATATAGAAAAGCGATTTAAGCTACTGCACTCAAAGAAATAAAAAATTGCAAGGAAAGTAAAACTAAAATCAAATTACACATTCATAATTCGATCCCTCGCCAGTAGTCCCGCTATGGCTTTCGGAGGTAACCGTCAATGATATGAGCAATTTAATATCTAATTGCAGAAAAGTAAAACTAAAATCAGATCACATCAATTCATAGTCTGACCCCTCGCCAGTTAGTCTTGCTATGGCTTTCGGAGGTAATCATCAACAACTTGAGCAATCTGATATCTAATTGCAGAAAAGTAAACTTAAAATCAAATCACATCAATTCATAGTCTGACCCCTCGCCAGTTAGTCTCGCTATGGCTTTCGGAGGTAATCATCAACAACTTGAGCAATCTGATATCTAATTGCAAAAAAGTAAACTTAAAATCAAATCACATCAATTCATAGTCTGACCCCTCGCCAGTTAGTCTCGCTATGGCTTTCGGAGGTAATCATCAACAACTTGAGCAATCTGATATCTAATTGTAGAAAAGTAAACTTAAAATCAAATCACATCAATTCATAGTTTGACACCTCGCTAGTTAGTCTCGTTATGGCTTTCGGAGGTAATCATCAACAACTTGAGCAATCTGATATCTAAACTAACTAACAAAGCAAATGAATAAGATTGAAATCAAAGCATAACTGAAATTGAAAAGCTAAAAAAAAGAAAGTCAACAGAGAGGTAAATCTCATGTCACTATTTGATGCAAAAACATGTAAAGAAAAACTAATCTACAATCAACCGGTTGAACACACTTACATGAATTAAAATTGCATGAATGGAAAATCTAATCTATCAAACTTGAAAGCAATCAAATGACATAATGAAGTCAAAGAAAAATTACAAAAGGAAATTTACTCTACCTTACATTCTAATATGCTGCATGACATCTACTTCACATCTCCTTCCATGTTGAGAACATCAAAGCTTTATTCAAATTCTTCAAAATTACAAAGTACAACAAAGCTCTCCACAGCTTTCCAAAGCCATCTCACAAGCTAACAAGCTAAGACTTAAGAACTCACAAGCTAAAAGACTAACAAATGAAGGAGAGAGATCTCCTATCTATACAAAAAAATGAGAAGCCATCTCATTAATGAGAGTCCATGAATCTCTCCCTCTACCTCTAGAGTCCTAATCAAAATAGGAACTGATAAGACACATTTCTTCTTAGAGTTACAATATAATTAGGAGATGTGACACATATCCTCATGATCCCATGATTCTTTCCACTCAAATTCGAATTTGGCCTTAGAGTGCCACATAAGGGTATTCTAGAAGCCTCCTTTCAACCTACACATTTCAATAATCTCAACCCATTTGTTAGGTATAAGCATATGCACATTATTTTCTAATTTTTAACCACAAATTCACTTAAAAAGGCTAAGAATTAATAAAGTTTGGAAAAACATAAATGTGGCCGAATGATAATGAAAGTGGAATGAAAGTAGTGACATAGTAGTGAAATGGAGGTGAAATGGAGGTGATATAATGGACATAATAGTGAAAGTGTAATGGAAATGAATGACATTTTCAAGACTCAACAAGGTGTAACTTGGAAAGATTGAGGTGTGGATTGAATAGATTGACGAATAGGAACCTGGGGTGTAGCTAGAATAGGTTGAGAGGTCAGGATTTGATTTAAAACCAAACTAGGTTGAATGAAAAATGTAGGATGCCAAGGATTAACATCCATTTCTAGAAATGGTGGAACCAGAGGAAGAGGACTCGAATAGGATGAAGCACCAACTTGTATAATTTGATCAAAAGATGGGAACATTCCAGAAACAGGGTTCCCCCCTGGTGGAGGATAAGGAGTGTATGGAAGAAACTTCCCCCTAGGAGGAGGGTACCCAGTATAGGACAGAGTAGGTTATTGTATATGTCCCACTCCTCTAATAAATGGGCCATATTTTTTCTCCAAGGAAGGATGGGGCACAATAGGTGGAATACGTTGTGAGGTGCTCATAAAAGAGGGCCTAGATAGTATTCTTAATGAAGATGATAAATAAAAAATCCATGGACTAGTCAACGCACCAAAAAATGTTTCTAGACAAATGACTGGTAGCCAAGTGGCATTGATGGACCACCATACAAATGAGTTTTTGGTGAAGTTACAAACATGGAGGTTTTTGCAACTTTGGTTGGTTCATTCATGATAACAAACATGGGTTGAGAGACTATCGTTGAATCAGTCATGGTTAAACTTCTCAAAGGAGTTTGTCGAGGGAGGTTCAAAGGTGAATTGAAATGAAGAGTGTTATAGGAAGGAGCTTACTTTTGAGTAGGAGTAAGAAAAGGATGAGCTTAATAAAGAGGAGTCCCTATTAAATCAACAGGAGATGAAATTCGAGACTCATCTCCAGTAATTCCCTCAATACTCAAAAGAGAACCAATCGGAAATGGTCCCAATCAGGACCAGAGTTTATAGGTTGTGGTTGAGACAGAGGAATAGGAAGAGAAGAAGAAATTCTTGAAGTAATTGGTTCAGTTATTCTAGGTTCTTCGGGTTCAATAACCTCAGGTTGTAAAGTATCTAAATCTAGAAATTTAGGGTCAATGACCTCAGGTTCTAATGTTTTAGGAGTTTTAGTTTCGACTATGTTAGACTCACCAATTGGTAATGACGTAATTTTAAGTTTAGTACATACGGGAAGTGATGATTCTGGTTGATTAACGTTATATGTGTTTCTAGAAGGGGTAGCTTCTAAAGTACCAGTTTCGGTAGTTTGTGTTTTCTTGTTCTTGTGATTAATAGGTGTTTCCTCTAGAGGTAAATGAGGAAATATTTGGATTCTACATGAATGACGAGGTTTTTGGGGGTGCTCTTGCATGATGGGTTGATAAATTTTAGAAATTAAAAACACAAACAAAAAAAGTGTAACTAGGAAAAATGGGTTACCAAGTAATTGTGAACTGCAATATACCCTTTCCAATACGTGCATGAAATCTTCCTGAATTCTTTGTTCGGTGTATCACAGTAAGAAAGGCGACCGACTAGGTCACCTATGGTAGGATAAGAACCTAAAGGGGACTTCCAAAATATACCCAGAGGTATGTGGAAGTGCAGTCCGTGGTAGTGCTATATAATGCATCTTATATGAATGGAAGTATTCTCATATAATTTTCATATGGGGAGTGCCATCCAATATACCTGAAAGTACTTGGAGAATGATCCAATATACTTAATTACATGGAATAGTGTTTACCCTTAGAATGTAACATAGAAAAAAATGACAACTCCTACAATTAATAACACTGAAACATGTCTCTAGCCTAGACCTCTATGTGTGTCACTAATATTCCAAATACTCCTTAGGTTAATTGAATAAATTTTAAGGTTGATCTTAAATTAGTTTCAATTTCAAGGCTCATGGTATGAATTCACTTGAACTTCCTAATATGCAACTAGCATGATGAAAATAACTCTTTCATTTCAATGAAGATCTAACTATGAGAAGGAATAAACAAACAATGATTCAACAATAAAATATGCAACAAACAAGATATTCCTAATAACATTTTTCAATGTATTATTCCAATGCAATCCAACACTCTATATGCAATGTAAAAAATGGAAAATTTTATTTTCTTTCCTTTCATTTTTTAAATGCAATGAAAACGAAAATAAAGCTAGATCATTGGCCAAAAGAAATCATAGAAATGGAAACTATAATACGAAAATTCTTTTTATTCAATCAAAAACCAAGTTAACTATTGTTGGGCATGGTATTTCCCCAAGGCATGTTTTGGGGCTTAAAGCCCAAGTTTTGAGTAAGTCTTTTGTAAAAGCTCCGCGAATTGTGGGCACGGAGTACGAAGTCATAATAGAGTCACAGGGTCGTCTACCCTAGTTTTGTAATGTAATGTCGGCTGGATAGACCTTCCCATGGTTTGCGGACCATGGGATCGTATAAATAGAGCGAGGCTCTAAGTGTAGAAAATAAGGAATAACGAAGAGAGATGAGAAGAGGAGAAGTCTAAGTGATTAAGTGATCCAGGTGGCTCCAGAGAGACACATAGGACAAAGAAGGGTTATGAACTCTCAAAAATCAAAGTGCTCAAAATTACTTCAAACCAAGGCTAGAGCGTAGATCTCATCGTCCTGATTGTGGAGGTGTGAACAGTTCGTCAAACTGGGTTCATATGAGGGAGAATGGACGAGTCAAATTTTGGTCAAAGTTGGGCTGTAGGCCAGGTTTAAGTGTCCTACAAGTTGACTGACCCTGAGGCATAAACCTAGCTCCCGAAATTGATTGAAATTGTTGCCTCGTTAGTTTGCCCAGTGACCCTTATTTTCTAGAAGTTTCAAAACACCTCCCTCTTTATAAATCAAAAATATAATTGGTTATGATGTGGCAGGCCACCACCCCCGCCACCCCAAACCTTCATAACCAAAATTATATTAAGGCCAATGCCCATAACCCCTGCCAGCCCAATCGTCCCAACCCTTTAAACAATCGCATATATATGTTAAGGCAGACGGCCATAACCCCCCCTGGCCTTATCGCAATCGTAAAAATGGTCAATATATATTTAGGATCACTGGCCATAACTCCAGTTGAACCTTCCAAACTATATATGTATCAAAACGTTGTATTACGAGGCGCGGGCCATTGGCGATAGACCCGGCCCAAACCCCAACAGCCCAACCATATTGTATATCTTCGATATATATGTCGCCGACAGCGTACGCTGATCGCCGATTGTGAAGGCGTCGACACCGCGATATATATACCGATCACTGATTTAATTGGCGCCGATCAGGCCGATCGCCGATATATCGGTGAAATCGCATTAATTGTGTCGATAAACGCTGCGAGCACCCATGTTAATCGTTGATTCAAAGTGCCGATCACCGATATTAGTACGCTGATAATGTTAATAGTGCGGGGTTTAAGGGGTGGGCCGCCCAATGCAGACCCGACCCCCATTAATGCATCATTTTGGTTTTATAAAATATATACATATGGAGAGGCGGGATTTGATCCCCCGACCTCTCCTCAACCAATGTATATATTTAACCAATGAGCCAGCAAATCACCTTGGTAAATTCGTCGAAATCTTTATATCAACAATCATTTTTACCTCTGCACACAATTGGAGACCAAGGAGAGAGACTATATGCACAGATTTCGAGGCAGAAGGTGGGCACACTTTTTGAGGTAGTTAATTAATATTTTAATGCAAGAACCATGAATTTTGTAGGAGGGCAAAATTTTCACTTTGTCAGAATTTGACAAATTTTATATGGTTTTTACACCTCTCGTCACCATGAACACAATGATGTTGTTCATTTCTTCATCAGAAGTTCTGTATTTTTCAGTCATTTCCAGAATGCACATTGAACCATGATTTCAACAAAAAATAGGGAGCGAAACCATGAGCCATGAAATTTTCCCAACGAGGTAAAATTTTGACATTTTAGAATATAGTCAAGTTTATACTTGTTTTTCATAGTTTTCTGTAGGGATTGCAATGGCAAGATCAGATTCACCATCTGATTTGCAGATTTACAGTCCATCCATGGAACAAAATCTTTGAGGAATCTTGGGGGAATCTAAAAGATTCCTTGAGCCCAAAATTCTCAACTTCTCAGAATTTGGATTTTGGACAGTCAATTCAGCACTACTCGACGCCACAAATCTAATGGTGTCTTCAGATTTCTTATTCTCTCATTTCTTCTTCTAGTCACTTTTCTAAGTGCTAGTGCAGATGTCCACATTCATGTGCAAGCAGCCATCTTCATACGATCGATGCCTTGAGATCGATGGTCCGAGCAGCTTCAGCAGTGTGACATCCACTTCTTCAGATGGCCCTTGGTTGTGAGGTATATGATGTGTTCATGTACTTCTTCTTTATGCATTATGCTGCACAGATCCTTGATTGATGTTGATGCATGATCTTGTTTATTACATGTTGTCATGATTCCTTGCTTGATTTGATGCAAAATTTTCTATGTGATGTACTCGCTATCATAAATCTTCATGTTATGCTTTGAAATCCCTTGTTGTATGTTGCTGGGATACTCTTGTTGTCGTCATGCATGTGTTGTTTTGAAATCCCTTTTATGCCATGTTGGCAGGATGATCATCATGTATGTTTTTGTGTCATACTGATAGGAGTCTTTTGATTGAGAATTCTAGTTGTGGAATATCTCTTAGAGCCACTCCTGCGTGAGGGAATTCTTCCTTGTATGATCGAAACATCATCTTTGTGTACATCACCACTATTGACAGCACTTAATGCAGCGGCCTACACCATCTTGACACCGGGGCCCGGAGACGTAGTCCCTCCTGGACGAACTCCATTATCAACAGCTTATGTTTTCATGTGCTGATGATTGTTATGTTCCTCTTCTTTACAACATGCAAATGTATTCATTAATGTTCTTTTAAAATGAAATTTAACACATCATGAAAGTAAAAGGTCTTGGAAGGGTCCTTCGTCACACCTAGACCTGGATCATTGAGTTGAAGTGTAAAGTGTGTCTGTGGGTCATGGAGTAGGAGAAGGCTTTGTAACTATGTGCACAGAGGCCTATTAGTGCACATCTAAGTGTGCAGGGTAGGTCAAGTCTGTAATCATTAGGAAAATCAATAAAGAGAAGTTTTACTACATTTTTGTGTATCTTTTCCAGGGTTAATGCATGATTGAATATAATTTGCAAGTATAATGTTTCTTTACTACACAGACCTGAATGAATATTTTGTATGAATAATTATTACTGAAAGCATTCAAGTAGGTGAAGATAATTAACTAATATTGGAATATAAGAAAGATCTTGGGTAATAGCACAGATCACGGCGCACAGCCCCTGGGTAGGGCTGCACGAAGGCATTGTATCAGGTCGCGAGGAATGGGAAAGTGCACGAAGCAACCTGTGCGCAGGGACAAACAGTGGACCAGTCGAACTCATTAGACATCTCCAGGGTGTGGAAACTTGGTTCTAGCACCTTTCCATACTACTTCGGGTGAGACCTCAGTCCGTGCTCCGCGGAATGTTTCCGAAAGGGCCAGTAGTACTGGGATTTGTTTGGCTAATTAACTTTGAACCTGGGTCAGGCCCCAACAAGCCAACAAATGGTTCTGTTCCCGAGACCGGATCTACATAGAGATGTTTTATGTTGTATCATTGGAATCTGACAAAGAAAGGAATTGAAGAGTAGTTGGACAAAAATATTCACGAGTTCGCGGTGCAAGAAAAAAGGAATCTGCGACTGTCAAAGGAAGAGTGGTTAGGTTGCTACTTGTATACAGAGATCCACGAAATTTTCTTTACATCCTTCCCTATTGAGTTGTACGAGTGGATCATGAAGTTAGTAGATAGCCAAGGAATGTGTAAACTCGACAAACCTATTGTTTGGAATCTAGAATTGGTGCGCAGACTAGAAGCATCAGAAGATAAGATCGCACGCATTGTCGACCATTGGCTCGATCGAATCATAGGAGGATTCATAACCGAATTCATGGTAGATACTTCAGTCAGCCATAGTGAGGCAGAACGACATTTCCTCAAGGGACCATGAGGTAAGTATGTTAAATCCTTGAACATTTGGATTAAAATGCTATTGTGTGAAAAACGAGCTATGCGAATAAATTGATGTTTGGGACTACGCAGAGTGGGAGAATCTACAGAAACGAAGGTAGCACAAAACTAGAAACTAGCCCCTTGATTTCACCTCCGTGAGGGGTGAAGAAGAGCTCGCGAAGGTTTTGCCAAGAAGTGTGGTTAATTTGATACAACAGAGAATTTCACGCATACCACCCCCACCCACACCACCACTAGTTTCACCATATTCACCCCCGAATTCGCCCATACCACCTCCGCCACCACCGCGAAGAAGTATGGCCAACGCGATAAAGCTACCAGTGTTCAAAGGAGTAGGGAATGAAGATTCAGACCAATTTTGGTTCGTGGTAAAAGCTGTATGGGAAGTGTTATCACTCAGGTTGTTCCCCAAAAGATCTGAGAGAAGGGAATACTGCCAAGGTAACCACTAACCAGTCTTTTAGCTGCAGATTCTAGCCAATCTGCAACCAGAGAGGGCTCTCTCTTTGTGATTTAGCTTTGTTTATCTATATGTTAGGCTAGTTATGAAGCACAAGTATTTGTTTTAATTTTGGATGGTGACATTCAGTAGAACAGGGCTGCAAAGTATGAGAAGTTCAGACCATTGGGTTAATGGAGTCAATGAAAATAAACTTCTGGGTATGGTTTCTTTGGCAAAAGGAGGAACTACAGAGCAAGATGATTAACCATGGAACAATCTTCAAGCTGGAATAGGATGTAATGGAGTCAGGGAATGAAAGGCAATTAAGGATCTTTCATTATGCTAACAGAGGGAAAATGAATAAATATTACCAAGGAGTAGTTAAGAATTCCTTAATTATATTCAGAGTGTAAGAACCAGGGAGACAGGAGCAATCAAGAATTCCTACCTATGCTAGTCCTGAAGAAAACATAAAAATTGACAGGAATTGAACACAGAGTACAACAAAGTAAATTCTGGGCTATTCTTTTTTCCTGCAATTTAGAACATGAAACTTAGATGATATATAAAACAAAAAAGAAGTAGAACAAGAGTTAAAAAGACTTATTGATCCATGAGATAATCCAAGAATTCTGCAACATGGGCTTCTGCCATTAATTCCATAACCAGAGAGTTCATCAACAAAGCATTCCAGCAATCTTTATTCAGAAGAGTTCTCAAAATTTACAGCACAAGTCCAGAATGATATTCACCAACCCACAATACATCTCTAGGGGAGGTATTTATACAAAAAGAGTTACAAAATATCTCATAGAGAAAATATCAAGCAATAAATTTATCCATCTACTTCTTCAAAGGAAGTAAATGACATTGAAAACAGAGCGCAATGAATGTAGGAGTAACTTCCGCTGTACTGGCTACCTTAGGTGGTCTGCTATATTTGACTTTTTAATTCAACAAATCGGCTGGTAGCTGTCTCTTTATTCCGCGTTCCTGCGTTGCTGTCCCGACCCTTTCATCTGTGCCTAATTCCTCTTTAATGCGTTTTGGCGTGAATTCCTTCCTCTGTTGTTTTCATTTTTATGATAGGTGGCATGTGTATTGAATTTGATTTAATGCAAATGACCAAAAGAGAACTAAAACTACATTGGTAAAATCTCTAACATGCTCTGCCACCATTGGTCTGTTGGCAACTAGTGTCTTTGTAGTTTTATCAATATTTCATCAGCTTCAGTATACCTGTAGAAATTGGGCTGTACTTCAAAAAGATGTGTTATTTCATGCTCAATATAGAACAGATTTTCCAACTTGTCATATAAGCTTTGTCCAAAGGGAGGTACTATGTCTTCTGAAGTGCTTGATGATGCTGTGATCTGATTGGCAACATATGTATTCACCCTATGAGCATATTGTTCATGTGTCAACAGCCTCTGATTGCTGGTTAACAAACTGGGTAGACCCTTTTGCTGCAAGACTGTAAACTTTTCTGTAAAAGCATTTATTTTTATCTGCATTTCTTGATACTTTCTCTCCAGATTTTGTATAAAATTCTTCATAGTCAGCACCTTTTTAACTGTCAAAATGGTACTTGTTCTGTCCCTGATATCTAGAGCTGCTAGTTGCTCTCTTGTATGAGTATTCAAAAAATGAATTATTCTATTGGCCTGTTCGGGAATGTTTCTCAATAATGCTCTGGCCTTTTGAATTTCCACTCGAGCTATTTCTATCAATTCAATTTGCTCATGGATAGTCTGTATTGATCTCCATTGATCAGTGATGGATTGGCCAATCTTAGTTCACAAAATTGTTTTGATTTTTGATAGAGGTTTATGAAGAGTAAGATCTTTCTCCAAGGATTTTACCTAATTTTCCAAGGCCTTTACCTCTCTTGTTTTTCAGCCACAGTTATTTTAGATTTATCATAGCTCACTTCTAACTTGGCCAGTTTTTCTTTGGCTTCCTTTAGCTCTGCCATTTGGAGTTCTAATTCTTTTATTTCCTTCATCATCTTTTCCATGCTCATGCTGGTATCTGGTACTGTTGTTGTTGCTGCTGCTGAAGTATCTGTGACTGATGTACCTATTGTCGATGCTGGGGCAGTGGGAGGGACTGTTGTTGTTGCTGTAGGAGGAGCAGTTGTAGCTATTGGGGCTGTTTGAGATGGCTGAGAGGCCAACTCTCCCTGTTTTTCCTGCAATGCTTTCTCCAAAGCCTGCTCTGTTTCACTTAGCCTTTGATTCATTTTTATTAACAACTCCATCATGTCTTCTTCTTCTTTTTCTTTCACTATCTCTGTGGTCTGCGGATGCATAGTAACTGGCAGTTTTAACTGCTTCTTGAGGGCAGCTATGTCATCCTCCTTTTTCTTTATTAGTGCTTTTATTGCCTTAGGATCCTTGGGATTATGTCCCAGCTCAATGATGATTTCTTCCAAGGACTTTATCCTGTTGTCCTTGGCCAGAGAGGATGCCTTTTCCAACTCTAATTGGGCAGATGTATTGTTTAGTGAATTCTGCAATTGTTGAGCTTGTATGGCTTTGTCTGCCAAAGTGGAATAGACCATTTCACCAGTTTTCTTGTGCAACTCAACCTGGTCCAAAGGGTGAATGTCTTTGGCAAAAGCCTCCAGATTTGTTCTAATATAATCGGCATCTGACTGTGGTTGCTGCACTGTGGGCTTGAAATGACTCAAGATCAATTTCCCTTCCTTGATATCATATGCAGACATCAATCTCTGCTGTTTGGCAGGAGTCATTTTGAGGAACTGATCGTAAAGTTGCATTCTTATTGGCTCATTTTGTGCTTTGATGTCCATGAATGGCCTCTTAATATTAGAACTTTGTTTGCTTTGTGGCCGTGTTGATGAAATTTCCATACTAGGCTGTTTTCCCAACTGCTATCCATGAGAACTGGTAAGTGATTCTATTCCTGGGGAAGTTAGTGGGCTGGCTGCCCTTTCACTTCTCGGACTTTCAATGATCTCCTCTATAACTTCCTCTTCAGGTAGAGGATCCACTCTCTGTTTCTTTGCTTCTGGCTATTCTGTTGGCCCACTTATGGGTGTGGCCTCTTCCCGGTCCCTTTTTCTGCCCTTCTCCTCATTGAGAGGAGTCTGCAATGCTGGTATCTCTGGTGCATTGGTCTGGGCAGGAGGAATTTTCCCTTGGCCTTGCTGCTGTGATGATGTTGGCTGATCTATCATTTCTTGTTGCTCTGAATGCAGCACTTCTTTGCCTTTGGATGTCCCTGCAGGTGGAGTATTTTCTTGGGCAGGTTGTTGTGAAGTTGTAGCAGATGATGTGCCCGCTCCAATGTGTTGAGGAAATTTGAAAGAGACCTGTCCAAAAGAGTCCAGGTCAAGAGTTTTTTCAAGGTTTTTTATTGCCTTCTCAATTTTCTCTTCCTCAGTAATCTGTTCTACCAATGTGCCCTCTACCCATTCATCTTGATTAGCATACTATTCTATATCAGGGATTCTACAATGTTCATAGCCTGATAGCCTATATTTTGTCTTTCTATCATGGATAAATCCTTTTGGGTCATAGGGTACCCACCAAAAACTCCTTTTTAGTTTGAGCTGCTCACCTAATATCTTTTCAGCATCTTTCCACCCTTCCTTTTTGTTAATAATGAGGGGGCCTAGTTGGTTTCTTAGCTTCAGCTGAGCCTTTTTCTTGGCATCATAAAAATGAGTCAAATCTGAGCTAATAAATTGCCTAAAGTATTCAAGGGAAAACAATCTCATAGGCACATACTTTGGCAGCTTGTAGGGGCACAATTCACAGCCATAAATCCTGATCTCTGTGTGATTTTGGTAAAAGTACCAGTCACCTATTTTATAGCTTTTGGACAGCTGCAATATTTTCTGCATTTCAGCTGAGAGTCTGGGAGGGGGACTTCTCATCAGCAGAGATGAGACTGGATATATGAATAGATCAATGAACTCACAATAAGTATAAGGAGAATTATGGACTATATGGAAGACTGGGGTCCAAAATATGACAGATCTCCTTTCTCCTTTTGCATCCAATTTCTTGACAGGGAACTGAAAACTATCTGTTTGATAGTATAAGAACAGATGATATATATATGTTGTATACTTGAAAACCCCTTCTCTATTTAGGCTCATGAATTGTTCATGGATTTTGTTGCTAATGAAGGTAGCAAAGTCAAACTTGATGGCAGGAGGGTGTCCTGGAATAAATATGGACATCAGAGCTAGAATAGTTTCATCAACATACTCACTTGTTCTAAAACCCAGGACATAGGATATCATGTCAATAACAGTTCTCCCAACTTCATTGAAATAGACCTGGTGAAAAGGAGGTGAGTCTCTGGGCTGGGAGTCTGGGCTCATGAATAACTTGGCAATTCGGCCTATTTCTGCAGAGGATAGTTTGGAGCCTTGGTCCAGCAAATGTTTCATAGACAGAGGAGCCAGAGGCTGATTAGGCTTGAAATGCAACATCTCATTGATTGAGTTAGGGGTGATGTAGAACAGGATAGTGCCATTTGGGGACATGACTGCTCTTTGAGTAGGCTCATAGTTAGCACAACACAAGCGGATTATATCTGGAAATACATTAACTGATGGAAGATAATATATGGGCAGATTGGACTCCCATATGCCATAGAGATCAATCTTTTTTAGGTAGCTGTTTCTAATTTCACAAAATGTTTGCAGATGGTTTTTGATACCCATTAAGTCTTGTATTTGGAAGTCCCTATCAGCTAAGGGAAACCATTCCAACTCCTTATGTGGTGCATTCAAGGGGGCAACATTGAGGGCCACTGGAGCCTCCATTTTTCAATCTTTGGTGATTTTTGAATTTGAAATTTGGGTTTTCACAGCAACAATGGGTAAAATATCAGTTTCGGGGGCTTTTCTGTGGGAATTGCAGGCCGAAATGAGCTTGAACTTTAGGTAAATGGGTCAATTTGCAGAGGGAGTCACATTCTGAGGAATTTCTCGGAAAAGATGGGCAGAACATAGGTTAAAATGCAGAAGTTCAGGGGCAGCACCGTGTTTTTAGTTATGGAACTCAGGTTTTCTATGGAAAAATGGATAAAACAGGGATAGCTATGGTATATTTCTCAAGAGCTGTCAATTGGATTTGTACAATTTTTGGTTTCACGGATTTAAGTTAGAGAAAAACTGGAAATACACAGGGTTCGAAAGAAATTGAGTAAATACTTGCTTTAATGGGCACTCTGTGCAAAATGCAGGTGGTGGGCCGAGCTTGAAGACTAGTTTGCAGGCTGGAGTTAGCTGGGTGGCAGACTGTGCAATGCAACAGGTATTTCGGTTGAAAATCGTATGAACGCGTCGCATAGAACAAACTAACAAAAATGGACGAAAATGACCTTTTCACGCCAATTTGACAAAAAGTTTGGTTTTGGCGGGTTTTGGCACGCTTTGGTTGGGTGACGTCAGCATGACGTAATGATTTTGTCGTATAGCGAGGGTACAGAGGCTGACTTGGCAGTGACGTGGCGGACACGGCAGATGATGCAAAGGCGGGGTGGTGAATGACGTGTCTGATGACGTGAGGGTGACGAGCGGGTGACGTCAGTGGAGAGGGGGCATAGGCGGTAAGCAGTTTGGCCCCCGCACCGCCTTTGGGCCATAGTGGTATTGGAGGGGGGGCCAGCGATCACCCCGGGCGCCTGTCGCGTGTCCTCTGTACGGTGGAAATACTGCCCATCCCTTGGATGCTATCGATCGATATATAAAGGCTTACGATATGTATGTGGGCCGTCCGATCTAGGGGATCGGATCCAACAGTTGGCAGCATGATAAACAGGCGGAGGGGTAATATATGGGACCCGCTATGTTATTTCATCATTTTTTAAGGTTTTTGTGGAGAATTACAGTGTATTTCAACTTTGGGTTTTGCAGGTTGGTTATTTAATCAACCAAACGCTAAATAAATCCCATGGTTATATGTGTGCGGAGAGGCTTGTCAAAAAGGTTTTGGGTAAACCTTGGACCCCCAAATTATTTACATATGGCTTTAATAAGCCCGGGGCGGGACATTACAAAGTTTGGGGTTGTTTTATGTATTTTATGTATAATAGGGGCAGGGAATATTATATGGGAGCTATACAATAAGTTAATGTGTTAATATGGTTTTATGAATGGAGAACACTAGGTTTATAAGGTAAAAACTTAGGTTTTTAGGGAAATGAAAGGGAAATGGAAGGATCTTTTTACACAAGAAATGTGGCTTGTTTTGGCTAACTAAACATAGAGTTCCACTTAGTATTCCTCATAAAATGAAATGAACTAAGACCACTGAGCAGATCTCACTGTCCTTGAAGGGATGTTAGTAATTGTTCTTGGGGAAATGGGAGGGGAATTAGTCATGCTCCAACTACTTTACAGCCATTTTGCCATGGTACTTGTGATAGCCATGAGATTGATCACAAAAAAGACAACACTGTTCATGAACTTGCTTCTGCAACACTAAAACTGCCTACCCAGTGTATTAATCCTATCATTTTTTCTTCCTTTTCTACTGTGCATTTGAACTAGCAAACCCTTTCTCTTTTGTTTTTTTAAACTGTCCTCCTATCTAAGTCTGCCCTTATCTCTTTCAGGGGCTCAGATTTAGCTGTTGAGCACCCTTGCTTCTCTACCTAACTACTGATCTACCAAGCTTAAACTGTTTGAACAGACGTTATTCTCTAATGCTAAAACAGGAAATTTAAACATGGACTGGCCAAGATTGAGCTGTTGGGCCATCCATCAAGTGTGACAGAATTCATTGATTGCATAATTTGAACTTGTTTGCAAAAATAGGACAGTGGTGGCTTTTTGACTAGCACACTTTCCTGGTCTTTTCTTTGGGGTTCATTTTCTTTCTTTCTTGACCAATTCATTCTTTTTGCCCTTTGATTTTTCTTTTAAGGCATACTCTCTTTCTATTTTTTAAATTTTTTAGTTTTTTGAAAATATGGAATCTTTGCAGCATGGCAAATATGATCATATTTGGCATTTCCACAGTCAATCATGAAATATGACACCTATTGGTATAGGAACCTAACAGTGGCTCCACTTGGGGATGGCTTTTCTAGGTGAAAAGCCAAGAACAACAGGTCAGATGGCCTTATATTCAACTTTGGCTGCAATCTGAAATTTCCTTTGCTGAAGACAAACAAGCTGTATCTCTGTAACATATATGCTTTTCCCATAAGCTGATTTGAATAATTACAGCTCTGTGTTTGATAGTTTTCTTGGATATTGTTATCATTTTTATAGCTACCAAGTCTTCTTCCTTAAGTCTTCCAATAGACTCAAAATATCATACAAAAAGTAACACAATTCTTTGCTTCTTTTCCTCAAAATTTGCTGCATCTTACTCCCTAGCTTATTACTGTAATAAACTACAGAAAATAGACACCGTTATGTACAAAATGTTGGAAATAATACTGAGAGGGGGGGTGAATCAGTATTATCAAGCAATTTACCAAATCTTCCTTATTTGATCTTTTGAATTATTCTTGCATATCAGTACCATAAAATAATGAGCATGAATAAAGAAAATAGACAGTCACACCAAAGAACACAAGATGTAAGGTGGAAACCCAATGCGGGAGAAAACCACCTGCTGCAATATGTCTCTATCTTCTTTCAAGAAATTCTTTTTACAATGATTTTGTACTGGTGCAGTCCTTTACCAGCACGCAGGCTGCAACCTGCAGAGAGCTACAACTCTCTCTCGTTTTCCAGTCTCTCCTGGAAGGGAGCTACAACCCCCTACTTCTTTTCATGAAGAATCAAATGATCAACAAGTATACAACAGATACAGTCCACTACAGATATCAGATCAGTAATTACAGAAATAACCCAGAACACCTTATGAACAAAAATATACAGTCAACAGATCATCTTAAGACAGGGACGCATATTTTCTTTCTGTGACCTGCGACTGGACGCAGTCTACCTTCCACTGTTCTGCGTGCCGACGCACTGTTCCTCTATGCTTTGCTGCGACCGGCGCACCCAGAAACACTATCGCGCCGCGTCTTTTGCTTCAGAGACGCACCCAATAACACAGTCGCGCCGCGTCCTTTGCCTCAGAGACGCACCTGAGCCTTTACTGTACTGCGTCCCGGCGCACTTTCCCTTCACTGAACCTGCGTCCCTTCAGATATAAAAGATATGAGGACTTCAGAACCAACCCAAACGCTCAGATCCACAGATCTGATCATGCGCCATAGAGATCACAGTCCATTAGAAGATTCGCCTTCATAGATCTGGACTAGATCTCACCAAAAGATATTCAACCAAGATGATGCATAATCCAAATGAACTCCTTTGCTTTATATAGGCAAGCTTCTCCCCAAAACATGGAACAAAACCACGAGCCGACACCATAGAAACACAAAACCGTCGGCTAGATACCACACAAGAAACCCCCACGTGCTTTTCTCTGCCTTGAAATGTGTGCACTGGGCGGACGCACCTCCTGAACGGCTGGCCTGCGTCCCTGGACGCGGGTTCTGTATGGTATACCTGCGGGGACGCACTTGCTGAACATATTTCCTGCGTCCTTCTTGATTTATCACCTGAATGGGTTTGCCATCAAGGACAACACCTGAATCATAATGCCAACAATCTCCCCCTTTGGACTTGATGGCAACCACATAATCTTCAGCTTCATTCTCCCCCTTTGACATCAAGGGCAAAGGGTATGTTCCCCCTATGCTCATGCATCTCCAGATCTGTAACCAGAAATCCATCATGAAGGAGATAGAGACATATTGCAGCTATTTCCAAGATCTCCTTTTCCATAATGCCAACAATGCATTATGTGCTCCCCCTGAGCCTATACCACCAATAGGAAGATGATCAACAGTAAGATGATGCATCAACAACCCCCAGCTTTTGCCTGAGGTATTCAAAAGTGTCCCTGGGCAACGGTTTGGTGAAAATATCAGCAACTTGTTCCTTAGAAGGAACATACTCCAACTTGACCTTCTGTTCAAGTACTTGTTCCCGGAGAAAATGGTACTTGATTGGTATGTGCTTGGTTTTTGAATGCATAACCGGATTCTTTGAGATGCTGATTGCACTTGTGTTGTCACATAAGATAGGAATAGGAGGTGTACAAGTGATGTGATAATCCTGCAAAGTCTGCATCATCCAAAGAAGTTGGGTGCAACAAGATGCAGCAGCAACATATTCTGCTTCAGCTGTAGACAAGGCAATTGAACTCTGTTTCTTGCTGAACCAAGAGACCAGTCTGGGACCCATAAAGAACGCACCACCACTTGTGCTTTTCCTGTCATCCACGCTTCCGGCCCAATCTGCATCTGTATAGGCATGAAGAGTAAGATTTGTATCTCTAGGATACCATAAGCCATAATTTTGAGTCCCTTGAAGATATTTGAAAATTCTCTTCACTGCTTGAAGATGAGTCTCCTTTGGATTTGCCTGAAATCTTCCAACTATTCCAACTACATGCATGATGTCTGGTCGGGTACCTGTCAAATATAGTAAACTTCCAATCATAGATCTGTAGGTTGGTTGATGTACTGCTGCAGATTCATCATTTGCACTGAGACTACATCCTGTGACCATGGGTGTACATACTGGTTTTGCATCTTCCATGCCATATTTCTTCAAAATCTGCTTGAGATACTTGGTTTGAGATAAAAAGATTCCTCCTTCCTTCTGTTGGATTTGCAAACCAAGGAAATATGTCAGTTCTTCTAGCAAGGACATTTCAAATTCTTTCTGCATGACTGAGGCAAAGCTTTGACTCATAGCTTCTTCATTGCTGCCAAAAATAATGTCATCTACATACACAACAAGTATTAGCAATTTGTCATTTTCAACTTTTATATACAGATTGCTATCTGCTGAACCTTTTAAGAAACCTTGTTGATGAAGATATTTGTCCAACCGGTAGTACCAAGCCCTTGGAGCTTGTTTGAGACCATAGAGAGCCTTTTTCAATCGGCATACAAGATTTGGATCATTTCCAAGAATGAACCCATCTGGCTGTTCAATGTACACTTCTTCTTCCAAGTCTCCATTCAAAAAGGCTGATTTCACATCCATTTGAAATACTTTGAAGTTCTGAAAACTTGAGAGAGCAAGGAACATTCGGATGGCCTCAAGTCTTGCAACAGGAGCAAAAGTTTCTTCAAAGTCTATTCCTTCTTGCTGTGCATACCCTTTACAGACGAGTCTGGCTTTGTTTCTAATTACTTCTCCATTTTCATTCAATTTATTTTTGAAGACCCATTTTGTTCCAATAACATTCTTATCTTTTGGTCTAGGAACCAGCTCCCAAGTGTTGTTCTTTTCGATTTGCTCAAGTTCTTCATCCATTGCTTTCACCCAACATTCATCTTTGCATGCCTCTTTCACATTTTGTGGTTCAGTGGAGGAAAGTAATGCCAAATAGCTTGAAGCTTCTGCAACTGTTCTTCTAGTTTGTATACCTGCTTCTTTTTGTCCCATGATCTGAGATTCTGGATGGTTCTTCTGAACATATCTGGATGGCGTCTTTTCTTCTATTCTTGTCCGTTCTTCTGCTTCTTCGTGAGGTTCTTCTTGAGATTCTTCTTGAGGTTCTTCTTCTTCATCATTCTGTCTTTGAGGGTAGCTCTCATCTTCTTCGATGTCTTCACGATGTATTTGCCTAGGAATATATCCCTTTTCATCAACCACTACATCAATGCTGTCAACAATTCTGCCAAGTCTTTTATTGTAGCATTTGTATGCTTTGCTATGTGGAGAATAGCCAAGAAGAATGCCTTCATCTGCTCTAGGATCAAGTTTGCCAAGCTGCTCCTCAGTATTCTTGATATAGCATTTGCTCCCAAATATTTTGAAGTGCTTTACCGAAGGAGTTTTACCACTCCAGAGCTCATGAGGGGTTTGAGTGCTGTTCACCCGGACATTTGTCTTGTTGAGAATAATAACCGCAGTATGTGCAGCCTCACCCCAAAAGGTTGCGGGGGTTCCTGATTCATCAAGCATAGCACGAGCCATTTGTTGGATTGTTCTGTTCATTCTTTCAACAACTCCATTTTGCTGAGGCGTTCTAGCTGTAGAGAATTCTCTCCTTATCCCATGTTCATCACAGAAATCGAAAAATTCATTTGAAGTAAATTCCCCACCTCTGTCAAATCTGAGGCACTTAATTTTGTGACCTGATTCATTTTCAGCCAAGGCTTTGAAGGTTTTGAATTTTTCGAATGCTTCATCTTTGTGCTTCATAAGACCTAACCAAACAAACCTGGAGAAATCGTCAATAAATAATATCAAGTATTCCTCTCCTCTAGGTGTTCTTTTTCTGAATGGTCCACATACATCTGTATGTACTAGCTCAAGAGGCATGCTGGCTGATCCTTCTTTCTCTGGAAAGTTAGTTCTGGTTTGTTTTCCAAACTGACATGATCTGCATATGGTGTTGTCAGGAATTTTGATATCTGGAAGATCGCGAACTGCCTGATATTTGCAAGCTTTCCTTATTTGTGAGAAGCTTAGATGTCCCAACCTTCGATGCCATAACCAGTGCTCTTCATTCTTGCTTAGATAGCATTGTTGTTGTCCTTCATCAAATATGTATAGATTATTTGGAGTTCTCTTTCCTTTGAGAACTGTTTTACCTGTATCAAGATCACGAACAAGGCATCCATTTGATCTGAATATAACCTCGGTTCTTTGATCACACATCTGGCTGACACTTAGTAGATTATGCTTCAATCCATAAACAAACAAAACATTTCCAGCCTTAACATCTTCTTTTAAAGGAGCAATACCTTTTCCTTTTATAGTTGCAGGAGTATCATTTCCAAAAGAGACTTTCTTTCCCTTTTCTAAATTAGAATAAGACTCAAGTTTTTCTTTATCACCTGTCATATGCTTCGAACATCCACTGTCAATGTACCATAGATTTTCTTGTCCTTCTGCATAAAATGCTATCCCACATCTTTCTGTTTGAGGTTCCTTTATTCTCCATGTTTTGGCGCCTGAGGCTTGTTCCTTTTTCTGCTCTTGTACCTTTCTTTCCGGAAACCTGCTTCTGCATTCAAAGTCTTTATGTCCAAAATTATTGCAAATAGAACATTCAACTTCATTTTCAAGAGCTGAAAAGTTGTTATAGGTCCTTTTTGTAATCCCTGTCATACTTCTTTGTTTTTGAGCTTCCCTAGTCATGATTGTTTTATACGCAACACATTGAGCTGCTTTGTGACCAAAGTTATGGCAAGAAAAGCATTGTCCATTGAAGAAGCTTCTGCGATTATTGGATCTACCAGCCAACTGATTGTAATTTCTATTTTCATCTATTCTTGAACCAAATTGAGAAGATTTTACCTGTGGCTGGTTGTGGCTTTTGTTCACCCTTAAGCTGGATTGCCCCTGATAGTTTCTGCTTGACATTTGTCCCTGCTTTACCTGATGATCTTCCTTGTGCTCTTGCTCATTTCTTCTTGCTGCATCAAGATAACTTTTTGAAGTGGATGCTTGAGAAGTTTCTCCATTATAGCCCAAACCTGTCTTATTTAGTGGAGACCGCTGCACACTGATAATCTCATCCAAAGTTTCAGATCCTTTGACAAACTTGAGATTAATAGTTTTTGTTTTCTCAATTTCTTTTCTAAGACCAACAATTTCACCTTCTAATTTTTCAAGATGTTTTTCCTTTTCATCAATTTGGAATTGTAGAGTATCAATAATCATGTTCTTTTCTTCTATGCATCTCTTGAGTCTAGTAATTTCATCATAAAGGTTATCCACATCTACAGCATCCTCATAATCATCATCTTCAAATGCCATTAACAACCTATATTTATTACCTTGTTCATCTTCATCACTGTTTGATAAGCCATCACTATCTTCATGGGTGTAGTAGCTTTTCTTATTTGCGCTTTGTTTCTTGTTCCATCTAACTGGTTCCTTTCCTTTATCCTTATAAGAGCATTTTGCAGCATAATGACCTACTCTTCCACAAGCAAAGCATTTGAAAGGTAGCTTACCTCTGAACCTTCCAGAACCTCTTTGAAGATTTCTGACAAAATTTGATTCTTCTTCCTCTTCTTCTGGATCATGGCTTGCTTCATAGTAATCTTCTTTGCCTGATGCTTTAAAAGCAGCCTCCCTTCTGTCTGATGGTCCTCCCTTTCTCATTTCATAAGCAGTTAGAATTCCATGTAGCTGAGACATAGTAAGAACACGGAGATTTTCTTTTTCTTCTATTGCAGATACTTTGGATTCAAACTTGGGGGATAATGATCTTAGAATCTTTTGAACTACTAGAGACTCCTTTACTTCTTCACCCAAATTTTTCATACAATTTACAATCTCATCTACCCGAAGAAAATAATTAGCCACACTTTCATCATTATACATCTTGAGAGTCTCATATTGAATTCTGAGAGTTTGAAGTTTGGCTTGTTTTACCTGTTCATCTCCTTCATAGCTTGTGATCATTTTGTCCCATATTTCTTTTGCTGATTTGAAGTGCATTACCTTCATGAATTCTGTTTGGGATATACTTCCTAATAGAGTACTGACTGCTTTTGCATTTGTTTCATACTTCTTTTTCTCAGCTGGATCTGTAGGAGTAGCTGAAGGAAAAGCATAGCCTGTTTCTACAATGTCCCAAACTTCAGTACCAAGAGATTGAAGATATGCAGTAACTCTTACCTTCCAATAATTGAAGTTTGTCCCATCAAAAACTGGTGGCCTGATTGATGCTTCTCTCTCGTAGTTGCTCATGATGAACGATCTACCTTCAAGCGATCAAGCTTTTCTGAAGGACCTGCTCTGATACCAATTGTTGGAAATAATACTGAGAGGGGGGGTGAATCAGTATTATCAAGCAATTTACCAAATCTTCCTTATTTGATCTTTTGAATTATTCTTGCATATCAGTACCATAAAATAATGAGCATGAATAAAGAAAATAGACAGTCACACCAAAGAACACAAGATGTAAGGTGGAAACCCAATGCGGGAGAAAACCACCTGCTGCAATATGTCTCTATCTTCTTTCAAGAAATTCTTTTTACAATGATTTTGTACTGGTGCAGTCCTTTACCAGCACGCAGGCTGCAACCTGCAGAGAGCTACAACTCTCTCTCGTTTTCCAGTCTCTCCTGGAAGGGAGCTACAACCCCCTACTTCTTTTCATGAAGAATCAAATGATCAACAAGTATACAACAGGTACAGTCCACTACAGATATCAGATCAGTAATTACAGAAATAACCCAGAACACCTTATGAACAAAAATATACAGTCAACAGATCATCTTAAGACAGGGACGCATATTTTCTTTCTGTGACCTGCGACTGGACGCAGTCTACCTTCCACTGTTCTGCGTGCCGACGCACTGTTCCTCTATGCTTTGCTGCGACCGGCGCACCCAGAAACACTATCGCGCCGCGTCTTTTGCTTCAGAGACGCACCCAATAACACAGTCGCGCCGCGTCCTTTGCCTCAGAGACGCACCTGAGCCTTTACTGTACTACGTCCCGGCGCACTTTCCCTTCACTGAACCTGCGTCCCTTCAGATATAAAAGATATGAGGACTTCAGAACCAACCCAAACACTCAGATCCACAGATCTGATCATGCGCCATAGAGATCACAGTCCATTAGAAGATTCGCCTTCATAGATCTGGACTAGATCTCACCAAAAGATATTCAACCAAGATGATGCATAATCCAAATGAACTCCTTTGCTTTATATAGGCAAGCTTCTCCCCAAAACATGGAACAAAACCACGAGCCGACACCATAGAAACACAAAACCGTCGGCTAGATACCACACAAGAAACCCCCACGTGCTTTTCTCTGCCTTGAAATGTGTGCACTGGGCGGACGCACCTCCTGAACGGCTGGCCTGCGTCCCTGGACGCGGGTTCTGTATGGTATACCTGCGGGGACGCACTTGCTGAACATATTTCCTGCGTCCTTCTTGATTTATCACCTGAATGGGTTTGCCATCAAGGACAACACCTGAATCATAATGCCAACACAAAATACAGTCCTAATATGTTAACAAAGAGGATCAAAATAATGCTTGAGCATTCGCCCATTGATTGGCCCATTCTCTGCTTTTGTATCATCCAAACTTCTCTAAAAGTAAGTGTTGTTTCCTTGTACAACCTGAATAGCAAAAGGTCCTTTCCATAGGAAATCAAATTTGCCATGTTTTCCTTTATCTTCCTTTCTGGAATCCCATTTCAGCACTTTGTCTCCTATGCAAAAATCCTCTGCCTTAGTCCTTTTGTAAAAAATCTTCTTCAGTTTCTGTTGTAGGATCTGAGATCTCTGATACACTTCTTCTCTGGTCTGCTGTAAATGAATTGTTTGATTAATTCTTCTCTAAATATCATTGGGTTCTGCCTATATTTCTTGAAAAAATTTTATCATAGGGATTCCCAAGGATGAAGGGAATACAGCCTCCATGCCATAAACCAACTCATAGGGGCTTGTTCCAATAGATCTTTTTGTGGTTAACCTGTCTGCCCATAGTGCATTAATAAGCTTTTTGTGCCAATTCTTCTTATTTTCCTCCAATACTTTCTTTATGATGTTGATCAAGCTCTTATTGGATGATTCAGCTAGACCATTACCTTGAGGGTAATAGGTTGTGGAATGGCCCAAGGTAATGTGGTACTTGTGACAAAAATTGATCATTCTTTTGGATTTAAAGGTAGCAACATTGTCTGTTATAATCTTCTCCGGACAGCCAAATCTAGATAGGATATTGGTTTCTAGGAATTGCATGATGATTGAGTCATTGGCTTGCCTACAAGGGATGGCCTCTATCCATTTGGTGAAGTAATCTGTGGCAGTTAAAATCCACTTATGTTGGCCAGAGGAGGAAGGGTGAATTTCTCCAATGAAATCTAAACCCCATTGTTGAAATGGTCTCTCAGTGGAAATGGGTTTTAGGGGTAAAGGTAACAGTTTTCTCTTGCCTTCAAAGATTTGACATTTATGGAAAGAAACTACAAATTTCTTTACATCAGCAAACAGGGAGGGCCAATAAAACCCAGCTCTTAGGATTTTATCAGCTGTTGATTTCCAATACAAATGTCCACCACAGTCCCCTGCATGAAATTCTTTCAGCACTTTGTTAGTTTCATCCTTTGTTAAGCAATTTAGTAAAATGCCTTCATGATTTTTCCAAAATAAAACATTGTCTACAATACAAAACTTTGAAGCTTTCATTTTCAAGAATCTCTTTTTAGTTCTGGATAACCCTGGAGGAGCCTGCAGGTTTAACAATACATAAATTATATCAGTATACCAAGGTGATTGTAAGAAGGCTTGATTGATCTGTGGAGTCGCCATCTCCTATTCGTTATCCAGTTCATTGATGTCAAGGGCTTGAAAATTGGTTTCAGTCATCAATTTAGCTAAACCTTGTCCTTTTATCAGCTTTGTTGGCTTAATTTCAATATCATATTCCAAAATGTTAGCTATCCATTTGCCTCTTTTTCCTTCTATTCCTTCTTGAGTTAGAATATCTTTGACCACGGCATTTGGGACATAAGCTATTATATGAGAGTACAAGATATAAACTCTGAAATCCTTGATAGCCTTTACAAGGGCATAAGTTTGTTTCTCCATGATTTCATATTTGAGTGAAGCATCTCTGAGTGATTTGCTGAAAAAAGCAATGGGCTTCTCACATCCTTGATCATCCTTTTGTAATAGGACAACAGCAATAGTATGCTCAGATGCAAAGGAAAAGATTATGAAGTCTCTATCAAACTTTGGGCTTGTGAGGACCGGTGTTTTAGTTAAAGTTATTTTGATATCCTCAAAGGCTTGCTTAGCTTCTATTGTCCATTTGACTTTGGAATCTTTCTTCAGCATGTTATTCAAAAATCTTATTAGTTCAGCCAAGTTAGGTATGAATCTTCTTAGGAAATTGATATTTCCTAGAAAAGCTTGCAATTCTTTGATATTCCTTGGGTGAGGCACTTGGAGAATAGCTTGTATTCTGTCCAGGTCAATTCTAATGCCATCTTTCGAGATTATGTGACCTAAGAGTTTGCCTTCTTCTAGGCCAAACAATGATTTCTTTGGGTTAAGTGACATGCCATATTTTCTGCAAATTAGGAACACTTGTCTGAGACGTTCTAAATGTTCTTGATCTAATTTGGAAAAAGCAGTGAGATCATCAAGATATATGACTAAAAAATCATGAATCTCTTTTGCAAAGGCTATGTCCATTGCTCGTTGAAATGTGGCCCCTGCATTTTTAAGTCCGAAAGCCATTTTTACATATTTGAAGGTTCCCCACGGTGTTGTAAAGGTAGTTTTATTTTGATCAATCGGGTGAACTAGGATTTGATTAAATCCTGATAATCCATCTAACAGTGAAATCCTAGAAGCTCCCACTACCCTTTGTAAAATGTGATCCATCTTGGGTAAGGGTAGTGGTCTTTGAGAGACACTCTATTTAGATTTCTTAAGTCAACACACAGTCTTATCTCTCCCATTTTCTTTCTAGTGGGCACTAGATTTGAAATCTAATCTGAAAATCTAATAGGTGCAATTATTCCAGCCTGGTACATTCTTTTAACTTCCTTTTCAATGAGAGGAAGGAGGACTGGATTAACCCTTCTAAGTTTTTGTTTAAAAGGTTTTTGATTTTCTTTTAAAGGTATTGTGTGTTGGATGACCGAAGTATCATAGGACTTGAGGTCCTCATAGCTCCATGCAAAGACATCTTGAAACTCTTTAAACAACTCAATATATTTTAGTTTTTGGTTGGGAGGCAAGGCTTTGGACAATTTTACCATCTTAGGATTTTGTGCAGTCCCTATATTACAGTCCTCAATTTTTGCATTTAAAGGTTGCATTTTTGGCTTTCTTGGTATATCATTTGAATCAAAAATATCCTCCAAAGGAGTCAAGCCTGTAGGCAAAAAATTATCCTTCAACTCAATTACTTCAGATTCTCCCTCAGCAATTTCATCAAGGTCCATTTGTTTCAGCTCTTGTAAATTTTTGCTAGTGAAGATTGTTGGATGCAAAATGTGATTTGCTGTTTCAGTTGATATATTTTTCTCAATTTTGTCTATTTGCTGTTCTTCACAAATGGTGCTTGTATCCATGTTTGTGCTTGAGAATTCCTCTTTCAAAGTCAACAAATTATTAATTTGAGTGTCATTTTCAAACACCTGTCAATTTTTAATATTGTCTGGGACAACAGGTCTGTGTTTAATCTCAGCAGTAAAGTGATGGTTGGGCTCGAATGGCAGCTTACAAGTGCTGGCAAATGTTGCCAAACTGTGAGCATGTAAATTGTGGTTTCTTGGAATTTTGGTTAGCTGAGATTCTAAGAAGGTGTTGAGTATTTCAATTGCTGCCCCTCTATAAACCCTTAGCCTGAGATCGTTTGTAACAAAGTTTCCCTTCATCTGTTGGATAATCAAATCTGAGTCCCCTAGAATTGAAATCTTAGTTGCCCCTAGACTTCTAATCAGTTTGAGTCCCAGCAAAAGGGCCTCATATTCGGCCATATTGTTTGTACATCTGAAATTCAGCCTATATGCATGTCCTTCAGCATGATCATTTTGCATATTGTGTATCCAAATCCCTGCCCCTGCTCCTAATTTATTCACTGACCCATCAAACTCTAAGTACCATAAGATTTCTTGATTACCACTAGGATGAGGAGTTTTAGAAACTGTCTTAGTGGGCAGATTTGGATTTTGTAACTCATATGGTTTGGCTTGTTTGTTTGTTTCATCAATTATTTCAACAATTTTTTGATCTTGAGCAGTGGATTCTTCATTTATGCTTCTTGCTTGTGCTGATTCTAGCAACTTGCCATCAGTTTTGGGACACATTTCAGCATTGTATAAGATGAACGAATCCATATCAGAATGCATGGAATAAATGGGGAAATTTTGGGGTTTCTCTTGACTGCTAACCACATATTTCATCAATGTTTCCCGGTACAATCTCTTTGGCTGGCCAAAGACTGAGATGGTGGCATAGGACATGTCTAGCTGTAAAGATCCTTGGAGTTTTTCACCCCAAGATTTGGACAAAAGCATTCCATACTTTGGTGGGATATCAGCTACCACTACATCCATTAAAATAGTCTTGGCAGGGTATTGCACTAGAGATACACACAAATCTTTGATTAGGCCTAGACACCTGACCTGGCTAGAATCAAATGAAAACAAGTCTTTATATGGCCGTGTGATATCTAGGTCCAATATTTCCATCACAGACTTAGGCATCAGATTATGGGAAGCTCCTGAATCAAACATTGCATTATGCAGTACTTTGTCATGAATGTTTAAGCTTACATAGAATGGAGGGACTCCTCCATCTACTATTTTACCATTTACCTCAGGACCAAAAATCAATTCTGGTTGGTCATCTAAAACATTGACTGCATCTCTATTCTCTGATATTTGAAGTGACCTGCTGATTTGTTCCCTATAAACCTCATGTTTAGCCAATTCGGACAGTGGAATGGCTATTTTTAACTTGCCTATTTTTGTTTCTAGGTTGAAAGGTTTTTCCACTTGAATTTTTGCATTCCGGGCAGCAAAATTTTCCTTTTCTGCTGTGTTCTCAGTGATTTTTTCTCTATCAGAATTGTTGTTTGAAACTAGATCTGCTTTGAAATTATTTTCAGGAGGGCTGTTTACATTTTCTTTTGGAGGAAAGGAGGTGGATGGCTGATTTTTTAAGGGCTGTAAGTCTGATATGTCCTCAACCGTAGGTTCTTTTGGGTTGAGGTCAGTTTTAGCAGGGAGTTCTGTTAGGGCAGTTTTATCCTTTGCTTTTTTTGGCTGCTTTGTATCTTTCAGCTTGCTAGGTTCAGGCACATCTACCGTTCTGCTTCTCAATTTGTATTGTTTATGGACTTCATAGACAGCTGCATCATACCCCTCTCTAAAATCAAATGATTCTCCGGATTTGGTTTGAAATTGGTTGAAATTATGAGCTTCTTGGTCATCTTGGGTTAAAAAGATTTGCTGTTCACTATTCAGACCCATTAGGTTGATTTGAGTATCCTATGTTGGCTCACTAGAGGTTGAAGCTTCAGCATAGTTCTCTTGAAACGGAGGTCTGATATTTTGATCAGGACCAACTTTCCTAGTGTTAGGATTTTGATTTTTTCTAAAGTTTGGATTTCTAGTGGTGTTACTTGGTTGACCTTCCCAAGAAGATTTCCTTTCAATGGTTTCCACTCTATCACCCAGTCTATCCATTCCTTTAATGATTGCATCTAGTTTTTGCTCAAATGCAGAAGGCTCTTCTTTGAAGGGAGTCCTTCTTTCAGCTCTAGCTCGAGCTCTTTTAGAGATCAGATTGGCCTCTACACTAACAGCTATGCTCTGCATGTCTTCTAAACTCGGAGGGGCTCTTTCCCTTAGTTGATATGCCATGTCAGAATCAAATCCATCAGGGAATTTGATCAAGGCCAAGTCTGGTGGAGGTCTAAGGTTTTGAGGGATAGCATTGTACACATTATTGAATCTAGCACAGTAGTCTTGGACCGTTTCTTGTGGGCCTCTTTTCAAACTCTCATATTCTGATAGGATATGTAATGGGTCCTTCTTCTTTTCCCATCTATTCAAAAAGGTTTGGTACAGGGCATCTGGATCAGCAATTGTGTTTGTAGCAAGTGCCCTAAACCAGGTCCTTACATCACCGGTTAAGCTTTGGACAAAAATTTTCATTCTGACATCGTTATCATCAATTTCATAGTTCTCAAAATAGTCCATCATTTTCTTAGTGTGTTGTTGTGCTGTGTAGGAGCCAGTACCATCAAAATATGTAATTTTTCTTTGATAATCTTGAGGCATAGCCCCTGGATTTGCAGGCAACTGCAGAGGAGCATATCGGTTTTCCATATTTACAGGTATAAATGGGACAGCTGGAAGCACAGGGATAATAGCTGAGATAAACAGAGTGGATGGGGGAGTGGAAAAGGTGCTTTGAAGTGATGATGGTGAACTAGAAGAAGCTGCAGCAACAGTAGAAAGGACTGTTGCTTTTCCAGGAGGCGATTGGGTAAGGTTTTGCTGAAGTATATCAAGATTTAAATCAGCAGAATTTTCTAGACTTTCTTGTCTTCTAAGGTTCTTAGAGATCAAGTTAGGATTTTCAAAAATAGCTGGAGGATTAGGATCTGGATTTGATCTAGTGTAACGAGTTTTCTTCTTTGGAGCCAGCTTCTAAATCTGTTTTTGGTATTTTCTGGAAGTATCTGAAGGACACTGCTTTTGACAATATTTTTCTAAGGAATTATAAATTGTAAGAGCCTTGAATTTTCTTGAAGATTTTTTGAAAATAAGAGGAAACTGATCAAATTTTTGAGACAGCTGTTTAAAGCCTAAAGCTATACTGGAGCAACTTTTATTTACTCCTGTAATTGCACAAAAAAGACAGTTTCAAAGGCTGCCTGGCTAACTTTAGGCTCCATCTGTAGCTTTAGAAAGTAGACAGAAGTAACAAACACAATCATTCAGTTCCCCAGTGGAGTTGCCAATGATGTTATCACTCAGATTGTTCCCCAAAAGATCTGAGAGAAGGGAATACGACCAAGGTAACCACTAACCAGTCTTTTAGCTGCAGATTCTAGCCAATCTGCAACCAGAGAGGGCTCTCTCTTTGTGATTTAGCTTTGTTTGTCAATATGTTAGGCTAGTTATGAAGCACAAGTATTTGTTTTAATTTTGGATGGTGACATTCAGTAGAAAAGGGCTGCAAAGTATGATAAGTTCAGACCATTGGGTTAATGGAGTCAACGAAAATAAACTTCTGGGTATGGTTTCTTTGGCAAAAGGAGGAACTACAGAGCAAGATGATTAACCATGGAACAATCTTCAAGCTGGAATAGGATGTAACAGAGTCAGGGAATGAAATGCAATTAAGGATCTTTCATTATGCTAACAGAGGGAAAATGAATAAATATTACCAAGGAGCAGTTAAGAATTCCTTAATTATATTCAGAGTGTAAGAACCAGGGAGATAGGAGCAATCAAGAATTCCTGCCTATGCTAGTCCTGAAGAAAACATAAAAATTGACAGGAATTGAACACAGAGTACAACAAAGTAAATTCTGGGCTATTCTTTTTTCCTGCAATTTAGAACATGATACTTAGATGATATATAAAACATAGAAAAAGTAGAACAAGAGTTAAAAAGACTTATTGATCCATGAGATAATCCAAGAATTCTGCAACATGGGCTTCTGCCATTAATTCCATAACCAGAGAGTTCATCAGCAAAACATTCCAGCAATCTTTATTCAGAAGAGTTCTCAAAATTTACAGCGCAGGTCCAGAATGATATTCACCAACCCATAATACATCTCTAGGGGAGGTATTTATACAAAAAGAGTTACAAAATATCTCATAGAGAAAATATCAAGCAATAACTTTATCCATCTACTTCTTCAAAGGAAGTAAATGACATTGAAAACAGAGTGCAATGAATGTAGGAGTAACTTCCGCTGTACTGGCTGCCTTAGGTGGTCTGCTATATTTGACTTTTTAACTCAACAAGTTGGCTGGTAGTTGTCTCTTTATTCCGCGTTCCTGCGTTGCTGTCCCGACCCTTTCATCTGTGCCTAATTCCGCTTTAATGCGTTTTGGTGTGAATTCCTTCCTCTGTTGTTTTCATTTTTATGATAGGTGGCACGTGTATTGAATTTGATTTAATTCAGATGACCAAAAGAGTACTAAAACTACATTGGTAAAATATCTAACATGCTTTGCCACCATTGGTCTGTTGGCAACTGGTGTCTTTGTAGTTTTATCAATATTTCATCAGCTTTAGTATACCTGTAGAAATTTGGCTGTACTTCAAAAGATGTGTTATTTCATGCTCAATATAGAATAGATTTTCCAACTTGTCATATAAGCTTTGTCCAGAGGGAGGTACTATGTCTTCTGAAGTGCTTGATGATGCTGTGATCTGATTGGCAACATATGTATTCACCCTGTGAGCATATTGTTCATGTGTCAACAGCCTCTGATTGCTGGTTAACAAACTGGGTAGACCCTTTTGTTGCAAGACTGTAAACTTTTCTGTAAAAGCATTTATTTCTATCTGCATTTCTTGACACTTTCTCTCCAGATTTTGTATAAAATTATTCATAGTCAGCACCTTTTTAACTGTCAAAATGGTACCTGTTCTGTCCCCGATATCTAGAGCTGCTAGTTGCTCTCTGGTATGAGTATTCAAAAAATGAATTAGTCTATTGGCCTATTCAGGGATGTTTCTCAATAATGCTCTGGCCTTTTGAATCTCCACTCTGGCTATTTCTATCAATTCAATTTGCTCATGGATAGTCTGTATTTATCTCCATTGATTAATGATGGACTGGCCAATCTTAATCCACAAAATTGTTTTGATTTCTGATAGAGGTTTATGAAGAGTAAGATCTTTCTCCAAGGATTTTACCTTATTTTCCAAGGCCTTTACCTCTCTTGTTTTTTCAGCCACAGTTATTTTAGATTTATCATAGCTTACTTCTAACTTGGCCAGTTTTTCTTTGGCTCCCTTTAGCTCTGCCATTTGGAGTTCTAATTCTTTTATTTCCTTCATCATCTTTTCCATGCTCATGCTGGTATCTGGTACTGTTGTTGCTGCTGCTGCTGAAGTATCTGTGGCTGATGTACCTGTAGTCGATGCTGGGGAACTGGGAGGGACTGCTATTGTTGCTATAGGAGGAGCAATTGTAGCTGTTGGGGCTGTTTGATATGGCTGAGAGGCCAACTCTCCGTGTTTTTCCTGCAATGCTTTCTCCAAAGCCTGCTCTATTTCACTTAGCCTTTGATTCATTTTTATTAACAACTCCATGTCTTCTTCTTCTTTTTCTTCCACTATCTCTGTGGTCTGCGGATGCATAGTAACTGGCAGTTTTAACTACTTCTTGAGGGCAGCTATGTCATCCTCCTTTTTCTTTATTAGTTCTTTTATTGCCTTATGGTCCTTGGGATTATGTCCCAGCTCAATGATGATTTCTTCCAAGGACTTTATCCTGTTGTCCTTGGCTAGAGAGGATGCCTTTTCCAACTCTAATTGGGCAGATGTATTATTTAGTGAATTCTGCAATTGTTGAGCTTATATGGCTTTGTTTGCCAAAGTAGAATAGACCATTTCACCGGTTTTCTTGTGCAACTCAACCTGGTCCATAGGGTGAATGTCTTTGGCAAGATCCTCCAGATTTATTCTAATATAATCGGCAGCTGACTGTGGCTGCTGCACTGTGGGCTTGAAATGACTCAAGATCAATTTCCCTTCCTTGATATCATATGCAGACATCAATCTCTGCTGTTTGGCAGGAGTCATTTTGAGGAACTAATCGTAAAGCTGCATTCTTATTGGCTCATTTTGTGCTTTGATGTCCATGAATGGCCTCTTAATATCAGAGCTTTGTTTGCTTTGTGGCCATGCTGATGAAATTTCCATACTACGCTATTTTCCCAACTGCTGTCCATGAGAACTGGTAAGCGATTCTATCCCTGGGGAAGTTAGTGGGCTGGCTGCCTGTTAACAGGTGTGAGAGAAACCACCAATGATGTCAATGGCTCTCAAAGTACCCAGTGCAATCCATGAGATGCGAATAAATGTGTTGATGTCGAACATGTCACAGAATCCTTTGATCAAAAGTCAATGATGCAAACTGTCGTCAAAGGCGAGAAACCTGCCATTGAGGCATGCAGATCTCAAGGTACTGACGATTTCTAGATCATCTTTCTAGATAATGAGTTGATGTTGATAGAAAGCGATCCGTCGTAGGCAAGCCCATAACACGAAATCATAGATCAAGTTGAAGAAATTTAGTTGCAAGGGCTGACTCAGGGATGGTCAAGATGGATGACAGATATTTGGCAGATGAATGGCTTATTAGCAGTGACCTCTTGAACACATAACGACACGGCAGATGGTTTGGTGACAATTGACCCAAAGTTAATACCCAGAAACCGGCTGAAGACTTTCAATATGGTTTGATCAACTGTTAGGCAAAGGATTTCCCAACCCAGGTGAATAAAAGTGCCGTGTTCAAGAGTGGTTACAAAGTATGACAAACAGACTCATTTTTCTCTCTTTTCCCCCACCATTTCTGGCAAGTACCTCTTTATTTTTGACAAGCTTGAGGAGGATAACATTTTCTTGATTATAAGCTCATCCTTCGGATGAGTCCAACTTAGTTTAAATTCGAACCCTAAGAAGGAGTGGTTCGTTCCTGTTTGTAATTGAACAGGTCCTTTACTGTGAAATTTTAACGAGTCTAGTATAGGAGAAACTCGGCGTTTTTCATTTTTAGAGAGTCTGAAAAACTTAAGAAAACTCCAGGGTTGACCTTTTTCGTAAATTTGTGTCTCCCAAGCCTGAAAAAGTATAAAATAATACTTGAGAGAATGACTTGATCTTTTACAACCAAGGAGTACTTTTCGTCATTAGTGCCTTTGACCTGAAAGAGTAAAAAAGCGATCAACGACACGTCCTTTTATAACCAATATCAAATTTGAAACGACAAAAATCGGCGATCTTTTCATGTTTTTACGGTCAGAAAAGAGCTGTAAGTGGACCATCTTTTAATTCCGTTTTAACGAGTTTAATAGAAACACTCAGCAATCTTTTCATGTTTCAGGAGTCAGAAAAGAGCTTAAAGGTGACTCTAAATGTTTTTTCGTCGAAAATGATAGATTTCGCCTAAATAATCTTTTATCCTGCACAAAAACACAAACATTACTCATACCTGTTTGAAATAGATAAAAATGTCGCAAAAATACCTTTTTAAAGTGAAACATAAACAAATTTGCAATTTATTTACTCAAAAAACTTATAAAAAGGGCCTTCGTCAATTCATTTTTATCGTTTGAGTTTGGGTGAGAAAATAGTGCTTTTGCTCAGAAAACTTCCCGTGAAGATTGCGGAAAATCCAACCGTCGGAATCGAACGCCATCTTCTCCAGGTAATCCACATCATCCTACTCTTCATTTTTAACCGTTTGATTTTTTGTTTTAGTCATTTATTTCATTTTTGGGAGGGTTTTTAGGCATAAAACCCGCGCGCGGGGGCCCGCAGGTTTACCATTGCTGGCCTGCGGACCCCGACTTTTTCTCCATTGGGAAAAAGATCGGGGTCCGCACCTTCCATGTAGACAAAGTGCGGTCCCACGCACTGTGTCTAACCCGGAGGGTGCGGTCCCCGTTGCAAGGGTTTTTAACCCAAAAATTCTCAAAAATGGACCAAACAAAACAATTTCTAGCAATTTAATTTATCCTTATACTTGATGCAGAGAGTACATCATGCTAGATTGGCGCGAACAAGAGCATGAGGACGTGGATGCTGCCGCATGGAATCATCAGCCTTCACTTGATGCTTTGAGGGCGTGCGGCTTGTACAAATTCTGGGCCATTCCTGGCATGAGGGCTCAGGTGGATTTCTTACAGTGGCTGGTTGACAGGTGGAGCGTACACAACCAGTGCTTCTTCATTGGCGGCCACCAGCTCGAAATCGAGTTGGCGGACATATATTTTTGACTGGTTTGCCTAAGAGAGGCGAAGACTTGACTCTGTTTGGGGCTAGGGCAGGTGGCCAGTCTGTCGATAGCCTCAGGCTAGAGTACTACAATAGTCAGGCTAGAGACAAAGGGATAGACATAAAGACCATATCCCGTCTTGAGCTCATGGTGATTGCGTTTACTGTCACCAGACTTTGCGGAGCTGCCGTATTACATATTGCCACCGGATCCCAGATGCGTATGGCAGTTGATTGCTTCCGAGGCACCATCTTCAACTGGTGTGATGCTGTGTTGGCCAATGTGAAAGGTCAACTGACCAGGGCCAAGAACGGATGATTAAAGACCTTTGGTTATGGGGCTTTGGTCGTGAGTTTTGGCCTGGAGAGGGTTCCTATGCTGATCCTGCAGCACCTTACTGTTGGAGCTGGGCTTTCTCGAGAGCCCAAACTGATGCGATGGGTCGCAGTTATGGCCCGTCACCTGGACGAGAGGACAGAGGTTGCTCGATTCAAACCTGAGTATTTCCAATGGCTGGAAAACCAGGTATTTTCTATTCAGGATTTCCCTTACGCTGGGATAGATTTTCATGGTGACCCAGACATGGTTCTTCCACTAGGAGAGCAGTGGGATGAGTCAGGTAAAATCCTTTTCAACATTTTTCCTATTTAATTTTTTTTTGTTATTTTTCCATCGTCTCAAAATTGATAGTAAAAAATTTCAAATGCAGATGTGGGTCCACAGCGACCAGCCGCTCTCCGGCCTTACGAGAGGAAGCAACCAGTTGCACCTGCGCCAGCCCCACAGGACGAATCAACAGAGGTTTTGGCCGAGTTGGAGGGTCATCTCGAGTGCTTGACATGAGATATTCCTGAGACCACTATAGATGACATTCCTCGTCGACTTCAGCGCTATGTGATTGGAGTCCCGGGACCTTTTAGGAGGTTCCTTTGCAAGGTGGCCCGTGCAGTGGTTTCTTATAGAGATCATCACCAGTGATAGGATGATTGCCTATTGTGGGCACATGTGACATTTTTTGTTTTTTATACTTATCATTTTTGCCGATCATAAGGTGTTTTTCAACCTATGATCGAGGACGATGTATTTTTTGACAAACTCCTATATATATATCGCTATTACCGGCTTATCTTGTAAATCATGTTATGGAATGGTTTTAAATTTACATGTATGATTATTGCAAATGTCTATTTAACATTCGAGAAGCAATTGCATCTGCTAATGTATTTAAAGATCTTGGAATATGCTGATATTCAATATAATCAAATTCACGTTCCAAGAGACGCACTCTCAAAAAAAATCTTAATAATACTAGATTTCTAATGGCATACACTCTATTAAGCTATAATACAATGAGTTCAGAATCTAACCTCACTATCAAACTCCAAATCCCAAATGAAATAGATTCAGATAATAACTCAATCACTGCACTATACTCGGTAATGTTGTTTGTTGTTTGACCGAGGCTTACCCCATGCATAGATACTTGTCAGAGGGTGAATAGATAACCCAAGCTGCGGAAGAGATGTTCCGTGTATTACGACAAGCACCATCAGCGAAACCAATGTATGTTTGGAGAGGCATCGACATCTGCAATATCAAGAGTAAAACCAAGATAAGCAGGAATAATGACAAAAAACACTCTCTAAGCTAAGCACACTGTTTAAACTAAAACACACCAGCTAGAAAGAAAAACTATCCTAACTAAAAATCTCCATACCCATTATTTTAAGCATAATACCTCTTCAAGTAAAGGCCATTTCTGGGTTTACCCAAAAAGTCCCCGTCAAAGTCTACCAATTCATAGGCCCCTTTGGCTAGCTTTCGCTTGACAACATAGGGACCATGCCACATAGGAACGAATTTTCCATCGCCTAATTTATCATTAGCTTGGTCATAAACTAAGACTAGATCTCCTTCCAAAAAATTTCGAGGGGTCACATTTCGATCATACTGAGCTTTCATGCATTTTGCGTGAGTCTCGATCGCCAATGCAACATCACGTCGATTCTCATCTAATTGAGCCAAGTATAAAAAACGCTTTTCCTCTTCGGAAGTGGTTGGAAGTAACTCGATGGCCATTTGCAGTGACAGGATTTCGCATTCAATGGGTAACACGGCTTCCAAACCATAGACTAGTTGGAAAGGAGTGAACCCTGTTGATGTTTTTACTGAAGTTCGGTACGCCCAAAGCGCTGAAAATAGCATGTTGTGCCAATTCGACCAATGAATCCCAATGATTCGTCGGATCATGATAACTAAAACTTTGTTGATGGATTCAACCAGACCATTCACTTGTGGATAATAAGGGGTTGAACTATCGTGACGTAAACCAAGCTGGCCTGTAAGTTCGGTCATCATAACGTTTCGAAAATGACGCCCATGATCAGTGATTATTGCTTGCGAGACACCAAACCTAGAAATTATATGATTGAACACGAAAATTGCAGCTGTCTTGTCGTCTGCCTCAAATGTAGGCATCGCCTCGGCCCACTTAGTAAAATAATCTACCGCAAGGATGATATACGCATGCCCCCGGCCGAGTGAGGGTTACATGTAAAAAAATCGATACCCCATTTGGCAAAAGGACCAATGGCAATTATAGGGTGGAGAGGAGCAGGTGGAGCATGCATCTTACGATAAAAAATTTGGCAGTTGTGGCATTTCGGACCACCGTAATACAATCTTTAAATAAAGACGGCCAGAAGTAGCCAGCGCGCAATATCTTTTGGGCTATGGCAAACCCAGACATATGACTGCCACATGCTCCAGAGTGACAGTCATTTAGAACCCTTTCAGCTTCCTCATGAGTTAAGAAACGTCGAAAAACAGAGTCCGCCCCACGACGATAAAGAGTATCTCCAATAATCCTGAATTGTTGGGACTGGAATCGAATTTTTCGACGTTCTGACCTTGAAATTTCTGGCCGAAAGGATTGGGTCTGGAGATAAACGATGATATCCCCATACCATGGATCTAAAGTGCTGATTAGAAACAAGGATTCGTCCGCAATAGGCTCTTCCGCCACAGTTTCCGTGTCAGCACGCGGGAAGTCACACATTAATTCCGCAAAAACTAAAGATTTCTTAGACTTGGATTTTTCGAATTCCAAGTCGAACTCCTGCAGGATAACGATGCATTTAGAGTACTTGCCCCCTAGCAATTGCTTGGTCAAAATGTAGATCATAGGGTTGCAATCCGAAATTACCGTAGTTTTACGTAGTAGAATGTAGTGACGAAAGCGTTGGACAGCTTGAACAGCTGCCAATGCCAATTTCTCCACATGTGAGTATTTTAGCTCAGTTGGATTTAAAGTGCGACTAAGGTAATATATCACATGTTCAGTTCCAAATTCATCTTCCTGAACTAAGGCCATTCCAATGGTGGAATGAGAGGCGGCGAGATACAAGAAGTAATCCTGGTTATAGTTGGGAGGATGCAACAACGGTGCATGGGTCAACGCGTGTTTGAGTGCATCAAAAGATTTCTGAGCTATCTCATCCCAATAGAATGGAGTATTTTGCTTCAACAACCGGGTGAAACCCTTTGTAACCTCGGCGTAGTTAGGAATGAATCGTCGTAAAAAGTTTGCTTTCCCTTGCAAACTTTGGAGTTGGCGAAGTCTCGAAGGAGGAGGCAATTTGATGATAGCTTCGACCTTCGAAGGATCAACGCGAATGTTGGCTTTCGAAACTACAAACCCCAACAATCGACCCTTTTCTATACAGAAGACACATTTGTGTGGGTTCAACCGAATACGATAATGCCTACACGTCATAAAGATTGCTCGTAAATGGACGAGGTGATCAGCTTGATGTAATGAATGAGCAGGCAAGTCATCGAGATAGGGTTGCACAATGTGCTTGATGTCATGAAACGCATAAGACATCGCCCTTTGAAAAGTTTCTCCGGCATTCTTAAGCCCAAAAGGTAACTTTCAATAAGCAAATGTTTCCCATGGACAAATGAAAACCATTTTTGGTTGATCGGCAGGTAGAATATTGATTTGATTGTATCCGAAAAAGCCGTCCATGAAGGAGAATATTTCACTGCCGGCACAATCATCAATGATTTGATCGATATAGGGAGTTGGGTAATTTTCCTTTGGATAGGCTCGATTAATGTTCCTATAGTCGATGCATATTCTTATTGTTCCCTATTTTTTGTTAACCGGAACAATATTCGATACCCAATCCGTTAACGGGATCGGATAAATGAAACTTGCTTTCAACAATTTTTCAACTTCTGCTTTAATTGCAGCAGCTTTTCGTTGGTGAATCTGACGCAAACGTTGCTGGACGGGTTTAGCGTCCGGGTAAGCCTTGATCTCATGAACAACAATCGCGGGATCAATTCCTGGCATTTCCTCATAGGACCAGGCAAACACGTCGCGGAATTCTTGAAATAGGGCCTTATATAGCTGAATTTCGTCATCTGTACACGAGGCACCTATATGAATGTTCTCAACAATTCTAGGCTTAACCGAAATGTCAATAGGAATAGTTCAAGAGATGTTTCCCAAATTTAACTCTGAATCAGGATGTTTTATTGGATTCTGAGGTTCCTTGACATATTTAGTTGTAAAAATTGATGAGAAATCATTTTCAAAACGATCATCCTCAGGTAAAAACGAAGATCTGTGATGGAGATCTTCCCATGGTAAATCATCTACACATAGGATTTCACGAATTTGCTCATCAGAGTGAACAAGTTCAGAAAACGTGGTTAAATCAGAGGTTGATGTGAAAAGTGATTCCTCACAGACTACATTCATTAAGTCATTTTTGGTTGAACATGGGTCGGTAAACGACTGCACGGCTTCATAGGCAATTTCATATGGACTCAAAGGCATGGCATTACCAAACGAGTCTATCTCAGATTCAGAAGGAATGATCCAAGGATCATCATAAACAATGGTGTCTGATGTAATCATATGAATGGTTGCAAATGAAGATGATGCGTTGATCGGAGGAAAAGGAAAAGTTCCCAGTAAACCGGCATCTTTAACTAGTCCTACTCCAACATCCTTATACGGGATAGTCGTTTTACCGACATGCTGAATACTCTCGGAAGAGGCTGGGTCAGATGAAAAGTAAGCCAGCTGGTTTATTGTTATGATATTTCCATTATGTGGAAACTTTATTACTCGAAATACTGATGAAACAATCGCTGTCATAGCGTAAGACCAACTTCGACCCAAGAGAAGGTTGTAATCTAGAGGGGCATCAACCACCTCCACATCTAGACTAACGGTTTTTCCTTCAACCCCTATAGGAAAATCCTGTAGAATGCCAAAAGGATGAAACCCACGGCCATCAAAGGCCTTTAGAATTGTCGGGGATTGATTTAGCGAAGGAGAACCAAGCGATCTCCAACACTGTATCGACATAATACACGTTGAGGCTCCCTCATCAATTACAGTCCGATGAATAGGCCTGTTTTTGACTATCACTGGTATCTGGAAAGCCATTTGATGAGGCAAACGTGGTGTACTATTTTCTAGATCGAAAATTATTAGGTTCAAGTCCTGAACATCAACAGCTCCTATAGCCGACAAAAGTAATTTACATTGTGCTGGACATGATTGCAGCACTTCCAAAGCCGACATTGCTGAGGGTGAAACAGCTAAATCCTCAACAATGTTATAATTCTGAGCCGCTCTCGCATGTGGATTGAAAGCTGACTTTCGAAGCATACCCTTGGCAGGCGGTTTGATTACCAAGTCTGGATTAGGTTTCTCGATCTGTAGTGGATCGGAACCGGGAGCTTAGGTTGATGGATTAGAATGAGAAGATTCTGCTTCTTTACCATCAACAGGACTTTTACTACCATAATCTTACGATCGAGTCGCAATCCTAACATGGGACATCATCAGTATGGGTTCTTCATTGGCATTCGAGGATGAACCTATCATCTTACTGTCTTGAGCCGGAAAAGGATCCTTCAAAACAGCAGGAGTTTGGGAACCCTTGACAATCTTTGCAACCTCTGCACGATGAGGGCAGTCTCTTGTAAAATGTTCATCATCACAAATGAGACAAGGATAACAAGGTTTGCGCTTTTCATCATTGGATTCCACCTTTTCAGGTTTCTCCTTTGAACTTTTGCCCGTTTTATTCTTCTTCTTTCCTTTCTTCTTCCCACCAGATTTTGATTTGGCTGTAGATGACTCTAAAACGTGAATATCGGCAGAAATCTCTACAGAAGAATCTCCTGTTGGGGAATCAGGAAAGGTAATGATAGGGGAAGAATCCTTGGAAGACTTCTTCTTACTTTTAGTGTTAATCGTGCCAATCATACCGTCGGCGGCATGAGATCCCGAAGGAGCTGCAGTGATTTGATTTTTCTTGGGAAGATCGGGAATTTTTTCGTGTAACGTACCTGATTGAGTATAGACCAAGTCAAGGTACTGTGCTTGAGCAATTACTTGCTCCTCAGTAACAACTCCAGCTTTAGCAACATCTTCAGTGATCTTTGGCAACAAGGATTTTACAAACCACTCGGCCAAGATCTGATCCGGAATAAATACCTTCACTAAACGTCGTCGACGTCTCTACTCATGAATATGATCTGAAATGTAAGTGGATGTCGATTGTTTTAGCGAAGTTAACAATTTTGTGCCATTGTCATATCAGACTGGCAACTGAAAATGAGTTAAAAACCAGGTAGCTAACTGACTAAAATTATAAAAAGTGCCTCGCGGTAACTCAATGTACCACTTGGCCGTGAGACCAATTAGAGTGCGCTGGAAAAGTCTAATATGGATTGAATCATCTGTAATGGAGTTAGACGCACACCAGAGGTGGTAAGTCATCACATGGTTCGACGGGTCCTCTCCTGATTTACCTTCGAACTTGGGAATGTCACTGGGCAACTTATTCGGCATTGGCGGCCAAAACGGAAGATAATAAATGGGATCATTCGTTAGGCGCGACAAGTCAGGTAAGTCCAAAGTTGCGATAAACAGTAACTGCCGATTAGGATCCCTAAAACTCTAGGTCATAAGACCAACCCCAGGAGGAGGATATCCAGGATAACTAGGAATAGGAATTGCGTTCCGGATATTGTATCCTCCTGGAAAACTAGGATTAACCGGACCGTACTGGGGTTGTTGAGGTTGTTGATAAGTGTACCCAGGGTATGGTTGATACTGATAGACTGGCTGCTGCACAGCAGGACCGAATTGGTATTGTCCCTGGTACGGTTGATAAGTAAATTGTGGTTGACTTGTGACAACCGTACTTGAACCAGGTTGTCCTACAGGCATCTGAACCGAAGTTTGAATCGTAGATCTAGACGGTGGTAAAGATGTCTGAAGAGTAGATACAGGAACAGTAGAAACCGGAGCTGTCGATACTCCAGAAGTAGGTGGGGTAGATTGAACGGATGTTGCGGTAGTTGTAGCAGTCATTTGAGGTGGAGTACGAGGTGTACTAGGCCCAGGCTGAGAAACTACCGAAGGTACAGAAGTTTGAATGTTAGACTGGACTGGTTGCTGGGGTGTACCAGAAACTAAGGGTTGTCCAGTTTGAGATGACAACTGTGCACTTGGCTGCAACACCTGTTGAGTTTGCGATGGATCCCACACTATATTCATTTCGGGGTACTGACCCATAACAGGTTGAGAATATTGAGGACCATAATCGGGTTGAGGGTAGGATTGATAATTGAAAGGTACATTTCCCGTTCCTTGAACATACGTTTGACCGGAGGGTGGTTGGAAACCTTGGTTCGAGTACTGACCTTGGGGTTGATACCCTTGAGGCACATACTGATACTGGGGTTGACCTTGAGGTATAAATTGATACTGGGGTTGACCTTGGGGTACATATTGAGTCTGGGGTTGACCTTGAGGAACGTACTATCCCGTAGGTATGTACTATCCTTGAGGTTGCCCCACAGATGCAAATTGTGTACCTTGAGGCTACCCCCCAGGCGGTAACTGGCCACCTTGAGGTTGAGGATTGGGAATAGAACCTGACATCATAAGAATGTCTTCTACGCTCAACGGCTTAGTACCATTTCTTCCAGTTAATAGCCCTTGCTCAATGGGTTGAGGAGATGCTCCCGAAAAAGTACCAGAAAGTGACTGATACCCGTAGGGAACAGAAGGACCGCTATACAAAAAGGATTTGGGCGATTGAGTAAACATGGATGACTGTCCTGACATATTTACGGGAGTATAAAAACCTCTAGGTGTTGGGTGATAAGGAGCGCGAGGTGGTGAAACTTAACCCTGAGTTTTCTAAGAAATTAGTCAAAGAAAGATACCAAGAACTACTCCTAGGTGGACTGTAAAAAATTGATTCACGCTCCCTTAGCTCAATAATAGGTTGATTTTCAGGGATAGGGATGCCTACTTCTTCTTCTGGAGCAAGCTCTTCAATAGCAATAAGTCCAGAAGGAAGATCTTGGGTGATTACTCTTTCTACCCTAGGTGAACCAGGACCACTAGAAGTTGGAGAAACAAACCCCGATGTCGGAGTAGCAGCAAATTCACTTTCAGGCTCGGATATTTCAGGTTCCTCACCTATATCACTAGTAGATGAAAAGCTACCAGTAACTTCGAAAACAGACATTGACTGTGGATTATAATCTGCCACTAACGGTTGAAAATCAGGATGTACAATCAAAGAAGATTCTCCTTCCTCAGGTGACCCAACTCTATTGTCTCTAGGAGTTACGAGGACTTTCAAGCCTTCAAGCTGGCTCGGTACTTCCTCAGGAGGTTGGCCCCGAAGTCTACGGGACTTCCTCAGTAACTCAGCCACGTTTACAAACTCAGGAGACTGGCCCCGAAGTCTACGGGACTGCCTTGGTAATTCAGCCACAGTTGAAAACTTTTAACTACTTCACACGCAAACAAAGTAAAATCTCAATGAAAAGCACCTAAAGTCTCTAAAGAACCAAACAAATTTGAATCACATGCCTAAAGAATCTAGGAGATCAAACACACACAAACAGTAACTTTCTGTACTGAAAACACTAGTTGGTGATGAAATCCAACGTCGCAGAGTTCAATACAGAAATGGCGGTTGGAACAGTTACCCCGGCAACCTGCTTAATGAATAGACTGGCACAAGTTCCTCCACTTAACCGTCTCGAGTGAAGAGAACCCCCCAGAAAATCCAAGTGAGTCTAGCCGACGTCTGCTCCAGGTACAGTGGGATCTTCCCACCACTGTCACCTCAGGAAGAGTCCTAAAGAATATGGTCACTAAGGTTACCAACTAAGACAAATATACCTGGGGGAACAGTCTACGATCCGATACGCACGCAAGGGCAGAGTAGCAAGCTCAATCCCCTTGAAGGCTCCTTGAAATAATCCAAGGTTTACCAACAAGTGACCCCAGGCTCCTCGACAATGGTTAATCTGAGGTTTACCGTTTTTAATACATGAATATCTGGCGTTGGTCCCAATGAGGAAGGATTGATTCCCACACTGGTTCGGACACGATCTCGTGCTTCTCCTTTAAGAGGAGCTTTCCCAGAGCATAAATGCAACAATTGGATTTCTTCCCTACCACAAGATACAGCTACTTGTTTGTTTTTACTGTCTTGGAGAGTTAATTACTCTCCTACTCCAAGACACTAGCCTAAGCTAAGTTGGTGTATCAGAGCCCTAGAAATAAAAATGTTACTAGATGAATTTTACTTTAAGCGTTACTTTTTATTGGTTTTTGTTTAAGTCAAAAGGTGCGGAGATGAAACTCGTGGTATGAAGACTCGACTCAAAATCACTAAAAATGCACCTAAGATGATTTAAACAATCTTTTTCTCTTCGATGAACTTCTAAACTAAGAAAGAGTTTGAGAATGCAAATACTTTGTAAACACAAATCTTTCTCAATCAAACAAATTAAAAGAAGAGTTTTTGTCCTTTTCCAATGCACTCAAAACGAGACAACTAATTATTTCAAAAAAATTTCCTTTTTCGTTTCAAAGCACTCAATCACTACAAAACAAACTTTTTCCAAAAGAGATTTTTATATTTTTTTAATAAAACACTCAAAACTATGAAAATGACTAAATTTGAGATCTACAAATTATAAAAACCTATTTGAAGTCAAAGCCTACTAAAAGTCTTTTTTAAGGATGTTTTACTTAGCTAGATGTAAGCTAAGGACCAATTTATGCAGAATCACAAATAAGTCAAGAACAACCAATTTTGTTTTCTTTTTGAAAATGAAAATCCAAACTCTCAAACACAAGCTTTTCGAGGTTTTGTAAAGAGAAAACTCAAAGCGGATTCCTCAACAAGGGGAGATTTCATAAATGGTCAGACTCTTAAGAAGGCTGGTAGACACTAAGGTGATCTGAAGTCCCTACAGCTTCTAAGCTCAGAGCCACTACACAACCAAAATGAAAAACAAACCCAACAAGCAAAACTCCTAGGAATTTCACTTAAAACCCTAACACTAACAAAATCAACCTAAGGAAAGCTTATGACAAGTTATATGCAGGTCTGGGTAGTGGATAACAATTTCTAAACAAACACTAAGCTGACTAACAGAGGAAATATTAGGGTTTTTCAAAATTTTGACAGGGTCCGTAGGCCCACAGTTGACACAGGTGTGGTCCCGCTCTGTGCTAAAAGCCAAGCTGCGGGTAGGTACGCACTGTGTCAAACGGCTAGGGTGCGGTCCTCTCCCAAAGCTATGAAAAACAAAAAATAACCCTGGATCTACAAACTCTACCCAATTTTACACACAACAAGCCAAAAATAGAAACAAAACACAGTTTCTCAGGTCAAAGTAAAAATAAGGAAAATAATCAAGTCCCCAGCAGAGTCGCCATTTTGTCGCACGGAATAAGTCGATCTTGCGGACAAGATAGACCTTCCTAGAATCTAAAGAAGACCTAATGACAAGCAAACCAACCAGACACTATCTTTCTCTAAATATGCTTTGATAAACAATGGCAAACAAGTGTTTTTTAGGGCCTACCTTAGGTCCAACGCAAGCTTGTGGATGCCCTCATTCCTTCGATCCAAATGAGCTCCTTTGTCGTGAATCTGCAAACACAAACAAGGCAAACAAATTAAATAGCACCTGAAAAGCCAATTGCATAAAACATATTTAACATGAAAGACAAGGAGTCCATGAAACAAATAACATGAGATACTTGTTGAAAAAAATGAGTTTGATTGTATTAATTCAAAAGAAGAAGAACTTTACAACCTTTGCCTTGACGCTGTACAAGCTCCTCCCAGGGTCCAGCAAGAAGTCTCCTCTACTTTGACAAGTTTCACTCACTCCCTAATGAAGCCAAAAAGGTATGTGATCTCTCCTCTTAAGCTCAACTAGGAAGTCTTGATTTCACCAGCATTTATCCTCAAAAATGTTCCGCTTCAACCTCTCCAGCAACCAGCCCAATGCCTGTATTTATAGTGCAATGGAGGGAGGTTACTAGGTCCTCCTTCAAAGGGATAGCTCCTCTCATCAGGGGATTAGCTCCTTCTCTTTTGGGATGCATGAACCACCTCAGAGCGAACAATCCACGTCAAAATTCCTTCTAGAAACCTCTAGAATTAACCCAAAGTGAGTTTTTTAAGATAAAACTTGCGCCTTTTGACTTTCACAGGGGTCTGCACCTACACCATTAGGGACAGAGCGGGCAGGTCCGCAGTTTTTGTACACAGAAGGTGCGGGACCGCAGGTGACAGTGAGAGAAAGTGCGGAACTAGAGTTACATTGATTTTTAATGTCTTTCTCTCATTTCCAAAGCTTTACTTGAAGAGCTGAGGTCTGAGACTTGCTTAGGAGGACAATACAAGTGATGATAGACCCATAATGACTGCAAATAATCATGGTGGCGATATTTTTGTGTAACACTGCCCTTTCACTTCTCGGACTTTCAATGATCTCCTCTATAACTTCCTCTTTAGGTAGAGGATCCACTCTCTGTTTCTTTGCTTCTGGCTATTCTATTGGCCCACTTATGGGTGTGGCCTCTTCTCGGTCCCTTTTTCTGCCCTTCTCCTCATTGAGAGGAGTCTGCAATGCTGGTATCTCTGGTGCATTGGTCTGGGCAGGAGGAATTTTCCCTTGGCCTTGCTGCTGTGATGATGTTGGCTGATCTGTCATTTCTTGTTGCTCTGAATGTAGCACTTCTTTGCCTTTGGATGTCCCTGCAGGTGGACTATTTTCTTGGGTAGGTTGTTGTGAAGTTGTAGCAGATGATGTGCGCGCTCCAATTTGTTGAGGCAATTTGAAAGAGACTTGTCCAAAAGAGTCCAGGTCAAGATTTTTTTCAAGGTTTTTCATTGCCTGCTCCATTTTCTCTTCCTCAGTAATCTGTTCTACCAATGTGCCCTCTACCCATTCATCTTGATTAGCATACTGTTCTATATCAGGGATTCTACAATGTTCATAGCCTGATAGCCTATATTTTGTCTTTCTATCATGGATAAATCCTTTTGGGTCATAGGGTACCCACCAAAAACTCCTTTTTAGTTTTAGCTGCTCACCTAATATCTTTTCAGCATCTTTCCACCCTTCCTTTTTGTTAATAATGAGGGGGCCTAGTTGGTTTCTTAGCTTCAGCTGAGCCTTTTTCTTGGCATCATAAAAATGAGTCAAATCTGAGCTAATAAATTGCCTAAAGTATTCAAGGGCAAAAAATCTCATAGGCACATACTTTGGCAGCTTGTAGGGGCACAATTCACAACCATAAATCCTGATCTCTGTGTGATTTTGGTAAAAGTACTAGTCACCTATTTTATAGCTTTTGGATAGCTGCAAAATTTTCTGCATTTTAGCTGAGAGTCTGGGAGGGGTACTTCTCATCAGCAGAGATGAGACTGGATATATGAATAGATCAACGAACTCACAATAAGTATATGGAGAATTATGGACTATATGGAAGACTGGGGTCCAAAATATGATAGATCTCCTTTCTCCTTTTGCATCCAATTTCTTGACAGGGAACTGAAAACTATCTGTTTGATAGTATAAGAACAGATGATATATATATGATGTATACTTGAAAACCCCTTCTCTATTTAGGCTCATGAATTGTTCATGGATTTTGTTGCTAATGAAGGTAGCAAAGTCAAACTTGATGGCAGGAGGGTGTCTTGGAATAAATATGGACATCAGAGCTAGAATAGTTCCATCAACATACTCACTTGTTCTAAAACCCAGGACATAGGATATCATGTCAATAACAGTTCTCCCAACTTCATTGAAATAGACCTGGTGAAAAGGAGGTGAGTCTCTGGGCTGGGAGTCTGGGCTCATGAATAACTTGGCAATTCGGCCTATTTCTGCAGAGGATAGTTTGGAGCCTTGGTCCAGCAAATGTTTCATAGACAGAGGAGCTAGAGGCTGATTAGGCTTGAAATGCAACATCTCATTGACTGAGTCAGGGGTGATGTAGAATAGGATAGTGCCATTTGGGGACATGACTGCTCTTTGAGTAGGCTCATAGTTAGCACAACACAAGCGGATTATATCTGGAAATACATTAACTGATGGAAGATAATATATGGGCAGATTGGACTCCCATATGCCATAGAGATCAGTCTTGTTTAGGTAGCTATTTCTAATTTCACAAAATGTTTGCAGATGGTCTTTGATACCCATTAAGTCTTGTATTTGGAAGTCCCTATCAGCTAAGGGCAACCATTCCAACTCCTTGTGTGGTGCATTCAAGGGGGCAACATTGAGGGCCACTGGAGCCTCCATTTTTCAATCTTTGGTGATTTTTGAATTTGAAATTTGGGTTTTCACAACAATAGTGGGTAAAATATGAGTTTCGGGGGCTTTTTTGCGGGAATTGCAGGCCGAAATGAGCTTGAACTTTAGCTAAACGGGTCAATTTGCAGAGGGAGTCACATTCTGAGGAATTTCTCGGAAAAAATGGGCAGAACAGAGGTTAAAATGCAGAGGTTCGGGGGCAGCACCATGTTTTTAGTTATGGAACTCTGGTTTTCTGCGGAAAAATGGATAAAACAGGGATAGTTATGGTATATTTATCAAGAGCTGTCGATTGGATTTGTACAATTTTTGGTTTCATGGATTTAACTCAGAGAAAAACTGGATATACACAGGGTTCGGAAGCAATTGAGTAAATACTTGCTTTAATGGGTGCTCTGTGCAAAATGTAGCTGGTGGGCCGAGCTTGAAGACTAGTTTGTAGGCTAGAGTTAGTTGGGTGGCGGACAGTGCGATGCAACAGGTATTTCGGTTGGAAATCGCATGAACGCGTCGCATAGAACAAACTAACAAAAATGGACGAAAACTATGTTTTCACACCAATTTGACAAAAAGTTTGGTTTTGGCGCGCTTTGGTTGGGTGACATCAGCATGATGTAATGATTTTGTCGTATAGCGGGGGTACGAAGGCCAACTTGGTAGTGACATGGCGAACACGGCGGATGATGCAGAGGCGGGGTGGTGGATGACGTGTCTGATGACGTGAGGGTGACGAGCGGGTGACATCAGTGGAGAGGGGGCATAGGTGGTATGCGGTTTGGCCCCCGCACCACCTTTGGGCCATAGTGGTATTGGAGGGGGGGCCAGCGATCACCTCGGGCGCCTGCCGCGTGTCCTCTATACGGCGGAAATACCGCCCATCCCCCGGATGCTATCGTTCGGTATATAAAGGCTTGCGATATGCATGTGGGCCGTCCGATCTGGGGGATCGGATCCAACGGTTGGCGGCATGATAAATAGGCGGAGGGGTAATATATGGGACCCGCCATGTTATTTCATCATTTTTTAAGGTTTTTGCGGAGAATTACAGTGTATTTCAACTTTGGGTTTTGCGGGTTGGTTATTTAATCAACCAAACGTTAATTAAATCCCATGGTTATATGTGCGCGGGGAGGGTTGTCAACAAGGTTTTGGGTAAACCTTGGACCCCCAAAATATTGACATATGGCTTTAATAAGCCTGGGGCGGGATATTATAAAGTTTGGGGTTGTTTTATGTATTTTATGTATAATAGGGGCGGGGAATATTATATGGGAGCTATACAATAAGTTAATGTGTTAATATGGTTTTATGAATGGAGAACGCTAAGTTTATAAGGTAAAAACTTAGGTTTTTAGGGAAATGAAAGGGAAATGGAAGGATATTTTTACACAAGAAATGTGGCTTGTTTTGGCTAAGTAAACACAGAGTTCCACTTAGTATTCCTCATAAAATGAAATGAACTAGGACCACTGAGCAGATCTCACTGTCCTTGAAGGGATGTTAGTAAGTGTTCTTGGGGAAATGAGAGGGGAATTAGTCATGCTCCAACTGCTTTGCAGCCATTTTGCCATGGTACCTGTGATAGCCATGAGATAGATCACAAAAAAGACAAAATTGTTCATGAACTTGCTTCTGCAACACTAAAACTGCCTACCCAGCTTATTAATCCTATCATTTTTTCTTCCTTTTCCAGGGTGCATTTGAACTAGCAAACCCTTTCTCTTTTGTTTTCTTTTAACTGTCCTCCTATCTAAGTCTGCCCTTATCTCTTCCAGGGGCTCAGATTTAGCTGTTGAGCACCCTTGCTTCTCTACCTAACTACTGATCTGCCAAGCTTAAACTGTTTGAACAGACCTTATTCTCTAATGCTAAAACAAGAAATTTAAACATGGACTGGCCAAGATTGAGTTGTTGGGCCATCCATCAAGTGTGACAGAAGTCATTGATTGCATAATTTGAACTTGTTTGCAAAAATAGGACAGTAGTGGCATTTTGACTAGCACACTTTCCTGGTCTTTTCTTTGGGGTTCATTTTCTTTCTTTCTTGACCAATTCATTCTTTTTGCCCTTTGATTTTTCTTTTAGGGCATACCCTCTTTATATTTTTTAAATTTTTTGGTTTTTTAAAAATATGGAATCTTTGCAGCATGGAAAAGATGATCATATTTGGCATTTCCACAGTCAATCATGAAATATGACACCTATTGGTATAGGAACCTAACAGGAAGCATAGGGTGTCACAAACGACAATATAAATAAGGCAACATTGGTCAGTGCTCTGCAGGATCGTGCACTGACTTGGTACATTAAGCATTCCAATCACAATCCGAATGCGGGGATAATGGATATCCAAGCTGCGCTAAACAAGGAATTTAGCAGGCCAAAATTTGAGGCACAATCGATCATTGGATTCAAGGAAATGATATCCGAGGCGAAACCCTGTGGGAGTTGGATCAAAGACTAAAGTGCACAATTTGCAAAGCGAACATGACCTTAATGAATGGGCAACACTGCGAATGGTTTGTAGCCTCATTAACACCGCATCTATGGAACGCGATGTCGTAACAAAGGCTAACCACTCAAGCTGAGGCTTTGGAGGTCACTATGAGATTGTGTGAGACTCTGATACAAGATCCTAACCTAGGAGTCCAGAAAATTCACGCGCCGTTGAAAAACTTGTGCCTTGAGATGAAAAGTTTGAAACAAGACAAGACAACTCATCTAGAAGTGTGCGACGAGGTATGGTGCGTAAAGTGCAAGGGCTAGGGGCACGACAAGGACCACTGCCCGGTGTTCGTGAATTACCTAGCGGGAGGAGGGCCATTTCCACTAAGACCGAAGGCACAAGCAGGACCAAGCACGACGCCTGCATTATGGTTGCGATTTGTCATATAGGAGGAAAGCATGCTACAGATAAATGCCATCTATTATAGAAGTATATGCAGAATTCCCAATAGTTTTTCTGTAATTTCTATAGGTCGGTAGGACATGATGATTACACCTGTAGAAGTTATGAACTGATGATGGATCGAACTCCTACCTACAGAGTTCAGGTTGAAACACAGGTCCTCGATCAGAACACAGGAATGGTGCGCACCTGATTTCAGGGGCACGGACGAGGCTTAGATGGAATGGGACCAGGAAGATGTCACAGACGGCTAATATGTTACAATTGTAGAGGGCCAAGACATTATGCCCACAATTGTATGAATCCAACGCGACCATCATGCTTGTACTAATTGTTGTTTGATCATGAGACAGAGGACTGTCCAACACTGATAGCGAGGTTGCACGATAAAGGAGCACTCCAACCTCCCCTGACTCAAAACCTACAAATGATGAGGTCTAAGCCATGCGAGGAAGACCCTAATGTAAATATCATGCTCCAGAGTGGTACTACGACAAGGGATGACAAAGTTAAGCAACCTGAAGAAAGCACTTGGGTTCGCAAGGCCCCAACGAAGGAACCAAAATTTCATTTGGAGCATGCTAAGGAGACCTTCATGGAAGCTAAGAGGAGCTTCGCAGATGCCTCCACTTCAGGAAGTAAAGACAGACTAGAGCCAAAAATGGACGCATCAATGCTCACTATGTTCTTAGAGACATGCATGAAGTTGTTATGTGACATCAAGGCTGTAAAGGGGCTGCAAGAACTCATAACTAGATGCGCTGGGACCGCGCCAGGAGAACCGCGTGTAGTCTGGAAGCTCGGGAAGCACACGACGCCAATAGGAAGGGAGATGAGATTTACCGCACAAATCAAGTAATATGAGATGGATCAAGTGATTCTAGATCTAGGATCAGATGCGAACGTCCTGCCAAAGAAGACATGGGAGTGTACAAGCAAGCATACACTACAATGGTCTCCTATCCAACTAAGAATGGCAAACTAGCAAAAGATCCTACCTATGGGGAGATTGTAGGGAATCACAGTAGACATTGAAGGGGAAAGTGCGTTAGCATATTTTGAAGTAATAGAGATTTTCGATGACAACAATCCCTACCCCACACTATTAGGAATAGATTGGGCCACTTACATGAATGGAGTAATAAATCTAAAGAAGCGCAAGATGATCTTTGAGAAAAATTCACTGCGCGTAGTGGTACCTTTAGACCTTGCAGAAGGATCGTGCTACACAGAGCTAGTGCATGACTACGACAATGATGATAACTTGGACTGTATCTACAAAATAACCGCGCGGGAGCAGGACTGGGTAAATCAAACCGTGGATGGCTGAATCTCGTGGGAGTGCAAATGCTCCTACACATCAAATTATGACAAGGAGATAGAGCGATGTTAGAACCAATTACACGAGGTAAGCATGCTCAACTGTAACATGATGACAAGGTTGCTACACTGCGTAGAAACAGAGGTAAGAGATTTGCCTACGTATGATGGGTTGAGCGAGGTGGATGATTTCCCCAACAAATTTGAAAGGGAAGTACTGGAACAACAACGTTTCGATGCTCTGAAATAGGTACTACAAGCTACGCCCGCAATATGGTGGGGTACGCACTAACAAAGTTTTGAAGACTGGCACGAATGTAGAAGGATGATGCGCATGTGGTTTGGGAAGCCTCAGATGTGATTAACAGACAAAATTGTTGAACGAACTAGCCTGCGCACCCACATATCCAAGTGGATACAGGCATATGGTGCAAAACCTTCGTGAATGTATGCCATCCTCGTGGTAGGAGACACGATTGGAAATCTGGTGCAGGTAAGGCAATGGCGTGAATGACCTCTCAAGTTGGGACCACGAAGAACAAAAAGACCAAGTGTGCAGAAGAATATCCACGCAAAAGCTTTTAACAAAGTATGCGAAGCACTGAACAGGGTCCACAATGTGCAGCAAACTGACTGGGACCTGTGCGTACTAGCAATTCTTTGGGCTTATAGGACTGCGTGCAAGAACCTGACCACGCAGGCACCGCCAAGGCTGGAGTATGAAGCAACCACTGTAAGCCCTATAGTACTTGGAAAGCTTAGACCATGCATGATAGCCTTGGTAGATACGACAGTTCGTGGAACCTTGGAAGAAGAAATCCAACAGGGAAATTTTAGACTCCAAGAACTTGAAGAAGAAAGGGTATGATTAAGGAAGAAAAGCACTTTGGTAGACACGGAAGTCAAGAAGCTGGAGGATGAGATAAAGGAAGATTTTCTCGGCAAAAATACCAGGGTGATAAGGCAGGATGCATACGATCACGATGACAGGTTTAAGACCTATCGCCGCGAATTGATTAGTCTGATGCCTTGGCTTGAACCGCATATTACTAAGCGAATTGACCAGGATAGCGCGTTGCAGATGGTAAAGTGCGCGATGCCTACCGTAACAATAAAAGGTGGGTATTTTCCAAGAAACCTGACGAATGACAGGATGGAACTTTACACGAGTGGTGTGACCACCTGACTAGCCAAAGGGAGTATAGTCTTAGTGCTCCAGGTAGTTGAGAGGAAGTGTGGGACTATAAACTATTTTTCCCGGGAGCTAAAAGATGTTGGAGCTACGCACAGAAGCAAAGAGTCACAAGGTCCACGACTGTGCATGAGGGGCTGCGTTTCCGCACGGGTTGACCAGAAAGTGACCGTTGAAGTCACTATTCATGATGGGATGCTTGACTTGAGACCAAATGGAGTGGGCGACAGGCATTTAAGACGTGATTTATGGGGAAAATTTGGGAAAATATGCTGCCAAGGGAGCATTAATGAACCAGATTTGGGGGCAACGGTCGAATTCAAATTCAAAAAGCGCTATAAAATACAAAGGGCTGCCCAGCAAACAATCCTTGGTCATTTGTGAATTGAGCTATTGAGCAGAGCCTTGATGGTTGTGTTCTGAGCGTTGATTGAGCCCCTGAGTTCGTGAGTGCTAGATTTCTGGACAAATACGATGACAACAGCTAAGGATGTTATGGAGATAACCAAAATGACCATCGGGGAGGCCGCGTAGGCCCTGACTGTGGGGGATGCTCTGAATGGTGCCAAGAATGTGGCAGAAATCCTGAAATCACCGCACACGCCAAGACCCAAGAAGGAAAAACAAGTTATGATTCTCGTATGTGTGTCCCCACAAAACCTGCTGTGCACCAAGCCGTCAATGGAGGAGAAGGGGAATCCATCACCATAGAGACCGATGAAGAAGAGGAAGACCTGGAGGACCTAATCATTGTAGAAGATGAGGATGAAGGCATGGAGGAGGAAACTCAGCCTGCGCACCCCCTGACAAAGTTTCCCACCTATGTCCCCCCGCGAAAAGGGAAGGATAAAGTGCCCAAGGACCTGGATGAGACCAAAAGCTCACTTCAGACCCCGCTCCTCCTAGACAACATTATGTTTGAGGGTAGGCACCTGGGATGGGTGCGAGCCTAAAATTCAAAGATTCGGACCAGGCTGACCACGAGAAGTTCCCTCACCTTGAGACCAAGCACCTGATGAAGCCCAAGCAAAACACCATGGCAGGGGTTACAGAACTAGAGCTACGAAAGTGGTTGCACGGAGTGGAAAAGGCTAGGCTACTGAACTTGCTCTAGGTGTTGCACTACCACCGCGCACCAATAACCATTTTCGTCATCAAGCAGCTGCTTTGCCTGGTGCATGATGGGTGTTTATGGATGGAGGAGCCTATCCCCATCATGGCAGACTTGATTCACTACATTCCTTGGTTTCCATGCAAAGGAGAAGGCCCCGCGGTCATATCGGAAGGGAAGAGCAGTGACTTGGCCATCGTGGAGGCCATGAAGAAAATGTACAAGCTGGAAAATAAGAAGAGGGGCTACGCTATCTCCAGCATCAAGGACAAAGCAGTACGTGTGGGGACCCAAATCCTAGCAGGAAAGGTTATGTGCAAGTGTCGCGTGGACGAAGTACCCGAGTCGGTGGTAGCACTGGCTGAGTAGTGCGCAAAGGGAGTCAAGTTTACTTGGTCTGTGTTCCTTTGTAGGGAATTCTTGGAGAATTTCTGTAAATCCCAAGAACAAGGTAAAACGTTCCACTATCCATGGCTTCTGTTGTCCATAGTGCTCATGGCTGGGGAATTACCGGAGAATAGTCAATTCCACATAATTGACAGGGATTTACCGAAGGCCACTAAGTATGCTTCGCTCTAGGCCATAAAGGATGCCACTAGGATCTGCGACAACAAAATATTTTGAATGTTCATGGAGATGAACCTCAGAATGGGGATCAACCATAAGCCTCGATTGTAACCCACTGTCTACAATAGTGTACAGAGTTTTGCAAAATTCAAAGCAAACATGCATAACATTTATATGAGAGTGTGCAAGGACCTGACTAAACAATGGAGGAAGCTACCCTTTGTAGCCACAGACAATGTCATCTTTAACATCTTGGAGACATGGCTGCCAAAGTGGCATGCCCCAGAGATCGCGGAGATAGAGAAGTTAGCAGAACAGAGGAAGAAAGAAGAGGCCAAGCTGCACATTGCATAGTTGGTAGAAAAGAGAAGGGAGGCAACAGTGGTAGCAGAAGTGCGGGCAATGTGGAACACTACACAGAAAGCAACTGAGAAGGAAAAGGCCGTAGCAGCAACAACAACAAGGCAGCCATAAAGGTAGGCAAGGGCCAAAAGACACCTTCGTAGGGCCAAGAAGAAAGGGAAACAGATACAGAAGAGGGAGGCGTGGACCCACAAACAACATCAACGCAGTTGAAGTGCCAACACCCAACAAAGGGGGCAGGGTTGTGTAAGAAGGTCAAGGCCTCGAAGTTGTCTATTGACCCGATCACCCTAACCGAGGGTGATCTGCATGACTGACGCAAGGTTACCCCTGCTTTGCCCACTGTATGCATAAATATGCATTAATCCACTGTCCCAGGAATTTAACTCCCTAAGGAGTCAAATCTTTAACTATCAATGGTTAAGGCCCCTTTATAAGTCCTTTGTATCGGAACTCAATCACCCCACTTTAAACCTCCTATCAGGACTTAAACTAGTCCTCAAGCCTTCATTTATGACTTTGATTTAAAGCCTTCCATTAACCTTCCCTATCGGAACTTGAAACCACCTCACAACCTTTATAAAACCCTTAATCACATATATATAACCTTTCCTCTTTAAACCTTGGTTAATATATATGTTTATCACATAAATGCTTTATCGGTGCTTTTCCTTATAAAACCCATTAACAAAGGGAAATGTATACAAATCATACCTTTTTCCGCCTTCCATACGACTTCTGCATAGATTTCAAGGCTGTACCTCTATCGCAATCGGCTATCGACACTTTCGTAGGTCACATTACATATATATATTATCACCCCTTTCCTTCCGATTTGCGACTATCGGAATGATAACATACATGTTTTAGTCTTAAAACACTCTAATGCAAATACATGGAATACACAGGAAACCTGCTCCGAACATGGTTAGCGGATTTCAAATATTATATATTCGCCACTATATGTCCATCGGGTCTGGTTCCTTGAGCCTTCCGGTTATAATCTCTGATCTCCGTTTCCCCGATATGCGATGGCTGATTTAATTGTGACCGTTGATCTGATCCACGATCCGACGGTCGACAATTAATCACACGATCGCAATCGCTGCACCATGGTATTTAACTCTGCCACTTAAAAGTTCCGATATGGTATTGTTTATGGACCCGATAGGGTTCTGTGTTATGTTTAATAAGTTTTCGGGTCCGGATATATATCGCATGAAAAGTTGCAATGTGATCCCGACTGGTTCATCATCGTGATTCAATCTTGGCCATTAATCTCCAAGATCTGACGACTGTTGTGATCATTCCTTCCATTCTCCGCTTTACGCCATTTCTTTAATGTTTCTGTGGGTTCTGGCTTTCTTCAAAGCTCTGGTCTCTCGGAGTTTTTAACGGTGTGCTCCCTCCTGAGCTTGAATTTGACCCTTCTAATGGATTCAACAGTCCATTATGGTCCACCTCTTCATATCTTCCTTTGTGTAGTCACCGAGCTCCATCTGCAACTCTGTATTGCACATAATATATTAATTCATTCTTTCACCTATTTAATACTCCATTACACACTTATGCCAATAGGAAATTGAACCTTTGCGTATATATATATATATATCAACAAACAATTACAAAATGAGCCTCTCTGTCTCTCCTCGGCCTGATCTTCTAATCTAATGGCCTCTGTCCATTATCTGCCCACAGGCTTACAAACACTCCAATATGCTATATATCTACCTATTCAACCTCTCTATTTGTAACCTCTATCTTTGCCTTTTAGGTTTACATTTATACAAAGGATTCTAAAACCAATTTCTGGTTTAGATCCATAGATTCCTCAACAAAATCCCTAAAATCTCTTTCAAATCCACAAAATCATGAACTGACTCCTAATCTAGGATTTACAATCAATTCTCAATCCTCTCATCACTCAACTATCCTAAATCTCTCATGTTCTCCTACATTCGAGAACATTTACAATAAAGCCTCACAATATTCAATTAATTCCTATTCTCATTAAAATCACTCAAAACATTAAATAATTACATAAATCCAATACTTAGGAAACCAAATTCCTTGAAACACAAGACCCCCTATGTCTACTAGAATACAATGATAATGTTGAGTTGAATGCTCCTGCATCATACTCCCCATGTAAGAAAATTTATGATCACCTGGTCATAATTATGGATAATTGTTTCCTCCTGGATCCTAGACTTTATTTTGTAATCTGTCTTTGCTTGTCAAGTGTTCTATTGTTGTTGTTGTTTGTTGCTATTCTCTAGGTCTCCATACCGTATGCCACAATGCTCCACTTGCTCTGCTTTCATATTCTGCTACTGTCTTCCTCTTGTTGTCACTTCTCTCCTTTCTTGCTGTTATCTTCTTCTGAGACACTTTCATCATTAACCTTCTTATCAGTTCAATCTTTCTGTCTAGTATATCCTCAGTTTGCTGACTGGTTTCATCTCTTGATTTCTGAACTCTCATTCTTGCTTCCGCCCTTACATCCTTACCCTCTTCTTTACTATTATCTTGCACCTTTTCAGTTGCTGCTATATTTTCTTTTAGAACAATTTCCTGCTTGTGTTTTATGCACCTATCAACTTCTTCTTGATTATTATTTACGAAAACTTCTTTGTCATCCTTCTTCAGCAATTTATCCTGAACATTTATCCTCTGCTCTTCTAACTTCCTCCTTTGAAAGTCTAATTCTCTATATAACTCAATGATTTTACTTGGAGTAATGTTTGGAAATTTTACATAATCTCCCATTTCTTCATTTGTTATATCACATGTTCCTTGTTCCTCTGCTAAATCTTTCTTAACATCCTTCAGTAGATGTTCTTCCTCTTATTCTTTCATTTGGCTGTCCACTTGTGCCAAATATGTTCCAGTTTCTGCAACAACATCTTCAATTATAGGACAATCATTATAATAGAAAGTATAAGGTCTCTATACCTCTTCTTCCTTTGGAAACACTTCAATATGCTGCTCGGATCTCTCTTCTTCTATCAGCATATCAGTATGTTGATTCAAACTCAAAGAACTCTTGAGACTGTCAGCTAGTCTCTCCTTCTCATAATTTGTTTCAATGATGTCTTTCAGCACTTGTCCACTGTAGTGAACTGATTCTTTTCCAGTCTCCTTGTCATATTCTGCTTCAAAACTTTCATCTTCTGGAAGGTATTCTTTCATGTTTTTTACAGCTTTAAAAGATCGTCTTGTTGGCATTATGACTCAGGTTTGGCACCATGATACAGGTGTTGTCCTTGATGGCAACTCACTCAAATGGTAGATCACAGTTCATGCTCTCATAATGAAAGAAAATGAGGTATACGTAGGTTCCTCTTAACAAAGTCGCGTATACATGTGGGATTACCAATAAAAAGTCGCGTATGCGTATGCATGCACTTTCATGGACATAAAAGTGCGTACATATGGGAAAACTTATTTTTAATCCATGGTATTTGGTCCTTAGTATTTGGACCTTGGTATTGCGTCCTAAGTGTTGAACCCAAGTATTGGTCCCTAGTATTGATACTAAATGGTTTTGGACCATGGTATTCAGTAAGGCCTAAGACTATAAAAGGGGAAGGAGATCTTTAGGCAAAGGCATTCACAGAAGTATTGAATATCTTATGATGAGCAAGATCTAGAATTGGGTTATGGTGCATTGCTGGATCTGAACCAAGGAGGAACCTGAGCGCTAAAAGATGGATAAGTTCTATTGATGGATCAAGATCTTAAGGCTTGAATAGTAGTATCATTGTGTGGTTTTTGATCTGTTATATTTGGCACATGATTAGATCTATAAATTTGATAATCTGGGTATAATTGATGTTTGAACAAGTGAAAAGGGTAAATTATCTTTTATAGATCTGTACACAGGTTCGGCACAGCAAAAGCGCGTATACATGCTAGTTCAGTAAGTCAAAACAGCGTATACGCTGGTTGACCTTAAGACAGAAGCATATGCACACATGTTTCTACATTTTGAAGTAGTGTACGTCTCATGAAATGTGTTTTAGCTGCTTTTGTTTATTCCTATAGTGTTCTGGGTTTAGAATTGGTGTCTGGTTACTGTTACTGTTTTCTTGTTATAGCATTCTGAGAAGTTATTGGTTGATTCAGTATTGGTTTGTAAAAACGAGATTGGTTGATGCAGATATACTTGATGTTTGATTAATGTTATTCATGGATCCAGTCTGAAAATTTATGAAACGTGGTCCCTGGAAGAAAAGTGAATGTTGTAGCCTTATGTAGGTCAGCACCTACGTACTAATACCTCAGCTAGTACAAGAGCTAAGGGGGTTGTAGCTCCCTTCCAGGAAAAGCTGGAGAACGAAAGAAGGTTGTAGCCTTCTGCAGGTAGCAGCCTGCGTACTGGTATAAGACTTCACCAGTACACAATCATTGTAAAAAGAAGTTTCTAATTAAAAGAAGATAGAGACGAATTGCAGCAGGTGGTTTTCACCCACATTGGGTTTCCACCTTACATCTTGGTGTTCATGTTTGATGATTTGTTCTGCTTTACGGCTCTTGTTTACTGTTCATATGGTTAATAATGTTCTGATGCACTCATTAAGAAGCAACTAACTGATTTATAAGTTTACTGGATATAAGCTTGTTGCATTATACACAGTTGCGTATACACACGGTTTTCCTTAACTAAAGTAGCATATATGAATCTGAATATGGAAATGAAAAGGTTATATTGATTTGATAATATTGATTCACCCCCCCTCTTAGTATTATTTCCAACAATTAGTATCAGAGCAGGTCCTTAGAAAGAAGCTTGATCGCTTGAAGGAAGATCTATCATCATGAGTAATTACGAAAAAGAGGCATCGATCAGGCCACCAATTTTTGATGGGAGAAACTTTGTTTATTGGAAGGTAAGAATCACAACCTATCTTCAATCTCTTGGTACAGAAGTCTGGGATATCGTGGAAACAGGATACCCATTTCCATTAACAACTCCTACAAATACGGCTGGTAAGAAGCAGTATGAAACAAATGCAAAGGCTGTCAATACTCTATTAGGGAGTCTATCTCAATCAGAATTCGTAAAGGTTATGCAGCTCAAAACTGCAAAAGAAATATGGGACAAGATCGTTCTGAGCTATGAAGGAGATGATCAGGTAAAACGAGCAAAACTACAAACTCTCAGAATTCAATATGAAAATCTTAGAATGCACAATGATGAAAGTGTGGCTAACTATTTCCTACGTATAAATGACATTGTTAATTGTATGAAAAATTTGGGTGAAGAAATAAAAGAAGTTGTTTTGGTTGAAAAGGTTCTAAGATCTTTGTCTTCTAAGTTTGATTCAAAAGTTTTTGCCATAGAAGAAAAGCAGAATCTACAGAGCATTACCATGTCACAGCTACACGGAATCCTAACTGCTTACGAAATGAGAAAAGGGGGACCATCAGATAGGAGAGAAGCCACATTCAAAGCCTCAGGAAAAGGAGATTACAATGAGTTAGGACATATGTCAGAAGAAGAGGAAGAATCAAACTTTGTCAAGAACCTTCAACGGGGAACTGGAAGATTCAGAGGTAAGTTGCCTTTCAAATGCTTTGCTTGTGGAAGAGTCGGTCACTATGCTGCCAAGTGTCCTCATAAAGATAAACTTGACAAAGGTAAGGAACCAGTTAGATGGAATAGAAAATAGAATGTAAGTAAGAAGAGCTATTATACACATGAAGAGAGTGATGGATTTTCAAATAGTGATGAAGATGAACAATATAATGATTATAGACTTTTGATGGCTTTTGAAGATGATGATTTCTTGGATGCTATAGATGAAGAAGGTCTTTATGAAGAAATTTCTAAACTCAAAATTTGTTTAGAAGAAAAGAATATGATTATAGACACTCTGACATTCCAACTTGCTGAAAGGGAAAAACACAATGAAAAGTTAGAATGTGAAATTGTGGGACTTAGAAAAGATATTGAGAAAACAAAAGCTCTTAATCTTAAATTTGCTAAAGGATCTGAAACTTTAGATGAGATTATCAAAGTGCAACGTTCTCCTCTAATCAAGATAGGTCTTGGATATACTGAAGAAACATCTCAAGCACAAAAGCCTTCCACCTCCAAAAGTTATCTTGATGCAGCAAGGAGAAGTGAATAGGTTAACAATCGACAACAAAGGCACAATACAGATCACAAGGTAAATCAGGGACAATTCACTTCAAGGATGAACAGAGATCACCAAGTAAATCAAGGGCAATCTACTTCAAGAATGAACAGAAGCTACAACCAATCGCAGGTAAATCATTCTCAATTTTCCTCAAGAATGGATGCAAATGAAAACTACAATCATTGGGTTGGTAGGTTTGATAATCGCAAGAATTTCTTCAATGGCCAATGTTTCTCTTGTCATAACTTTGGACACAAAGCGGCTCAATGTGTTGCCTACAAGACCATCATGACTAGAGAAGCACAAAAAAAAGGGAGTATGACTGGGATCATGAAAAGGACCTACAATAACTTTTATGCTCTTGAAAATGAAATAGAATGTTCTATTTGTAACAACTTCGGTCATGAAAATTCTGAATGCAAGAGTAGGTTTCGGCAAACAACTCAAAAGGAGCAAGCTTCATTGAGTCCAAAAACATGGAAAAAGAAAGAACCACAACCAGAAAGATGTGGTATAGCCTTATATACGAAAGGGCAGGAAAATCAGTGGTACATCGACAGTGGATGTTCAAAACATATGACAGGTGATAAAGAAAAATTTCAGTCATATGGTGCCTTAGAAAAGGAAAGGAAGGTCTCATTTGGAAATGACACCCCTACACTCATAAAAGGTAAAGGTTCTGTTCTTTTGAAAGAAAAAGTCAAATCTAGAAATGTTATGTATGTTGATGGCTTAAAGCATAATCTATTAAGTGTCAGTCAAATGTGTGATCAATGAAATGAGGTAATATTTCGATCAAATGGATGTATTGTTCGTGAGCTTGATATAGGAGAAACAATGATCAAAGGCATAAGAACTCCAAATAATTTATACATAATCAAGGGACGACAACAACAATGTTATCTAAGTAAGAAAGATGAACACTGGCTATGGCACAGAAGATTGGGGCATCTAAGCTTCTCTCAGATAAGGAAAGCATGCAAATATCAGGCGGTTCGTGATCTCCCTGACATCAGAATTCCAGACAATACAATATGCAAATCATGTCAGTTTGGTAAGCAAACCAGAACTAATTTCCCTGAGAAGGAAGGATCAGCTAGCAGGCCACTTGAACTTGTCCATACTGATGTATGTGGTCCATCTAGGAAAAGGTCACCTCGAGGAGAAGAATACTTTATATTGTTCATTGACGAATTTTCCAGGATGTGTTGGATAGGACTTCTAAAGCATAAAGACGAAGCTTTCGAAAATTTCAAAGCATTCAAAGCCTTGGTTGAAAACGAATCAGATCGCAGAATGAAATGCCTTAGGTCTGATCGAGGAGGGGAATTTATCTCGGATGAATTTTTCGATTTTTGTGAAGAACATGGAATAAGAAGGGAATTCTCTACTCCAAGGACTCCTCAGCAAAATGGAGTAGTGGAAAGGATGAATAGAACGGTTCAACAAATGGCTCGTGCTATGCTTGATGAGTATGGTACTCCCGCAACCTTCTGGGGTGAAGCTGCATTCACTTCCATTACTATTCTCAACAAGACAAACATCTGGGTGAACAACACTTAGACTCCTCATGAACTTTGGTATGGTAAGACTCCCACAGTAAAATACTTCAAAATTTTTGGAAGGACTGATGAAAACCTTGGCAAGTTTGAACCTAGAGCAGATGAAGGCATTCTACTGGGTTACTCTCCACACAGCAAAGCATATAAGTGTTACAATAAAAGACTTGGAAAAATTGTTGAAAGTATTGATGTAGTGGTTGATGAAGAAGGAAACATTCCTAGGCAAGTAAAATCTGAAGATTTCGAAGATGATGAGGACTATCCTTCAACATCAAATCAGACTCATGATGAAGAAGAAACCCATGAGGCACCAGAAGAACAGATAAGGATAGAAGAAAAGACTCCATCTAGGTACGTTCAGAAGAATCATCCAGAAACTCAAATTTTGGGGCAGAAAGAGGCAGGTGTACAAACAAGAAGAACTATTTCAGAAGCTTCAAGCTATCTAGCACTGCTCTCCTCCATTGAACCACAAAATGTAAGAGAAGCATGCAAAGATGAATTCTGGGTCAAGGCCATGAATGAAGAACTTGAGCAGATTGAAAAGAATAACACTTGGGAGTTGGTTCCTAGACCAAAAGATAAGAATGTCATAAGGACAAAATGGATATTCAAAAACAAGCTGAATGAAAATGGAGATGTTATTAGAAACAAGGCCAGACTTGTCTGTAAAGGGTATGCTCAACAAGAAGGCATAGATTTTGAAGAAACTTTTGCACCAGTTTCTAGACTTGAGGCCATAAGAATGTTCCTTGCTCTTTCTAGCTTTCAGAAGTTCAAAGTATTTCAAATGGATGTGAAATCTGCCTTTTTGAATGGAGACTTGGATGAAGAAGTGTATATTGAGCAACTAGATGGGTTTATCCCTGGAAATGATCCAAAACTTGTATGCAGACTCAAAAAGGCTCTCTATGGCCTTAAATAGGCTCTAAGGGCTTGGTATTATCATTTGGATAAGTACCTCCATCAACAAGGTTTTACAAAAGGATCAACAGACAACAATCTATATATAAAAATTGACAATGATAATTTGCTAATACTTGTTGTATATGTTGATGATATCATCTTTGGTAGCAATGAAGAAGACATGAGTGTTATAGAAATATTTGGGCACTGCAACCCCAATCATATATGTCCATAAACTGAGGCCTTCTAAGTCCCTAAAAGTGTTGTTTTATACTCTAAAGGAACAAGGTCAGCTGATTACATCATCTCCCAGAAGTTCTCCATGGAAAACTTCTTAGAACTGGTCAAAACTGGACCATACAGACTACTCAGTGCTAAGGGTGCGATGAATCTCACCTGCTCAGTGCAAAAAGTGCGATGCATACTGGAAAGCCCTTCTATAGGGTGCGATGGGCGAGAGTAGACAAATGGCAGAGACAGTTTGCAAGGTGGATGATCATGGAATCTTCCAGAAACCTCTCCAGTGACACATGCCTCTTTGAATTCGCCCAGTGATGAGTAAGAGATCATGAATCTCCAAGTGGAACCAAGAACTATTAGAGAGAGGACACTAATCAAAATCCCAAAATTTGACTCACACCCCTGCAAACATCTTTATATGGATCCCTCATCCCAGAGATCCAGAGGCTGGAATCTTGTATTTTGTAAGGAAGTGCTGTTGGTTTCTTGGTGGAATATCATAGTGTTGGGTGATCTAAGCTTTTCATGAGGTGAAGAAGGGCTTTCATGTTGGGAGGATGATGCTGGGTCAGATCAATGGGTTGTAATCCTCTCTTCTACTCTTTCTATCAATAAAACTATTCAAGTTTTCCTCCACATTCTTGTATGTTTGTTGATATATGCATTTGTGTGGTCAATATATATCTGGTCCTATATTGTTTATGATTGTAGATCCATGTTCTTCGATAGTGTTATGCTGCTTTGACTTTACAGGTGCTCTTTGAAGCTGGGTAAGCAAGGAAGGAGCGACAAAGATCTGTCAGAAGGGAGAGGAAACAAGCAAAGGATCAAGCGCAAGACTGAGGTTGGTATTCTTTGCTCCCCTCTCATCTACTTCTCATAAAGGAAAACGAAAGTAGTTTTAGTTTGTTTGTTTCTAAGATAGCTACCCATCTTAGTGGGACTAGCAGCTCTGAGTGGACACTAGATTTCCCGATAACAAAATGGCGACTCCACTGGGGAGCGAATAGCTTGTTTTCTTGTCTATATTTGTTTGCTTTATAAACTTACAAACGGAGCCTGAAGTCAAGCCAGCTAGCCTTCGAACTGTTAGGATATTCCGACACATAGGAAATAGTTAAGTACAACTTGGTCTAGTATAGAGTTAGGTATAGAGTTAGGTAAAGTGTGTTTCTTTACCTTGTACATTTTGTAACTTACAATCCGACGGTCACGATATGTAGTGATCCGACGGTTCATTCTCTCCTCGGTATTAACGACACTTGATCCGTGGCTTGACACCCGATTGGTCCATGATTTCTATTTAAAGCACATGGAGGGTCATTTTTAGGGTAATCCGTCTATGAGAGAAGCTTATGTAAATTTTCATTCTTTTATTAATAAATTGCTTGAAGTGGCCGCGTTGGCTCAGGCCATGGACTATTTCCCTCTTTGAGGGTTTTAACCACGTCAAAATTACTGGTGTATTGATCTGCGATCTGGTTGTGAGCGGTGTCCTTTGGTGTTCTATCTGAGGAACTTACCCTGTAAATTCCTACATGGTATCAGAGCTATTTGAGGGCCACGTCTGTTGGTGATCCAAATCTGAAGCCGGTAGAACTGCATCCGATTGCCGTTTCCTAGATCTACTGTTTCTGACTGCTTTCAGGCCGAGAGGACTCCTCTGTTGTGTTGGGAGCATCTGTTCCAGTGAGGAACCCCTTTCGTTTCACGCGAAAAGGTTTCCGGTAGCCCTAGCTGCGTCTTTTTTAAGATCTGGAGGTATACCGTGTTTATTTGCAGTTTACAGTTATTTTCTCTCTGTTTATTTCAGTTTCGGTTTATTTAGCCTTTTTTATTACCGGATCTATACCTTTCATTTCTGCCTATGCTCTTTGCCCTGTGACTCTGTGCGATCTGGGCAAATCAAAAACAGAAAGGAAGGATTTTTCTCATGCATATGCTCTTTTCCCTGCGCCTTAGTGTGATCTCGGAAAATCAGAAACATTGAGGAAAATATTTAGTTTCCGGCTAAAGCTAACTTTGAGCCGCAAGGTTCATTTTTGAAAATATTTAGTTTTTCGGCTAAAGCTAACTTCGAGCCGCAAGGTTCGTTTTTTTTGTATTTCTGTGTTGGGTTTTGTGTTTTTTGTTTTGTAGGGAAAAAGAGCCTTCTCAAAGCAAGCACACAACCCAAAGCATCAACCCCCCCCCCCCTCTCTCTCTCTCTCTCTCTCTCTCTCTCTAATTTTTTGTATAGCTCAATTGGTTCAAAGCTATTCTAATAGAGTAGAGGTCTTGGGTTCAAATCTCCTTTTTGTGAGGGCGGATTTTTCATTTCCACACATTCCCGCACTTCGTCGGCATCTTCAACAACTTTTTTTTCAAAAGCCATAACTTCTTCATCTGGAAGCTGTTTTCAGAGCCGTTTTTTTTAAACCAGCCTAATTTTTCGAGATCTATCCATTGGAACACTTAGTTTCAACATATTTAGCTTTAGTTTCCGTTGAAATGGAAAGTCAATACCAAGTTACCCTTGACAGCACCAACTACTTCCAATGGTTGTCCTACATTGAGGATTTACTTAGAAGTAAAGGTCTCTACAGAATAGCCTCAGGCCAAGAAAAGAAACCGAAGGATGAAGATAAGGCTGCTAAATGGGAAAATAGGCAAGATCAAGCACGTGGATTGATAGGGATGTCTATTTCTCCAGATCTTAGATTCCATATTGCAGAACTTGATACTCCTTATGAAGCAATGAAACAAATCAATAAAGTTTCTGGGATTAAAAATGAACTTAGAGCCCATCAACTTGAAAATGAGTTGCTTACATTGGACCCTAATAATTTTTCTTGCACTGAAGATTTCTTGTCCAAGTTCAAGACCCTTAGATATCTCTTGGAAGGTGTTAAAGTTAAGAAAGAAGATAGTAACCTTATCTATTCCATTCTTACTAAGTTGGGACCAGCCTACTCTGTGTTTGTTTCCACCTTCCATTCTACAAGAGAAGCCTTCATTTCTCAAGGAACAGACTACAAGTCCCCTTCCTTTGACTCTTTTTGTGATTCTTTAATAAGAGAACAAGAAAAACTCTTACACCTTGGTCTTCTTAATATTGGAAACTCTTCCAAGAAAGCGTTAGCCGCCCAGCAGCAACCAAATTCAAAGAATCCTAAGAAGTCATATCCTAAAAAGAATGGTCCTAAACCAAACAAGGGTCCTAAGCAATCTCAGCCTCAAAATGAAAAATCATTTCAACAAAATGATAAGACAAATAAAAACAAATGGAAGATGACTGATAGACATTGCAACTTTTGTAATCGAGATGGCCACTTAGAATCCAAATGCTTTAAGAAGATGGAAGCCTTGGAAGTAGTTATGAAGAAACATAACATCCATTTGGAGCAATCTTCAACTTCAACTTCATCTTCAGGAATGGCACTTTCTGCATGTGGTTGTCAAGCATCTCGGTCTGGCTATGCACTAAATGTATCTTCTTCTTCTCATTCTCATGAGTGGCTCATTGATTCTGGAGCTTCTTATCACATGGCCAAAAACAAAGCCATGTTTTCTTCTTTAAATGATTGTAACACCAAAAATATATATGTTGGTGATGATAGATCTCTTAGTGTTGTAGGGACTGGAACTGTTCATCTAGACAATGGTCAATTTAATGATGTATTATGTGTTCCAACCTTATCCTGCAACCTTCTATCTGTATATCAGATAACTCATTCAGGTGAAGGTAAAATTGTTGAATTTTCACCTCATGATGTTGTAATCAAGGACCTAAGAGATCCTAAAAAGATTTTAGCTACTGGCATTGCTGATGATTCTACAAGGTTGTATAAGTTTCACAACTTTGGGTCATCAAATCTTCCCTCAGTATTTGTTGCTCATAACGATGAAGTGAGCAAACTTTGGCATGAGCGATTTGGTCACTTAAAGTATCGCTCCCTTCAACACATATGTAAAGAAAATATGGTGATAGGTCTTCCTATGGTATCTTGTAGAGATGGTGTTTGTTCCGGATGTGTACTCGGAAAACATCATCGGGACAATTTTGAAAAATGTGCCTCTTGGCACGCCTCAGCCCCTCTACAGCTTGTGCATAGTGATTTATGTGGTCCACTTCCAATTGTGTCATTCTCTGGCTGCAAGTATTTCTCAACTTTCATTGATGATTTCTCCAGACGCACTTGGGTATACTTCTTAAAACTCAAGAGTGAAGTATTTAACACATTTTTGGCCTTCAAGGCCTTTGTTGAAAAACAATCTGGACATCAAATTCTTAAGCTAAGATCTGATAATGGCGGAGAATATGTTAAAAACACATTCATCAACTTTTGCACTGAGAATGGAATTCAAATGCAACATATTGTTCCATATACTCCACAACAAAATGGTGTAGCTGAAAGGAAGAATCACACCTTAAAAGAAATGGCTAATTGTATGCTACAATCTAAAGGACTTGGTCTTAGTTTTTGGGCAGAAGCAATTAACTGTGCAAATTACATAATAAATCGCACTCCTACTAAGGCTTTAAAGAATATCACTCCAGAAGAAGCATGGAGCTCAATCAAACCAGATGTAAGTCACTTTCGTGTTTTTGGAAGTGAAGCGTGGGCCCATATTCCAGATGAAAAGCATAAAGCTTTAGAACCTAAGAGTGAAAAATGTACTTTTGTTGGATATTCTGAAGATGTCAAAGGCTATAGACTTATTCCATTTAAGTCCAAAAATGTTATCATTAGAAGAGATGTAAAATTTGATGAAAATATATCGGCCTGCGAGCCTAGTCCGGCGGATGTGCCACCTCTCCCTATCTCTTCTACTTTTGAAAACATTTCTTCTTCAGATGATGAAAGTGAGGATGAAAATCCTCCCCCACCATCTCAGGATCCTCCTTCAGCTCCTTAGCTTCCAAAATAGGTTCATGCTACTCGAGATGTAGCAGGTGATCCTACAGATCAGTGACGCACACATTCTCAGTTTGACAGAGCCTCTTCTTTACTGGCTCAAGCTCCAGTAAATTATGATCCTAACACTTTTGCAGAAGCTTCAGGCCATCCAGATTGGGAAGCAGCTATGAATGAAGAATATCATTCATTATTGGCAAATGATACATGGGATCTTGTTCCTCTACCAAAGGGACGAAAACTTGTTAGATGCAAATGGGTTTACAGAACCAAGTATGGACCAGATGGGAAAGTTGATAAACATAAAGCTCGTCTTGTTGCTAAAGGTTTTTCACAGGTTGAAGGCATTGACTACACTGAAACCTTCTCCCCTGTTGCCAAAATGAACTCTATCTGCCTTGTTCTTTCCCTTGCTGCCTCGTTCAAATGGGAAGTCCATCAGATGGATGTTAAATCCGCCTTCTTGCATGGGGACTTGCATGAAGAAATCTATATGGAACAACCTATTGGCTTTATACAAACAGACTCCAGCTTTGTATGTCGGCTTAAGAAATCCCTTTATGGTCTCAAGCAAGCTCCTCAAGCTTGGTATGCCAAAATGGATAACTTTCTTTTAGAATCTGGCTTTTCTAGGTGTCATTCTGACAATACTGTCTACACCAAGAAAGTGGGCAAGTCTCTTATCATTCTTGTTCTTTATGTTGATGATCTTATCTAGACTGGTAGTGATCCCAACCTTATAAACCATGTGAAGTCTAGCCTTAAAAGGAAGTTTGAAATGATAGACTTAGGACACTTACATTATTTTCTCGGTCTTCAAGTCTTGCAATCCAAGGAAGGTATTTCCCTTTCTCAGTCCAAGTATGCCTGTGATATTCTACGCCACTTTCACATGGAAGACTGTAAGCCAGCCCCTTCTCCCTTTCAGTCTGGAGTCAAACTTTCAGTCACTTGCACTTCTCCTGAAGTTGATGCTACCTTATACCGTCAACTTGTAGGAAAACTTTTGTATCTAACCCATACTTGTCCTGACCTTTCCTTTGCTGTTGGCCTTGTTGCTCGGTTTATGCAAAACCCACGTGAAAGTCATTGGAAAGCAGCTAAAAGAATACTTCATTATGTTTGAGGTACAGTTCAGTTTGGGATTCATTACAGTGCCGAAGCATCTCCTCTATTGGTTGGTTTCACTGATTCCAATTGGGCTGGTGACCCTGATGATCGGAAGTCTACTGTCGGTTATGTGTTCACTCTTGGTTCAGGACCTATTACATGGGCTTGCAAGAAACAAGGTGCCATTTCTCTTTCATCAGCAGAAGCAGAGTATCGTGGTGCTGTAGAAGCTAGTAAGGAAGCCTTGTGGCTTCGTCAGATCCTGTCAGAGTTTGGCTTTCAGCAGCAGCATCCGACTACACTTTGGTGTGATAATCAAAGTGCCATTCAACTATGCAAAGATCCAATCCAACATCAGCACAGCAAACACATTGAACTGCACATGCACTTCATCAGAAAGCTCATTCACGACCATGTTCTTGAAGTGCAATATTGTTCAACAGATGATCAAGTTGCAGACATCTTCACAAAGGCTCTCACAGAGGCGAAGTTCACTAAACTTCGATTTATGGTTGGAGTTTAGGAAGTTGTCACTAAGGGGGGATAAGATCTAGTGCCTCCTTCCTTCTCCTATTGTGTCATATTTGTAAATCCTTCAATCCTATCCCAAGTTGTTCTTAGGGGGGATGTTAGGATATTCCGACACATAGGAAATAGTTAAGTACAACTTGGTCTAGTATAGAGTTAGGTATAGAGTTAGGTAAAGTGTGTTTCTTTACCTTGTACATTTTGTAACTTACAATCCGACGGTCATGATATGTAGTGATCCAACTGTTCATTCTCTCCTCGGTATTACCGACACTTGATCCGTGGCTTGACACCCGATTGGTCCATGATTTCTATTTAAAGCACATGGAGGGTCATTTGTAGGGTAATCCGTCTATGAGAGAAGCTTATGTAAATTTTCATTCTTTTATTAATAAATTGCCTGAAGTGGCCGCGTTGGCTCAGGCCGTGGACTGTTTCCCTCTTTGAGGGTTCTAACCACGTCAAAAATACTGGTGTATTGATCTGCGATCTGGTTGTGAGTGGTGTCCTTTGGTGTTCTGTCTGAGGAACTTACCCTGTAAATTCCTACACAAACTACATTTGCTATGCAAGTGCAAAATAAATCAATACTGCTTCAATCTATCTCCGGGTTTTGTTTATAGATTGAACAATTGATTTTTAAACATCCTAATTGCCTTGGTGGTGGCTCTAGTAACCTCATTAGATCAGCCCCTGTGATTTATATTTACTGACTATCATTTGCTCGGCCTAAATCCCTGAACTGAGCTGCAAACTGTGACCAAAAACCAAGTAAAGTCTCGACTCTGTACCATCGCACCCTTTCTTCTAGGAAATCTGGATGCATCGCACCTCCCGTGTGCAGTAGGTGAGATGCATCCATGTTTCCCTGTGTAACAGGTGCGATGATTAGAAAAGGCTAAGTTTGCCTCTAGATTTTGGTTTTTCTTCACTCTCTTCAGCTTTATTCAGGAGTTTTGCTGTCTGTGATCAGTATACCACTGTAGAAACCCCTTTCCTTTGCATGATTTGGCCTCTATTGTACAAAGAATTGTAAATGTTTTTATGTATTGTGCGCCATTTACAGTTCTCTTTTACAAAGAAGTAGCTTAATTGAACTGTCGATTTTTTATTTGAAAGTGTCGCAAGTGTCGTTTTCAGTCAAAGAAAAGAATTCTATTGTTCTTGATGGTCGATTACATTGTTACTCTTGTATTTGATTTGGATTAGTAGTTTTTCAAGTGTCGAAAGCAGTTTTCAATTCAAAATCGCAAAGTGTCGTCATTGCCTTTTTTTGTTTTTGAAGAGAAAATCGTTAGTACTGTTGCTTTGAAAAGATAATTCAGATTTGTACTTAGCATTCTTTTTGTCATTCACACATTAAGAAGGCTGAAAACAAATACATGCATTGTGCATTTTCATTTAGACTGCTTGTTGATTTTGATTTAGGACAGTGCATCTAGTGTGTGCTCTCTGCTCTATGTTGAAAGAATCTCATTTCTCTTTCCTTAGTAGCTAGGATTTTCATTGCAAAAAGAAGATTAAACGATTGTTTATCATCTTAGATTTCATTTTAGGAATTGTATATTTACATCATGCGGTGAACCTGAAAGGAAAAATTCTTAAGAAAGATCAACTATAAAATAAATTGAATGAACATAAAAATGCTTTGGAACCTAACGCACAACATTTAGAAGTCTAGGCTAGAGACGTATTCTGGCATCGTAAAGCCTGGTAACTATCGCATTCATTGTAGGTTGGGTGATTCCTCCTCTTTGAGACGACAAATGCCAGTACGGACTTGTGCTCACACGTATTGTCGAGTATATATTGGGAGACCACAATAGGCTATATCCTTTATCCTTATGAAGCCGTGTCTGCTGCCCTATCGATCGCAATGCACTGAACACAACATTCGGGAAGACTGACTGCCATACCGTAAAAAGTATTCTACAGTTTTGTGATTGGTTTGGTAATCCCTCTGTCTAGATTTCCAGAGTAGTCTCTTTCATTCCTCTTCAGACTCCTTAAAAGAAAAGGTCCATCTGAGCACTTGTCACTTCAGGATCATTAAAAATCGAAGGCGACTAGAGTCATCTTTAGCTTTTTCTCGACTCTTAAAAATTGAAAAAGCAAGTTGTGTCAAAGCATCTAAAATTCATTTAATTCGGAATAACATTTTCCCCTTTATTTTGAGTTGATCGAGTAATCTACAATCGTGGAAGAAAGTCAATCAAAACCCCATCATTCGAGGAGATTAACGAGTCAACCGTCTTTGACTCCGGAAACGAAACCACTCTAAACGAAGCAAACTCGTTTAACCGGGTCAAAGTCCCCTGGTTTGATTGGAACTTCTGTTCCAACATCCTCAGGGACTCCGGTTACTCCAAACATTTCTGGTATTCCTGCCTCTACAGAAGAAGTTCCGCAGCCACAAGAGGACATTAGAACTGATCCTAGTGTAGTGATAAACACTTTTATTCCTGAACCGGCTCCATCTACGCTGATTCGGAAGGTGTTAACCCCCCAACATATATCACTGTAGAGTCTATACCTTCTTTGGCACCAGAAATATATTACGGACCTGACGGTCTACCTCTTCCACCTGGATTGATTGCTATAGAAGAGATTGTGGAGGATCCTCCATCAAGTACTCCATTGCATTTTGGAGCTGGGATCACCCTATATCCTTCTTCAACAGAAGTTGGTCTCTCTTCATCGCAAGTTCCTGTAGAATCGCAAGTTCCTGTAGAATCGCTAGGAAGTCTTTTGGATAGACTAGTTATGTCTGAACAACCGTCGACATCCAGGACTGTGTCATCTGATGCAGCAGTGGCGGAACCTCCTGCTGCTACTCCAACGATGTTCGCTAGCGTACCATCTGTCCCAACTAGCTCTCAACCGCTAGATGGAGTCCATCCAGGGACTGTTTCGACAGTATGGTCTATTCCCGTTTGTTCGTCCGGAATGATATCTGGAATCTCTTATGTTGAGTCTCAACAAATTGATCCTTCGCAACAGTATCAATTTGGGCAACCCGGTCCCCAAAGGAAAATCCTTCCTTTGAGCACTGGAATGCTGCCGTATGGGGGGCAGTATGCCCTTTCATTGTTCCCTCCGGGAGAACAACCATACGAGAGTTCGCAACAGAATTCAGGTTATGCTGGGATTACATCCAGCGGTTGGGTGCCAATACTGCCTCAACAACCAAGAGTTGTATACTCAATGCAACAAACTTTACCTGTGTCAAATATCCCCACTACACCGGCTATTGTGACGGTGTCGCAAGTACAAGCGTTGCCTGTTGTATGCCAACCTCAAGTTTCTCAGGTTGTAATACAACAGCCCCTTGTCTCTACGACGCCACCACAATCACCGATTAGTGGTTCCTTAACCGGAATGACCCAGGCTCAGATGGGTACCATTACCCCTCATCTTGGTCAAACAACCAGTATTGGACAACAACAAATGGCTTCACAACCATGGCTGGTACAATACCAACAACCGCAATTCCAACAAGCTTACCGAGGATCTGAGCAACAAATCTTTGCAAGTAATGGGCAGCCGTATATTCAAAACGGTCAACATCAATCATATCATAATGGTTATGCCCATCAACCTTACCAAAGTTATCAGCATCAAATGCATTATGCTGGTATGCAAAGACCAACTGCTCAGGCAATCCCATCTTATCCTGGGTATGCTTCGCCGAACCTAAATCAACAGTTGCCCTTCATGGCGACTTTAGAGTTACCGGATCTAAATCGACTAACAAACGATCCAATTGCTTACGCCCCTTGGTGGCCGACGATTCCGCATAAACTTCCATCAGATATTCCTAAATTTAATGGAAATCCGGGTGAAGACCCGTCGAATCATGTGATGACCTTTCATCTGTGGTGTTCATCCAACACTCTTAATGATGATTCGATTAGGCTTCACCTTTTTCAACGAACTTTAACTGGTCCGGCAGAAAAATGGTATATCGAATTTCCTAGAGCTTCATTTGATAACTTCAACGCCCTAGCCACAACCTTTTTAACCCATTTTCAGTTACCCATAAGGTACGAAACAGGAACAGAGCTTCTTACCAATTTCAAACAAATGATGGCCACTCACATATCTAATCATATTCATGAGTGGCGACATCATCGTAGAATGGTAAAAACATATGTTCCTGATCAGCTATTAGCTGAATGGTTTATTAAGTCATTGTTACCTTCTATTACAGAAGATGTGGCAAAGGGAGGAGTCGTCACTGAAGAGCAAGTCATTGCTCGTGCACAATATCTGGACTTGATCTATACTCAATCTGGCACGCTCTACGATAAAATCCCTAATGCTCCTAGACCGGAATTCTCCATTCCTCCTCCTCCTAAATCAAACAAAGACTCTCATGCCGGCGATGGTGTGATAGGTACGACTAGCACGAAAACTGTAAAGGCTGCATCAAAGAAAGCTCGTACGGTTTCAAGTCAAAATGCAAATGAGGAAATTCTCGCCTCGGAGGTAAATGTCGTGTCAACTGACAAAGGCAAAGAACTGAAGCAACCAGGAGGCAAGAAGAAAAAGAAAGGGAAAAAGAAGAAACAGGAGGAGTCGTCTCCTAAAAAACCTTCTGCAAACCCTTCTAGAGACAGGAAACCAAGTCATCCATGCTTTATATGCGATGAGGATCATTGGACGAAAGATTGTCCACATAAAGCTGAGCTTAGGAAATTCTTAAAGAGTTCAAAAACCTCAACGGTATTGACTGATCCATTTCCAAACCCAGGAACCAATCTGGTTGCTAGTGATAATGCTTCCCCGTCCCAAGTGCTTATGTTGTCTGTTTCAAAGCAGCAAAATGATGCTTTGATATCGACAAGGAACAAAGATTACGAGAATCCACAGCTGTCGAATAACAAGGCTAATGATCAACCTAGTAGTTCGACAACAACTTCGACCGAAGTTGTGCCACCCATCATTCCTGAGCTAATGATAAAGCCGCCAAAGGGAGTAGTACACAAATCGACATTTAATCCTCGTGCCAGAGCAGCATAGCATTATAATATAGTAGAGGACTTGGCCCAATTGTCGTCCGCTATGTCGACACTTGAAGTACTGCAAAATTTCCCCTCCCAGAAGTAGGCTCTATTATCAGTAATAGGTGGGATTGACCCAACGGATTCAGATCTTGTGGCCTTTAATCAGAAAGGATATGACCCTCAGTTACCGGCTCAACTCGCTTTCCTTATTCAAGTGAAAGCCCTCAACAAAATTGTTCATCAAACAATTATTGATGAGGGGGCATCTACATGTATTATGTCAATGAGTTGCTGGAAAACTTTAGGCTCTCCACCCTTGTCGCAATCGTCAACAACGTTAAAAGCATTTGATGGATGAACGTATACCCCATACATGATACTAAGTAACTTGCAAGTAGAACTGGGGGGAAAGACAATAGAAATTGATGTTGAAGTTATCGACAGAAACCTCGATTACAACATCCTACTAGGGTGGCCCTGGATATATGCTATGGCTGTTGTTGTGTCAACATACTTCAGAAAGATTGCATTTCCTTTTCAAGGAGGAATTACAATTGTTGACCAACAAAAATTTCTCCCCAATAGTTCACAAGTTACGGGAAGCATTCCAATGATCCACGGAAGCCCTCATTTGCTTCAAAATATCGGAGTAGGCCTACTGAAAGACCCTACAATGATGGGGACTTTTTCCCTACCACCTCCAGACAATCTGGCAGAAGTGGCCACAGTAGGAACCTACAATATGGTGTCTTCTATTAATAAGATGTCGAAAAACGATGTTAACATGGATCATCGGCAGGTTTTGCCTCCAAGCCCAATAGAAATATTGTAGCAATCAATGTTTTCAGCACGGGAGCAAACCCAAATAAACATATTTGGATAGATAGGTCTAAGGAATATGGTACCCCTTCAGATCCTTGGTCGCAAGTACATTTTACAGATGAAGGAATTGTTCAGTCAATGATGATTGATGGGGCACCATGGGAAGATTACCACCATCATTCCCATCTTCTAGATTATAAAGAAGATTGTTCCAATGATCTTGATCATCCTTTAGTATTTGATTTCCTATCAAATACTGTAAATATGGTGGATTTTGAGTGAAACCTTTCCAATATTGAAGAAACTATCACCATAAATATCTCGACCAAACCAGATGTAGTAGAGAATATTCATGTTGGCAAATCTTGTTCTTATTCAGAACTAGAAATATATTACTCTCTCTTTCGCAAATTCAGAGATGTCTTTGCTTGGTCATATGAAGAAATGCCAGGCATCGACTCGAGATCGTTGAACATGAAATTAAGATGTATCCAGATGTCAAACTAGTAAGACAGCGGCTTTGGCAGGTACACCCCAAGAAAGTCGCCGCCATCAAGGTAGAAGTTGAAAAACTTCTCCATGCTGGTTTCATTTACCCGGTTCCACTAACCGATTGGGTATCGAATATTGTTCCTGTAATGAAAAAGCAATGAACGATTAGAGTGTGCGTCGATTACAGGGATGTAAATCAAGCTTGCCCAAAAGACAACTACCTTACACCCTTCAGCGAACAGATAATTGATGAATGTGCCGGATGTGAAATCTTTTCATTTATGGATGGATTTTCCGGGTATAATCAAATAAATATCCGCCCACAGGACCAGTCAAAGACTGCATTTATCTATCCGTGGGGCACATTCGCATACCGCAAGTTACCTTTTGGTTTAAAGAACGCAGGGGAAACCTTTCAAAGGGCAATGAATTATGCCTTCCATGACATCAAGAACATCGTTCAACCATATCTCAACGATCTTTCGGCTCACTCGCGAAAGCGGACTAATCATCCGCAGCATTTGAGAGCGATATTTCTATGTTGCCGACAATACAAGATAAGACTCAATCCACACAAATGTGTGTTTTGTGTTAGGTCTGGTCATTTACTTGGCTTTGTAGTTTCCAAGGACGGGATTCGTCTCGACCCCTGTAAGGTTCAGGAAATCGTCGATTTGCCTCCACCTTCAAATTTGCTTCAGATTCATAAACTCCAAGGGAAAGAAAACTTTTTGAGGAGGTTCATACCAAATTACGCCGAACTTGTTAAAGGTTATACTCGTCTTTTGAAAAAGGAAGTACCCTTCATTTGGGATCAAATTGCGCAAGCTTCCTTTGATGCTTTAAAGGAATCCCTAATAAAAGCATCATTAATGTGTGCTCCTGATTATCAAAAAGACTTTAACCTGTATCTGGTTGCAGCAGATACAACCATAACAATGGTTTTAGTTCAAGAAGACAATGGAATTGAACATCCTATCTATTATTTAAGCCAAAACATAAATGATACAGAAAGCAAGTACTCCTATGTTGAAAATCTAGCTCTCACAGCTGTTCAAGCGATACAAATATTTAGACACTATGTTCTCTTTCGAAAAACTACCATTTTGTCAGATTGCAACCCCATGACTTATATCTTGTCGCGACAGTTACTGGGGGGCAAATATTCAAAATGGATAGTAATTTTGCAAGAGTTTGATTTGGAACTCGTAAAATCCAAATCAAAGAAAGCCTTGGTTTTCGCGGAGTTACTATGCGATCTCCCATCGTTGTCCAACGATTCAACATCCAAACAAGCAATCATGGATGAATCTTTCTTTATGATATCTTCAAGCGGTCCATGGTATGGGGATATAATCATCTATCTTTAGACCCAAACATATAGGTCTAATACCTCCCGCTCAGAACAACGACGTACTCGATACCAAGCAAAAGACTACATGATCATCGGTGATACGCTTTACCGTCGTGGTATCGATACAGTTCTGCGGAGGTGCCTCACTAATGAGGAGGCCAAAAAAGTCCTGAATGATTTCCATTCAGGCGCGTTTGGAGGGCATAAATCTGGTTACGCTACAGCTCAAAAGATTTTACGAGCAGGATATTTCTGGCCAACAATGTTCAAAGATTGCATAAACGTAGTCAGAAGTTGCCATGCTTGTCAAATCTTCTATCGCAAAACCAGAATACCACCCGCACCTCTGCAGCCAGTAGTTGCTGTTGGGCCATTCGCCAAATGGGGCATAGATCTCACGACATGTAACCCCACCTCGGACGGGGGGCATGGGTATATTATAGTCGTAGTTGACTATTTTACGAAATGGGCCGAGGCGATGCCTACATTAAACAACACCGGCGAAATGGCTGCTCTTTTATTTTTTAATCATGTAGTCTCCAGATTCGATGTTCCACAAGCTATAGTGAAAGATCATGGATCACACTTCCACAATCACATGATGGTTGAATTGGCTGCCAAATTAGGGTTGTCCCACAATAGCTCCACTCCGTATTATCTGCAAGCTAATGGACAAGTTGAGGCAATTAACAAAGTCCTGAAGCGCATGCTGCAAAGGATGATTGGAGTCCATAAACGGAGTTGGCACCTGATCCTGTACTCGGCCCTATTGGCATACCGGACATCAGTGAGGAATGCGACCATATTTACACCTTTTCAACTGGTTTATGGCCTGGAAGCAATCTTATCAGTTCAGTGCAAAATCTCATCTCTCAAACTCGCAATCGACCTTCTCCTCGAAACTTCAGAAGAGGAGGCTCGTTTCTTGGAATTAATCCAACTGGATGAAACCCGTCGTGATGCTGCCTTGGCTAACGAAGCCCATAAGAAATGAGTCAAGGCATAGTTTGACAAGAATGTCAAACCCCGTGTCTTCTCAGAAGGTGACCTGGTCTTACTTTACGACCAGGAGTCCGATAAATTGGGAGTAGGTAAGTTCAAGTCCTTATGGATGGGCCCCTATATTGTTAAGCGTGTATTAGCAAAAGGAGCCTACGAGTTAGTGGATTATGATGGGATTCCGCTGGCGCAACCCCGCAATGGGTTGTACCTTAAGCGTTACTATGCTTGACTCAGTGTAGTAACCTCAATGCTTTTGTTACATTTTTGTTTTCGCTAAGAGTAATTGTTTTGGTTAGGTAATCCACTTTTGAATTTGTTGCAGATGTCGAACCTATTGGAATCATTTGTTGGATATGCCGATGGAGCGAGTCATAGTTCGCGGAACCTATCTTCTGCGGCTTGGGCCATCTTTGATCCAAGTGGCGAGTTAGTGAGTTTCAGAGGAGTGTGTATTGGTCGATCAACGAACAACATCGCTGAATACAACGCATTGATAGAACTCCTCTCTGATGCCATCACACATGGTATACGCCGACTTGTTGTCAGGCTAGACTCACAACTCGTCATTCTACAACTCACAGGTATCTATTCCGTGCGGAATCCAGCTATCTATCGAATGTTCCTAAGGGTCAAGATTTTGGAAAGACAGTTCGATTCTATTCAATATCAACATATTTCCAGAAACTTAAACACGTTAACAGACTCATTGGCAAATTATGTGTTAGATAGACATTTGTGACATTTATAAAAGAAAAGCATTTCATCAATATTTGCATCAGGATCATATAACTTAACCAAAATAAAGCTCCGAAAATCAAAAATATATATAACTGTTTATGGTTTATACATAGTGTTCTGTGACCAAGACAAAATCAGTCAAATGACCCAAAAACTCAAAATGCTAGGGGGCACCCTAATCTAATGGTGTTGGTGATAACAAGTCACCGACTGTGCAATCATGCGTAAAAGCCTAGTCCATCGACGCGGCACGCCAGTAGTATGTCGCTGTAACCGCAGAGGCAGCTCGTCGGTCCTCACATCCGGGATACCAAGAGTAAGTCCCTCGATCTGTTCCTGCAACGCTGCAAGAGTCTCAGCCACATCTAGGTCGCGAAGGACAGCCCTCCCTACAGCCTCTCCTGCTGGAGCGTCAGCTGGTGCTCTCAGGCGCACTGCTAGTCGCACTGGTCCGATATCTGCATAAACACATGAGTTTTGATTAGTCTTGATAAAAGAAAGCACAAGAAAATTATAAAAATGATAAACAAAGATACGGTCAGAAATTTTACCTATAACACCCCACTGCTCACCAGCCGGCAGTACCAAATCTGGGTCACCTCGGAAATCCATACTAGCATATGGACACTTGGCATAAACCATCTCCCGACGGTTCAACTACTCGAAGAAAGCATCAGAGAAAGAAACCTGAGACTGACCAGCATGTCGGGCCATAAGGTCAACCCATCTCTGCATTCGTGGCTCAGTCAGTGGTGGCAAACCAAGTGAAATGTACTGTGGCTGCAACAGTGGGATCTTCTCCAAGGCGAAAGCAGTCAAAATAGAACCATATCCAAAGTTATTAGATCTTCCATTTTTCACCCTGGTCAGTTTTTCTTTTATCACAAGGAGTACTGCATCACACCAGTTGAACACCTTTAGTTCGAGACATTCCAAGGCGTACTGCATATAAGACCTGTTGGCCAAGTGAAGAGCCGCACTACCAGCCAGTCTAGAAAAGGTGAACAGAAGAGTCCTCAAGGGCCGATCAGTGACATCTCGGATATTGATCTTGCCGTCCCTACTTGGTTGAGATCCATCTCTACAGTATCGGCGAATGTAATCCCTCATGGATTCGCCCCCACGAGCAGAACCGGATAGTGAGAGAGGGGCACCGTGCCTCGATAAACTGGTCAAAAAGTAGATGTCCACGACAGTCAAGGGGATGGATTTGCCTCTAATCTAGAACACTTGGTTGGTAGGATCCCATGCATCGAGAAAATATTGCAACAAGTTGATTTGTTGCCTCATGCTAGAAATGTGGAAGAACTTGAGCAAACCACAGTTCCGCAATGCAGTTACCGTACCCGGATCATGTAAGGCAACCATGTCCTCTTCTTCATGCTCACATTCTCGCCATGTAACAACCATTTTGCTCCAATGAATCTCTGAAAAACAAACAAGAGAAGAGTCAGGATCCTGATTTGGCAAAAAACAAGCAAAAATTCCATGAGAAAATAGTGCAAAAGTTTTCCTCCTTGCGCCCATCACACCCTAGTAGTGTACTGGGTGAGATGCATACTGACTGGCCAATGGCCAGTCTAGTATGCATTGCACCTTTCGATATAGAAAGGGTGCGATGGGGCCAGAGCGAATTGTTCAAACCCCAGGGGCTCAGAAAGGCAGGGAAAACATGCTCAGAATTCAAAAAGGAAAGAATGCAATTGAAGAGCTCAGGTTTAGCTCCTACCTGGTCCAGGCGGCGCCACGAATTGTCCACAGAATCTCCCGGAATCAGCTAGTGAAAATCAAGGGGGAAAACACCTCCAAAGCTCCAACAGTCCCAAATTCAAATGAAATGGTAAAATGAGGGGTAAAAACTACTTTTAAATTACTTTTTACGTAATTCGAGTAAGGTATTAGTTTTAACTCATTTTTCAAGCATATATTCTCATTTCTAATCAGTTTGATGGAGCAATTGAATAGGCAATACGACCGTCAAAAGAACATAGTGTTGACGGTGAATCAAATATCAATGACCATTATCACGAGCAGTTTTTATGTGAAGTTCAAGCTCGTTAAAAATTAAACCTAAGCAATGAGAAAATGTTCCCCCCAGAGTTTAAGCTCATTAAAAAATGAACCTATCTCCGGTAAATAACCATTGTGAATGCATTATCATCAGCTTTTGAGCCTTGGTCGTGTTCTCATCATCACCTCCACTCTGTTTTAGCCAATCATACGCCTCCATTTGATTTTTTACCCTTTTGAGGAACAGCTGCGACGAGTGATTCTGTTAGCCATCCTTGTGACACTGCTGTGATTGGAAAATTCCAAACCTTACCTGGAATCAGCTGCTACTCGAAACATCACTCGTTCCTCAAAAAACGAGTCTCCTTTAAGCTCTTTTCATCTGACTCGTAAAATATGAAAAGATTGCCAAGAAATTGGCCTCTCCAGCTCGTTAAAGCTATCGGAAGTGCTATCCCTCCTCTAGATTTTAATCTTTTTGGACCTGAGGGATTATTACACAAAAAGATCGAGCGCTTGTCTTGTTCGGCTCGTTAAAATTATCGAAAATTCATCCCTTTCGTATTGTTTTATACTTTTTCGGACTTAAGGGATTATATGACGAAAAAGGATTATTGGAGTTTCCTTTACGTCCCTTTCAGACTCTCTAAAATTGAAAAGGACCGAGTTATCTTTGTCGTTAAACTCGTTAAAACCAATAGCGACAAACTTTTCCATATAGACAAGAATGAGTTTCACTATCGCTAGGCTCGTTAAAACATAGCGATGGGGTTGCCCGAAGGGCGAATTATAGAACAAGCATATGTTATCCTCCTCAAGCTTGATAAAAATAAAGAGGTACTGGTCAGCAATGACTAGGGAAAAATTGGGAAGAAAACTTGAAGAAACTTTATTGGTAGCAAAGTCGCTCTTGAACACGACACTTTCACTCCATCTCTGAGTCGGGTTGGGTTATTCCGTTCACCGATCATAGTAACATTGGTCCATCGTACCATCCATATTTGGGGTTAACGCTACCAATCCATTTCAGTGTCGCCGATATGTTCAAGAGAAGTCGCTCATAGAATTCACCAACCCATCATGTGTCTCATCCGCTGCAATACATTCACGCTCCATTCTTTCATGACCACCACCCTAAACCCTATATCATCAGATCATTTTCGCCTCCATAAAGTCATTTGCTCCGTTCCGTGTCGTAGATGCGGGATTCATTAAGGCCCTCCTACGATGGGTCACTTCTTGTCGACATCAGCTCATTATCCAAGAAGTCGACCTAGGAACAACCCTTTCAGTACTTTGAAGCTTGCATGCCTCAATGGAAAGTTTCTCACTTCCGGAGATAGGTTTACATCAATGGCCTTTGACCGAAAGATTTTGCGTGGTGTTCGACACCAAGTCCCTTTTTCACACCACGTGAATTGTATTGTCGTACCTTGAGGGTCATCATCATTATCAGTGATTCCTCTCACGCCTGTTAACGGCTTACATTATTGGCTGGTAATAAGGCGATGTCTTTCCATGTTTCACTTCAAAACATCTTTCACATGGATCGACATGTACTTCGGGCGAAGATTGAATGAGTTTGAAGACCCCGGATCTAGTTTCATTCATTCAGGCTGCGATATATTCAGGACAATAAAGACATCAAATGTACATCATTGCTACACAGATAATCATCCGAATCAACGGATGATGGCTCTATCAGAATCATCAATCTGCCACACAGATGGTTGTCTGTCCTATGTACATGAAATGAATTTATAAAGCTGAGCATGGGAATTCCTGCCTCAACTAGATCATGAAAATATTATGAAGATAATGTATTGTATTGTATCTTATTACAGGTCGCCTTCCAGTTCGAAAAACCTCGGATCCTCATGATAAAGAATTTCACCCGACATCAAAATATTTTCGACCTCATACTTTAGGGGGCAACTGTTATAGACATATTTGGGCACTGCAACCCCAATCATATATGTCCATAAACCGAGGGCTTCTAAGTCCCTAAAAGTGTTGTTTTATACCCTAAAGGAACAAGGTCAGCTGATTACATCATCTCCCAGAAGTTCTCCATGGAAAACTGCTCAGAACTGGTCAAAACTAGACCATACAGAATGCTCAGTGCTAAGAGTGCGATGCATCTCACCTATCAGTGCAAAAAGTGTGATGCATATTAGAAAGCCCTTCTGTAGGGTGTGATGGGCGAAAGTAGACAAATGGAAGAGACAGTTTGCAAGGTGGATGATCATGGAATCTTCCAGAAACTTCTCCAGTGACACTTGCCTCTCTGAATTCGCCCAGGGATGAGTAAGAGATCATGAATCTCCAAGTGGAACCAAGAACTATCAGAGAGAGGACACTAATCAAAATCCCAGAAGTTGACTCACACCCCTGCAAACATCTATATATGGATCCCTCATCCCAGAGATCCAGAGGCTGGAATCTTGTATTTTGTAAGGAAGTGTTTTTGGTTTCTTGGTGGAATATCATAGTGTTGGGTGATCTAAGCTTTTCATGAGGTGAAGAAGGGCTTTCATGCTGGGAGGATGACGCTGGGTCAGATCAATGGGTTGTAATCCTCTCTTCTACTCTTTCTATCAATAAAACTATTCAAGTTTTCCTCCACATTCTTGTATGTTTGATGATATATGCATTTGTGTGGTCAATATATATCTGGTCCTATATTGTTTATGATTGTAGATCCATGTTCTTCGATAGTGTTATGCTGCTTTGACTTTACAGGTGCTCTTTGAAGCTGGGTAAGCAAGGAAGGAGCGGCAAAGACCTGTTAGAAGGGAGAGGAAACAAGCAAAGGATCAAGCCCAAGACTAAGGTTGGTATTCTTTGCTCCCCTCTCATCTACTTCTCATAAAGGAAAATGAAAGTAGTTTTAGTTTATTTGTTTCTAAGACAGCTACCCATCTTAGTGGGACTAGCAGCTCCGAATGGACACTAGATTTCCCGATAACAATGAGTCAAAACTTTTCCTTAGTGATGCAAAAAAAAATTGAAATGTCCCTACTTGGTGAGCTCAAATATTTTCTTGGTTTACAAGTCCAACAAAACAAAGACGGCATTTTTCTATCACAAACCAAGTATCTCAAACAGATCTTGAAGAAATATGGGATGGAGGATTCGAAACCAGTATGTACCCCTATGGTAACAGGATGCAGCCTCAGCGCAAATGATGAATCAAAAACAATACATCAACCAACCTATAGATCCATGGTTGGTAGTCTGCTCTATCTAATAGGTACCCGATCAGACATTATGCATGCAGTAGGAATAGTTGGAAGGTTTCAGGCAAATCCAAAGGAAACTCATCTTCAGGCAGTTAAGAGAATTTTCAAGTATCTTCAAGGAACTCAAAACTATGGCTTATGGTATCCTAGAGGTACAGATCTCACACTTCATGCATATACAAATGTAGATTGGGCAGGAAGCGTGGATGACAGAAAAAGCACTAGTGGTGGTGCATTCTTCGTGGGTCCTAGATTAGTATCTTGGTTCAGCAAGAAACAAAGTTCAATTGCATTATCTACAGCTGAAGCAGAACATGTAGTTGCCGCATCTTGCTGCACACAACTCCTTTGGATGATGCAAACATTACAAGACATTCAAATCACTTGTCCTCCACCTATCTCCATTTTTTTGTGATAATATAGGTGCAATCAACATTTCAAAGAATCCAGTCATGCATTTGAAGACCAAGCACATAACTATCAAATGTCATTTTCTTCGGGAACAAGTGCTTGAACAAAAGGTCAAATTAGAGTATGTCCCCTCCAAAGATGAAGTTGCTGATATACTCACCAAACCACTGCCCAGGGAGACATTTGAATACCTCAGACAGAAGCTGGGGGTAGTTGATGCAGCATCTTGTTGTTGAAATTATCTATTTCAGAGAAAATTGGTTGTACGCGTGTTTCATGAGGAGTATCTGCGTACATACGCCGGTTTCCGTGGATACAGTCGCATATATGTTAGTTTGAAGGAAATTAGTGGGCCGAACTCGGGTGAAAAGAGTCTGATATGGGTCTGACAGAGACCATCTGGCACAAGTTCAGGGGGGGCACATATACATACTTCTAATAATGCATTGTTGGCATCATTTTAGAAGATCTTGGTTCAATTTCACAGTTTTTTGGTCTCAGGTAGAACATGTTCAGAGGGAGAACATGGTTGCTAGTCTGAATGATGATTGACAGATGTTGCTAATGATAATTGTTAATAACTATCATAGTCTTGCTGTAGATATTTCATCTCTATGTCATGTATTTCTTTTCTTATCAAGGTCATGTAACGGCCTATCTTGGTTTCCCCACTATGCCTTGGATGGATGATGTAATGTTCTTGTTTGATCATGTGTAAATTCTTGGTGTATCCCCACTTGGTTGGGTGGATGAGTCAATATTGGTATATTCCCACTTGGTTGGGAGATGGATGTATGTATGAGTCTTTGGTGATAGGAAGGTCATTTATGATGTATAAAGTCATCTCTCTTCTTGTAGAACATGTTCTGGCAAACCTTGCCTACAGTCAGGGTGAGTTTGGACAACACAGCAGAGCAAAGAATTCAGCATGTACTCAGGGGGAGCTTAACCCTTTGCCCTTGATGTCAAAGGGGGAGAATGACTTTGAATGACTTAGGGTTGCCATCAAGTCCAAAGGGGGAGATTGTTGGCATTATGACTCAGGTTTGGCACCATGACACAGGTGTTGTCCTTGATGGCAACTCATTCAAATGGCAGATCACAATTCAGGCTCTCAGAATGAAAGAAAATGAGGTATACGCAGGTTACTCTTAACAAAGTCACGTATACACATGGGATTACCGATCAAAAGTCGCGTATGTGTATGCATGCACTTTCATGGACATAAAAGCGCGTACATATGGGAAAACTTATTTCTAATCCATGGTATTTGGTCCTTGGTATTTGGACCTTAGTATTGCGTCCTAAGTGTTGAACCCAGGTATTGGGTCCCTAGTATTGATACTAAATGGTTTTGGACCATGGTATTGAGTAAGGCCTAAGACTATAAAAGGGGAAGGAGATCTTTAGGAAAAGGCATTCACGGAAGTATTGAATATCTTATGATGATTAAGATCTAGAATTGGGTTATAGTGCATTGCTGGATCTGAAACAAGGAGGAACCTGAGCGCTAAAAGATGGATAATTTCTATTGATGGATCAATATCTTAAGGCTTGAATAGTAGTATCATTGTGTGGTTTTTGATTTGTTATATTTGGCGCGTGATTAGATCTATAAATCTGATAATCTAGGTATAATTGATGTCTAAACAAGTGAAAAGGGTAAATTATCTTTTATAGATCTATACGCAGGTTCGGCGCAGCAGAAGCGTGTATACATGCTGGTTCAGTAAGTCAAAACAGTGTATACTCTGGTTGACCTTAAGACAGAAGCATATGCATACAGGTTTCTACATTTTGAAGTAGCGTACGTCTCATGAAATATGTTTTAGCTGCTTCTGTTTATTCCTATAGTGTTCTGGGTTCAGAATTGGTGTCTGGTTACTGTTACTGTTTTCTGGTTACAACATTCTGAGAAGTTATTGGTTGATTCAGTATTGGTTTGTACAAAGGAGATTGGTTGATGCAGATATACTTGATGTTTGATTGATGTTATTCATGGATCCAGTCTGAAAATTTATGAAACGTGGTCCCTGGAAGAAAAGAGAAGGTTGTAGCCTTCTGTAGGTCAGCACCTACGTACTAGTACCTCAGCTAGTACAAGAGCTAAGGGGGTTGTATCTCCCTTCCAGGAGAAGCTGGAGAACGAGAGAAGGTTGTAGCCTTCTGCAGGTAGTAGCCTGCGTACTGGTATAAGACTGCACCAGTACAGAATCATTGTAAAAAGAAGTTTCTAATTAAAAGAAGATAGAGACAAATTGCAGCAGGTGGTTTTCACCCACATTGGGTTTCCACCTTACATCTTGGTGTTCATGTGTGTTGTTTATGTGTGATGATTTGTTCTGCTTTACTACTCCTGTTTACTGTTCATATGGTTAATAATGTTCTGATGCACTCATTAAGAAGCAACTAACTAATTTATAAGTTTACTGGATATACGCTTGTTGCATTATACACAGTTGCGTATACACGCAGTTTTCCTTAACTGAAGTAGCGTATATGAATCTGAATATGGAAATGAAAAGGTTATATTGATTTGATAATACTGATTCACCCCCCCTCAGAGTATTATTTCCAACACATCTATCTTCTTCCAAACCTGCAATCATACACAAATCATTAGTTTTAAAAATACAAGACCTTATGGTCTCACTTGATGCTACAGTCACCAAGTCTTCTGGCTGCTTCGAATCATAAATATGATTCAACTCTTCTAGCTCTTCATCACTTTCAAAAAGTAATGGTCCAAATTCTAGTTCACATATCGAAACTTCAACATATTCTTCAGCATCTCCCTTTTGCTGTAGCTCAACTCTTTCAAGCTTCTCTATCTATAATTTGGCATCTAAAATCTATTCAAGTTCCCTTAGCTCCTTTATTATCTGCATGTTCACCTGCTGATTCCTCTTCTCTTGTAGCCTCTACCATTTCACTTTCTTTCTCATGACATAACCATGCTTCTGGTCTGTTTCATTTCTTTGCAACATCTCCATTAACACTTCAAGCTGAATTGATATCTCGGCCATTTCTCTATCATATTATTCATCACTCATTCTCATGCCATTTTCATTGGCATCCTTCTCCTTTTGTCCTCTACTGTGATATCTTTTAGAACCTTTGCTATGACTATCACTGGTCATCATCCTCTCCATCTCTATGAGTTCCTCACTCATTCACTATGAGTTGCACTAAAACCTCCACAATAGCAAGTTTGCCCTGCTGCCACTTACCTCACCAAGCTCTCCTCACCTAGTATTTTGGTAAGCAATTGGTTCTCTATCTCTGGAACCTCCTTTGAGAAATTCTCTTTGCTCCTTCTAGGCTTCTGCAATCTTTCATTCTCTCTTGAGAACACTTCAACTGTCCTCCTTACCCAATATCTGTTGGAATTCCTCAAGGTTCTGCTACATTTCTACTTTTACTGAGAAACTCTTACCAGCTTCCTTTATCTCTTAGAAATTCTACCCATGTCCATTGTGGAATTGCCTTTGGGAGTTGCAACAATACTGTTACTTCAATGCAAAGACTACCACTTTCTAATCTTCAATCCAATTAAAATAAAACCATATCATCTTACCTTCAATATCTCTACCTAATATTGTCCTCCCATTCACCTGCACTTTTGAATGGACTGTCCTTTCCACTAGCTTTCAGCTGCATCTTCAAACTCTGTTACTTCAAGAACTTACAAACATCCCTCTTATATTTTAATTACTGTAATCTTGCTCTAAATATCATTTATTCAGTATCTGCTAATCATTAGACAAATTTACATACCTTCACCTACCTTCAGGATCTCATCATTTCTGCAAAACCTATTTCGGCGGATCTCCATGCTTCTAATGCACAGTTTCCCAATATTCAACCACTGTCAATCAAATTTACAATTTGATTCTTTCTTCCAGTCCTCTGGATTTATCTTTGCAAAGCTTAACTATCAGCAACAATTTCTCCTTTGCTAAGTTTTCTTCCACCCAGAAATCCTTAACAATTCCTTCCATTACTGCTTCTTAAGGCTTGATCTCCTTCTGCTGAGATACTTCATTAGCTGCAACCATCAATCTTCAATCTATTTCTTTATCCAGTAAAACTCAAATCAGAGTTAAATAAAACAATACCTGTATGATTTCATAAGCATTCTCCATTCACCCTTCACATTCAAGTGAATCTCCATTCTCCAACATCGTTGTGGATTCTTTATGTTCCTACAATCTCTTCTTAATTCTACCTTACCTACCTCTAAGAACTTAACTGTTCCTCTCCATTCTCCCATATGTACTCTGGTTTCTTAACTATCAAATTAGAATCTGATCTCCCTTGCCTGCATACACATCTTTCCAAATATCTATGTTCTAAATTCCTTCAAAGAAACTTTCATACATAATTGCTTTGTTCTTCCTTATACCAAATGGTTCATTTATAATTCAGATTTGATACCAAAATGACATAGGGTTACCCCTGCTTTGCCCACAGTATGCATAAATATGCATAAATCCATTGTCCCAGGAATTTAACTCCCTAAGGAGTCAAATATTTAACTATCAATGGTTAAGGCCCCTTTATCAGTTCCTTTGTATTGGAACTCAATCACACCGCTTTAAACCTCCTAGCGAGACTTAAACTAGTCCTTAAGCCTTCGTTTATGAGTTTGATTTAAAGCCTTCCATTAACCTTCCCTATCGAAACTTAAAACCACCTCACAACCTTTATAAACCCCTTAATCACATATATATAACCTTTCCTCTTTAAACCTTGGTTAATATATATGTTTATCACATAAATGCTTTATCGGCACTTTTCCTTATAAAACCCATTAACAAAGGGAAATGTATACAAATCATACCTTTTTCCACCTTCCGTACGACTTCTGTACAGATTTCAAGGCTGTACCTCTATCATAATCGACTATTGGCACTTTTGCAAGTCACATTACATATATATATTATCACCCCTTTCCTTCCGATTTGTGACTATCGGAGTGATAACATATATGTTTTAGTCTTAAAACACTCTAACGCAAATACATGGAACACATTGTAAACCCGCTTCAAACACAGTTAGCAGATTTCAAATATTATATATTCACCACTATAGGTCCATCGGGTCCGGTTCCTTGAGCCTTCCCACTATAATCTCTGATCTCCATTTCCCCGATATGCGATGGCCGATTTAATCATGACCGTCGATCAGATCCACAATCCGATGGTCAACAATTAATCGCATGATCGCAATCACTGGACCATGGTATTTAACTCTGCCACTTAAAAGTTCCGATTTGATATTGTTTACAAACCCAATAAGGTTCTGTGTTATGTTCAATAAGTTTTCAGGTCCGGCTATATATCACATGAAAAGTTGCGACGGGATCCCGACTGGTTCACCATCGCGATTCAATTTTGTTCGTTGATCTCCAAGATCTGACGGCTTCTGTGCATCATTCCTTCCATTCTACGTTATTATGTTTCCTTGTGATTTGCACCATTTCTTTAACTTTTTTGTGGGTTTCGGCTTTCTTCAAAGCTCTAGCCTCTCGGTGTTTTTAACGGCGCACTCCCTCCTGAGCTTGAATTTGTGTTATATACCTAGGGGGGATAATATGGGGTACAAAGGGAGGTACCCAAGGTAATAATATAATAATGGGATGGGCCATAGTAATAAATAAGGTGGTTAACCCATATCATGTAAGGGACCACAAGTAGTTTGTAATAATGTAATGGGCCCATGGTATTAGTTTGATGGTATGAGGGAACCATGGTAATGACCCATGGTATTGTATGTACGAGGCCTATATAGAGGCTAGAGACTCCACATGGAGAGGTGTCAATGAATTGTGTCAAGAATTATTGAATGAACAGGCATATGGCTTGTGGAGTGTTCTCCTTCATTAAGGAGTGAATGTATGATGTTGCCCTACCTTAAGGGTTTTGATATCAATAAAGTGAATCATTTATATATTTGGATCTTATTATTCTTGGGTTTATTTTTATTTTCATATATTTTTTGATTTAGATCTATAACAAGTGGTATCAGAGCACTTTCTTGGGCAAAAAAACAAAAAGTGGAGAATTTTTTTTATTTTTGCAGGATTTCGGGGGCGGCGAGTTTCAGATCAGGTCTACACGTTTTGGTGTAAGATATGTAAAATATAATTGTAGATCTAGATTCTATGTGAAAAAAACCCGATTTCAAAAAAAAAATCGGTCGAATCGGAGTCCGGATGAAGGAGATATCGCTGATCTAAAAATCAGTGGTGTTGTAGACAATTTTTCGGGGCAGCAAGTTTGCGGCGCAGATTTGGATGTCTTGGTGCAAGATCTATAAAATCTAATTACAGATCTAGATTCTTTGTGAAAAAATACCCAATTTCAAAAAAAAAAATCAGTCAAATCGGAGTCCGGATGAGAGAGATATCGCTGATTTAAAATCAGCTCTTTTTTGCAGAAATTTTGGTGACGGCGGGAGTGTTGCAGCGCAGATCTGAAATTCGAGTGCCTGGATCAAGATTTCTATCACGTGGGCAGATGAAAAATGGTTTTTTCATTTCCAAAAACAGATCATAATAGGGATTCTGAGCAATATTGACGGAATTGTAGCCATTTCAAATTTTCGCTAATTTTTTTTGTGATGGCGGGCCTAGATCAGAGTTTGAGGGACTTGTATAAATTTGATGGCTCTCATCCAGCCAAATGGCTAGCACAAATGGAGAAATGTTTTAGATTGAATTACATCATGGATGATGAGACTCAGCTGAGTGTGAGAAAAATGTACCTGGACAATGAAAGACGACAATGGTGGCAATGGCATCAACGTTGCTATCGAAGGCCCTTGACTTGGGACAGATTCACAAATGCTCTTATGGACCACTTTGACCGTAAAACTAGTCTTGTGGATAAGCTCACACTGACAGACACACAGCCTAGCAAAAATTTTATTTTTACAGGAAAGAAGGAAACCAAGGAACCTAAAAGGTTATTTTCTGCTGGTATCTCCTTATTGCAGGTTCATGGATTGATTAAGAAAGAGAAAATCATTGTTTCTATAAATCCTAGTGGCAAGCATAATTTCATCAATGTTAATTTGGTAAAAAAATTGAAAATTCCAGCAAAACACATTGAAAACACACAAGTGGATAATGAGGATGTTCAAGTGTACAAGGATTTGAAGATTTCTATGGATAAGTATGTATTTCATGGTGATTTTTATACTTCAAAGATGGATAATATGAATGTTGTTTTAAGATATTCTTGGATGGAATCTGTGGGTACTATCAATATTAATGTACAGAAGAAATTCTTGAAGCTCTGGTATAAAAGGAAAAAAATTACATTACAGGATATTTCCATCAATAAACAGGTAGAGTCCAAGGAGGTGGATGCAGAAGATGTTCCAGAAACTGACATATCAGATGATGAGCAGTTGATGGTCGACAATTAAACACAAATAGAGACTGAAGCCAAAAATGTTACAGGTGCTGACACATCTGATAAGGGTTCAGTGGTTGAAGTAATATTAGAAGATAAGACACCACAACAGGAACCACAATATGCTCCAGATAACAGTCAGGCTCCAGTAAGGGGTGAATTAAAGAAAAAGACACCATGGGTTAAAACTTCAACATATCATCACCCACATCACCCCGCAAGACAACCATCAAGATGGCAACCAATTAGCCACAAGGACAACAACCCCCGCAGGACAGATAGAGAGGAGCGAAGATCCACCTACTAACATCAATACAGAAGAGTTACCACGGTCAAATTCCATCTCAAGCGAGCGAGGCACCAGCGAGACCGAGTGTTCACCTTTCTCTTGGATGGCTAGATGCACGTGCATGGTACCAGTGGACTACTCTTTTGAGTAGATCTTATTATTTGTGTTCTTCCCATGTTTCGGGGACGAAACATGCTAAGGGGGGTGGAATTTTATATACCTAAGGGGGATAATATGGGGTACAAAGAGAGGTACGCAAGGTAATAATATAATAATGGGATGGGCCATAGTAATAAATAAGGTGGTTAACCCATATCATGCAAGGGACCACAAGTAGTTTGTAATAATGTAATGGGCCCATGGTATTAGTTCGATGGTATGAGGGAACCATGGTAATGACCCATGGTATTGTATGTATGAAGCCTATATAGAGGCTAGAGACTTCACATGGAGAGGTGTCAAGGAATTGTGTGAAGGCTTATTGAATAAACATGCATATGGCTTGTGGAGTGTTCTCCTTCATTAAGGAGTGAATGTATGGTGTTGCCCTACCTTAAGGGTTTTGATATCAATAAAGTGAAGCATTTCTATATCTGGATCTTATTATTCTTGGGTTTATTTTTATTCTCATATATTTTTTGGGTTATATCTATAACAAGTGGTATCAGAGCACTTTCTTGGGCAAAAAAAAAAAAAGTGGAGATTTTTTTTTTTATTTTTGCAGGATTTCGGGGGTGGTGAGTTGCAAATCAGATCTTCATGTTTTGGTGTAATATCTGGAAAATATAATTGTAGATCTTGATTCTATGTGAAAAAATACCCGATTTCAAAAAAAAATCGGTCGAATCGGAGTCCAGATGAAGGAGATATCGCTGATCTAAAAATCCGTGTTGTTGTAGACAATTTTTCGGGGTAGTGAGTTTGCGGCGCTGGTCTGGATGTCTTGTTGCAAGATCTATAAAATATAATTACAGATCTGGATTCTTTGTGAAAAAATACCTAATTTCAAAAAAAAATCAGTCAAATCGAAGTCCGGATGAGAGAGATATCGCTGATTTAAAATCAGTTCTTTTTTGCAGAAATTTTGGTGATGGTGGGAGTGTTGCAGGGCAGATCTGAAATTTGAATGCCTGGATCAAGATTTCTATCACATGGGAAAATGCAGAATGGTTGTTTTATTTCAAAAAACAGGTCATAATAGGGATTCTGAGCAATATTGACGAAATTGTGGCCATTTCAAAATTTCGCCAATTTTTTTGCGATGGCGGGCCTAGATCAAAGTTTGAGGGACTTGTATAAATTTGATGGCTCTCATCCAGCCAAATGGCTAGCAAAAATGAAGAAATGTTTTAGATTGAATTACATCATGGATGATGAGACTCAGCTGAGTGTGGGAAAAATGTACCTAGACAATGAAAGATGGCAATGGCGGCAATGGCATCAACGTTGCTATCGAAAGCTCTTGACTCGGGACATATTCACAAAAGCTCTTATTGACCACTTTGACTGTAAAACTAATATTGTGGATAAGTTCACACGGACAGACACACAGGAAAGAAGGAAACCAAGGAACCTAGAAATATTTTCGGCTAGCATCTCCTTATTGTAGCTTCATGAATTGATTAAGAAAGAGAAGATCATTATTTCTATAAATCCTAGTGGCAAGCATAATTTCATCAATGAAAAAATTTCAAATTCCAGCAAAACACATTGAAAACACACAAGTGGATAGTGAGGATGTTCAAGTTTACAAGGATTTGAAGATTTCTATGGATAAATATGTGTTGCATGGTGATTTTTATACTTCAAAGATGGATAATATGGATGTTGTTTTAGGATATTCTTGGATGGAATCTGTGGGTACTATCAATATTAATGTACAGAAGAAATTCTTGAAGCTCTGGTATAAAAGGAAGAAAATTACATTACAGGATATTTCCATCAATAAACAGGTAGAGTCCAAGGAGGTGGACGCAGAAGATGTTCCAGGGACTGACATATAAGATGATGAGCAGTTGATGGTCGACAATCAAATACAAATAGAGGCTGAAGCCGAAAATGTTACAAGTGCTGACACATCTGTTGAAGGTTCAGTGGTTGAAGTAATATTAGAAGTTAAGACACCACAACAGGCACCACAACATGCACCAGAAAACAGTCAGGCTCCAGTAAGGGGTGAATTAAAGAAAAAGACACTGTGGATTAAAACTTCAACATATCATCACCCACATCACCCCGCAAGACAACCATTAAGATGGCAACCAATTAGCCACAAGGACAACAACCCCCGCAGGACAGATAGAGAGGAGCGAAGATCCACCTACTACACATCAACACAAAAGAGCTACCACGGTCAACTTCCATCTCAAGCGAGCGAGGCACCAGCGAGACCGAGGGTTCACCTTTCTCTTGGATGGTTAGATGCACGTGCATGGTACTAGTGGACTACTCTTTTGAGTAGATCTTATTATTTGTGTTCTTCCCACGTTTTAGGGATGAAACATGCTAAGGGGGATGGAATGTTATATACTTAGGGGGGATAATATGGGGTACAAAGGGAGGTACCCAAGGTAATAATATAGTAATGGGATGGGCCATAGTAGTAAATAAGGTGGTTAACCCATATCATGTAAGGGACCACAAGTAGTTTGTAATAATGTAATGGGCCCATGGTATTAGTTCGATGGTATGAGGGAACCATGGTAATGACCCATGGTATTGTATGTATGAGGCCTATATAGAGGCTAGAGGCTCCACATGGAGAGGTTTCAAAGAATTGTGTCAAGGATTATTGAATGAACAAGCATATGGCTTGTGGAGTGTTCTCCTTCCTTAAGGAGTGAATGTATGGTGTTGCCCTACCTTAAGGGTTTTGATATCAATAAAGTGAAGCATTTCTATATTTGGATCTTATTATTCTTGGGTTTATTTCTATTCTCACATATTTTTTGGGTTAGATCTATAACAAGTGGTATCAGAGCACTTTTTTGGGCAAAAAAAAAAAGTGGAGATTTTTTTTTTTTAATTTTTGCAGGATTTCGTAGGCGGCGAGTTGCAGATCAGATCTACACGTTTTGATGTAAGATCTGCAAAATATAATTGTAGATCTGGATTCTATGTGAAAATACCCGATTTCAAAAAAAAATCAGTCGAATCGGAGTCCGAATGAAGGAGATATCGCTGATCTAAAAATCAGTGGTGTTGTAGACATTTTTTCGGGACGTCCAAGATCTATAAAATCTAATTACAGATCTGGATTCTTTGTGAAAAAATACCCAATTAAAAAAAAATCAGTCAAATCGGAGTCCGGATGAGAGAGATATCGCTGATTTAAAATCAGCTCTTTTTTGCAGAAATTTTGGTGACGACGGGAGTGTTGCAGCGCAGATCTGAAATTCGAGTGCCTGGATCAAGATTTCTATCACATGGGCAGATGCAGAATGGTTGTTTCATTTCCAAAAACAGGTCATAATAGGGATTCTGAGCAATATTGATGGAATTGTGGCCATTTCAAATTTTTGCCAATTTTTTTGTGATGGCGGGCCTAGATCAGAGTTTGAGGGACTTGTATAAATTTGATGGCTCTCATCCAACCAAATGGCTAGCACAAATGGAGAAATGTTTTAGATTGAATTACATCATGGATGATGAGACTCAACTGAGTGTGGGAAAAATGTACTTGGACAATGAAAGACGGCAATGGTGGCAATGGCATCAACGTTGTTATCGAAGACCCTTGACTTGGGACATATTTACACAAGCTCTTATCGACCACTTTGACCCTAAAACTAATCTTGTGGATAAGCTCACACAGAAAAACACACAACCTAGCAAAGATTTTATTTTTACAGGAAAGAAGGAAACCAAGGAACCTAAAAGGTTATTTTCTGCTGGTATCTCCTTATTGCAGGTTCATGGATTGATTCAGAAAGAGAAGATCATTGTTTCTATAAATCCTAGTGGCAAGCATAATTTCATCAATGTTAATTTGGCAAAAAAATTGCAAATTCTAGCAAAACACATTGAAAACACACAAGTGGATAATGAGGATGTTCAAGTGTACAAGGATTTGAAGATTTCTATGGATAAGTATGTGTTGCATGGTGATTTTTATACTTCAAAGATGGATAATATGGATGTTGTTTTAGGATATTCTTGGATGGAATCTGTGGGTACTATCAATATTAATGTGCAGAAGAAATTCTTGAAGCTCTGGTATAAAAGGAAGAAAATTACATTACAGGATATTTCCATCAATAAACAGGTAGAGTCCAAGGAGGTTGACGCAGAAGATGTTCCAGGGACTGACATATCAGATGATGAGCAGTTGATGGTTGACAATCAAACACAAACAGAGGCTGAAGCCGAAAATGTTACAGGTGTTGACACATCTGATGAGGGTTTAGTGGTTGAAGTAATATTAGAAGATAAGACACCACAGCAGGCACCACAACATGCACCAGATAACAGTCAGGCTCCAGTAAGGGGTGAATTAAAGAAAAAGACACCGTGGGTTAAAACTTCAACATATCATCACCCACATCACCCCGCAAGACAACCATCAAGATGGCAACCAATTAGCCACAAGGACAACAACCCCCGCAGGACAGATAGAGAGGAGCGAAGATCCACCTACTACACATCAACACAGAAGAGCTACCATGATCAACTTCCATCTCAAGCGAGCGAGGCACCAGCGAGACCGAAGGTTCACCTTTCTCTTGGATGGCTAGATGCACGTGCATAGTACCAGGGGACTACTCTTTTGAGTAAATCTTATTATTTGTGTTCTTCCCATGTTTCGGGGACGAAACATGCTAAGGGGGTGGAATGTTATATACCTATGGGGGATAATATGGGGTAGAAAGGGAGGTACCTAAGGTAATAATATAATAATGGGATGGGCCATAGTAATAAATAAGGTGGTTAACTCATATCATGTAAGGGACCACAAGTAGTTTGTAATAATGTAATGGGCTCATGGTATCAGTTCGATGGTATGAGGGAACCATGGTAATGACCCATGGTATCGTATGTATGAGACCTATATAGAGGCTAGAGACTCCACATGGAGAGGTGTCAAGGAATTATGTCAAGGATTATTGAATGAACAAGCATATGGCTTGTGGAGTGTTCTCCTTCCTTAAGGAGTGAATGTATGGTGTTGCCCTACCTTAAGGGTTTTGATATCAATAAAGTGAAGCATTTCTATATTTGGATCTTATTATTCTTGGGTTTATTTCTATTCTCATATACTTTTTGGGTTAGATCTATAACAAGTGGTATTAGAGCACTTCCTTAGGCAAAAAAAAAAGTGGAGAATTTTTTTTTTTGTTTTTTTGCAGGATTTCGGGGGCGGCGAGTTGCAGATCTGATTTGCATGTTTTGGTGTAAGATATGCAAAATATAATTGTAGATCTAGATTCTATGTGAAAAAATACCCGATTTCAAAAAAAAAATCGGTCGAATCGGAGTCCGGATGAAGGAGATATTGCTGATCTAAAAATCAGTGGTGTTGTAGACAATTTTTCGGGGCAGCGAGTTTGCGGCGCAGATCTGGACGTCCTGGTGCAAGATCTATAAAATCTAATTACATATCTGGATTCTTTGTAAAAAATACCCCATTTCAAAAATAAAATCAGTCAAATCGGAGTCTGGATGAGAGAAATGTCGCTGATTTAAAATCAGTTTTTTTTTGCAGAAATTTTGGTGACAGCGGGAGTGTTGCAGCACACATCTAAAATTTGAGTGCCTGGATCAAGATTTCTATCACATGGGCAGATGCAGAATGGTTGTTTCATTTCCAAAAACAGGTCATAATAGGGATTCTCAGCAATATTGACGGAATTGTGGCCATTTGAAATTTTCGCCAATTTTTTTTGTGATGGCGGACCTAGATCAGAGTTTGAGGGAATTGTTTAAATTTGATGGGTCTCATCCAGCCAAATGGCTAGCACAAATGGAGAAATATTTTAGATTGAATTACATCATGGATGATGAGACTCAGCTAAGTGTGGGAAAAATGTACCTAGACAATGGAAGACGACAATGGTGGCAATGGCATCAACGTTGCTATCGAAGGCCCTTGACTTGGGACATATTCACAAAAGCTCTTATCAACCACTTTAACCGTAAAACTAATCTTGTGGATAAGCTCACACAGACAGACACACAGCCTAGCAAAGATTTTATTTTTACAGGAAAGAAGGAAACCAAGGAACCTAAAAGGTTATTTTCTACTGGTATCTCCTTATTGCAGGTTCATGGATTGATTCAGAAAGAGAAGATCTTTGTTTATATAAATCCTAGTGGAAAGCATAATTTCATCAATGTTAATTTGGCAAAAAAATTGCAAATTCCAGCAAAACACATTGAAAACACACAAGAGGATAATGAGGATGTTCAAGTGTACAAGGATTTGAAAATTTCTATGGATAAATATGTGTTGCATGGTGATTTTTATACTTCAAAGATGGATAATATGGATGTTGTTTTAGAATATTCTTGGATGGAATCTATGGGTACTATCAATATTAATGTGCAGAAGAAATTCTTGAAGCTCTGGTATAAAAGGAAGAAAATTACATTACAGGATATTTCCATCAATAAACTAGTAGAGTCTAAGGAGGTGGATGCAGAAGATGTTCCAGGGATTGACATATCAGATGATGAGCAGTTGATGGTCAACAATCAAATACAAACAGAGGCTGAAGCCGAAAATGTTATAGGTGCTGACACATCTGATGAGGGTTCAGTGGTTGAAGTAATATTAGAAGATAAGACACCACAACAGGCACCACAACATGCACCAGATAACAGTCAGGCTCTAGTAAGGGGTGAATTAAATAAAAAAACACCGTGGGTTAAAACTTCAACATATCATCACCCACATCACCCCACAAGACAACCATCAAGATGGCAACCAATTAGCCACAAGGACAACAACCCCCGCAGGACAGATAGAGAGGAGCGAAGATCCACCTACTACACATCAACACAGAAGAGCTACCACGGTCAACTTCCATCTCAAGCGAGCGAGGCACCAGTGAGACCGAGGGTTCACCTTTCTCTTGGATGGCTAGATGCACGTGCATGGTACCAGTGGACTACTCTTTTGAGTAGATCTTATTATTTGTGTTCTTCCCATGTTTCGAGGACGAAACATGCTAAGGGGGGTGGAATGTTATATACCTAGGGGGGATAATATGGGGTACAAAGGGAGGTACCCAAGGTAATAATATAATAATGGGATGGGCCATAGTAATAAATAAGGTGGTTAACCCATATCATGTAAGGGACCACAAGTAGTTTGTAATAATGTAATGGGCCCATGGTATTAGTTCGATGGTATGAGGGAACCATGGTAATGACCCATGGTATTGTATGTATGAGGCCTATATAGAGGCTAGAGACTCCACATGGAGAGATGTCAAGGAATTGTGTCAAGGATTATTGAATGAACAGGCATATGGCTTGTGGAGTGTTCTCCTTCCTTAAGGAGTGAATGTATGGTGTTGCCCTACCTTAAGGGTTTTGATATCAATAAAGTGAAGCATTTCTATATTTGGATCTTATTATTCTTGGGTTTATTTCTATTCTCATATATTTTTTGGGTTAGATCTATAACAATTTGACCCTTCTAATGGATTCAACAATCCATTATGGTCCACCTCTTCGTATCTTCATTTGTGTAGTCACTGAGCTCCACCTGCAACTCTGTATTGCACATAATGTATTAGTTCATTCTTTCACCTATTTAATACTTGATCACACACTTATGCCAATCGGAAATTTAACCTCTGTGTATATATATATCAACAAACAATTACAAAATGAGCCTCTCTGTCTCTCCTCGACCTGATCTTCTAATCTAATGGCCTCTATCCATTATCTTCCCGTAGGCTTTCAAACACTCCAATCTGCTATCTATCTACCTATTCAACCTCTCTATTTCTAACCTTTGTCTTTGCCTTTTAGGCTTACATTTATACAAAGGGATTCTAAAACCAATTTCTGGTTTAGATCCATAGATTCCTCAACAAAATCCCTAAAATCTCTTTCAAATCCACAAAATCATGAACTGACTCCTAATCTAGGATTTACAATCAATTCTCAATCCTCTCATCACTCAACTATCCTAAATCTCTCATGTTCTCCTACATTCGAGAACATTTACAATAAAGCCTCACAATATTCAATTAATTCCTATTCTCATTAAAATCACTCAAAACATTAAATAATTACATAAATCCAATACTTAGGAAACCAACTTCCTTGAAACACAAGACCCCCTATGTCTACTAGAATACAATGATAATGTTGAGCTGAATGCCCATGCATCAATGACATCGGCGAGACAGTGTGCGATGTCACTTTTGAGGCTCTCCAAGGTTTCATGCAGGAGAACCAGATTGTTTTGGGGGCCCTCAAAGTACAGTTGCAGGAATTATAGGCACACCCTCCTTATGTTGGTACCCTTTCGACCAGCCTTGCAGTCAAAACAATGCCAGCAGAACAAATGTTGCGCGCGTGGATGACAAATACCATAGTGCTGCCGGAAGGGGCACTCGTGACAACAAATGAGGCCGACAGGCCTATAGTGAGCGTGTTGAAGGGTCTCAGTATCAATATGGTTGCACTCCCACGAGAGACCTTATATGTTTTGCAGGATGGAATAACTGCAGAGTTGTAAGCTAGGGAGAGTCACGCACTGCAAGTTCTCAGCGAGAAGAAAATCAATATGGAACAATTGAGCTTGCAGCGCGATGAATTGGTGTCACAGAATCAATAGTTGGTACAGGTAATAGACGAAGCCTACCAAAGCGTCCCAGAGCTAGCCATCCCAGTGGACATAACAACAGAGGCGTGCATCCACGAGTTGGAAGTAGGGGTGCGTGAGGTGCGAGAGGAAATGACAAAGGTTCACTTGGAGCTAAACCTTTATATCGCCGAGCTGTGGTTAAAGGCGCAGTCGTCCACCCCTCCGGAAGTTAGAGAACAACACGCTAGTGCTATCACAGCGGGACTGGACGAGATTGGTGGTGTAGTACGAGACTGCACCAGTATATTGGAAGAATCACTTGCGGTCCTCACAAATCTGCAAGAGGACCCCAAAATCCAGTGTTTAGAGACAGAGGGGCGAGAACTCCAACAACAGTATGAGAATGTCTGAGGAACTACACAGATGGTGGTCCTCGCTTAGAGGCTTACGCGGATGCAATAGGATAAAGTGCTGAAAGAACATGTGGACGCGACATGACACAAGGAAGCAGTCCTCAAGGCAAGCGTTCAACCTTGGATCAATGAGGCCTTCACCATCACAGCCAGAATTGAAGGCAAGCTCGCACACATGCAGGGGATGCATGTTTTGATGCAGAGAAGCACTCCCGCACACAGAGGTCTCGGAACAACGTATGCAGCAGATCCAACAAGCAGTAGCTCAGTGCGCTGTTGAACTTGCCGTAGTTCAATTTCAGTTGAAGGGACTCTGAGCAAAGATCTCCATGCTGACAGAGTGACTCGAGGGTGAGTCACGATGTTTGTGTTAGGGCATGTTGGGCATGAAATCCCCCCAAGGTATGTTTTGGGGCTTAAAGCCTAAGTTTTGAGCAAATATTTTGTAAAAGCTCCGCGAATTACGGGTGTGGAGTGCGAAGTCATAATAGAATGGGTTGTCTGCCCTAGTTTTGTAATGTAATGTTAGCTAGATAGGCCTACCCATGGTCTGTAGACCATGGGATTGTATAAATAGAGCGAGGCTCTAAGTGTAGAAAATAAGGAATAACGAAGAGAGATGAGAAGAGGAGAAGTCTAAGTGATTGAGTCGAAGTGTAAAGTGTTTCTATGGGTCGTAGAGTAGGAGAAGGCTCTACAGCTGTGTGCACAGAGGCCTAGTAGTCCACAGCTAAGTGTGCGGACCCCTACAGCTGAGTGCGTAGGGCAGGTCGAGTCTATAATCGTTGGGAAAATCAATAAAGAGAAGTTTTACTACATTTCTGTGTATCTTTTCCAGGGTTAATACATGATTGAATATAATTTGCAAGTATATTGTTTCTTTACTGTGTGGACCTGTATGAATATTTTGTATAACTAATTATTACTTAAAGCATTCAAGTAGACAAAGATAATTAACTGATACTGGAATATAAGCAAGGTCTTGGGTAATAGCGCAGAGCGTGACACATAGCCCCTGGGTAGGGTTGTGCGAAGGCAGTGTATCAGGCTGCGAGGAACGGGAAAGTGCGCGAAGCAACCTGCGTGCAGGGACAAACAGTGGACCAATCGAACTCATCAGACATCTCTAGGGTGCAGAAACCTGGTTCTAGCACCCTCCCATACTACTCCAGGTGAGACCTAAGTCTGCACTCCATAGACTGTTGCTGAAAAGGCCAGTAGTACCGCGATTTTTTTGGCTAATTAACTCTGAACCTGGGTTAGGCCCCAACAAGCCAATAAGAGTCCACAAACCCTAATTGATAAGAAGAGAGAAAAATTAAACAAACTCTCACCAAAAGGAAATCAAACCAGAATGTAAACACACTAATGGCTTTATAGAGACACTGACTAGTTCAGAGACTCGGGAAAATTCACTGGACAAAATCAAAACTCAGAGCAAGGCATAAAAAAGAAATTTTTGCATCCTACAGGAACCATCACGATCTAGAAAAATAAACTAGTGTGATTCATCATACATATAGAGAGAGGCAGGTGCACTGGAGCTAATTTTGTTGAAAAGGTGAAACAAAAACCCTATCAAGCTTAGACTAATTTTTTTCAAATACCAATTACTCTACAAACAAATCAATTTAACCAAGATTAAAAGGTCTAAAATGACTAAGCTAAGGAAACCACTAAAGGAACATCTCATTCCCCAGTGGAGTCGCCAAGTTGTTTGATGGAAAATTATCTTCTATGGACATAAGTGAATCCTCTAGAACTAGTGGTATAATATAGAAACAACATAAACAAAAAGGGCAATGTTTTCCTTAGAGAAATCAGAAAATGGAGGAAAGGCCTACCTGGATTCCAACGCAATTCCTCCTCTTCTCTTGACTTGTAAACTTTAGCTTCAACTGCAATCACTATAAATGGAACCTAAAAGACAATTACAACAAGCAAGAGAACTACATGTCATGCATAGCATAACTAATATCTCTAATTAATGAGTCAATAAGGCATTGAAAAAATAGACACAAGTATAGGAAAACAAAGATATGTGTATTAATGAAATGTAGGAGAAGATTACAGCCCTTTTGCAGTTCTTGAAAAAGTAGATGTCTTCCATCAAACTTGTACTTCCTTAGCCACAAAGCAAGCCTTCAATCACAACTCAAGGATGGTAATGGATCCTTAGGTAAAAATCAACGACACCAGGGCATAGATAAGAGTCTCCAAAATCCAACCTAGACTCTATGGGAGGCAGTGAATTTATAGGGTAAATAGGGTATTTTTTGTTTTACTAATCTAGGACTCAAATCCACATATGAGGGAGGATAAGCTATATGGATAAGAGATAATACCTCTAGGATAGGATTTCAAGATCTCAATAAATAGTATATGGTTAAAACCACCTTAGAAGCTTCTCGAAAGAAAATTTCGTAATAATTTTTAATTTTCTCGAAATTATAAAACCATCGCACCTGCAGCAAAGGAATCCTGCGATGACTAGTGCAACTACTCAATTATGCAACATGCAACAATGAAATTTTCATAGTAGACAGGGTGCGATGGGTCCAAAATTAGGTTTTTAAGTTGATTAACCCATAATTTAGGATCTTTTGGAGAGATAATGGTTAGGTCTTTGCAAAGGGATGACTGCAAGGTGTCAAGAATGTTGATTGATCCGGTTTCCAGGCCATTTGAGCAGGTGTGACAAAATGACCTGTAACAAAGCCACATTGAAAGAATTTTTTTGTTATTACCATTTTTTAATATTTTAATTTTTTTAATTTAAGTATTATTTTTTTAATTTAAAATGTAATATAAGACAACATATTCCCCATACTTTTGTTACTTTTAATTTTTTATTATCACTTTTTAATTGAGCCAACATTATGTTTTCTTATTATCAACATAGATCCATCTTAACCAATCTATTTAGAGTGCAAAACTTGAAAAAAAGTTTGCGCATTGAGAGATTTGATCTCTCTCTCTCTCTCTTTATATATATATATATATATATATATATATATATATATATATATATATATATATATATAGATATATATATAGATATATATATATATATATATAGATATATATATCTTCTTGATGTTGAGCATAATGAAAATTACTTCTCTACCTCCTTAATTGCACCAAGAGGCTCTCTACAACCTAGTATGGGAGAGATGTCCCTTTAATTGCATCAAGAGGTGCTCTACAACCTAGTATGGGGTAGATGTCTAGGCGTAATGTAAGATTGCAAACATTTCTTATATGTAGAGTCTATTTTAATGAATATTTTTAATTTTTTAATTTTATATTTCAATTTTATTTTAACTTTTTTCTCTATTCATAAAATTATTATTTTCCCTTTATATTATTATTATTATTAAAAAATATGGATTACAAGGCTAGAATCTTTACATATTTCAATCTTCCTTGCAAGTTTGAGATTGAGCACGAAGGCTCAATTCAAACCCTCAAGTGAGCTCCCCATGACACAAAAGATTCAATCCCTTCCCAATTAAAACTTTCCAAAAAATTCCCAATGTCTAGACACATTTGCATTCCATTTTTTATTATTTTTGTTTTGATTTAGTCTGATTTCTTTCTTTTCTTGGTGAAGTAATTTTTTCTTTGTTCCCAACTTGAGTCCAACTCGTGTAATCTTCAAATTCCAATGGGTCATTCTTTGGCAAGTGCAAATTTCTATTCTTGATGACTCCCTCGTCCGCTTGATATGCCCAAGAAGCTTCCTTTCCAACATTATTCCTTATGGTTTTTAGAGGGGATTTGTTTTCCATGGGGATTTTCTTCTTTTCTAATTTCACCGAGTCTGGACAATCCTCACTGGAATGCATTTTTCTTTATTGATTTTTGTTGCCTCTGATGCATTTTCTTCGAAAATATCAACTTTTCATTTATCTTCTAGTTTTTTCTTATCCTGGGATTCTTCCTCTTTAGGTACTATATAGTGATGGCCTATAGTTTCTTCCTACCATTTAGACCTTCGATATTTTTCTTATCTTTATTGCTTTTTCGCTTGGGGTAGCTTTTAATTACATGCTCCATTTCATAACATGCTCTGCACTAGAATGAAACATTTTTGTAGTAGAGCTTTTGGACCCATACATAATTTGGAGTCGTCAAATTGATCTCAGCGAGAAAACCCTTATTGAAGTCCATCTCCACATAAATTTGAGTATAGTTGGTTTTATAAAAATTACCTATATCTAGGTTGCAACAGTAAAACTTTCCAAGATCATTCCCAATAGATGATAGCAATTGGGGATTCCAAAGATGCAAGAGTAGGTTCAAAAGACTTACCCAAACTGGAGCTGTGGAGATTGATGTCATTACTAGATCAAAGGTGGTAAACTAGGGCCGCATCAAGAGACCGACACTACCTTAGAACCATGGCCCAAATTCACAAATGGTCTTCTTTTCCTCAATATTATTGAAAACAATAACGAAAAAACCCCAAGCCATGGGATAAATATTCAAATCATCCGTTAAATGAGGTTTCCATGTCTCAAAGATCCATTTATGCATATTCGTCAGTCGTGACCAAAATACATTAAGTATGCAAACCAAACCTTGCTCCACAAAAAGCTTCTCACAACTGAAAGCTTCCTCATCCAAAATGAACATTGAGGGAATGAACTTATTGAGCTACTGGGAGGCCATATCTAGATTTCATAATGGAACTATATGAAACCGAAGAAGAGCTTGCTTGTCCAAAAACCATTCCTACAAAAGAAATTGTCTTCATCACTCAATCACTAAGATTCACCATTGATCGGATTGCAACCAAATATGCAAAGGAATCCATGCGATGTAAGCATAAATCGCTCAACTAGGGAAAAACCCTAGCTATGCAAGGGTTTTAATTTTATCCATCATTAGTGAATTAAACTACATTTTTCTTAATAAATATTAATAAATAATTGTGTTATATTTTTTTTAGTTATTTAACATTATATTTAATAACCCAATCTCCCTTTATCTCTCTTTTAAATAATAGTATTTAATAACCAAGGCTTCCCTCTAAATAATAATATTATTAAATAATGTAGATTTAATGACTTAGTCTCCTCCTCAATAATAATATTATTAATTATTTGCCTTGTGCTTCAGTTAATCTTAATTTAAAAAATATATATATATATTTAAATACTTCAAGTGTTTTAATTCTTTGCCTTTCTACTGAAAAAAAAATATTATAAAATAATAAATAATTAGGTATTGTTAGAATGAAAATAATTTGCATCCTAACTTTTTGTCTTTCCTTTTTAATCTCCCACTTTTACGATATAACTTCACTCTCATTCAAGCTAATGGAAAAGTTTCTTCTTTAATAGTATCATTAATTTATTTTTTTTATAAAATTAAACTATTATTATTATTATTATTTTAAATACACACAAATTCAAAAAATATAAAACATATACCTTTGTTTTTATTTTTTTAATCAAACTTTTCTAAGAATAAAGATTCCAGGTCCCTTAGCCTTTATCCCTTAAAATTAAGTTATCTTTTTTTAATATTTTCTAGCCAAAGTTCACCTTTTTTCTTTGGTCTTACAAAAACTTTAATTGATTTCTTTAACAGTAAATACAATTTCATATTTTAAAATCCAAACACGATTTAAATTTCAAAAAATTAACTATAATTATTATATATTAGTTTTTAACTTTATAAAATTTAATTAATAAAATTTAATTTTAAAAAATTAAAAATTATTGTTAAATTTAATTCTAATTTATAAAATTTAAATATAATATTAACTATTATTATCAACATATTTAATTAGCATTAATTTATACAAAATATTTTCTATTAAAAGAAAAAACACAACAATTTTTACGGATGTAAATAAATTGTTACAAAATTTCACATTATCTGTATCTATATATATATATATATGATATATTCATATATTGTTACAAAATTTCACATCACATGCATATATGATATATTCATATATTTTAATATGTTAGTTTTCTCTTCACTTATAATCTATAAATTATTTGAAATATAATTTATAAATTATTTAAAAATTTGCAAATTACACTATGCTCAAACTATGTTTAAAATTAATTTGCACATGTATATATATGTTAATATATTTAAAAAAATGAAGCAATGGCTAGGTTTTAATTATGTAGTCAAGATCCATTTGATCCCTGTGAATGCTTGGTAGATCTAGAGTTAAGATGGATCTAGACTAGTTTGAACCAACAAACCAATACAATGTGTTGACCATAACAATATTTTTTTTCTTTCCAGTTGCTCTATATGTTACATTGAAATATTTTTACTCAAAGGGATATTCAATTATTTTATTTACAACCACATCCACATTAAAATAATTTTTTGGTTATTAACATATTTTAAAATCAGTTACATATCTCTCTAGTTCTCACTAACAATATATATATATATATATATATATATATATATATATATATATATATATATATTCAATTGTTTTATATTATACATTTAGTTAATATTAAAATATTTTATTTAGCATAGACATTAAATTATTAAATTTATGTTCACATTATTCACTTTTTCTTACCAATATATTTGTAAATACACGTTGGAAAACATATATCAATATGATATGATTTCTCCATATACCTATATATTCTCCCTCATATATATATATATATATATATATATATATATATATATAGATATATATATAGATATAGTTTAATTATTAATATTTTTTAAATACTACGCACTAAGAATTAAATAAACTACATGTGCAAAATCATAAAAAAAAAAAGAAGTAATTGAAGTATATCTCTATACGTATAAAGAAAGTTGATATAAAATTAAAATACTTTTCTTTATTGTTGTGGAAATTGAATATTTTATATAAAGTGTACATTCAAATAATTTTAAATAATAAAGGATAAGGTGTAGACATATTTTTTTTACTTTCAATTATTTTATTTTTCTTTTTATAAATTTAATATAAATTATGTTACCCAAAGTTGACATTATAATTAGTATTTTTTTGAAATATTAACATTACAATATTTTATGTTACCCAAAGTTGACATTATAATTAGTATTTTTTTGAAATATTAACATTATAATATTTTATTTATGGTTAAGGTTTTTTATTTATTATTATTTTTTGAAATATTACATGTTAATTTTATGTTGAGTATGGAATAAATTACACATCCTCTTCACACTAAGGTGTCATATAAAAAAAAATGTCATATCTATATTATTTTTAGATTAAATGTGTCAATTACTTATTCAGTAACATACAAATGACACATTTCCATGATCCCAAAAATAGAAATAAACTATAAACAAAAATAGAGATTTTTTATTTTCAATTATTTTATCTCTCTTTATACAAAAATAATGTAAAATTAAAATAAACATTAAAATATATTATTTATAGTCAACAGTAAAATATTATTTTAATTAATGTTTATAATCAATATTAAAACACTTTTATAAATATTAATATTTTTAATTTCAGATTATAAATATTATTTTATTAATTTTAAATATAATGTTATTTAACATCTTCTCCATACTTCTACATAGCATCACTCTAAAATTATAAAAGTATCTTATAAATTATAAAAACTTCCATAAACATAATCCAATATTTATAATAAGAATAATGAATGTCCACCAAAATTAAAAGTACTCTATCAAATCTTAAAAAATCATCTTTTAAAATAATATCTTCATTTATAAGAATTTATATTATTTATTTAAATATCAAATAAAAAATTATACTTGTAATTTTCAAAAGTTAAATTTATTTATAATAATTTATATTATTTATTTAAATATCAAATAAACAATTATATTTATCATTTTCAAAAGTTAAGTTTATTAATAAATAGTTCATTAAAATAAGATAATTTTATTTTTAAAATATATTTAAATTGAAAGTTTTTAAAGTCAAGTAAGTAAAGTGTAATTCTGAGGGAATTGAGTTCATTGACTTATTTACTTCTAATAAAGAGGTACTTTAGCTATAATAACTTGATCAATTAAGCTAACCTTCAAGACTTTTTAATTTATTTAATATCAAATAAACGTAGATTTATTTTTTATATTAATTTAAATTTATTTCAATTATAAAATTATTTTTTCAAATTTCTTTTTTGTGTGTGAGAGAGAGATGATGATGATGATTAACGTCCACTAAGACCAATGTGGTCTATCAAACCTCAAGAAGAGAAAAATAATCTAATTGTGATTCCTCACAATCTTGTTTCTATGATCAAAAAGAAGGGAAAGAAGCGCTCCAAAATCACTATTGTTGGGATGACTTAATAAGTCAAGTAGATTGGAAGTGTGGTAGATGTTAGGGAATTGAGAGCGGATGTGAGTAAGATTTGGGCAGTCTAAAGGAAGCATTTTCATCTTCCACCCTCTTAGTATCACAAATCAGACAGATTCTATCGTACCAGGAAGTCTTAGGAGTAGAATACCGCTCAGTTTCACTTTGAAGCTCATGATAATTAGTTCTTATCCTAGTGATGTTCATTTTTTCTTAGATTTGGTCAACACAAAGAGATAATTTTGGTTATCAAGGGTGGGGTTGATCACCTCCTTATAATATCTTAGTTTCCTTTTACCCTCAATCCCTTATCATCCCACAACTTGTCCTTAAAATTGGAGGTAATAATATAATTGACACAATCCTTTATTCCCATGATGATCTCCTCCTTAATCCCCCAATGGTTGAGCCAAGACTGGGCATCCTTATGCCACCCGCACTTAAGGCGAAGGTGGGGGGTTTCAATAAAGTTAGAAGCAATTTTTGGGAGCCTCCGGGATTCCATGTTGTAAAGCTTCTTCTTATACATCAGATATCTAAACATAGCCATAATTTTAATGGGGGGCAAGCCAACTTCGATCAAGAGGATAGGATAGGGAGTATTTCCCTTGATCTTAAGGTTGTAGGTTATGAATTTCTTTTGAATCATCTCAATCTTTCTCCATGACTCCCTAGATATGCTGCAACCCCAAACTTCACTTATGTATAAGACAACAGGGGTTACGAGAGTCTAAAAGAGGAACCCTTTTTTACTCCAAATGTAAAGATTGACCAACTTACAATTATTTTCAAGATCATAATGAGCTTTCCATCCTCCATTAATCCTTTTCTCAATGCTATAATTCCAGTTGAGATGATGAGGAAAGTCAGTACCCAAGTATTTATAAGAAGAAACCCGCTCTAAGCAATGGCTATCATAGATGAAACTACCAAGGGTGATATTTTTGGACTTGATGATTATAACTTTAGTCATATTGGTATTAACTGTTATACCCATCTTAGAGTAGTAGACATAAATATTCTTAATTTTCTTGTCTAGATCATCATGGATTTTTGCAAGAAAAATGATAGCATCAACATAAAGGAGAAGAGTAATGATATTACCAACAAGCTCGGTGCCCTTGCAACTTGCACTTTCGAGACACTGCTCTAGCTTATCGATGTAAGTGCCAAAAATGGTAGGGGATAGGGCATACCCTTTCTTAACCCTAATATTGTATTTAATATCTTTAGACCAGCCTTCATTGGTCATAAGCTTTGAAATGACAATCTCGTAGAGGCAGATCACAACAATTCTCAGTTCAGGAGGAACCATGATCTCTTCAGTTTTCTACCAGAACTTATGTTGAGGAACAATGTCGAAAACTTTTCTAAGGTCTACAAGAAAACAAAAGAGATTGACTTTATTATTGCGACATTCCTCTGCAATGATCTTGAGTGTGACAATATGGTCGATAGTTGAGTGATGACACCTAAAACTTGCTTTCCATTTATCTCTTTTACCATGATTTTCAAGTCAAAGCCCAAGCTTATTTTCCAAAATGATCCCATATAGCTTGGCTAGGATGTGGCTAATCATAATGGTCCTATAGTTAGAGGGAACACTTTTGTCCCCATTTTTAAGGATATGCACAATAAGGATTTGCATCCAAATTGAGAAGCTTGTGGAGATGAGGAATGAGGATAGATATTCCCATTTTAAAGATCCTAACTTGGTATCCTTGAATATCTTTAGCTTTCCCATTAGTGAGCTTATTAATCCCAGACTCAAAGTCTTCCAGAGAAAATATATCTTCCTTAATAGAAGTTTTTAAGATGGTGCCCATGGTGTCCGGAGAGTCATACAACTTCTTAAGATGTCCCAATTTTCTTTATATATTATTTTCTTTATTTTATTTCAAAATTTTAAACAAACTGTTTATTTTATGGGAAATTTTTCGGCGTAAATCACATGATATTTCTATTTTTTTCTCCATATATATTTATATATAATTTTCATGTAACATATATTGATGTAAATGTTAAGTGACAACTTTTTTATCATATTTATATTTTCAATGTTTAAGTTTAATGCATTTCTGTAACACATTTCCTTACTTTTTGACGTTAATTGTCAACATTTTCATAGTTAGCAATCATTTTTCTCTAAATTGTTTAGATATAAAAATATAGCATTACATTGTGTACTATTTTTCATAAATTTTTCTATTACTATTAGTTCTCCCAACACTTATTAACCATAAAACCCTAATTCCAAAAAGTGTTTCCATTTTGTGGTTTTCACCCCTTCCTTACACTTTGGTTTTATTGAGATGATGTCATGTTGTTGATATTCTCAATAGTTAAGTTTAATGTGTTTCTTCCCTACACTTTGGAATTATTCATATGATGTCATGTTGTTTACTTCATCATATGTTTAATGGAATATAGACCTAAAATAGAATTAAAAATATTATTTTATTACAAGTTAAAAATTTCTATAGTAAATTGTAGGTGAATCTTTATAGTTAAAAATTTTATTACATATTTTTTTAATAATTAATAAAAATAATAATTTAAAATAAAGTTATAATTTTGTTTGTTTGTTTTATTTTGAATTTATATAGTGTGAGATGTATCAAAATATTTATAGAGGTTAGCCATTTAATTTATATGGTTGAGCTAGTTGTACATATGTTTTTTCATGATTCTTAATACAATAATTAATTTTATTGAAAACATGTTAGGTTGTTTATTTTATTTGTGCTCTCCAACCCATTATGGGAGAGATGTTGTAACTTGACATTAAATTAAAGGAAATAAAATAAGAACTATATTTAAAAAATATTTCAATATTGAACATAAATATTAATTAAAACAAATATTTCAATGTTGGCCATAAACAAAAACACTTCAATGTATATGGTAAATAACATAATTACATTAACTTTATATATAGAGACAAAGTAAAAAATAGTAAAAAATTCTAATTTCCTCTCTAGATGATTTCTACGTTTTAATAGGATACGAGGGAGATCGATAATTCTTTCACTCGTCAACATGGATATTACACATCACATCTAAAATAATATTTGATATTACATTCCACTATGATGGAGATGTTAAATTCATTTCGTGCTCAATATAAAATTGACATTAGTATTTACGAAAAGAATAAATAACAAATAAATTTTAATATTAACTTTATATATAGAGAGATACAGAAATTGAATTTAAAACTTTTATTGTATTTTTTACTTTTGTAGTAATATTTCAATTTTCACATTAAGTTACATAGTTTTATATCAACTTTATCTATAGAAAAAAAAAAAAAAAATTGAATGTAAAAAGTTCTTATAATTTTATTTTTGTAATATGACCTAGTTGTGCAATTCTCCAATATTCAACACTTCTTAGGATAAAATATTTAAACATCTTTATTAATTAATATTTCAATATCAACTATATATATATATATATATATATATATATATATATATATATATATATATATATATATATATATATATATATACACATACACACACACACACACACACACACACACACACACATATATATATATATAGAGAGAGAGAGAGAGAGAGAGAAATATTTTAATATTAGCCCTAAATAAAATATTCCAATGTCCAACTTCAATGTTTAATATGGAGTTGACATGTAGTGTTTTACAATAATTTTAATAAGAAAAAAAAATGTGTGTAGATACACACACATGAAGAGAGAGAGAGAGAGTTCATATTATATGCTTTCTAACTCCCAATATGACTGATATACTCTATTTACAAATATTTCAATGTGAACTATATATAAAGGAATTAAATATATCAAATATTTTGTGGTTAAAACATTTTATTAGTGTAGTGTTCAAAATGAAAGAGATGTGGAGTTTTTTTATGCTTAGTAAAAAGTTGAAATATAGCTTATATATATATATATATATATATATCTATATATATATATATATATATATATATATATATATATATATTAGCTTGGATCTATCAAGAGGCTTGCACTTCAAGGTCCCTCTGGATACTTGATAGATATGATCATAAGATGAATCTATGCTCCTTATAAGTACGTAGAATTTTTAAACCTAAACATTAAAAATATTTATATAAATAAAATAAATCTAATATGTATAAGAATAAAATTATTATTATTATTATGAATCAAGATTGTATTACTTCAAAATTCCAGCATATATTACAAAAATAAATAAAATAGTTTCCATGAGGCATAACATGATATCGAGAGTCTGAAGAGGTAAGTGGATTTGGGTCCCCTATTAGCTGAAGCATAAGGTTTAATGCCACGTTGAAGGTGGATTTCTAGGTGAGCTAGCCGAATATCCAAAGAGATTGTATTGCCTCAAAATTTCAACATACATTACAAAAAGAGATAAAATAGTTATCATGAGGCATAACACGATATCAAGAGTCTCAAGAGGTAAGTGGAGTTGGGTCTTGGGCACTCATATTAGTTGAAGCACAAGGTTTAATGCCACATTGAAGGTGGATTTCTAGGTGAGCTAGTCGAACATCCAAACTAGCAAGACGAGCATTGATATCATTTCCCCTGCTTTCTTTTATTCAAAGAAGAGATGATATCATTGTGGTCCTCATGTATTTCTTTTAAGATCATGCCCATAAGATTTTTAATCTGCCAATGGAGAGTTATGGATTTCAAGTATTATCTTTGTCCTCCCTGGTATGACGAGGGTTGTGACCCAATTAGCTACCTCCTCTTGGATTTCTACCTCTTGGATTTCCAAATCTGAATAAGCTTGTCGATAATTGCTTGTGAGGGATTCAAGTTAAAAAATTTCTTTAGGAATTTTAGGGAGTGTGGAAACATAAAATATGGTTGTAGCTTCTTGGGCTTTGGCTTGGGCAAGAGTCCTGTGGTGAGGACCTTTTCCCCCTTCCCCCCAACGGCTGCACATTCGTTTTCGAGGTATGTTGCGCCAAAAAATTAATATTTAGGCTAGATAGCTTTCCCACAATAACCCAAGACTTAGAGGAATAAGACTGAGAAAACCTGCAAGATAAAAAAACCAAAGGATTCTATGAAACCAATGCAGGGAACGCCAATATACAAAGAAGAAAAAATAAAAATAAATGACAGATGAAAGTCTTTTGGTAGGGCTTGGAACATGCTAGGAGACACGAAAATTCCAGCCACGTTAAATGTGGTTGAACTCAAAACCAAGCAAACACACATCCACCAATGAGAAGCAAAACCAAAGAATAAGATTAATGACCCAAAGGGATAATGAAATACCCTAAATTTTCCAACTAGTCAAAATTAGACCAGCAAAGTCGCGCACTTTGAAATAAGGCATACGTCACAGGATCCTACAACCTACAACTCTAATGTAGACAATGAAGTCCCAGAATTTGAAATATCTTCTTGACCAAATCCTAACTCCTTACCTTTACTTGACTTCCCAATTCTATGTTGCGAACCTCCAAACTCAAAGACCAGTATATCTTGCATGCAAGCATAAGTTGATTCTAATCCATTGCGGAAAGCCAATGTCCATTCTTGGTTAAAAGCACGTGGATTATGACACGACTTAGGGAATTTTCCACTACACACATACTTTCCTTTGTCAAACGTCCAAGTGAATTGTCCCACCTATGGTGGGGAAACATTTGAGCATACCATAAAAGCCACGGAGCAAGATTCATCCTTGCAGAATAGTCAATTGAAGGAAATATTTATATTGGAATGGGGGTAATGTATACAATTTGCATGTGTGTTGCATAGGGAGGGTTAGCCACGCCACCCCCTCTCAAATGTTATAGGAAATAGTGAGATGATGTGCTCCCATTCTTTAACATCCCATTTTAAGAAATTATATATATATATCTATATATATATATATATATATATATATATATATATATATATTAAATTCTAATGATTTAAGTGAGATTGCAATCTCTTAACTTTTTTTTTACTAATTAAAAAATTAATCATTTAAGATATTTAATCATAAGTAAAACCAAAATTAACATACATTTATATAGATTTTCATAAACTTATATTAATTAATATTTTAAAAAAGTCATGTTACATGGAAATAAATTAGGAAACAAACATTGAAAAATGACATCCCATGTTGCTCATAGGATGCGGTGATTTGCCTAGTGTGCCTATGCACCACTAAATTAAAAGTTAAACTGACCACTCTCCCATTCAAAGTCTCGGGGTCTTCTTCTTGTTTGTCTTTTCTGGATATTGCTTGCCTCCTTCCCTTTACTTTGAGAAGTTAGCACCCACTATGCATTTCGAGAAAAGTGCATCTCTAAATCCAAACACCATGGTGAAGAAAATAATGAGGGAACAACCGGTTTTGGGGTTGCGCAAAAAGATTTCCATCAAATTCAACCAATTCATAGGCCCTTTTTTCTAGTACATGCTTGACTATATACGAACCTAAACATAATAGTCTGAGCTTCCCAACTCCTAATTTGTCATCTTCCTGGTCATATAAAAGGACTAGGTCACCTTCCAAGAAGGCACGTGGTTTAACATTATAGTCAAATTGTGCTTTGACATGCTTTTTGTGAGCCTCATTGGACATTGTGGTATTGCATCAGGCCTCATATAGGCAAGCTACGTGCAAAAAATGTTCTTCTTCTGTAGAAGCTGCGAGAAGATGCTCAATGGCTAGTTTTAAGGATGGAATCTCACATTCAATCAAGAGAATTTATTCTAGACCATATGCCAACTGAAAAGATGTGAATCCAGTCATTGTTTGGATAGATGTTCTGTATGCCCATGAAGTAGAAAAAAATAATGGTTGGCCAATTTGTTTTATGAATCCCTAACATGCATTGGAGGATTATTTTCAAAACCTTATTAATGGCTTCTACTTGCCCATTATCTTATGGGTAATAGGTAGTTGAGTTATCATGTTGAAGGCCCTGCTTGGGAGTAAGTTCAGACATTATGTAATTTCAAAAATGTTCTCCATGGTCTGTAATGATAGCTTGAGGCACACCAAATCTAGCAATAACATGGAAAATATGGAACAATGTAGAAGCTTTTTTGGTGTTGTCTAATGTAGGCGTCACTTCAACCCATTTAGTAAAATAGTCTACAACAATGATAATGTAGCCATGCCGCCCAACCGAACAAGGGTTACACCTCATGAAGTCAATGCCCCATCTGGAAAAAGGTCGAAAGACAATAACTGGATGCACAAGAGTAGGTGGAGCACAAGATTTCCTATTAAAAATCTGACATGCGTGAAATTTCGGGACTACCAGTATATAATCCCGAAACATGGTCAAAAAAAAATAACTAGAACATAAAATATTTTGGGCGATATAGCAATACATGTGTCCGCAACATGCTTCATCATGATAGTCATTCAAGGCTTTCTCAACGTCCTCATAAGGCAACACCAAAAAATCGAGTCAACACCATGATGGTAAAGAGTGTCACCAATTATGATGTATTGGTTAGCCTGATATCATATTCGAAATTGATTAGGATGAATATTATCATGATATAAAGAATGGGTTTGGATATAAATGATGATATATCCATAAAAGGATCAAAAGAATCAATGTTTCATCTAGAATAGAATCATCAATTTTCGATTTTGATTCAGAGGAGGAAAGGTCGCAAATAATTTCAGTGAAGACAAAAAATTTCATTGATTTGGATTTAATTAATTCCAATTCAAACTCTTGGAGGATAAATATCAACTTCGAGTACTTGACTCCAATAATTGATGTGAAAAAATGTAAGTCATCGAGTTGCAATCATAAATTACAATAGTCTCACGAAGCAGGATATAGTGGTAAAATCTTTGGATCGCTTGCACAACTACCAAAGCTAAATTTTTGACGTGTGAATTCTTGGCTTCAGTCTCAGTCAAGTTTTTGCTCAAGTAATATATGGGGTTTTTTTCTCCTATGTCATCTTCTTGTACTAGAACCATCGTGATTGTGGTAATTGTTGCAGCTAAATAGAGGAAATAGTCTCGTTGATAGTCAAGAGGATATAACAAAGATGCTCAAGATAACACATCTTTCAAAGCATCAAAACATTTTTGAGAAATGCGATCCCAATGGAAGGGAAACCCTCTTTTCAATAGGCGAGTAAATCATTTTGTAAGTTTTGCATAGTTAGGAACTAATCTCCATAGAAATTTAGCCTTACCATGAATGCAATGTAACTGAAATAGTGAAGAGGGAGCATGAAAATCAACGATTACCTAGAGTTTCATAGGATCATTGCAGATATCATTCTTATACATTATGAATCCTCAAAGTCGACCAAATTAGACATAAAACACACATTTGTGTGGATTTAACCTTATATTATAATGTGGACAGTGTAGGAAAATCGCTTTGAGGTGCATTGTATAATCTTCATGATGTTTAGAGTGAGTATGAAAATCATCCAAATAGGGTTTCACTATACGCTTAATATCATGGAAAGCATAGTGCATTTTCCTTCGAAAGGTTGCACCAATGTTCATCAGACCAAAAGAAATTTTGTGATAGGAAAACGTACCCCATGGAAAAATTAAGGCAGTCTTATGTTGATATGATGGTAGGATTTTGATTTGATTATAATTCGAAAATCCATCCATAAATGGAAAAATTTCACTTCTAGCACAATCGTCAACGACTTGATAAATAAAAGGGGTCGGATAGTTGTCTTTGGGACAAGCTTGTTTGATACCCCTACAATCAACACATACTCTAACGGTTCCCTATTTCTTCATATGGGATCAATATTTGAAACCTAATTAGTTAGAGGAACAAGATAATAAAACTAGCATGCAAAAGTTTTTCAGCTTTTGCTTTTATAGCAACAACTTTCTTCGGGTGAACTGGATGTAAACATTGCTCAACAAGTTTAACATCTAGGTAATTTTTAATCTCGTGCACTACAACATTTGGATCTATGCTCAAAATATCTTCATATGTGTAAGCGAAAACATCATGGAATTCTTGAAAAGTGTCCTTATAAATCTTGATCTCATCGGGATAACAAGATGCACCAATATGGAAATTTTCAACATCTCTAGGTTTTATAGAAATATCGAGGGGTATGGTCTCCAAAATATTTGTTAAATTCTTCTCAAAATTCAGCTCATGAACATAGATAGCACCTAGAAAAGATTCAATAACATTAGGTGAATAATAGTCTTCAAGATTATTCTCAAGAATTTAAGGCAATGACGATCGATGATGATTATCATCCCATGGAGATTCATCTGGCATCATGATATCCATGATGCTTTTGTCAGTGGAAAATATGTTGTTGAAAGGGTCAGAATGCGAATCTAAATCTAGGGAATGATAAACCGAATTTATTAACACATCAGCATCAAGTTTTGTCGAACAGGCTGAGTAAATGGCTTCATACTCTATCTCAATGGGACTGAGTGACATACGGTCACCGAATGAGTCAATATTAGGGTTGTCAAATACTATCAAAGGATTAGTTGGAATAGTAGAAGATGAAATCATATTGATAGAGGCATCCAAATTGGGAATGTTAGGAGGAGGGAGCGTGAAATTTCCCACTAAGGATGAATCTTTAAGAAATCATGTCATGACATGTTGATAAGATTGTGGAGATTCAATTACGAGTGGAATACTCCCAATGATTTCAGAATCAATGGCAAAAAGGGAAACCTAATCTATGGCTACAATGCCCCCCTGGTGAGGGAAATAAATCATCCTAAAAAATGCTGAGACCATGACTTCCATGGCAGAAACCCATGTTCATCCCCACAAGAGGTTATAATCTTAGGTTTGCTAATGACTTCAACCTCTACTAAGAATATTTTTCTATATAACTCTACTTGTAATGAATTCAAGATTCTGTAAGGTTTCAATCCTCTCCCATCAAAATCTTTGAGAGCAAATGGTGACTTATTAAGATGGGGAGAATAAATGGCTTTCCAACATGAAAGCGAAATCATGCAAGTTGAACCACCTTCATCTATGATTGCGTGTTGGATAGTTTTACTGATAATGAAAACTTGAATCATGAAAGCTAGTTGGGGTGGATTTTTAGGAGTATGGTTTAGTGATTAAATGCAAAAATATTGGAATCTGAAGGATCTACTTTTCTAATTGTTTATAGTAAAGATTTCTTTAGGGTAGGAAAAATCTTTCAAAACCTCAAGTGCTGACATAGTTGAAGGAGCATGAACTAAATTATCAACTATGTCATAATGTTTTGCAACTCTTGCATGAGGATTAAATGTTTACTTTTGAATCATCCATTTAGGAGGTTTAATGGCCAATTCAACATCCAATTTCTCTATTTAGAGAGGATCAGAGGTAGTTTGAGTAGAGTTGGAAGGTTGAATGTCAGCCTTTCCTATTGAAGCATTCAGGCTTCCATAGTCCTTATTCCTTGTAGCCACCATGACACCATTATTATTGCTAATAACAAATAACATCATTACCTAGGAAGAGGAGGATTGGTTTTGAGAAACCGTATTTGTCTCCTGGTTTGGGAAAGGGTCTATAAAAACAACATGAGTAGTAGATGAAGCTTTCAAAGCTCTATTGATTTTTGCACGATGTGGACAGTCTTTTGTGAAATGTTCAACATTATAGATAATACATGGATAATGAGGCTTTTGCTTCTTGTCAGGACACTGATTCTTCTACTTTTCCTATGGGGGGTTCTTTTGTTTATTCTTTCCTTTACCTTTTTTATTACTTCCAGGTTGCTAATATTTCCCTTTATTGGATTGAATGGCATTTAAATCGAAAGTACTCACAAGAGAAGGATTCGCAGAAATTTGATTAGTCACAGCGGGAGCATATTTTGAATTAGTTTGATTAGAAGATTTTATCGTTGACTATTGACGAACAAAAAAAATCATGCTAGCAAAAATGTGTGATTCCTTCAAGGGGAGAGTAGGTGGAATAGTATGCCAAGGTTGTAGAGCGTTGGGTATCTTGTCGAATGAATCTCATGGTAATTCAACATAACATTTAGCTTCCGTAAAAGTAAGAGTTCTCTGAAAAAGACGTAAATGAATGGAATCATCATTGAAGGAGTTGGATAAATACAATAAATCATAGTTCATCACACGAGTGGACGAATCTTCTCTAGGATTTCTGTTAAATTTCAGAATGTCACTCGATAATTTGGTAGGAATAGCCAACCACCAAGGAGAATGAAAAATGAGATTATTTGTTAGCTGCGATAAGTCTGGTAACTCAAGTGTTACAACAAATGGAAATTTCTATTGAAGTCCATTGGTGAAGTTTGAACTTGTGGATAAAGGTTAACTTGTGGTGGGGGGTATCTTGGATATGACGGAGTAGGTTGAGCAACCGGTATTTGCATTCCAGGATAAGGAGGATTTTGATAACAAGGATAACCCTAACCAAGTTTCCTAATTCCATGAAAGCCTTAATAAGGTTGGAACAGCTAAGTTTGGATCTGTTGGCCTTGATAAGGCATTTACAGGATGGTAGATTGACCAATATGAATTTGTGGAATGCCTTGTAGTGGTTGCCAAGATGGATTTTGCATCATTCCAACATTGGGTTAACTAGTTGGTACCTATGTCATGCCATGTATAGGTTGGTTTACTTGCACTTGAGGTATGGAATAACCAAGAGGTGGAGTTTGTAATGGACCCTAAAGAGGCTGGGTAGATGGAAATTGAGAAATTCTAGATATCGTTGGAGTAGGTTCTATTTGGGATACAACCTGATCAAGTTGACTCGCTTGATTTGTAACTTGGGAAGATTGAGGTATGGATTGAATAGATTTAAAAGTAGGAACTTAGGTGTAGCTAGAACAGATTGAGAGGTAAAGATTTGATTTAAAACCAAACCAGGTTGAACAGGCAATGTAGGCCAAGGATTAGGAACCATTCTTAGAAATGGAGGATCCATAGGAAGAGGACTCAAATAGGATGGAGCATCAACTTGTATAATTTGATCAATATATCGGAACATTCCAGCAACAGGCTTCCCTCCTGCTGGAGGATAAGGAGTGTATGGAGGCAACTTTCCCCCACGAGGAGTGTACCTAGTATACGACATGAATAGGATATTGTAGATGTCCCAATCCACTAAGAAATGGGCCATATTGTTGCTCCAAAGAAGGATGGGGCGCAATAGGCAGAATAGGTTGTGAGGTTCTCCTCAAAGAGAGACCATATAGTATTCCCAATGAAGTTGATAAGGAAAATTCCATGGACTAGTCAACGCATCAAAAAGGTTCTAGACAATGACTGGTAGTCACATGGCATTGATAGACCACCATAAAAATGATTTCTGGTGAAGTTAAAAACATAGAGATTGTTACAACTTCGGTTGGTTCACTCATGATAACATACAAGGGTTGAGAGACTGTCGTTGACTCACTCATGGTTAAACTTCTCAAAGGAGTTTTCCAAGGGGGGTTCGAAGATGAATTGAAATGAGGAGTGCTATAGGAAGGAGCTTATGTTTGAGTGGGGAGGCAAGAAAAGGATGATCTTGATAAAGAGGAGTCACTCTTAAATGGACATGACATGAAGGTCGAGACCCATCTCTAGTAATTCCCTCAATACTAAAAAGAGAACCAATAAGAAATTATTCCCCGCTAAGACCAAAATTTACAGGTTGTGGTTGATATAGAGGCATAGGAAGAGAAGAAGAAGTTCTTGAAGTAACTGGTTCAATTATTCAAGTTTCTTCAGGTTGTATAACATGAGGTTGTAAAGTATATGAATCTAGAAATTCTGGTTCAGTGACCTCAGGTTCTAATGTTTCAAGGGTTTCAGTTTCGACTATGTCAGACTCACTAATTGGTAAGGATGTAATTTCGAGTTCAATAGTTATGGGAAGTGATGATTTTGGTTGATTAACTTCATACGTGGTTCTAGAAGGGGTAGATTCTGAAGTACTAGTTTTGGTAGTTTTATTTTTCTTATTCTTATGATGACCAAGTGTTGCCTATGGAGGTAGAGGCAATATTGACATTCTCCGCAAATGATGGGGTTGTTGGGGGTGCTCTTCCATGATGGGTTAATTAATTTTAGAAATGAAACACACAAATAAAACAAAAGGGTAAGTAGGCAAAAGGGTTTATCAAGTAACTGTGAACTACAATATAACACTTTTAATACGTGTAGGAAATATTCCTAAATTCTTTGTTCGGTGTATCACAATAAAAAAGGAAGCTGGCACGATTACCTATTGTAGGATAGGAACATAAATGGGACTTCCAAAATATGCTTGGAGGTATGTGGAAATGCAGTCCGTGGTAATGTTGTCTAATACGTCTTATACAATAGGAAGTATTTTGATATACTTTTCATATAGGGAGTGCCATTCGATATACCTGAAGGTACGTGGAGAATGATCCAATATACTTACGTACGTGGAATACTAATTTCCCTCATAATTTAATGTAGAGAAACAATGACATATCCTACATTTAATGATGTCAGAACACATCTCTAGCCTAGACCTCTATGTGTGTTGTTAATGTTCCAAATGCTCCTTAGGTTAATTGAATAAATTTTAAAGTTGATCTTCAATTAAGTTTCAATTTCAAGGCTCATGGTACGAATTCACCTGAACTTCCTATGATGCAACTAGCATGATGAAAAGAACTCTTTCATTTCAATGAAGATCTATCTATGAGAAGGAAGAAACAAACAATGATGCAGCAATCAAATATGCAACAAATGAGAGCTTCCTAATTAGATATTTCAATGTATTATTTTAATGCAATCCAAAACCCTATATGAAATGCAAAAAATAGAAAATTATCTTTTCTTTTCCTTTCAATTTTTAAATGCAATGAAAATGAAAATAATGCTAGATCATTAACCAAAATAACTCACATAGACTGCAACTACAATATGAAAATTCCTTTAATTCAATCAACAATCAAGTTAAGTTTCCACAAACCCTAATTGAAAAGAAGAAATAAAAATTAAACAAACTCTCATAAAAAGGAAATCAAACCAAAATGTAAATACACTAATGGCTTTACAGAGACAATGACTAGTTCAGAGCCTTGGGAAAATTCCCCAGATAAAATCAAAACTTAGAGGAAGGCATAAAAAAACAATTTTTGCATCCTACAGGAACCATCGCAATCTAGATAAAGAAACCAATGTGATGCATTGCACTTACAGAGAGAGGCCGGTGCACTGGGGCTAATTTTGTTCAAAAAGTGAAACAAAAACCCTACCAAGCTTAGAATAATGTTTCCCCAATACCAATTACTCTACAAACAAGTCAATTTAAATAGGATTAAAAGGTATAAGATGAATAAGCTAAGGAAACCACTAAAGAAACATCTCTCTCCCCAGTGGATTCGCCAAGTTGTTTGATGCAAAATTCTCTTCTATGGACATAAGTTAATCCTCTAGATCTAGTGGTCTAATCTAGAAACAACAGAAACCAAAAAGGGAAATGTTTTCCTTAGAGAAATAAGAAAATGGAGGAAAGGTCGAACTGGAGTCCAACCTAATTCCTTTCTTCTCTTGACCTTTAAAATTTAGCTTCCACTACAATTATTATAAACGGAACCTACAAGAAAATTACAACAAGCAAGAGAACTACAAGACATACATATCATAAACTAATATCTCTAATTAATGAGTCAAGAAGGCATTGAAAAAATAGACACAAGTATAGGAAAACAAAGCTTTTTGTATTAATGAAATGTAGGAGAAGATTACAACCCTTTTGCAGTTCTTGATAATGTAGATGTCTCCCACCAAACTTGTCCTTCCTTAGCCACAAATCAAGGCTTCAATCACAACTCAAGGATGGTAATGGATACTTAGGTAAAAAGAAGTAACATCAGGGCATAGCTAAGAGTCTCCAAAAGCCAACACAGTCTCTATGGGAGGCAGTGAATTTATAGGGTAAATAGGGTGTTTTGGGTTTTACCAATCTAGGAACCAGACCCACATATGAGGGAGGATAAGCTATATGGATAAGAGATAATACTTCTAGGATAGGAATTTGATATCGCAATCAACAGTAAATGGTGAAAACCAGCATAGAAGCTTCTGAAAAGAGAAGTTTCGTAAGTATTTTTTATTTTTCCCAAAATTCTAGAACCATCGCACCTATAGCAAAGCCAACATGCAGTGCCTAGTGTAGTGACTCAATTATGCAACATGCAATAGTATAGGTTGCATAGTAGGCATGGTGTAATGGGTCCAAAAATAGGTTTTCGAGTTGATTAACCCATAAATTTGGAGCTTTTTAAGATATATTGCTTAGGTATTTGCAAAGGGATGATTGAAAGGTGTCAAGGATGTTGATTGATCCAGTTTCCATGCCATTTGAGCAGGTGTGACAAAATGACTTGTAACAAAGCCACATTGATTTTTTTTTGTTATTACCAGTTTTTTATTTTTTTATTTAAGTATTATTTTATTAATTTAAAATGTAATATAAGACAATGTATTTCCCCCATACTTTTGTTACTTTTAAATTTTTATTATCACATTTTAATTGAGCCAACATTATTATTTTATATTATCAACATAGATCCATCTTAACCCAATCTCTTTAGAGTGAAAAACTTGAAAAAAAGTTTGTGCCTTTAGAGATTTGATCTCTCTCTCTATATATATGTGTGTGTGTGTGTTTGTTAGCTTGATGTTGAGCATAAAAAGAATTACATATCTCCTCTACCTTCTTAATTGCACCAAGAGGCGCTCTACAACCTAGTATGGGGGAGATGTCTAGGCGTAATGTAAGATTGTAAACATTTTTTATATGTAGGGTCTATTTTAATGAAGTTGTTTAATTTTTTAATTTTATCTTTCAATTTTATTTAAATTTTTTTCTCTATTAATAAAATTATTTTTTTCCTTTTACTTGAAATTATTCATTCTTATATATATATATATATATATATATATATATATATATATATATATATGGGTAAAGATTTGTATTATTAAAAAATCTGGATTATAAGGCTAGAATCTTTAAATATTTCAATCTTCCTTGCAAGTTTGATATTGAGCACGAAGGCTCAATCCAAACCATCAAACGAGTTCCCCATGACACAAACAATTCAGTCCCTTTCTAATTAAAAATTTTCCAAAAAAATCCCAATATCCAGACACATTTACATTCCATTTTTTGTTTTTGTTTTTGTTTTTGTTTTGATTGAGTCTGACTTCTTGTTTTTCTTGGTGAAGTACTTTTTTCTTTCTTCCCAACTTGTGTAATCTGCAAAAACTAAAGGGTCATTCTTTGGCAAGTGTAAATTTCTATTCTTGATGTCTTCCTCATCTGTTTGATATGCCCAAGAAGTTTCCTTTCCAACATTATTCCTTGTGGTTTTTAGAGAGGATCCATTTTCCATGAGGGTTTGTTTCATTTCCAATTTCACTGGGTCTAGAGAATCCTCACTCAAATACATTTTTTCCTAATTGATTTTTATTCCCTATGATGCATTTTATTCAGAAATATCAACTTCTCTTTTATCTTTTGGTCATATCTTATCCTGAAATTCTTCCTCTTTGTATACTATATAGTGATTGCCCATAGCTCCTTCCTACCATTTAGACCTTCGCTATTTTTTCTTATCTTGTGTTGCTCTACCGCTTGGGGCATTTTGTAATTACATACTTTGTTTCATAACATGCTCTACAATAGAATGAAACATTTTTGTAGTCGATATTTTGGACCCATACATAATTTGGTGTCTTCAAATTGATCTAAGCGGGAAAAGCCTTATTGAAGTCCATCTCCACACAAATTTGAAAGTAATTAGTTTTATAGAATTTTTGTATATCTAGGTTGCGACAATAAAACTTTCCAAGTTCATTCCCAAAGATGATAATGACTGGAGATTCCAAAGATGCAAGAATAGGTTCTGAAGCCTTGCCCAAACTAGAGATGTGGAGATTGGTGTTGTTACTGGATCAAAGGTGGGAAACCAGGGTTGCATCAAGAGATCGACACTACCTCATAACCATGGCCCAAATTCACAAATGGCCTTCTTGTCCTTAATATTGTTGAAGACAATAATAAAAGGACCCCAAGACATGGGATAAATATTCAGATCATTTGTTAAACGAGGTTTCCATGTCTCAGAGATCCATTTGTACATCTCCGTTAGTCGCGGCCAAAATACAGTAAACCTGCAAACCAAACCTTGCTCCACAAAAAGCTTCTCACACTTGAAAGCTTCCTCATCCAAAAGGACCATTGAGGGAAGGAACTTATTGAGCTACTAGGAGACCATATCTAGATTTCATAATGGAATTATATGAAACCAAAGAAGAGCTTTCTTGTCCAAAAATCATTCCTACAAAAGAAATTGTCTTCATCATTGAATCACTAAGGTTCAACATTGATCGGATTGCAACAAAAATTTGCAAAGGAATCCATGTGATGTAAGCATAGATCGGTCGGTTAGGGAAAAAACCTAGTTGCGCAAGGGTCTGCCCATCTCTTAGTGAATTAAACTACATTTTTTTAATTAAATATTAATAAATAATTATGTTATATTTGTTTTCATTATTTAAAATTATATTTAATAACCCAAAGCTTCCCTCTAAATAATAATATTGTATAGTGATGCCTTCCGTAGTCATCGCATTTATCTTTTGTTGTATCGACGTTTTGAACCAACCTCTCTCGTTCATCATCAGGATCAGATGTGAGAAAAAGTCAGATATTGATGTGGAAATAAATAGAGGTAAGGTAAGGATGTTAATGTAACGAGCCGACATGTTTAATAATGTTAAGAACTAAATTAAGTTTAATTAATTTTTTTTGTAATATTATATGTTTATATTTCTTTATTTATTTAATTTTTTTTATATACTTATTCAAATATAATGTAACATTATAATATTATAATGTTTCAAATGTTAAAATGTTATTTGTTCATAAGTTTTTGTATTAATTAATTTTGTTGACATTAGGATTATTAATGTTAAATTTACTATGTATTAACATTAATGTTTTAAATATTGCACAATAATTAAAGCATGTAATATAATAATGAAACTAATTAGGTCTTCTAAATATTACTAATTGAATTTTTATTAATTAATAATTTTTAAGATATATTGCTAAGGATTTTCCTAAATTTTAATGCTAACTAGGGTTTAAATAAAATAATTTGAATTTAATCTTACTAAAGTTCTTTTAGGGATACAAGGAAGGGTTCTTGATTAATGTTATTTATTCAAATATCACTAAAATGATATTAGGGATAGGTGACCCATAAGGAGGACCAAGAGATAATGGGGTCAGGAGTACCTAGGAGACGGTAGAAACCCCAGTTAGTGTAGGAATCCAATTATCACTTATTTTCCAACCATCATCATAGTTGAGGTTATTGGGGTGTTTTCCTATTTCGATGGCTTCTCTAAATTTTCTATGGTGATAATGGTTGATTTTGGCCACAACACAAGAGTTTTCTATGCAAATGTGATGATTGGTTTTACTAGAGTGTTCAGCCAAAACTGAGGTTTTGGAATGCTTATGCTTGATGTCAACGGCATGTCCTTGAATCCTAGTCAATATAGAATGACTAGTTTCACCAATGTAGGCTTTGCCACACGAACAGGGAACCAAATAAACCCCTTTGTGGTGTTTAGGATCAATAGGGTCTTTTACCGATTTTAGGCATCTGCTGATTGTATTCAAGGGTTTGAAAGTGGTTTTTATATTATTCTTTTTTAAAATGTGTGAAATCTTATTAGTGGTGCCTAGAATGTAGGGTAGGTGAACCATGCTTGCACAATCATCCATTGGTTGTTTGTTTTTAGGATTATCCACTTTTTTGAAAGCTTTGATTCTTTAGTGTCTTCTATATCCATTCTTTTCAAAAACATCTAAGAAGCAGTTCATTTCTCGATCAAAATGATTATGATCTGAAATACGTACCGCCCTAGTAGCTAGAGCACTAAGCACCCTGAGTTTCTCAACAGGATGATGGTGAGAGTTGGCATGCACGTAGTGTTCTGTGTGTGTTTTCTTGCGATAGACCTGGTGAGATACTGAGCCTTCTTGGTTTCTCTTGATTAGGATGTCAAGAAAGAGAAGATTGCCATTCTCTTCCACCTCCATTGTAAACTTGATAGAATTTGATTGGCTGTTAAGGTGCTCTTCCCATGAGGCCAAATGACGTGAGTGTCATCGACAAATATTTTCCAAAGCTTAGGTTTTAAAGGGGAAGACTCAATGACTTATGGGTCACCTATCTCTAATATCATTTTAGTGATATTTGAATAAATAACATTAATGAAGGACCCTTCCTTGTATCCCTAAAAGAACTTTAGTAAGATTAAATTCAAATTATTTTATTTAAACCCTAGTTAGCATTAAAATTTAGGTAAATCGTTAGCATTATATCTTAAAAATGATTAATTAATAAAAGTTCAATTAGTAATATTTAGAAGACATAATCAGTTTCATTATTATATTACATGCTTTAATTATTATGCAATATTTAAAACATTAATGTTAATACATAATAAATTTAACATTAATAGTCCTAATGTCAACAAAATTAATTAATACAAAAATTGATGAACAAATAACATTTTAACATTTAAAACATTATAATATTATAATATCACTTTATATCATAGTATAATAATAACATTAGGTATTAATTAATGTTAAAAAATTAACTAATACTAAAACTTTAAATTAATAACATTATAATATTATAATGTTACATATTATATATATATATAATTAATTGAACTTAATTTATTTCTTAACATTATTAAGCATGCCCGCTCCTTACATTACCATCCCTACCATACCTCTATTTATTGCCCCATCATTACCTAACTTTTTCTCACATCTGATCCTGGTGATGAAGCATAAAGGTTGGTTCGAAACGTCAATACAAATGATGAACCATAGAGGCTGGTTCGAAACGTCAATACAACAAAACATAAATGCGATGACTCCGGAAGACATCACTACAAAAAATGCAGATCGCAAAAGCCTTAAATCTATAATAATAATAATATTAAATAACGTAGATTTAATGACTTAGTCTCCTCCTCAATAATGATATTATTAATTATTTGTCTTATGCTTCAATTAATCTTAATTTTATTTTCTATTTTAATATTTAAATATTTCAAGTGTTTTAATTCTTTGTCATTTTACTGAGAGAAATATTATAAAATAATATATAATTAGGTTGATTGGAGTGAAAATAGTTTTCATCCTAAATTTTTGTCTTTCCTTTTTTGATCTCCCACTTTTACAAAAAAAAACTTCACTCTCATTAAAACTTAATAAAAAATAAAAAAAGTTTCTTCTTTATTAATATATATATAGATTAATTAAAAAAAATGCACACTCAAATTCAAAAAATATAAAACATATATATTTTTTTATTTTTATTCTTTTAATCAAACTTTTCTAAGAATAAAGATGGGATTTCCCTTACCCTTCATCCCTTAAAACTAGATTATCTTTGTGTAACATTTTCTAATAAAATTTCACCTTTTTGTTTGGTCTTACATAAACTTTAATTGATTTTTTAAATAGTGAATACAATTTCCATTTTAAAATTTTAAAAATCCAAATACAATTTAAATTTCAAAAAATTAACTATATCATATCTATATCTATATATATATATATATATAATTTAAATTAACTATATCATATCTATATCTATATCTATATATATATATATATAATAAATATAATTAATAAATAATAATTTTTAAAATAAAAAATTATTGTTAAATTTAAATATAATATTAACTATTATTATAAACATATTTAATTAAAAAATATTTAAAATTAAAAAAAATGCAAAACATTTTTTATTAATAAAAGTAAAGGGTTGACAAAATCTCATGGCAATATTAAAAAAAAAACAAAACAATTTTTATTAATGAAAATAAAGTGTTAACACAGCTCACATCATGGATATATATGATGTATTCATATACTTTTAAGCATGTTAGTTTGTTGGTCACATATAATTTAAAAATTACTTGTAAATTGGTAAGTTAAACTAGGTTTAAAATAATTAGGTAGTTAAAATCTATCTCAAGAGATTTGATTTCTGTGGGTAGATTCTAGACTAGTTTTAACCAACAAGTCAATATAGAGTGTGTTGACCATAACAATGTTATCTTCAATTGCTTTATATGTTATATTGAAATATTTTACTCAAGTAGATATTGAATTATTTTATTTACAACCTCGTCTACATTAAAATGCTTTTTGGTTATTAACATGTTGACTATAACCATTTTATTTTCAGTTGCTTTATATGTTACATTGAAATATTTTACTCAAGAAGATATTGAATTATTTTATTTACAACTAACATCTACATTAAAAAAAAATTAGGTTCTCCCGGATCCGGGTGGCATTACTGACTCCACAGTTCTCCATGCAAGAAGTTAATGCCCAGTACTGCCAGCTGCAGAGCAGCGTGGCCTCCCGGGACGTAACCTCATGCGAGCAGGGAAAGGGTATTAATGTGAGATCGGGTGGCGGATTTGCATTTATGTTATGCGTCGATCGACGCAACATTCCTTCTGATATAATCATGCCGATCCATTGTTCTCTCACCAAGCCTTGTGCTCAGTCGCGTGGTAATAGAACCTGGTTTGCGGAGGCTGAGGGTGATGGATTAACTTTGGTTCACTGCCGCGGGTTCCAAGCCATCTCTCTCAAGGGTAATTTCTCCCCTGTTCTGGATTCTTGCTCTCTATTGTTGTCTGCAATTTTAGTGATTGTTTATAAGCTCTGTCATATTGTGGTGTCGGTCGCAAGCTCTGTTGGGCATCCTTCTTGCCTCATTCGACTCCGTCCTGTTGGTCATCCCGTCCATAACCCATTTGTGTCCTACCTCCTGTCCGTCATCATGGTTCGCTCGGGCAAGAGGCAGCGTTCAGGGGGGCGTCGTGACAGCCGTTTGCATCCTCCAGTCGGTCATGCCATGGAAACGGCGCCGGAACCTTTCAATCCCTCCCCCGTCCATGAAGCTGGGCCTTCTGTTGGTTCTGGACGTAAACCTATTCCGAACAGTGCTTTCCAAACAACGCACTTTAAATTCCAAAGTAATCTGCACAGGCCCCTGGTCACTGCCCACATCACCCTTATACTCTCGGAAGAGGAAAACCTTGTCTCCCCTTTGGCCTGCATCGCCCCTGATCCTTCTCCAAGCAGTGAGAATTCCTCGGACAAAGACAACATGGAGAATTGGGAAAAAGAGAAAGCTGAACAGGAGGCTTTTCTCAAAAATCTTCCTCCCCCTGAAGATACAGGACCTGTAGCTGACGACAGAACTCATGGCGAGGCGGATCATACCATAGCAATCCCTGACAGCGATTTAAGTGGTAATGAAGGTCTGAAGACTGGTGACACAGGTCGGGATGAGAAGAAGGACCATGGCCCAGCAACGGAGAAGTGACGCCACTTGGGACTGTCTCTTTTTGTTTCGGCTTCTGTCTCAGGCTTGTGGTCAAGTTTCTATGCAAATGTCCTACTGTTTTTTGGCTCCCAGATGGGTATTTGATGACTTTTTATATGCTGGGTTGCAATGTTTTTTGTGTTTCTGTGCTGGCTCAGTTCTCCTTCTCGGCAACACATGTCTTTCTCTATGTCTGATATCTGGTTTCTTGCACTGTGTAACTGGTTTCCCCAGCTTATGTCTGTAATGGGGCAGTTCTGTTCTGTCGAGTGCTGTCATGCCTCGATAATATGTAAAATTATTTTGCCTTTCAGTTAATAGAAGTTAGTATTTGCAGAGAAAAAAAAAATGTTTTTAGGTTATTAAGATATTTTAAAATCAATTACACATCTCTCTCATTCTGACTAACAAACCAATAAAATGTAATATATGTATATATGCATTGAATTATTCAATTTGTGGTCACATTATTCACATTAAATAGTCTTTTTTACTAATATATCTTTAAATACACATTGGAAAATATATATCAACATGATATGATTTCTCTATATATTCTGTCTCATATCAATAAAATAAAATTATGTATATATATATATATATATATATATATATATATATATTAAATAACACACATTAAGAATTAAATGAATTACACATGTGCAAATCTTAAAAAATAAGCAGTTATTGAAGTATATTTCTATATGTATAAAGAAAGTTGATATAAAATTACAATATTTTTCTTTATTTTTGTGCAAATTGTTTATGTAAAGTGTGCATTCAAATATTTTTAAATAATAAAGAATAAGGTGTAGACATTTTTTCTTTTCAATTATTTTATTTTTATTTTTATAAATTTAAAATTATGTTACTCAAGGTTGACATTAAAATTAATATTTTTTTTTTTAAATATTGACATTACAATATTTTATTTATAGTTAAGGCTTTTTTATTTATTAATATTTTCTTGAAATATTACATGTTAACTTTATGTTGAGCATGGAATAAATTGCACATCTTCTTCATACTAAGATGTCATATCAAAATAAATGTTTCATATCTATATTATTGTGGATTGAATGTGTCAATCACCTAATGAGTAACATACGAATTACACATTTCCTCATCAAAAAATAAAAATAAATTATAAACAAAAATAGAGATATCTTATTTTCAATTACTTTATCTTTTTTAATATAAAAATGATGTAAAATTAAATTGAGCATTAAAATATTTTATTTATAATCAACATTAAAATAATTGTTTTATTAATATTTATAATTAACATTAAAATACTTTTATAGATATTAATATTTTTAATTTCTAATTATAAATATTATTTTATTAATTTTAAATATAATATTATTAGACAACATGGCATTATTCTACTCCCTACCACTACTACATGGCATTATTCTAAAATTAATAAAATATCTTATAAATTATAAAAATTTCCACAAACATAATCTAATATCTATAATAATAAGAATAATGAATGTCCACTAAAATTAAAAGGACTCTAAAATTCATGTTTTAATATAACATCTCCATTTATAATAATTTATATTATTTATTTAAATATCAAATAAATGATTATATTTATAATTTTTAAAGTTAAATTTATTAATAAATAGTTTATTAAAACAATATAATTTTATTTTTAAATTGAAATTTTTTTAAGCCAAATTAGATTTATATCAAATAAATATATATTTATTTTTTATATTAATTTAAATTTATTTAAATTATAAAATTAAAAATCAAATTTTCCAAAAACATACATATATATGATGATGATGGTATAAATCTAATAAATATATATTTATTTTTTATATTAATTTAAATTTATTTAAATTATAAAATTAAAAATCAAATTTTCCAAAAACATACATATATATGATGATGATGGTTAACGTCCACTGAGATTAAATTATGGCCCCTATAATTTTCTTAGTTCTTAATTGTCTGGCTTCTCATCTTTCTTGACAAGATTGGTGTTGTAGCTTTCTATTTTTTCTCTACGGTCTTCCAACTTCCTTTATCTTGCATCTCCTTCATCTCTTCTGGTTCTTGGGATATTGGTGTCTTAGCTTCGCGATCTATTGTGTTTGTCCTTTTGAAGATAGTCAAAGAAGAAGTTTGGTAAGATAGTCAAAGAAGAAGTTTGGTATGGGAGATCTGCTTTGCTGTTAAATGAAGATTTATTTTGTGCAGTATTCGAATCCTCATAATTGTTGATGCTTGAGGGGTCATCGAGTTCACTTTTTTGCTGTTGGGCGAGGCTTTCCCCCTGCTTGTCTTGAGAGTTGTTTCTTTCTTGCCCGATTTCTTGTGATTCAGAGTTTTCTGGAGAGAGTATTCTTCTCCGATGACAGTGTAATGTTCTTTTTGTGCTACTTCCCACTATGTAGATCTGTCGTGATTCTTTCTAGCATAATTTTTCTGTGAGGATTTTGGGCAATTTTTGGCTAGTTGGCCTGTCTCAAAACAGGATCGACATCTGAAGATGACACTTTCATAATCGAGTTTCTAGTTCCACACATAGTCTTTACTTGTTAAGTTTATTTCAGTTGGGAATCCGACACTGAAATCCATTTCCACACAGATGCGTGCATAGGTGGTTCTGGCATATTCCTCTGTTTCTGGGCACCTGCAGTAAAATTTCCCAATTGCATTTCCAATGGATTTTAGCGAGGAGAAATTCCAAAGATGCAAGGGTAGGCTTGGCAATCTCACCCAAACTGGTGCTGAGGTTATCACTGTTGTTGAGGGATCCAATGATGGGTTCCATGGCTTCATGAATAGGCCTGAGTTTTCCCAAAACCAAGGGCCGAAATTTAGAATACATTGTCTGTTTTCACGGTTTTCAAAATCTACTATAAAGAAACCCTAGCATAAGGGTAGGAGAGCTGTCAGCCGTGGACAAAAAAAAACCATTGAACCCGTAGATTAGGGCATTTTTAGAAAATTTCAAAGCCTCATAAAGTGAGGCGTGGACCACTTGGACAGTTGGCGGTGGGGCTTCACTATCAATATGGGCAAGAGCCCATAGAGGGACCGACTTGAGCCAGCGACTATCTTAGGGACGCTGAGAGCCATCTAGATCAAGGTCGGTCGATGATTTCCAAATTTATGTATGCCCCTATGGAAGAATGAAAAAAACCCTGCGGAAAAATGCTAACCTCGAAAATAACCATGGGAAAGACAACCCTGCGGAAGATTCTCATGCAAACCCTAGGGACGCTGAGAGCCATCTAGATCAAGGTCGGTCGATGATTTCCAAATTTATGTATGCCCCTATGGAAGAATGAAAAAAACCCTGCGGAAAAATGCTAACCTCAAAAATAACCATGGGAAAGACAACCCTGCGGAAGATTCTCATGCAAACCCTATTATGTAAACAAATAACACTTCCTTCACTTCAACTGCAGTTGTGCAACTCTGAGATCCACGGGTGCAATACCGAGATGTAACACAGATCTATTTGCTTAAGCTTCATTTCCACCAAAATTTGAAAAACAGTGGCATAAATCATCCATCAGATTTGTCGACTTCTCGCATAAAAAAACAGACTAGGGCATCCTTCTCAATGCTTTCACTGAATGTTAATGCAAACTTCTCAATCGACAACCTTCTAACTTGATTAATGTCCTCCTTCGGTGGGCTACAACGATTGGAACAACCTCATGAGCAATGGATGCAGCTCCCTTCAGCGTTGACCTTTTTCATCGAGCGGCTCACTTCTTTTGACAGTGGCGCTAGCGAAAAATTAAAAAATACTACTTCGATATTGCAGGGGAAGAAAGAGGCGGGGAAACACTCAATCCAGAGCCATGTCGACCTTCTCTTACACAGCCTCTTTTATATATATATTATTTTCTTTAGTTTATTTTAAAATTTTATACCAACTATTTATATTAATTATAAATTATATATTTCATGTAACATATAATGATGAACATTAATGATGTAAATGTTTATTGACAACATTCGTACGTAAATGTTTATTGACAACATTTTTATCGTATTGATATTCTCAATATTTAAGTTTAGTGTATTTGTTAAGGTGAAAATGTGAATTTGGGTAACATTTTTCTTAACTTTTTGACATTTAAGTTTTTTTAGTTGTTTGTCAATATTTTTATAGTTAGTCATCATTTTTTTCTAAAAAATTTACAAAAAAATATAATATTACACACACTGTGTACTATTTTTCATAAACTTTTCCATTAATATTAGTTCTCCCAAGAGTTATTAATGATAAAAACCCTAATTCCAAAAAGTGTTTCCATTTTCTAGTTTTCACCGCTTTTGTAATATCTTTTTAAATTGCATTTACATTGAAATTCATAACGGAAAAGATTAATTTTACCATATTTAACGAAATGGTTGAAAATAAGAACAGTTATGATTTAGTTGGCAACTAATTTGAATCAAATAAAGAAAATGATAACTCATTGAGAAAAAAGATGTTCTACACGTTCTTTAAATTAATTCGTAAACCAAAAAAATGATTTTCATCTTCATCAACTGGAGTTTTCATCATGTGAAGTCGAGAGGAATTGATCATCACAACCATTATGATTTAGTTGGAAATTAATTTGAATCAAATAAAGAAAATGATAACTCATTGAGAAAAAGAAAGTTTTATAGGTCCTTTAAATTAATTCGTAAACTAAAAAAACAAATTTCATCTTCATCAACTGGAGTTTTCATCATGTGAAGTCGAGAGGAATTGATCATCACAACTTTGGTGAGGAATGTTGTGGATCCATACCTTCTTCATCATGTGAAGTCTCGAGGAATTGATAATCACAATTTTGGTGAGGAATTTTGTGGCTCCAAAGAAAGGTATTCCTGATATGCCCATGGGACTTCATGGTTATTCCTGGTATGCACATAGGACTTCATGGTTATTGCACAAAAAAGATAAGTAGCTTTTATTTCTTGACTTCTTTGGAAAGAAATTGCGTGTTTTGTGCAAATTATGATAGGTTATTTTATTAATTGGAAATATTTCTCTAGAATCTTCAAAGTTGCAGGCATTTTTGTGCAAAGGAATTAATTATTTCATTGAAAGGTTATGCATGGTTTCTATGCAATAATTTTCTATAAAAAAAATCTTTACATATAAAAAACAAAGAAACCATGTTATTTTATTAAAAAATATATTGCAAGGGTGTTGTTACTCTTGAAAAGAGAATACATGTGAATCCTTCAAACAAAAATATTTAAGAAGTCATACTAATTTTCATAAAGAATGCATGTGAACTTTCCATGGTACAAGATAAAGAAACTATATTATTTTTTTGAAAGAAAATTACATGGGAAAAGATAAAAAAATCATATTACTTTTGCATGGTAAAAGATAAGTTAGGGATGTTGTTTTCTTGGAAAGAAAACACACGTGAAACCAGCACACAAAAAGATTAAATAAATCATGATATTTTTCATGAAAAGAATGTGTGTGAACTTTTCTTATGAAAAGAGAATGAAAATAAGTTATTAATTATTATTAATTTCCTTGGATATTAGCATGATTCCTATAATATCTTAATAGTAATATGTGCACAATAATAATATCTATTATATTGGAATTCTTGAAATAAATGCCTATGTTAATTCTTGAAAAAAAAATATTGTTTGCATGCATCAAAATGTATGTATTTGCATGCATTATCAGATTCTTGGAAAAGAGAAAAAAATAGATTAATTTTCTTGGAAAGGTTTTGATGAATTTGTATGCATATATTACCCATGTTGTTTATTTAAAGATTGCAAGGATTTTGTCAGACCAGGAGGAAACTCCTCAAATGAAATTGTGTTATTCATTTAGGTTGTTCATTATTATATACAAGAGGAAGTGATTGTTCAATTCATCTCCCGATGACTCTCCATTTCCTCTATTATTTATTTACACTAGTTACAGTTTTTCACCCAATCCCTCTGATTGATTAGGTGTCAACGTTCCCCCACTTTAATCTGAAGGGATGTTGGTGAGTCCAAACATCATTCTGAATCTTTCAATCTTTTCTCTTCCAAGCGCTTTGGTGAATATGTTTGCAATCTGCTCATTAGTGGAACAATGGTGAAGATGGATTGTTTTGGCCTCAACATGATGTCGAATTAGATGATATTTTGTATTGATGTGCTTCGTTCAATCATAGAACTTTCGGTTCTTGGCCAACTTTATTACTGAAGTAATGTCAATCATGAGTGGAGCCGATTGTACTTGTTTTACCTGCAAATCTTCTAGAATTTTCCTAAGCCACACAATTTCTTTTGTTGCCTCAGTTGTTGCCACATATTTTTCCTTTGTTATGGAATTTGCTAGAACTGATTGTTTGCGTGATCTCCAAGAGACAACTCCTGATCCAATACTCATAGCATAACCTAAAGTAGATACCCTAGTTTCTTTGTCTCCATCGAAGTCTGAATCAGAGTATCCAATCAAGCTGAAGTCACCCACCTGTGTATACTTGAGTCCAAAGTCTTGAGTTCCCTTCAAGTACTTTAGAACTCTTTTTGCAGCAGACCAATGTCCCTCACAAGGCTTTTGCATAAACCTCGAGAGGATTCCAACAGCAAACGAAATGTCTGGTCTAGTAGTAGTCAGGTAGTTGAGACTTCCTATAAGCTGTCTATACTTTGTTGAATCCTCAAATTCTTTTCCTTCAATGGATGTGAGCTTTAAGTTTTTTTCCATTGGAGTAGTTAGAGGATTGCATCCATTCATGCCAAACCTATTCAATAGATCTCCAATGTACTTCTTTTGAGAAAGGAATATGGACTTCAGATGTTGAGTTACTTCAATTCCAAGATAGTAATGAACATATCCCAAATCGTTCATTTCAAAATATTTCCTCAATTCCTTCTTTATGGATGCAATGTAGCTCTCATTGTTCCTTGTCATCAAAAGATCATCTACATATACCACAAGATATACAAGTTCTTAACAAACAAAGTTGCATCATCAAGATCATAATGCTTGAAATTGAGTTTCAGAAGATGCTCAATTAGTTTTTCATACCAGGCTTGCGATGTTTGTTTGAGGCCATACAAGGATTTCACAAGTTTGCATACTTTATGTTCATGTACTTTCACATCAAATCCTTTAGGCTGGGACATAAGAACATTCTCTTTTAGATCTCCATTCAAGAAAGCAGTTTTTACATCCATTTGATGGGCTTTCCAACTGTTCTGAGCTGTTAGGGAAAAGAGTGTACGAATGGTAGCCCATTTTGCTGTGGGGGAAAAGTCTCCTCATAATCGACCCCTTCCTTTTGTGCAAAACCTTTTGCCACAAGCCTGGCATTGTGCTTTTCAAGTGAGCCATCAGCTTTATACTTGTTCTTATAGACCCACTTGTAGTCAATTAGTTTGGTTCCCAATGGAGGATCAACCAGCTTCCAAATGTCATTCTTTATCAAGGCACCATACTCCTTTTGCATTGATTCTTTCCATTCATCATGGGAAGAAGCTTCTTTGAAGGAAGTTGGATCAAAATCTGTAGACAAATCCAATTCACAATCATAAGAAACATCCATATCAACAGGTGAATCAGAGTCATCTACATCACCTCCATTTTGCCGGGTTAAATTTATAGTTCCTATCTTTACAACCTCATCAGGATGAACACTTTCAAGTGTCTTTGTCAGCCACTTTGGGGGACCTTTCTAAGATGGTCCAGGTTGCTCCATTGATTGAGTTGGGACTGAATCAAGATTGAGTCTCCCAATTATGTCAATCACATCACTCAAAGAATCATCCGTTGTTGGAGTTTCATGCGGGGGAGAGAGTGCTTCAAAAGAAGATTCCACAGGTTGATCTAGTATAGGAATCCCCCCTTCAAGATGTGGAATCTGATTATCAATTTTTTGAAATGATTTTGCATTTGCGAATCTATCCAAGCGATCAAGCTTCTGCTCAACAACATTGTTAGTTTTTGATGATTCAAGAAAGATTACATCTCTAGATACAACAAACTTTTTATTGACTTCATCATCGAGACGATATTCTTTGGAGGTGTTTGAATACCCTAGGAAGATACACTTACGACTTATTGCACCAAGTTTGTTTCTATGTACCTTTGGTATTAAGGCATAACATGTGGAACCAAAGACCCTAAGATGCTTTACCAAACATCTCAGCCAGATTCCATCATAATTTTTTCTGTAAAATATGTGTGTCTGGGTCCCCTAAAAGTTGGTCTCTTACCTCTCCGAATGATCTATTTAGTCCCAGAGAGTTCAACTCATTACCAAGCCAAGTCTCCAATCCTTAATGGTCAAGACCCCCCTTTTACCTAACCCCTGTTGCACGGTCCTCTCATCACCCTTCTTAACCCTCCATTCATTTCCTCTATTGGGACCTTTCCAACTCAAATAAAAGCCTCTTATCACACCTTACTCCTTTATAGAACCATTTACAAAGGAAATCCTTCACAAATATGCATAAATCACCCCTTTTCCCTTACCACAATCAACATTAAAATGCATCGAACACATGGCATCTGGACCCGATAGTTTCATTAGCCAAAATGCATGTATTTTGGGTTCGGAGCCCCATCGCTTATCGTTATCGGCCATGCCCAGGGCTTATATATATAGCGTGCTATTATATACCGGACCCGATGGTTTTATTAACCATGATATATATATATATATATATATATATATATATATATATATATATATATATATATATATATATATATATATATATATATATATATATATATATATATATATATATATATATATATATATATATATATGTATATCTATATATATATCTATATATATATATATAATATATATATATATATATATATATATATAGATATAGATATACATATATATATATATATATATAGATATACATATATACATATATATATATATATATATATATATATATATATATATATATATATATATACATATATATATATATATATATATATGTATATATATATCTATATATATATATATATATATATATATACATATACATATATCTATATATATATCGGGTCTAGAGCCCATCACAATATCGCAATCAACCCGATCCAAAGTTTTTACATAAGGCGCACCACTGCTTACTGGACTCGCCGATTATTATGAACTAGAGTGTATAGCATTTCAAGTCCGACCTTATGGATAGACATGGTTTTCCCATATATTCTTTTGTTTTTTGAAAAAACATTGAAGTCCCGTTTTCAAAGGCAAGCCTACTATTATGGACCAGCCAGCGGTATTAACACACACACACACACACACACACACACACACACACATATATATATACATGTCGGGTCCGAGCCCCATCGCTTATCGCTATCGGCGGGGTCCAGGATATATATATGTGGCACACCATAACCATCCGGACCCGCCGATGTTTATAAAGCTGGGCATATAAATTTTCAAGTCCGGCCCAACGGCTAGACCCAGGGTTTTCCCGTATATTCTTATGTTTTCGAAAAATATTGAAGTTGGGGCTTTTCAAAGGGAAATCATATATTGCAGACCCGCCAGGGCTATTAAGTGCCATTTACATATATTTCGGGTCCGCCTACTCCGATCCTCCACCGTTGATCTACCCCTCGTGGATCCAACGGTCCACATAGATTTCAGGTGAGCTAGTTGCTCGAGGAATACCCGCCCGAAAAGCGGTATCCTCTTTCCTCCTAGCTACCATGTGTTGTTTGAAGAATGGAATCAGGGCCATCCTCGCAATACCAGTTACCACTTATGACCCCTTCCGAAATACCATCTGGTTCTGTGTTTTACGATGATTTTCAATATAAATTGAGTTTTGCTTGCGGGACTTAATCTATGCATAAATTTAAAAATCAAGGGGTGATTCTTTCATGTTTGATGTAATAAATGTTCAATAGAGGCAAGACTTATGTTTTAAAGAATTTCTGTTGTATTTTTATAAACATGACTGGTGTCTATTATTTTTGCAGGTGAGGAGTAACGGATGCATAAGCGGGTCCGGAGAACCCTTATATGCGGATGTGTTCTGTTGAAAGAGCCGACCTTTGGCATTCTTAGTCGGTTTCCAGGTGTTGCTTACGTATTTCGAAAGCGAAACTACCCCAGATCTCATCATGAAGAGATGACACACAGTCATCCTCTTCTAATCAACACTTACTCATTTCCCCAGGAAATGAAGCATTCCAGTGACTGGAGACTCCTTCTACGTGTCAGCAGGGACACTGATGGCTCTACCTCTGTGTATTCTGATTGGTATATGGAAAAGAATAGGGAAAGACGAAAGGTCAAGGGGCCTGAGGCATAAATACTACCTCCAGATAGGAGAGAATGGATTTTTGGTTTTGGGAGGAACAACTTTGATTATTGTGAATAAAAAGAGACTGTTTAGCTCAATAAAGGGCTGGTTTTTGATTGATTTTCCTCTTTTATGATGTGTTTTGACCAAAATGTTGTCGCTGGTATAAATGAAAATGTATATTTGTTTTTGTGAATATTGATGAATTATAGTTCATGGTTATGCCTGGTTATTTGAATATGATTCAATATCATGGTTAAATCATGAAAGGTTGTTGACTCAAAACTCTGTTGGACATTAGTTGCAAGCTTCTCTTCCATAAAATGGAATGTGCATTCCTATATGAATGATTGGATTGTAATTAAGTATTAATGCAGCCTTGTTCTTATATGAACCAATAATTGATTCATTTAGACTTGGAATTCATATATGATGTTTAACCTCTCTTTGTCATGCTCCTGCAGGATAGATTAGGATAGTTAGGACATAGACTAGAGTAGTTAGAAGAAGTGTAGATAGGATTTAATACATAGTGGTTAGTTGTTTTATTTCGTTGATATAATTGAAGCCTTCTTCCCAAAATCAATCTCTCAACACCTATTACAGCTCACAGGGTCCCTTAAAACTCATTGGAACTAGCCATCCCAAACGAAAGCAAGCTTAATTGGGGTCTGTGATCAGGTTAGTTTCCCATTGTTGGTATAGCAAAAATTCGCCATGTCAATACCAGTGTATTGGAGCTGCCAATGTTTATAGGCAGCGTGTTGGAGGGAGCGTGTATTGGATATCTGCAAGGGAGGAAGCGACGTACTGGAGAAATGTATGTAAGGGAGTAGTTGTATGTATGAGGGAGCAATGTATGTGTGAGTAGCATAATATGCAACGTGAAGAGGATGGTCAACCGGAAGTCTCACAAGGGAGGGAGGGAGTGCTTAATGGAGCAGTTCATGTAACTGATGGTTGCATATATAGTGCAGCGTTTTGGTACCATACACCAGAGAGTAGCGCTTTCATACCTAGAGGGAATGCCAAGTAGCATATTACTCAAGCGCTTATACCAGGGAGACAAGTCGTTCAGTCAAGAATAGAAACGCATATGACAGTGAACTATTCAGGCCTTTGGAGCATGACAAAGGTGTCAGTTTTTCAAAATAGATAGAATACAAGCTAGGAGGGAGTTACAAGGGCAAACTGTGATGCCAAAGATAGAGTTGGCTCTGATACCATGTCAGACGAAGAGGTAACTCATCAAATGAAATTGTTTTATTCATTTAGGTTGTTCATTATTATATACAAGAGGGAGTGACTACTCAGTTCATCTCTCGATGACTCTCCATTTCCTCTATTATTTATTTACACTAATTACAGTTGTTCACCCAATCCCTATGATTAGGTGTCAACAAATTTGGCGGTAGAAAGACATGAATAGGAGTTTTGTGCATGAATTGATGAAAAATAAAGATTGTTTTCTTAAAACATGCATATGAATCTCATTCATACAAGAACAAGAACATATGAACAAGAACACATGTTTGTTTCTTAGAAAGATTATATGCATTGAAGTAAGGGTCATTGTCTTAAAAAAAAAAAAAAAAGCACATGTTGCATGTACAAAAGGGTAGTCATTGCGATATAGAAAGTATGCTTTTGCATGGAGATAGAGAAAGTTATTATGTAGATATTCTTAAAAAGAATAATGTCTTGAAAATATTGTCTGGCTAGATGAATTGTGTTGATTTCTTGATTTAGGTGCGTAAAAGTGTTTTATGCATAAAATATGGTTAGCTGTGGTAATTTATTGAAATGGAAGCATGAGAAACTTGCATGTAAAAAGATAGAGAAATGGTGTTATATTAGCTTCTTTTTGAAAAAGAAGTATGCATTTGTTTACATGAAAATACTAGTTAATGATGGTACAATTCTAGAGAATGGAATATGTGTTGCATACATTAAAGAAGGGTTATTATGATAAGCTCTTGCATAGACCAAGAATAGTCATTTTGTTATAGATATATGTTCTTCGCATGGATAGAAGAACTATTGAGCTATATTTCTTTAGGAAAAAATATATGTGATTACTCTTATGCTATCATAACTATTATGTTAGTTTCTTTTGGAATAAGATCATGTATATGCATGTAATATTTGTATTAGATTTTGTTGGAAAGAAAATACATTTGTATGTGGGAAAGGATGGCATGTTGTAGTAGCCTACATTGGAAAGGATTCTTTGGGAAAGAAGATGAATTACATGCACAAAAACCATAGTAATGTGTTGGTTTCCTTATGTTGTAGCAGCGACAACCACCCTCCAAAATTTTCCCTTAGCTTCGTTTTGGAGCCTCCCTACCAACCTTTCATAGCAACATGTCTTGCTTCATCAAGTACATAAGATTTAGTGTTTTTCTTGCAGAATGACAGCATGTCCATCAGTGCTTGTTGCATTCCCCTCACAGGTTGTTCTTCTGGACTTGGTCTAGTTGTAGGCTAAGCAACTCCCTTAAGAAATTATGCAATTTTGGAGCGAAACCATCCTTCCCTTCAGAAATTGCACAATTATGTCTGGCAGCTTGTTAGGCTCTAGAATTGCGCAAATCTGCCAGTCAAGCTTCACTGGGAAAATTCCGCAATTCTTCCCAGCAGGGCTGCTCAACCCAAGAATTGCACAATTCGAGGCAGCAGTCAGCTGCTTTGCAGAGAGATTGCACAAATCTCCTGGGCAGCTAGCCCAACTGCCTCCCAAAAATGCGCATTTTTTCCCAATAACTGAGCAGGCTCTTGCATGTGCAGTTGAGTTGACCGATTCCCTTCATGACCAAGAAAAACTAATTTGCATGCATGGGTTGTTCCTCCTAAGGCAACATGCAAAGGCATCCCTTGATTCAGGGACCTATTTTTAGCAGCTGGAGGTTACATGCAATGATCATCTCAGAAACCTCTCGCTAAGTGTCACTTTTCCTAGATTTGTGGCATGCGCGTCACAACCTCGATCTTATCAAAACTCATCAACTAGACGTTGCAGATCTCATTCCTCACATCGAAATTGTAGCTCTAGAGTCCCACATTGTATCTAGGAGTCGTCGGCACATTCAGCTCAGTTGTCTTGGGATAAGCTCGTTTTTCATGACTTTCGTTGCATTTCTGCCACATTTTGTGTTTCGCTTTGTATGAATGTTGTCTGCTTGATTTCAGTGAGCGCTTGCTGTCATTTTGATACAAACTAGCACCATTTCAGTTTTTGTTAACCTCTCACTTTTGTTGCATGCATGACACTGTTTTGCACAAATAGTCATCGTTGCAGCGACTCGTTTCACACACATGCATGCTTTCCTATTTTCTGAATCCTACACTTGTTGTTTACATGAATGATCATTCACTCTTTTTTGCACTCATCTCACCATGCATTTATACTTCTCATGTTTTTAGTCACCTGTCGGCCGGACTGGGCTTCCTTGGCCCAGATCGTGCCTTGCTTGGCTAGCACTGCACATTTCCGGAAGCAAAGGCTATGCCTTCCCTCCAGAAATTTCACAAGCCTTGCCAAACACTAACCTCCAGAGTTGCATTGCGCAATTCTTGGAGGCAGTGTCCCATTGGCCCCAAAAACTATGTAATGCAGTTTGCTAGTTGCATGTTAGTGCTGGCTGAAATTGCGCATTGCGTGGTTTCAGTCCCCAACAGTCCTCAGTTCTCAAGTTCATTTTGGTTTTTAACTGACAGATTGCTTGCCATGAGTGTTTCCATGTCTCCAAGTATCGCAGGTGTTCATCTGCCTCTCAGTAGCACAGGTACAATGGTTTCCAGGAGAGCAAAGTTGAAGACACCGTTCAGAGCACGCTTAGGGATGGAGTCGATCAAGTATCTATGAACTTGCCTACCCACGAAGACATCAAGTTGTTCGTAGACAAAGACATCAAGATATGATGGCAGAAACATCACAACAAGCAACACCATCAACAACAGTTGAAGGTAGCATACCGGATGCAATGAATGCAAGAGGAAGGTTGTTGACAACATAGAGGCGGAACAAAGTTGCAAGCTCAAGCAGATCCACTTGTGATGAAAGCAACTTTGGAGACTCGGGCTATGAGGTGACGGCGCGACATGAAGATCACATGAATATGGAGAACAGAACAGAGAAGGAGTTGTATGTGCTCAAGCAGCAACTCAAGGAAGAACAAAAGTTGCATAGACAAGAGAATGAGTTACAGCAAGAACAGGTACAGCAGGGGGCGCAACATTCACGAACGGATGAAACTGCACCGGTACAAGTTATAGATTCATCCCAGTAGTTGGCACAAAGTAGACATGGTGAGTGGTGTTGTTGATCGCATCAAAGGGAATTCAACAGCAGGCATGTCATTGTGCGCACGCATGCGATCTAACCCATCTGGCACACTCACCGAGGTGAAGATAGGAAACAAGTCCAAATGAAGCTGAACATGCAGTCGACAGCTAATGCACATGACCACCAGCACACACTAGAAGATTAACACAGACACTATATATCATTGTGTTTCTAGTTCAGCTCCACCCAAGAAGACCATGTGCATGCTAGCAAACAATCTATATGGAGGATCCACACCAATTCACCTAGATGCAATGGAGGTAAGAGTTTTCTTCAAAAAGATGTCACCATGGAGCACAGGCACACCATCACAAATGAATAAGCTTGGCATCAACTTACCACCTTCACCATCACAAGCATGTCAAAGAGTTGGTCTCATCACAATGGACTAAGTGTCAGTGATGTCTTGCATGGCTTTCTCAAGCCATTTAGTCTCACATGGGCACATGTGCATTGTAATGTAACATCTTGTCAAGTGGAAGATCAAGTGTTAATAGTTGGATGTAACAGTGATAGAGTAGATGAAGAGTCATGAGGGTAGATGAATTGTTACAAAGGGGAATGTCAAGGGTCACCCCACCCTTTGCTATAAATAGAACCTCATAACTCATTCTAAATGCTTTTGGTCAGCCAAGCTTCTGATAAGACTATCTTAGAGAGAGCTTGGATATTATTGTAATGAGCCTTGGCTTCTCCACTGCACAAAGCTAGCACATCTCTTTGGTGGGGCAGGTGGTTGTGGCTATAACGTTCCACTGTTGGAACTAGTGGTTGGACATGGATGTATGTATGACTGGAACTTACACTTCTTAATATAACAAGAGCGAGCACGTTTCATGCATATGTTGTATTGTATTTTAGCTATCTGGTTTACTCTAAATGATATATGTATATGTTTTCTTACGCATGCATGTATAGCTATCTATGTATGTATGTATGAATCTTTCTTAAATGTGTTGTTGGTTTAACCATCACTTTGGATTGCCAGCTAACTTTCCTTCCATGTTGTGATGCATCTTTGCTTGTGTGTTCCCTTCTTAACTCTGTGCTATCACAGTTTCCAAGGGGCGCACTCATCTCAACCCCCGTGTGTTAGAAAATATCATGCACCTTCCTTGGCTCACTGCAACTGTCACACCCTTGCTACCAACAGAGTTATCTTACTTGCCTCTGTGCAAAATCACGGTCAAGGCATTACCATACGACCCACTGATGGGACTCCTACATCAAACGGGCTGAGATCTAATTGGGACTTCTTACCGGGGAGATCCCCTTACATGTTGGTGGGTCCAACACTGTTAACATTTTGGCACTAGAAGGAGGGCCAGATGACAAGCTGATTCCTCACATTTGTTTTGAATCTCTGCATATTTATCATGACTAACTACAAAGTTTCTCTTCCGGAGTGTATGTCTTATGGAAATGACTTCATTATCTCGGAAGAGCTCTCAGATAACTTGTCACATAAAACATATGATGGTGGAGGCCATGTAGCCTTGGTTAGGCATGCAGTCGGTGTTGTAGGCTCATGCGAAAGACATGGATTCTTTGAAGAATACATGAGTTGCGTGTTGTTCATCTACACACTTTGAGGGCACCCAATGCACTGGTGTGCCACACTGCCCGAAAAATCTATTCATTCTCTTTCTCATCTGGTCGCAAAGATAGACCGTGCTTTCAATCACTTCAACTGTAAAGCACTCAACAAAGAAATTTTGAAATTACGAAAAGCACCCGATGAATCCGTTGAACAATTTTACACGTGCTTTTGTAATCTTGCATACCGATTCCCCGAAGATGATATTGATTGGAAATTTCTCAATGGAAGATTTGAGTATCTTCTTCACATATCTGAACCATGCTCAACACAGTTCAGTGATGGAGTTGTGTAATCATAGGCATGCATAGGTTTTGCTACAAGTGACTGTCCCCCTTCACCTCATCAAATAGCTCCACCACCATGGAGTGATGTGGGAGATCATGCACACAGCTCTGTTGAACTGCCACATCCTCCCACCGCACCTGCTCTTGATATCTGTGCAAATTTCGCTTGCAAGCCTGTTGGTTTTCACGGGGATTCATTCACTCAACCTCCGTCCCCGTGTTCTATTGATCCTCTGGATTGTACTATCTTGTGTTCTTCCATTCCGGACTCTTACCTATTGTGAACGAGGATCAAGTTGTTGACAGAGTTGGTGTTATTCAGCCAACCTACGCCATCATTCATGATGAGTGTGTGTGAGAATCCAAAGAAGAACCCACAATGAAGGATGACTCCCTTTCAGTCACACCTCATCTGCTTTATCCTGACATCCCTTGTGATTTTGTCACTGCTGATTTCCCCTGTGAAAACCCATTTTCGAATGTTTCTACTTTTGACCATTCACAGGACACGTCAAATTCCAGTCTGTCATTATAGTGCAGAGAGGACACATATTCCTCCGAAAATCCGTCCAATTTGTCATCTATCATTTCAAAAAACACAGAGGGTGAACATCTTTGCTTCTCATCTACCCCTTTGCACAATTCATCAAATCATGAGGATGCTGACAAACATGCTGAATTTTATGATCTTGGTTGTTGTGATCTCTCTCCTTCTTCATCTGATCACGATGTTGATTCAATCATGTTTATTCTATCTAAAGACACTAGTCCACGATGATATTTTTGTCAATGAAGCCAAAACCCCGTAGACTACTGAGGCACTTTAGCCCAAGCTGATGGTTATATCAGGCCCTCGTTGTCTTGAGGTTGGTTTCACTTCCAGTCAGGAAATTGTTGAAACACTCAAGGCTCCTCATCACTCTCTACTTAGCATTGAATATCAACCAAACACCCAGACTTTGCTTCCTCTACTCGAACTACACGATCCCATCACTCATGAGTTGGAGGAATATTACACAGCAAGCACACATGCACAACGTAAGTGGTCTACATTTCTCATGTTTGCTTGAATGTCACAATCAAGAGAATGCATACACTCAACATTTGCATGCAGTGTAGCATAGCACCATGGCAGCTCCATAGAGTGCTTGTCATGCGCTTTCACTCATCGTTGTTTTGTGGTCACTTGTAAGCTCGAAGTGTGTCTGTATTCATCATTATCTCTTTCATGCTTGCTAGTATGCACAACTTCCATGTTCACAGACTGTCCCTTCACCAACATGGGTCAACCAATGTGTCGGTGGCTGCATTGGAAGTACCACTTCATGTGAGATGACCCATGCACTGTTAGCTTACGAGTAGGAGTAGTGTTTGCTTTTGAGTTGTTTGCTTGCATGCATGTTTGTTTCTTTCTTTGTGTCTTTGTTTGCTTACTCGATTTATTTCCTCATTTTCTTCCACTTCTTTCTTTGCTTTTTGGTTTGTTTTCTTGTTATTGTCCGTAGGTTAGTTTGCATGGACCATGTGTGACTCTTGAAATAAGCTGGGTAAAGTACAAGAGGACTTGTACAACTATCAACATTTGGTTATCTATTTTCCACTCTATATGAAGAACTTGTTTCTTTTAGTCCATGATACATCGATGGAAAATATGTACTGATTGAAATGAACCTTGGTGAAAACACAACGCTTGCACACTAACTAGTGTCACCTACTCTAGTCGATTGTTTTTGGTGTTATCCCTTGTCGGCTCAGTCAAGTAGAGTAAGGTGAGGGGGAAAACCTTAACATGCATGTCAAAGGTATAATAAACTACTTCTCTGCAAGAGAAACCTCTTATGCTCTCAATAAGTTGGGATCCCTCTTCCACCTCTGAAATGAATAAGTGTTATGCATAGTTACCAAGATGAAAAAAGGAAAAATGAAAAAGTGAAAAAAGTTTGAAAAAATGAATAAGGCGAAAGAAGAGAAAGGCTTCTTGCGTAGAGAGGTGATGCAAGTAACTCCAACCAGGTACTAACCAAGCTTGTTGGCAGTGAAGCAACACCAGATATGAAACTAAGACTTTGGCAACTATACCATTTGTGCACCAATATACCCCAAAAACCCAATCAAAACAACCATGTTTCATTGGCTTGGAATGTGTGTCAATCAAAAAAGAGCTTGGTAGATGCTACATCTTACAATCAAGCTAGTGTGGAAACCAAGAGGAACTAAGAACTGAATAATACTTCAGGAGGTGTTAGACTTGTTTTTCACGAATAAGGTCCATTCAGAGAGCTGGAGTTCTACCAGTGTGACACCAAGTGTTGTAGTGGCTACAACCACCCTTCAAAATTTTCCCTTAGCTTCATTTTGGAGCCTCCCTACCAACCTTTCACAGCAGCATGTCTTGCTTTGTCAAGTACACAAGATTTAGTGTTTTTCTTGGAGAATCATAGCCTATCCATCAAATTTTTTTGCATTCCCCTCACCGGTTGTTCTTCCGGACTTGGTCTAGTTGAAGGTTGAGTAGCTTCCTTAAGAAATTGTGCAATTCTGGAGGTAAACCAGCCTTCCCTCCAAAAATTGTGCAATTATGTCTGGAAGCCTTCTAGGCTCTAGAATTGTGCAAATATGCCAGTCAAGCTTCACTGAGAAAATTACGTAATTCTTCCCAACAAGGCTGCTCAGTGCAAGAATTGCACAATCCTGGGCAGTAGTCAGCTGCTCTGCCCAGAAATTACACCAATCTCCTCGGCAGCCAGCCAAACTCCCTCCCAGAAATGCACATTTTCTCCCAACAGCTGAGCAAGCTCTTGCATGTGCAGTTTAGTTGATCGATTTCCTCTGAAATCAAGAAAAACTGATTTGCATGCATGGTTTATTCCTCCCAATGCAACATGCAAAGGCATCCCTTGATTCAGGGACCTATTTTTAGCAGCTGGAGGTTACATTCAAGGATCATCTCAGAAACCTCCTGCTAAGTGTCATTTATCCTAGATTTGCGGCATGCGTGTCACAACTTCAATCTTATCAAAACTCATCAACTGGATGCTATAGGGCTCATTCCTCACATTGACCTTGCAGCTTTAGCATCCCACATTGCATATAGGAGTCGTCGGCACATTCTGCTCAGTTGTCTTGGGGTAAGCTCGCTTTTCATGACTTGTGTTGCGTTTCTGGCACTTTTTTGTGTTTCGCTTCGTATGAATGCTGTCTACTTGATTTCAGTGAGAACTTGTTGTCACTTTGATACATACTAGCTTGTACTAACACTGTTTCAGTTTTTTTTAACATTTTACTATTGTCGCATGCATGACACTATTTTTCACGAACAGTCACCGTTGCAGCGACTCACTTCACACACATGCATGCTTTCCAATTTTCCGAATCTTGCACTTGTTGTTTGCATGAATGATCATTCACTCTTGTTTTCACTCATCTCACCATGCATTCAGACTTCTCGTGTTTTCATTCGCCCGTCAGCCGGACTAGACTGCCTTGGTCCGGACCATGCCTCCCCCGGCTAGCACTGTGTATTTTTGAAAGTGAAGGCTCTTCCTTCCCTACGGAAAGTGCACAATCATAGCCAAGCACTGACCTCCATGCTTGCATTGTGCAATTCTTGGAGGCAGTGTCCCATTGGCCCCAAAAACTACATAATGCAGTTTGCTGGTTGCATGTCACTACTAACTGAAATTGTGCATTGCACAGTTTCAGTCCCCAGTAGGCCAAGCTGGGCATTACATAGTTCCAGCAATTATTCAGCCTCTTGATAGCCTAGACTATGCCTTGTGTAGTCTTGGTAGTCAGTCTCCCGACCTCCCATCAGAAATTGTGCAACCTTCATGATCAGTCACACAAGTATGTTGTAAGTAAGTTCTCAAGTTCATTTTGGCTTTCAACTGACAGATTGTTTGCCATGAGTGTTGTCATGTCTCCAAGTATCACAAGTGTTCATCTTCCTCTTAGCAGCACAGGTACAATGGTTTCTAGGAGAGCAGAGTCGAAGACACTGTTCAGAGTACGCATGGGGATGGAGTCGATCAAGTATCTATGAACTTGCCTACCCATGAAGACATCAAGTTGTTCATAGACACGGACTTCCAAATATGATGGCAGCAGATCATAGTAAGCAGCACCATCAACTGCAGCTAAAGGCAACATATCGGATGTAATGAACGCAAGAGGAAGGTTGTTGACAACACAAAGGCAGAACAATGTTGCAACCTAAAGCAGATCCACTTGTGATGAAAGCAACTTTGGAGACTCAGGCTATGAGGTGACGGCGTGACATGAAGATCATGTGAATATGGAGAATGAAACATAGAAGGAGTTGCATGTGCTCAAGCAACAACTCAAGGAAGAATAAGAGCTACATAGAAAAGAGAATGAGCTGCAACATGAACAAGTACAACAAGGGGCGCAACATGCATAGACGGATGAAACTATGCCCATACAAGTTATAGATTCATCCTAGCAGCTGGCATGGAGTAGACATGGTGAGTGGTGTTGTTGATCGCATGCAAGGGAATTCAACAACATGCATGTCATTATGTGCACGCATGCGATCCAACCCATTTGGCACACTCACCCAGGCGAAGACAGGAAGCAAGTCCGATTGGAGTTGAACATGCAATTAACAACTAAAGCGCATGACTACCAGCACACACTAGAAGATCAACACGGACACTATGCATCAGTGTGTTGCTAGTTCGACCGCACCCAAGAAGACCATGTGCATGCTGGCAGACGAGTTGGATGGAGGAGCCACACCAATGCACCTGTATGCAACAGAGGCAAGAGTTCGCTTCAGCAAGATGTCAACATGGAGCGCATGCACACCGTCATGGATGACCAAGCTTGGCATCATCTCACCACCTTCACCATCACAAGCATGTCCAAGAGTTGGTCTCATCACAATGGATTGAGTGTCAGTGATTTCTTGCATGGCTTTCTCAATCCATTTTGTCTCACATGGGTACATGTGCATTGTAATGTAACGTCTTTTCAAGTGGAAGTTCAAGTGTTGATAGTTGGATGTAACAGTGATAGAGTAAATGAAGAGTCAAGAGGGTAGATGAACTGTCACCAAGGGGAATGTCAAGGGTCACGCCACACTTTGCTATAAATAGAACCTTATAACTCATTGTAAAGAATTTTGGTCAGCCAAGATTCTGATAAGACTAGCTTGGAGAGAGCTTGGACAGTATTGTAATGAGCCTTGGCTTCTCCACTACGTAGAGCTAGTACATCTCTTTGGAGGAGCAGGCGATTATGGCTATAATGTTCTATTGTTAGAACTAATGTTTGGAAATGGATGTATTGTATGACTGGAACTTACACTTCTTAATATAATAAGAGCCAGCACGTTTCATGCATATGTTGTATTGTATTTCATCTATCTGGTTTACTCTAAATGATATATGTATATATTTTCTTACGCATGCATGTATAACTATGTATGTATGTATGAATCTTTCTAAAATTTGTTATTGGTTTAACCATCACTTTGGATTGCTAGCTAACTTGCCTTCCATGTTGTGATGCATCTTCGCTCGTGTGTTCCCTTATTAACTCCGTGCTATCACAGGTTTCCAAGGGGCACACTCATGTCAACACTTGTGTGTTAGAATCTCTCATACACCTTCCTTGTCTCACTATAACTGTCACACCCTTGATACCAACAGAGTTATCTTACTTGCCTCTGTGCCAAATTGTGGTCAAGGAATTACCATACGACCTACTGCTGGGACTCCTACACCAAACAATCTAAGGTCTGATTGGGACTTCTTACCGGGGAGATCCCCTTACATGTTGGTGGGTCTAGCACCGTCTAGCACCGTCAACACTTTGGAATATATATATCTATATATATATATATATATATATATATATATCTATATCTATATATATATATATATATATATATCTATATATATATATATATATATATATATATATATATATATATATATATATATATATATATAATGTTGGTATAATCTTTGGAAAATAAGACATGTATTTGTATGCTTTATTGCATTAGTTTTATGGAAAAGAAAACATGTTTTTGCATGCCTTATTATACTAGATTTCCTCGAAAAGGAAACATGTGTTGCATGTTGTGTTAAGCATTCTTTTGGAAAATATATGCATTTTCATGCATAGGAACAACATTTGTTGTGTTAGCTTTCTTTAGGTATTTGCATGCATGATAATGGTATTTATTATGTTATCTTTCTATTAGGAGGGGACATGCATTTTCATGGATAATATAACAATAATAATAATTGGCGTACTGGAAAGATTACTTAGTTACATGCACAAATAAGAAGCTGATGGGATACATTTCTTTGAATAAGTTTTATCTAATTATATGCATGGAAATCTAAGCTACGATGCTAGTGGATGGTTACAATGGTTATCCCTTGGAAAAGAACTTGTGCTAGTGTGAGAAGAATCATAGTAATGTGGTATTTATTTTGACATGCTTTGATAATTATTTGCTTATAATTAGTTCATGAGAAGCGTTGTTAGAAGAAGCATGTTGCGATATTATATTTACATTTCATGTGTGCACATGAATAGATGTTGAGGAATCACTATTAAAGATTGATTATTGGTTCATTAATATTTTATGTAATTATGATATCAAAGTATGCTAACGAAAGCAATGGCAGGAAAAGATGGTGACCTGTGTAAAGGATAGATTATGTTAAACATTGTGGCAGATAAAGAATTAATGGTTTGTGTAGATGAGTGTGAGTTGTGGGATGGTGCACTGATTGAATAACTAGGACACAAATATATAAAGATTAAAGATTTGTGGGTAAATGAAGTCATGATGATTATAATAGCTTATAATAAGTTATGATGTTTTTGAGATGATATTCTTTGTAATATTTTATAACAATGGTCAAGGTATGGAATCCCTTATAACCATTGAGTGACGGGTGAATACCCTCATGAGCATTTAATAATAAAATTAAATGTTTGTTGATTTTCACCCTGTGGGGTTTCTATCGTATTTCAGTGTCTAATGACGTGGTTGCATGTTGTGCCATTTTTATGATGTTGATTCCTTGCATGATGTGGTGTTTATATTGTCAAGAACATGATTAAATAATAGATTTAAAATAATCATGGAATTAATGCAAGGTTACATCAGAAAGTTTGTGTTAATATACTACAATAGTGGTTGTTAATGACTATGTAATTTACTATTCCTTTACTAAAGTTACTATATGTAATGATGAAGATTTTATCTAATGGTTAATGAAGAATCTAAAATAGTAATTTGGATAGTTACCCATGGGTAAATTGTGTAAAAAAATTCTAACTCCATACATTTTCATGTGAGGTTACCAGGGAATGTGACAAGGGTATCAAAGTTGAAGGTTGCAGCACTGGCACCTTTGGGATTTGTCAAGTAGAAAAGAAACTGATGTATGCTACTAGTGGGCATCATCTCAAGTATGAGTCTAACAATTTACATATTGATGTATGCTGTAGACCATTTTTGACTTGAGATGCATGATGCATGTTTATAACCACATTTACAAGTACTAAGTAATAAAGTCTACTGCAAAATTATGTTCATTACATTTAAATCCTATTGAGGATAAAAGAAAATAAAATCTTTGTTGCACCTATGAACAACCTAAGTAATCACTAGTGAAAGTGAGAATCAACTACCTATCTTAGCAAATATGAAAATATTAATGATTTAATGAACATGACTAAATTTACAATGCACTACTGATAAAGAATAAATGAATAAATGAAAAATATGGGTAATGTCCTTGAAGAGGACAATAGAGTGTTTTAAAAGGACATTGAAAGAACCCTTTCGATGTTAAAAATAAACCATGAGTCAAGAATTGAGACTTCACTATAATAACTAGTTATTGATTAAGTTTTGTCATGGTTGATTAATTAGTGTTGTAGGACTAACTATTAAGTCTTATATGCATGGATTGGTTTGATTTAAGTCTATTGAAACTTGTAGAAAAGTGATTATGGTAGTTACTTCATGTACCAGTTTGTTGGAAAAAGTGCACTATGGGAATTGGAAATGTTGGATTTTTATCCTAACTGTTATTGCCATTTACATATTAATGAATATTTGCATATATGTTTATGCATGAAAATATTGTATGTGTGAAACTAAATGATTGCGAAAGTGAATACTTATTTATGACTAACATTGTTGATGGGATTAAGCAGGGGTAGCTTAATGGCAACAAGAAAAACTATGAAAGTAAAACGTTGCAATGTGAATTACAACCATAAATGAGAAAGTATAATGTTATGATATGTATGATTTTTTTATTTGGAAAAATCAGAATGCATATCACATGTATGTCAGTTATGTTTCTTGTCAATCTAGATATTATGGACCCATGCTGAGGGTTAAGTATAAATTCATGGTGTACATAAATGTTTCTTTTGTTAATGATAATGTGCATATGGTTCGTTATGTAAATCACTATGGGAAAGAGTGCTAAAAGAGAATTTTACATGCCAGACAGTTGTGGACAGTTGTGAAAGGCTAAGAGGCCTTGGGTTGATGGCAGTTGCCTGCCCGGAGGGGTTGATGGCACTTGCTTGCCCAAATTTCCTCTCCCTAGAGATAAATGATCTCAATAAGGGAAAAGAGTTGGCCAAGATGGTGAAGAGGGGAAAAATCCTGAGGCAACTCTGTTGATTTGGAGCCTGTTAGAGGAGGCCCAAAATTCCTCATAGATGGGACATTGTCAGAGGAATAGGCAGGACGCTACCAAGAGGAATCCTATATTGGACCCTTTGTGGTCATTGGAATTCTTGAGCTGGTTAGCCAGTGGAATTCCAAAATGGACCTAGTATGGTCTCTGTCAGAGAACTTCCTGGATGTGACAATCACTCAATCTGGTTGTGGAAGCTAGTTCCCATCAGTTGGGAGGATAATTCTTTTACCACTATGGTTATAATAGTAGAACAAATTAAATAATCAGTTACATGTTGTGTTAAAAATGAATTTTATATATAATTTTGTAAACATGTTATGTACATCTTGACAGGAAAGGAGCCTAGTGCTCGGTAAGGAATTATTGGCAGTGGAGTTCCTTTATTGTATTACTAATCTTTTGAATGTCTTAGCAAGGGCTAGGATAATATGCACTTGGTGCATTTATTGATCATTTTGATGATTAGAGAGCTAGGTGCTCTCTGAGTACTTTTAAAAGTACTATGTGGATGTCTTTAGTGAGAGCTAAGACAATATGCACGTGGTGCAACTATTTACCATTTTGATGATTAGAGTGTTGGTGCTCTCTAAGTACTTGTAGAAGTATTGTGATTGAAATATCACTTGACATTACATAATTGATTGATAGTTAAAAGTATTTCATTTGATTGAAAATGTTGTGACTAATATGATTATGTTGGATTTGTTAGTCATATATTACAAGGTGTTTTCCATGGAGTGTGGATGGGTTGTCAAAAAATTCTTAGAAAACTTTCATAAAAGTGACCATGACTTTCAAGAGTAACTGGTAAGAAATGGTAAGTTGATATAGAGATTTCGGTTTGTCTTTTATGAATTTGTGTAGGAATTTATAGGGTAATTCCTCAGATAGAATACCAAAGGACACCGCTCACAAACAGATCACAGATCAATATACCAGTATTCTTGACATGGTTAAAACCCTCAAAGAGGGAAATAGTCCATGACCTGAGCCAACACAACCACTTCAGGCAATTTATTAATAAAAGAAAGAAATTTACATAAGCTTTTCTCATGAATGGTCACCCTATAAATGACCCTCCATGCTCTTTAAATAGAGATCATGGACCAATCAGGTGTTAAGCCATGGATCAAGTATCGGAAATACCAAGGAGAAAATTAACCATCGAATCACTTAATGTCTAGAACATATCGTGACCATCGGATTGTAAGTTACAAAATGCATAGTAAAGAAACACACTTTACCTAACTCTACGCTAGACCAAGTTATACTTAACTATTTCCTATGTGTCGGAATACCCTAACAATTTGAATACTGTATATGTGATGGAAAGTAAAACTTTCATATTTTTGCAGTTGTAAATGCTAATGGTTGTTGATAAACATTTTTTTTGGCTTAGTGATATTGCCTAGAAATAAACTCCTCCATTTTAAAGAGAAATGTTCCTCTTTTGGTTGTTTAAATCATTATATCATGAGTAAAAGTTAATGATAAACACTGATGACAATGTTTACTTCAAGGGGGGAGTATGTAATATCCCTATAAATTTCATTTACATTGACATTCACAATGGAAAAGATTATTTTTACCATGTTTAACAAAATGGTTGAAAACAAAAACCGTTATGATTTAGTTGGCAAATAATTTGAATCAAATAAAGAAAATGATAACTCATTGAGAAAAATAAAGTTTTGTAGGTTCTTTAAATTCATTTGTAAACTGGAAAAATGACTTTCATCTTCATCAACTGGAGTTTTCATCATGTGAAGTCTTGAGGAATTGATCATCACAAATTTGGTGAGGAATGTTGTGGCTCCAACAAAAGGTATTCTTGGTATGCACATGGGACTTCATGGTTATTGCACAGAAAAAGTAAGTAATCTTGAATTCTTTGGAAAGAAATCACATGTGTTTTGTGCAAATAACGATAGGTTATTTTATTAATTGGAAATATTGCTCTAGAATCTTCAAATTTAAAGTGATTTTTGTGCAAAGGAATTAATTATTTCATTGGAAGGTTCTACATAGTTTCTATGCAATAATTTTCTAAAAATATGCATGAGAACTTTACATATTAAAAGCAAAGAAACCATGTTGTTTTGTTAAAAAATATATTGCAGGGATGTTGTTACTCTTGAAAAGAGAATGCATGTGAATCCTACAAACAAAAAGATTTAAGAAGTCACTACTTTTCATAAAGAATGCATATGAACTTTCCATATGGTAAAAGATAAAAAAACTATATTATTTTCTTGAAAGAAAATTGCATGGTAAAAGATAAAGAAATCATATTATTTTACTGAAAGAAAAATTGCATGGGAAAATATAAGTTAGGCATGTCGTTTCTTGGAAAGAAAACACATGTGAAACTTACACAAGAAGATTAAATAAAGTGTGATATTTTTTCATGAAAAGAATGTATGTAAACTTTTCTTATGAAAAGAGAAATAAAATAAGTTATTAATTATTATTAATTTCCTTGGATATATTAGGATGATTCTTATAAAATCTTAATAGGAATATGTGCACAATAATAATATCCATTATATTGGAATTATTGAAATAAATTCCTATGTTAATTCTTGAAAAAAAAATATTAATTGCATGCATCATTGTATTAGATTTCGAAGTGAAATGTCTTTGCATACATTATCAGATTCTTGGAAAAGAGAAAAGTTAATTAGATTAATTTTCTTGGAAGGGTTTTGATGAATCTATATGCATATATTACCCATGTTGTTTATTTAAAGATTGCAAGGATTTGAGTGTAGAAAGACATGCATATGAGTTTTGTGCATGAATTGATGAAAAATAAAGATTGTTTTCTTAAAACATGCATATGAATCTTGTTCATACAAGAACAAGAACACATGCTTGTTTCTTGAAAAGGTTATGTGCATTGAAGTAAGGGTCATTGTGTTAGAAAAAAAAACACATGTTGCATGTACAAAAGGGTAGTCATTGCGATATAGAAAATATGTTTTTGCATGTATATAGAGAAAGTTATTATGTAGATATTTTTGAAAAAAATAATCTCTTGAAAAGATTGTCTGCCTAGATGAATTATGTTGATTTCTTTATCTAGGTGCATAAAAGGTGTAGATATTCCTATAGATTCATAGCTCATGTAATTTCCTAAAACAAAAGACAAGAATCTACTCTACTCTTTAGAGCGGAAGCTCATAAAGATCGATGAAAATAGTAATCAACAAGAGGAAGATAATTAATGGAAAATACCACAGTATTTATCCGAGGAAAGCCATAGCTCAAAATCCATACTATATATATTGCATTAATCGAAAATCCAAGATGAGAATACAATGCTTACTCTCACAAGAATAATCTTTGCATAAGTATAATCAACTCTCAGATCACAAGCTAGCTCAATCCAAATCCTTAGCCTATTTTGAAACTCTCCAAGCCCCTATTTCCTTGCGCAGTTCTGATGAGGATTAACCCATGTTTAATTGGGAAATCCTTCCTCCAAAACTGTGCAATCCAAACTTAGGTCCTTCTCTGATTGCATGCATTATCTATACAACTCGGAAAATCGTACAATTGATAGTACACTATCCCTGCACTCTAAACTCAATTTGGTCAACTGGGTCTTTATCTTAACTGACATGCATGAGTTTCTCATGAATGAATCTTTAGTTAGCTGGAGTAGCACTGAGGATGCACCAGTGCACCAACTCACTACTAGACCTTTACTAGTTCCATAAACAGTTAGAACTAGTTTAACTATCTATAACTCAATCAAGTTATCTAATTACAACTTAAATGAACTCAATCTAGACCCCTAAAACTTAGGGATCACACTTACATGACTCTAGATAGACTTCCAACTCAAATTTCCTAACCTAACCAAGTCAACTTAACTTAGTTAACTATTACAAGTTTCTATGTGAAAATAATTACAATTTAATTCAAGAACAAATTAAATTGGAATTTCTAGATGTTATTTTTAACATTTTTTGTTGCTATTTTCTACACTCCCTCTAAAAAAGAAAGGAATTCAACTCTATCCCAATCCTAAACCTTTGGAATGTTCTGCATGCAACAATTCTCTCTAGTGTTATTGCTATAACAACTCCTGAAACTTAAAAACATCCAACCTAAATCAATATGATTCATTTGTCATCAAATTATCTTACTGCTACTGCCTCAGTCAATTAAAAACTATGCGCTTTTGTTGACTCTACCTTTTTGCATTGTTGTCAAACCTTCTCTGTGTTCTTCAGTATCTGACCGCTCTAGCCTCTATCACTCTGATCTCTGACTGCATCAATCACCATTGATTCCTCCTATTACTATGTACTTTGGGCTCCCGTAGCAAGGTACGATCCATGAGACAAAACCTCTCAATGGACCCTGACCAATTTCAGCCCTCTTCAGACTATCACTTCACATCGCCCCACCTCACACCTGGAGGTATGGTTGTATATGCTCCCTCAGCCCACTTGGCTCGAAATTTTCTCCTATTAGAGGTCTTTGCATGAGTGGATGCCTCCACTCAGTCTCCTCTCTACTTCTCCAATTTTGAGTGCTCCATGATTGTCTGAGACATATTCTGAAATTGCTTCTTCTTTGCTTGAGTGGATCTCTCCACTTGGTCTCCTCTCAGCTTCTCCAATTGTGGCTACTCCACAATTTCTTGAAGTTTCTTTTGAGGCTTCTTCTGGGGCTACATGTTGAGAGGTGATTTACTCTCCCTCTCAACCACCAAGTCTCTAACCTTTTCCTTTATCCTCAAGGCTTTTCATGCATCTTGTACCTCAAGAGCATACAGGTTCTTGTCCTGTGCTCCGATTTGTTTCACCTATCCTATGGTGATGTGTCTAAGGAAAACCTTTCTCTTATTCAAAATCACATCATAGCCACAATCTTCCAATACCGTGATTGAAACAAGATTCTTATTTAGTCTTAGAACATACATCACATATGTGATTATAAGAGGGGAGCCAGACTCCCTCTAAAAGGTAACCATATTGATCCCGGTAGCTCTATACCTCCCTGTCATCTCCACACTCTATGCTCTGCTTCAGGTCATTCTCCTCAAAATCACTAAAGGGATCTTTGTTCTCCATCATATGAAACGAGGCACCGCTGTCAAGATACCACACGCCTCCCATGACAATGCTGGTCATGCATGTAATGAGATTGAAATAAAGTTCTAATTGTGAAAACAATGTAAACTTTGAAATGGGAACTGATACGATTACCCATTTCGTAAAGGTAACAAAAAAATGACCCGATTTTGAAAAGGGGCGATGCAGAATACACATTTTTCCTTAGCATAGTTTTTTGCACTTTAAATTTTTTTATGTACATTACGTTTTATAATGTTAGTGATTTTCATGCTGATTTAAAAAGTGGTGATTCTGCATCAGGCCCTCTTTTAAAAGACCTTTTTTTTTACTTTAAATTTTGTAATGTATGAAATGTAAATAATTATTTTCTAGATTTAACAATTTTTGAAGTGGTCTTCTTCTTCATATTTTCTTGTTTTTATTTTATTTTTATTTTTTTATGGGGTTTTTATTGTTTTGCATATTTATAGAAGAAGGTCGATATTTTAAAGTTTCGATATTCTACATATTTATACATCGATAATTAATTTTTCAATGCACAACAAATAATTGTCTCTAAAAAACAATCATTTTTAACAATTGCCATAAAAATAACCATTTTCAACATAAATATAACTAAAAAATTACATATTTTGATAATTTTTTGCTAGAAATGACATGTCAAAATCACAATTTTTATAGGAAAATTTTAACAAAAAATGGTTAAATAATAGTTTGTTTGTTTGTTTTTTTTTTTTTTTCCTGAATTTCATGTCAAAATAATAATAATAGTAATCACTGTTTTTTCAAAAAATAATGATTAACGTAAAAATTAATGTGAAAATCACATACAAATATTGAACACATAACAACATTAATTAAATGTGTATTCTTCTCATAAAATCTCAAAGTCAAAACATTACAAGTATAACTAATTAATAGTTACAAAAAATGAGCTTGATTTCCAAGCATAACTTAAATTTAATCAACAATATCACATAATCCAAACTCTTCATCCTCTAGAAGTTCATCATTGTCTTCTTCCACAATATTTTTTGCTTCATTTTGCCCATTTTCCTCTTCTAATGAATCTTTGATGTATGTGAATCTCCCAATCTATGTCTTTCCAATCATTCCTTGTAATGGTGGTTGAGGTTCATTTGCCTTTTTTGCCACACGTGATTCAATAAAATCCCCTTTCTTCAACCAAATTTCTTGCATTGCATTTGGAAGAAATTGAAGAGCATTAATTCTTTGCTAAATAAAATTGCACTGTACTGAATCTTTTTCAATGGCAATACAATTTCTTCATTTTTGAAGGAAACATTCTAGTGTTGTACCTAATTATCAAGCACAAAAGAAATAATGAAGTGAATTAGTATAATGACATATAAATTAAGAAATAAGATATTGAATTCAATTCCATATAATAAAACTTAATTGAGCTAGAAAATAAATCCAAAACCCAATATCCTTTATTTGAACATATGTCTATAATATAGTTAATCAATAACTGTGGTTTTTTATAAATGTTAACTATCTCTCATTTTTTCTTATTTGTCCTCATATGTTAGTTTTCTCACAACAACATCATAAGCTAGTACTTGGATATGACTCTTTCCATCTACCCGATTAAAAATCATAGACATATAACTATCATCTTTTGCCCAACTATCAATATGGATAAACTCACAATCATTTATAAATGGTTGATATTCAGGGTTAAGAAGATTTGAATTTTGTTTGTAACATGAAATAGTAAAAGTTTAATTAACTTGTACATAAATGAATTTTTAACATTAATCAAATATACATTTTCAACGTCTTACCATGTAAGCTGCACCCTTGAGTTTGTTTTCCCCTTGAAGCTTGACAATAACATTGACAATTGTGTGTCTGAATGAAAAGTCACAAATCTCCATAATGGTGATGATGTGACTTCTAGAAATACCACAACCATTTTACTAAGAGCTTGATAAGTATAAAAGTCACTATCATAGTCAATGTTTGGGATATTGAAACCATGGGGAATATCTGCAATAACTAGGGCATAATCCCTTTAAGATATGAGTTTAGCAATGTCTTCATAGTCGCCTTGTATTACTTGATATTGAATAGTTTCAAGCTCATTCCGAATGAAGTGAGTAAGAGTTCGATCAAGTTCAACATTCCTAAGATGTTGCTTCTTCAGTGTTCCGATCTTAATTTTTTCAATAAAGGTTCTGAAATTGTCTGGTGCTCCATTGCATCCTTCCTCATCTTTAATAAAATAAAGAAATATATGTATATGTTAGAAAATAAAAATAGTATACAGATGAATAAAAATGAATGTATAAATCAATATACCTTTTTAAATGCAAGATAAAAATAAAAAAATAAATAAAAAATAAAAAATAATAATAATAAATAAATAAATAAAAATTAGTGTTGATATAGAACTTGAAACTGAATAGTTCCATACAACATCATCCCAACTATCTTCATTCAACAATTTACCATTTGTTCTTGTATTTTCATGTAAACTTTGAGACTGTATAGATAAAGTAACAAAAGTTTATATAATGATATGCATAACAAATACTACCAAGAACAATATGTTATATTTAAAAGAAAATTATAATCTAGAAATAAGTAAAAATAATTCAAAAAACTTACTTTTGAAATTCCTCAAACATTTCCTCCAATGATAATTCCCCTGACCTCACACGAGATAATATTTCTTTGACAATTTTTTCATCCTTCACTCCTTGCAATGCTCTCCAAGGTGTGATAGTCATATCTTCTGGAAGTTGCTTCATTTCAGGACCTGATTTACTGTTGCTACATATCAATGGTTTAGACCTTTTGGCCTTTTGGTTTTTAATGCCAATGTTCTCCCACATGCTAAAAATATCATTAATCAATTCCCATATCTCTCCAGTTCTAAATGCCAACTGGAAAATGTTATCAATACCTATGAATAAATCAGTATTTACTCTGTCGCCTTTTGAATTGATTTTCTCCTCAATTTGATAGCCTATTTCCATACAACATTCCTTTCGGAAATCTACAGTGACATTTATCTTATCCTCACCACAGTTTTCTTCAAACTCACTAAGAATAAATCTGACTGTTTGGATGAAAGTCATAGACATTCTATATTCATTATCTGAATTATCATCCCATGCCACTAACTTTTCTTCTGTATTAGATAAACCAACATAAATGATACATTTCATTGTTTCAGAACATGGGTTATTGGGATATTCCTCCATCAATTGTCTTTGAGCTTCTATAGAATGGTTCCCCCCAAGCACATATTAATTGTATTCAAAATATTTTGACTTATCAAATGCTTCTTTGTTGGGAACTTGAACTGGATCAACAAGAAGTACATAATTAACCAAATGAGCATGCGAATTGTACCTCATCAATGTCTTCAAGTTGTGAACATGTAGGTGGTGTGGCTTTCTAATTTGATATTTACATTATCCTTCACTTGCCTTATAGATTTGTCTCACATTAAGCTAAAATGTACGAGCACACTCAATTAAGTTTCTCTTTGTCAAGTTTTGTCGAATGAAATTTTGTTTTGTTTTAATAATTCCATCCTCTAACTCAGCTCCTGGTGTGATGTGTTCTCTGCTTTCTTTTGAAGTTTCACTAGAATCTTCACTATTGCTAATGACTACTTGAGAATGTTCAATTTTACTTTTCTTCCTCATAACATTCTCATCATTAACTAGAACATATTTATTCTTGGGCATTGTTATTTTTGGTCTTTTACAACTCTTCACCTTTTTAACATGAGTTCCAATGTCATCCTCAGTAAAGACAACATATTTTTCAGTGTTAGTTTCAACTTCCTCATCTTCAAAAATAACCTGTCTACCTTTCTTAGATTTATCCACTAGAGCCATTTTTTTCTGATCCCTTGGATGTAGTTTTGTAGCATCATGAATAACCACCTTTTGCTTGTTTTCCATATCTTGTTCTGACACTAAGTAGAAATTGCTAGCAACATTCATAATATCATGCTTTATGAAATGAATGCCTCCCAACATAATTGAAACACTTTCAACAAAATTCTGTCAAACAAAATATCACATGTCAATAAAAACTAAGTTATAAAAATATAATGAGACAATTACAATAATGCAAAACACAAATATAAATAAGAATACTTACAACATTTTGTGTAATCTCATTTACGATTTGTATCCACCACTTTGTAAATACCTCTCTCATGTCATACAATGAATATAATAACTGATATTTAATCCTTTGAGGTGAAGTATATAAAAAACTTCACTGTCCGGTATCGAACACATGTCTATGACCTTTCCCAGCACCTCATAAATTCCACTATCGTTAGGTATATCAACATATAGATATATCTGCACATCTTCGCTTTCTCTTTCTTTCACATACCATACATTTTCTGGAAGTTTCACTTCTTTTGATTTCTTCTAGTATGAAATCGTCTTCTTATCATTTGAGGAACTTGAAAGATTTGTAGCTATCAGCTCAGGTTTGGTTCATTCAATAGTGTTTTTTGAGGATCCACCTTTAATAGTCTTTGGTCCAAAAAGATTCACAGAAATCTTCTTTGATGTCATTTTCCTGTAAAAAAAATACACATATAAATCAGTAAATTACAAAAAAATAATAGCTTAAATTAACAAACAAAATGATAAATGATAATTAATTTTTTAAAACATAACAATTTTTAAAAAAATTAAAAAAAAATAAGAAATTTAAAAAATACAGCCCCCTGCCGCCCCACCCCAGAAATCAGCCCGCCACCTGGGCCAAAAGTTGGGCCATTGGAGTGGGGTGGGGGGCCAGGCGCCAGCCCACCAAAACGGCAAGTCGTTGGGCTGGTCGAGTGGGGTGGGGGGGTGGCAGTCAGCCCCGCCCCACCCCGGTGACACAACAGCCCACCGCCCCGGCAGACTGTTGGGTCACCGAGGTGGGGCAGGGGGGCTAGATGCCGGGGTGGGGCAATGGGTCGTTGGGCTGCCGGTGTGGGTGGGGGGGGTCGGGTGCCAGCCCCCCTGCCCCACCCTGACCGATCGTTGGGCCGTTGAGGTGGGGCGGGGCAACCAGCCCCCCCGCCCCTCCCCCACAGGCCCGTTGGGCTGCTGGGAGCATGATCGGGCCCACCACGCCCACTGCGGACGTAGTGGGTAAATTTGTATCATTTAAATTTTTAATTTCTAAAAAGAAAAAAATCATTAAACTTATTTAATTTTAAAATTTTCACACAGCTAAAAAATAAACTAACCTTTCAAATGCAATAATTCTCCATTGAATATGTTGTTGATAGCAATGTAGTTGCTCCACAAATTTGCGCTCCAAGTCTTTTAACGAACCTCGAAAAACCTTAATGTGATGTGAGTAATAGTGATAATGAAATTTATTATATAGTGGAAATTACAGAATTGTTTTACTGTATGGTTAATGTGGGACTAATTTGTTTTTATAAAATCTTTAACATCTAAATTTTGTTATGGCGATATAGGGAATTATGATAAAGCGAACATTAGGAAATTGTTTTACAGCACGGTGAATGTGGGATCAATTTGTTTTAGAAGGTATAATAAAAATTAAAAAAAATCAATTATCTAATAAATATTATATAGTTTAATTAATAAATTAATTTAAGTAGAATATTTAGTTTACAATTTTAATTTAAAAGATTTATTTCATAAGAAAATTTTAGTTAAAATTTTTCAATAAATTGTAGAAGAAAATTATGGAGGGAAATACATGAAATAAAACTTTTGGAGGGAAAAATTTTGGTGAAAACTTTTGGAGAGAAATTTTCATTCTTTAAGCTATATATTATCATTAGAAGAGTTTGCATTTGTATCATTCAACCTCTTATGTTTGGAAGGCATGGATTCTTCTGATAGTGAAGTTTCACTTTGTGAAGCATCAACATCTTCGTTGTGTAACAACTCTATTCATATTGATGAATACAATGGAAATTTATCCACTATGAATAGAGAGTCCTAATCCTAAGGACTATGAGAGCAACATTGATGAATGACGGGATGAAGAATTTCAAATAAGTAAAGAGTCACGGTTTCCACTTAGTCCTAATCCTATGGATTATTAGAGCAACAATGATGAAGAATTTCAATAGAATGGAGTGTCACAGTGTCCACTTTGTCCTAATCCTATGGAATATGAGAGTAGTAGTGATGAAGAGCATGATGACGAATTTCAAAAGAATGGAATGTCACGATGTCCACTTAGTCCTAATCCTATGGACTATGACTGCAGCAGTGATGAAGAGCATAATGAAGAATTTCAAAAGAATGGAGTGTCACGGTGTCCACTTAGTCTTAATCCTATGGACTATGATAGTAGCAGTGATGAAGATGATGATGAATAATTTCAAAAGAATGGAGTTTCATGGTGTCCACTTAATCCTAATCCTATGGACTATGAGAGCAGCAGTGATGAAGAGCATGATGAAGAATTTCAAATGAATAGAGTGTCACATTGTCCACTTAGTCTTAATCCTATGGACTATGAAAGCAGTAGTAATGAAGAACATGATGAAGAATTTAAAAGGAATGAAGTGTCACGGTTTCCACTTAGTCCTAATCCTATGGACTATGAGAGCAGTAGTGATGAAGAGAATGATGAAGAATTTCAAATGAATAGAGTGTCACAATTTCCACTTATTCCTAATCCTATAGACTATGAAAGCAATAGTGATAAAGAACAAGATGAAGAATTTCAAATGAATAGTGTCACGATGTCCACTTAGTCCTAATCATATGGACTATGAGAGTAACAGTGATGAAGAACATGATGAAGATTTTCAAATAAATAAAGAGTCGCAGTCTCCACTTAGTTCTAATCCTAAGGACTATGGGCGCAATAGTGACGAAGGACAGGATGAAGCACTTAGTCTTAATCCTAGGTACTATGGGAGTAACAGTGACAAAGGGCAGGATGTCGAATTTTCAGTAAGTAAATAGTCACATTTTCGACGTAGTCCTAATCCTATGGACTATGAGAGCAACACTGACAATGCACATGATGAAGAATATCCAATAAACATCGAGTCAAATTTACATTTAGTCCTAATTCTAAGGACTATTAAAGTAGCACTGAAGAAGGGGAAGATGAAGAATATCCTACAAGTCAGTATTTCAAAAGCACAGATGATCATAGTGAGGATAACATTCCTCAGAATGATGATGAAAATGCTTATACAAATGATGATCCAATGATGGATATGTTGCCAGGAAAAATGTATCGAGGAGTAGGAGAAGACCTTTTTGTATCAATCCAAGATGTTCTAGTTATACAAGGGGTAGAGCAGAATATCTGACGAGAAGAAGTTCTATCAATGCTCTCATTTCAAGTGACTGTTGTCAAAACGATTGCTTGAAACATATGGATTTCAAGTTTGCATTAGAGAAAAGGAAGAGATATTTGTCAATGAATAAAAGCATGCAAAATTCATATTTAGTGGGGTGCATGCATTCTACATTGTCAGGTTATGATTATCATATTGGGTCTTTTTTATCTGTAGAAAGGCTTACAAAATGTTTCATTCAATGGGTAATTTTCATCTCTCAAGAATCCAAGAAAATTTGGAAAAGGATCCCACATTTTTTTTAGAAGTATGCTAAACAGAGATACAATACATATTCTAGATAATTTCTCAAGATGAGAAATCTACAACTTATACAAAGAATATGCAGAAGGCACTGAGGGACATGGTCGAATTATTACATATCAATATTTTATGAAGGTATGGAAGAAATAATTCAACAATGTTTGTATTTCTAAGAAGACAAGGATAGGGATTTGTAGTACATGTTCTTCTCTTAAATAAAAAATGGATAAATGTGAAGGGTCAGAATGAGGTAAGCATTCATAACTTTAACTTTTAAAATTGTATAGTCATCAACTATGAAAACGTATTTCTTAATGACTTTCTTTTATGTTGTGTAGATTCCACTGTCAAATAACTTCAAGAGCATCGTGAACAACAAACAAGTAAAAGGAAAAAGTTATACAAGCATCGAAATAAGTGTTATTATAATTCGAATAAATATTTGGGTTTGATAATTGATAGTATGGACCAAAAGAAAACACTTTTACCACATTTTTTCGCACACCCAAAATTTACAGGAGGAAAGTTTTATTCAGTATCACTTGGTCGGTTGTATGGTCTTCAATGGGAAAATGTTGCCAAGGGTGTACTTCACAACTCCAAATATTCATAATGATGCAAATATGAAAATAACCATAATTCATGATGTGATTTCTCATTGGTCTCGTAATGTTCCTGAAGTTTTGTATCTACAATTGGACAACACTTGCCATGAAAACAAAAATCATATTGTTTTTGGATATCTAAACATGCTTGTTGAATTGAGGATTTTTCAGAAGGTAAAGGTTGGTTTCCTTCTTGTTGGGCATGCTCATGACCATATTGATCAGATGTTCAATTGTTTTTCAATCACAATGAGGAGGAAGGACGCTGGGAGCTTGCCATCATTAATTGAATGTATTAAGAAATCATACATGCCATAGCCTACTTTTGATGTGTTTGAAGAAACTGTTGACATGCGAAGGTTTAGTCTAGGATCGCGTGGTGAGGAGAAATGCATTGAACAAAATAATGACATTAGCTTCCAACATCAATTTCATATCAAAAAAATTGATGGGAAAACATTAATATGGGGAAAGAAGTATTCAACTACTACAGAATGGGCACCATCATCAGGTTTGGAATTTTTGAAGTTCATTCTAGATCATCCAATATTTGCATCAAATATATTGTTATTACAATCAGTTGTTGAAGTTCATAATGAAAACAGACAGAATAGAGATATAAATTATTCTGATTTCCTAGAAGAAATTAAAAAATGTATTCGATATACATATGAGTACTTTGATATCGCTGATTTATTTTGGTGGGAGTCCTTTTTCAATAATCAAAGTGGTATCATTTCAAGAACAACAAATGAAGATATACCTTTGAAAAATCCATTTATTTGTCCACAAAATGTGTCAAATGAACATGAGGAAAGAAACATTGTTGAACAACAACAATCTCAAGGTATTATTAATTCTTCACAGGCAGAGGAAAGAGAGATGTATATTGGTTCCAGAAGATCTCGTGCACAACATAAAGCCATGGAAGACCTTTACAGAGGTTTAGTACAGGATATTAAGGAGGGTTGAATGATCGCAGTACTAGCAAATGGAGATCCCAATGGCTATCCATTCTGGGTTGCTAAGGTTATAAAGGCCATTAGATAAAATGAATATGTTACAGGTGTTGAAGTACATTGGTATGCAATAAATACACACCCATTCAATGGTAGTTGATAAAAAAATTGGAGGAAAGAGAAAAAGAAAGGGTACAAATATAAATCATCGCCACACAGACCTCTTAAAATTGGAGGATGTTGACATACTTGTTTATGATTTCAATTTAACAAAGAAAGGAACTCTTCACTTCAAGATGATAGAGATTCTGAAAAGGTCATTACCAAAAGGAACAGTGTTGAGATGGGAGTCTGTTGAAACCAGTCGTAGATCCAGAAGAATTTTGAAACCTGAAATGGTGGGCATGCATGTGGACTCAGATGGGGCACTAGTTGATGAAAGAGAAGAATATGGAACATATTCATCTACATCCAGTCATTCATCTAAAGATGTGAATTCTGATGGTGTGTAAGAAAATATGAGTGATTTTGAATAATTGTCTAAGACAGTTTATATAACTGATGTTTGCATCGTATCTTGAAATAAAAAATTTGATTTCCATATGGTGTTAAATCAGAAGTTATGAGTCATTTTTATGTTGTTGGATTATATGTTTTAATTATGATGATTTTTATTGTTTAGAATATCTACAATGCAACAATAACTTAGAGATATAATGTATGTTTCATTCAATCTACAAATAATGACATTTTGATTAATTTAGTCATGTAATTTGTTCATAATGTCATGGTTTTTTAATTTTATGGTTGAAAAAATTCTAAATTTTTTTGTATCTTTAATGTTATGGTTGAAAATAATTAGAATTTTAGTGATCTTTAGTGTCATGTTATTATATGTTTAACAACATGGATGAAAACTAATAGAATTTTAATGTGTTTCAGATCCCAATATTTTATCTTTGTCATCATTACTAAAACATGTTGAAATTATACTAAGGAAAGAAAAATGTTATTCTACCAAAAACATTAGTGTGTTTTTTCTTCAAAAACAACTGTTTTTTGGCACATAAAAATTCGGTTTTACTGGCATTTTTTTTAAATGTTGAAAATTGACCCTAAAAAAAAACCCATCATTCCAGTATCAACACTTTTCATTTTCAGGGTGTTTTTTGCACAATTTTTGCACAAAAGATGCGTTTTCACTGCCATTTTCAAAACATGTTCAAAATTGATACTAAAAAAAAACCATCGTTCCAGTATACAGACTTTTTGTTTTTAGCATTGTTTTTCATGTTTTTTGGGTTTTTTTTGCCAGAGTTCCCATTTTGAGTTTATAGTTCCTGTTTCAAAGTTTACATTGTTTAAAGTTAGAGCTTCACCTGCTGCAACTACTGCAAGCTCCTTCTTGCTTTCTTTCTTTTGTGGGCAATTCGTCGCATAGTTCCCATGCTCGTAACAGTGAAAACACTTGAATTTTGACAAGTTCGTCTTCTTGCCACCCGCCTTGCCTTGAGATTTCTTTCCCTTGGCCTTGTTTTCCTTACTCGCTAAGGAAAAGTCCTCTTCCACTTCTTTGGAAGTGGTCCCATCTCTGGTGTTCTGTCGAAACTCCTCTTGTACCAAATCCAACCACAGTGCTTCCCAATTCGACAGCTTCTCCCTCCCATTACAGAGTCCTGATAACTATTCCAACTCTTAGGAAGTCCTAGAAGAGCTTAGCTCACCATATCATCCTCAACAACAGTGATTCCAACACTTCCAAGCTCATCCCGACAATGGGTGAACTTGGTCAATTAATTTGGAATTGAGTCACCTGCCTCCATCTTGATTTTTCGAAGTTTTCCCTTCAGTGCCAACTTCCCATGGTCATTATTGTTTTGAAATAGATCTGTTAATGCCTTCCACATATCATACAGATTTTCCTTGCCATGGAGACTCGAGAAAATGTGGTCTTGAACTCCCTCGAGAATAATTCACCTCACCCCTGGCACACACTTCTTCCATTCAGCCAGATCTTTGGCATCCGATGATGGAGGTTTAGGAATGTCTTGATCAATGAATTACTTGAGGTCATTATCTTCTAGCACTGCCTCCATCCTATCATTTCAAGCTATGTAATTCGAGCTACCATCCAAGGCATACTCGAGTTTCAAACCATAGAAAGCCATTTTCCGACCCTAAAGTGTGAATTGTAAATTCAAATTTCACTAGTAACCCCAAAATCAAAATCTCCTCTATTGTACTATAATCAACTCTGATACCATGTAGATATTCTTGTAGATTAACATCTCATGTAATTTCCTAAAAGACAAGACAAGAATCTACTCTACTCTTTACAACAAAAGCCCATAAAGATCGATGAAAACATTAATTGAAAAGAGGAAGATAATTAATGGCACATAACACAAAATTTATCTGGGGAAAGCCACAAATCAAAACCCCTACTATCTATATTGCATTAATCAGAAATCCAAGATGAGAATACAATTCTTGTTCTCACAAGAACAATCCCTGCACAAGTATAATCAACCCTCAGCTCACAAGCTAGCTCAAGCCAAATCCTTAGCCTATTCTGCAACACTCCAAGTCGCTCCTATTTCCTTGCATAATTCCTATGAGTATTAGCCCATATTTAATTCGTAAATCCTTCCTCCAAAATTGCACAATCCAAACTTAGGTCTTTCTATGATTGCATGCATGATCTGTATAGGTCTGAAAATCATCCCTGCACTCTAAACTCAACTAGGTCAAATGGGTCTTTCTCTAAACTAACATTCATGATTTTATCATGAGTGAATCTTCCGTTAGCTAGAGTAGCACTAAGGATGCATAAGTGCACCAACTCACTACTAGACCTCTACTAGTTCGCAAACAGAACTAGTTTAATTGTCTATAACTCAGTCAAACTGAGTTATCTACTTACAACTCAAATAAACTCAATCTGGACCCCTAAAATGTAGGGATCACACATACATGACTCTAGATAGACTTCCAACTCAAATTTCCTACGCTAACTAAGTCAAGTTAACTTAGTTAACTATTACAAGTTGTTATGAGAGAAGAATTACAATTTTATTCACAATTTAATTCAAGGACAAATTAAATTGGAATTTCTAGATGTTATTTTTAACATTTCTTGTTGATATTTTCAACAAAAGGGTTTTATGCATAAAATATGGTTAGTTGTGGTAATTTATTGAAACAGAAGCATGAGAAACTTGCAAGTAGAAAGATATAGAAATGATGTTATATTTACTTCTTTTTGAAAAGGAAGTATGTATTTGTTTACATGAAAATAATAGTTAATGATGGTAGAATTCTAGAGAAGGGAATATGCATTACATACATTTAAGAAGGTTTATTATGATAAGCTCTTGCATACACCAAGAATAGTCATTGCGTTATAGAGATATGTTCTTTGCATGGATAGAAGAACTATTAAGCTATATTTCTTTAGAAAAAATTGTGTGATTACTTTTATGCTATCATAACTATTATGTTAGTTTTTTTTGGAATAAGATCATGTATATGCATGCAATATTTGTATTAGCTTTTGTTGGAAAGAATATACATTTGTATGTGGGAAATGATAGCATGTTGTATTAGCCTAGATTGGAAGAGATTCATTGGGAAAGAAGACAAATTACATGCACAAAAACCATAGTAATGTGTTGGTTTCCTTGGAATATATATATATATATATATATATATATATATATATATATACGGGTAATGTTGGTATAATATTTGTAAGATAAGACATGTATTTGTATGTTTTACTGCATTAATTTTATGGAAAAGAAAACATGTTTTTTCATGCCCTATTACACTAGATTTCCTCGAAATGGAAACATGTGTTGCATGTTGTGTTAAGCATTCTTTTGGAAAGTATTTGCATTTGCATGCATAGGAACGACATTTTTTGTGTTAGCTTTCTTTATGTATTTTCATGCATGATAATGGTATCTATTATGTTATCTTTCTATTAGAAGCGGACATGCATTTGCATGCATAATATAACAATAATAATATTTTTCGTATTGGAAAGATTACTTAGTTACATGCACAAAGAAGAAGTTGAGGGGATAACTTTCTTTGAATAATTTTTATCTAATTATATGCATGGAAATCTAATCTACGATGCTACTGGATGGTTGCAAGAACTTGTGCTAGTGCGAGAAGAATCATAGTAATGTGGTATTTATTTTGACATGCTTTGATAATTATTTTCTTATAATTAGTTCATGATAAGTGTTGTTAGAAGAAGCATGTTGTGATATTATATTTACATTTCATGTGTGCACATGAATAGATGTTTAGGAATCACTATTAAAGATTTATTATTCGCTAACTAATACTTTATGTAATTATGATATCAACGTATGTTAACGAGAGTAATCGCAGGAAAGGATGGTGACCTGTGTAAAGGATAGATTATGTTAAACATTTAGGTAGATAAAGAATTAATGGTCCATGCATATGAGTGCGAGCTACGGGATGGTCCACTGATTGAACAACTAGGCCACGAAGATATAAAGATTGAAGATTTGTGGGTAAATGATGTCATGATGATTATATTAGATTATAATAAGTTATGTTGTTTTTGAGATGATATTTTTTGTAATATTTTATAACAATGGTCAAGGAATGGACTCCCTTAACACCCTCACGAGCGTTTAATAATAAAATTAAACATTATTTTTGTGTCTAATGATTTTGTTGCATGTTGTAACATTTTTATGACGTTGATTCTTTACATGATGTGGTGTTTATATTGTCAAGAATATGATTAACTAATAGAGTTAAAGTAATCATGGAATTGATGAAGGTGACATCAATAAGTTTGTGTTAATATGCTACAACTGTGGTTGTTAATGATTATGTAATTTACTATTCCTTTACTAAAGTTACTATATGTAATAATTAAGATTCAATATAATGGTTAATGAAGAATCTAAAATAGTAATTTAGATAGTTACCCATGGGTAAATTGTGTAAAAAAATTCTAACTCCATACATTTTTAATGATTATGTAATTTATTATTCCTTTATTTACGTTATTATATGTAATGATGAAGATTCTATCTAATGTTTAATGAGGAATCTTACTTTACTAAAGTTACTATATGTAATGACGAAGATTCTATCTAATGGTTAATGAGGAATCTTGCTTTACTAAAGTTACTGTATGTAATGACAAAGATTCTATCTAATGGTTAATGAGGAATCTAAAATAATAATTTAGATAGTTACCCATGGGTAAATTATGTAAAAAAATTCTAACTCCATACATTTTTAATGATTATGTAATTTACTATTCACTTACTAAAGCAACTATATGTAATGATGAAGATTCTATCTAATGGTTAATGAAGAAACTAAAATAATAATTTGGATAGTTACCCATCGGTAAATTGTGTAAAAAAATTCTAACTCCATGCATTTTTCATGCGAGGTTACTGGGGAATGTGACACCTTCCTTACAGTTTGGTTTTATTGAGATGATATAATGTTGTTGATATTCTCAATAATTAAGTTTAATGTCCTTACACTTGGTTTTATTGAGATGACGTCATCTTGTTGATATTCTCAATAATTAAGTTTAATGTCCTTACACTTGGTTTTATTGAGATGACGTCATCTTGTTGATATTCTCAATAATTAAGTTTAATGTCCTTACACTTTGGTTTTATTGAGATGATGTCATCTTGTTGATATTCTCAATAATTAAGTTTAATGTTTTTCTTCCGTACACTTTGGAATTATTGAGATTTTGTCATATTGTTTACCTCATCATATGTTAATGGATTATAGACCTAAAATAGAATTAAAAATATTATTTTATTACAAGTTACAAATTTCTATAGTAAATTGTAGGTGAATCTTCATAGTTAAAAATATTATTACAAATTTTATTAATAATAATAACAATAATAATTTAAAATGAAGTTATAATTTAGTTAGTTTGAATTTTAGGTGAGTCTTCATAGTTAAAAATTTATTACAAATTTTATTAATTTTAATAATTTAAAATTAAGTTATAATTTAGTTTGTTTGTTTGTTAGTTATTTATAGTTTATGTAGTGTGAGATGTATCAAAATATTTTGATAATTATCATGGATTGATATTTATAGAGGGCAGCCATTTAATTTATGGTTGAACTAGTTGTACATGTATTTTTTCATGACTCTTAATAAAATAATTAATTTTATTGAAAATATGTTACATTGTTTATTTTATTGTTGTTCAACTCATTATAGGAGAGATGTTGTCATTTAACATTACATTAAAGGAAATAAAATAACAACTACATTTAAAAAAAAAATATTTCAATGTTGAACATAAATATTAATTAAAACAAATATTTCAATGTTGACCATAAACAAAAACACTTCATGTCTATGGTAAATAATATAATTACATTAACTTTATATATAGAGACAAAGTAATTAATAGTAAAAAAGTTCTAATTTCATCTATATATGATTTCTAGTTTATAATGGAAAATCGATAATTATTTCAATAGTCAACATGGATATTACACATCATATCTAAAATAATATTAGAGATAAAGAAATTGAATGTAAAAATTTTATTGTATTTTTATTTTTGCAGTAATATTTCAATTTTTGGATTAAGTAACTATTGTAGCAATTGCAACACCCTCCAAAATTTTGGCATGCATCCAAATTTCAAAGCCTTTCTTGGTTTTTTCCCCTTGATGGTTGGAAACACTCGGGCTCATCACATGAGCTCTTTTCAAGTCTTTACACTCTTTTTTACTTGATTGACCATTGGTCGTGTTTTGGCATGTGAATTCTTATGTCATGCTTGCAAGTTTTTTCTAGAAATTTTGAAGGTTTTTCTTTGTGTGTATGAGTTGTTTTTCCCTTGCGAACATCGGTCGCACTCACACACAAATTTGTAAACATTGTCGTGCAAGTGTCGTCACGGTCATTCGAAGATCTATCTCAAGTGTCGTACTTGTCGCTCTTGACCTTTGAGTCAATCTCACTAAGCACATGTTTTTTCTTTTTGGTTTGAGGCATATTGTCATCAAGTCATGCTAATTGTGTGATCACAATGTCATGTGTGCACAAGCTCACTTGCTTTCACACTTAGTCATTTTTCCTAAAAATCTTTCGACCAGACAACCCTCCTTCAATCGAACCCCGATCTCAATGACCTTGCTCTGTTGCCCATAACTGTGCAGAGCTTGAGGATGTACTTCGGGGTAGCCTACATTGTGCAATCCTAGAATTAAGCCAGTCGACTGTCTCCTAGAACTGCGCAGAAGTTGTCCCCAAGTTTGATCCACTTCAAGCTTCCCGCAACATCACTTATCCAACCTCCCTCTAGTCTTCTAGAAAATGTGAACTGCACTGTCACCTGGGGCTACATTGCTCCCTAAAACTGCATAGAGGTTGCCCAGCTGCCTGCCCTGCACTTTTTGCAGAAACTGTGCAAACTTGTGAGTCAGGCCTCTGCTTCCTGTCACTTCACTATTTCTGAGAATTACGCATATCTGACTAGCAGGTTCCCTGCTGGCTTGCTCTTTTCTCCTGTTAAATATTGCACATTTTTTACTGGAAACCTCTCTTCTACCCCACTATGCACTGATCCCAGAAACTGAACAGAACTGAATGCCCAACACTCTCTCATAAATGTGTAGTTCTGACCAATAATGCCCCTCAGCCTGATCCAGCCCTACTCTTGGGAACTACGCAGAAATGTCTGTCAGTGCCTCTTGTTGGCCACTTTGTCTTCCTCAGAGAAACTGCAAGATCCCCAGCTGGACCCCCTGATGACCTGCCTAGTCCTCCCCTTGAAAAATGCACAGAATTTTCTAGTAGTTCCCTGACACCCTGCTTGGCCTTCCTCCCGGAAATTGCGCAATTCTGCCTCCCAGTCTCAGTTGTTACTACTGTCGAAGATTGCGTAAATTTGCTTCCCAGTGGAAATTGCACAGTTTTTCCCAATAGTGCTCTGGAGCCTCGCATCTCGACCTAAGCTATGCTCTGTGTATTTTTAGTGCCTTGTCCCTCTGCCAGTCACCTGCACCGGAATGGAAAACAATGCATCATGTTAGACTAGGAGATTTCTAGATTTGATGTCATCTCGTCATAAGTGATTGCAGGAATAGGTACATTGATGAAACATAGCACGACAACGAATGGGATGAAGAAGGGGTGCATGTAGAAGACTTGCTCACGGTTGAACAAACACACGAAGCACATCGAGCAACGAGTGAAAGGAACACATACACATGCACCATCAAGCAAGACCAAGACCATCGAAGACCCCGCACACTTTTCCATGTGGAGGTTAAGATATGTTACACCGAGAGCACACCCATCACTCAGCAGCATAATAGCTCGACAGAGACATCACAGTTAGCTAGTACATGTCAATAATGCCATGCCAAGTTGCGTCATGAGTTGTCTCTGCCACATCACTATTGTGGGCCATACTTGTTGTAATCAAATGTAATGTAATGTGAAAGTCCAAGAGACGCACATATGAAGTTGAAGAGTCACATCAGTTGAAAAGTCATACAAAGTCAAACAGTCATGAGGGAAGTCATAGAGTCACAAGGGTCAGTTATCCCCCTTGGCTATATATACCCACTCATTGTATGAGCAAAGGACTTTTCACCTTGGCTCATGCCACGTAGCCTTGAGAGTATGTAGTTTGTTCTTTGATGAGTGAGGAGTAGCTCCAATGTCCCACTACTGAGACTAGTGATGTATGGTGTAGAGATGTGTCTTGGAACTTTTTCTTAATTCAGAAACCTATCTCAGGCTCGCATTTTTTTACACATGTTTTGTATCCATTTGTAAGATTATTCTTTAAACGCTTGTAATGCATGTTTTCTTAACCTGTACTAAGATAGTTGAACTACTTCGGTTATTTTAGTACTTATATTGTTAAATATGTGTTGTATTATTTATCAATGTTCTCCCGTCCATATGGGATACTCCACCGGACATTAGACAAACAATTCTTGTGTTTTCTTGGTTTTAACGACCATCACCCCCGTGTGGACTACTCTATTGGATGATGTACATGTTTGCCCTTGAACTTTGGTGTTAGGTCCCTATACTACTAGTTAACTCCTTATTGTTATTAGTACAACCCCCTTATTATATTGTTGTGCCCATGTAGTCCCCATATTGTTATTATTGTGCCCCATAGAAGCCCACTATTGTTATTGTTTTTCCCTTACATTATTATTGTTATGTCGGCTCTAGTTATATTATGACCCCTTAGACTCCTATATATAGAAAGGAGGTCTTGTCATTTGTATCATCCAATAACTATTCATTTGTGTAATGTAAAGTAGGTTGCCCCCTTGAAGAGGCTGATTTCTAAGTCGTTGATCTATCTTTTCTATCTTTTTGTGAGCTGGTTTCATAACATTTGGTATCAAAGCTTTGGATTCTAGGGTTTCACTGCTCCAAAGAAGGTCATTGTGGAATTTTCGCTATAACTATTTTTCTGTGACATTTCAAACATGAAAAAAACACCCATTTGAGCTGAAATCACGACGATCCTCGAATCTGAATTTCAGATCTTGTCTCGCTTTATTTTTGGAGATATGATCTGAGGAATTTAGGTTTCTTGCAAGCTCCAGAATTCCATCTCAAACAGGCCATCATGGCATGTTCGCTATAAGTATTTTTCTACGAAGGTTTAGACACTGAAATTAAAACCCATTTGAACTAAAATCTTAATTAACCTCGGGCCTGAATTTCAAATCTTGTTTCGCTATATTTTCGGAGTCATGGTTCAAGAAATTTAGGGTTTTTGCAGGCTCCTAAATTACATCCCAAACAGGTGATTGTGGGAAAATCATCATAACTTTCTCTCTAAGTATCATATTGAAATTGCGTAAGATGTTACATAAAGAGGACAGACTGTAGTTTTCTGAGCATTGTTTTTAGGTTTGAAGGTTGAAACAGTGACATGTGGCATTTCGTATAAGTTCGCTCTAATGAAAAAGTGTATAATCAAGTCATATTCGGAGATTGGGCATAACGCTTTCTTGGAGAATCCAATTTCGATCAGACTAGTGGCATTGGAAATAGGACTCAGAGGGATACCATAGTTCACAATTTTAGACCTTGGAGATCCAAAATTTCAGAGATACATAAGGGCATAGTGAAGCATAATTATCATTAATTGATGCCTTGAAGAAATAAAATGGAAACAACTAGTAAGAACCTGAAAGCTCTAGCATGACTCATGAAGAAGAGGAATAAATGCAACATGATATATCAAAATTACGAGACCAAGTGCAACAAATTTCAATCTCAAAAAAAGTAACAGAAGCTAAGATGGATGTTTTAAAAAAAGACGTGGAAGATAAGATGGATGGTTTAAATAAAGGCATGGAAGCTAAGATGGATGGTATGAAAGACAACATTGAAGATTGGAAGAAGGACATGGAATATTGTAAGGAAGGTTTGATAGAGTTGCTACAAGAAAGGCTTCCTAATGGCGAAAAGGTAGTAGAGAAAACTCAGAATGAGAACAAAATAAATGTTAGTTATGATTCAAAGAATGAAAACATTGAAGATTTGAAGAAAGACATGGAAGGTTTGACAAAGTTGCTACAAGAAAGGCTTCCTAATGGAGAAAAGGTAATAGAGAAAACTCATGATGAGAACAAAATAAATGTTAATCTTGATGTCATAGACTCTAACGGTGGATTGAAGACCCATCATGTTCCAAAGATCGATATGAGGAAGTTTGATTGCAAGGATCCTGTAACATGGATAGTTTAGATGGAGCAATATTTTGATCTCCATAATGTGCAAAACACACAAAAGGTATGTATTTCAACTTTATATTTGTAACTAAATCAGTTTGTATGGTATAGATGGCTTTTCTCTCGTAAACAAATTGTCACTTGGGCAATTTTTATGGAAGAAATGATAGCACATTATGAGGATACAAAAAGCAACACTTTTTTTTAGCCAATTGATAAATCTCAAACAAAAGGTTTCAATGATGGAGCACATTGAGGACCTCCAAAAATTGAATATAAGGGTAAAATATATTCCAGAGGAGCATAGGATTGATTTGTTCATAGGGACTTTAAAGGATAACATCCAACATGAGGTTTTCCTTTGGGAACCTTATTCATTAGAGAAGGCATTCAGGTTGGCAAGAAAAATGGAAAGCAAAATTATGGAAACAAGGAAGCCTACCACTCACAACTATAAATATGGAAGTGTTGTTTCCCCTAGCCTTCCACAACCGACAAGGTTTACACCACAACAATTGGAAGAAAAAAGAGAAAAAGGGCTTTATTACAGCTGTGATAGAAAATACACTAAAGGTCATAAGTGTGCCGAGAAGAAATTATTTTACATAGATTGTGAAGAGGAGGAAGAAAAGGAACAAGAAACATCAAAGGAAGAGGATATACACCAAGAACAAACCCTAGAGAAAGAAGAAATGAATCCGACCATATCGTGTAATGCATTGGCCGGAATTACCACTCCTAAAACTATCAAGATAAAAGTACATATCAAGAAGAAAAAGGTAATAGTGTTGATTGATTCGGGAAGTACCCATAATTTTATTCATTATAAGATAGCCAAGGAATTGAATTGCTTCCTATATCTAGCACCAAAGTGTCAAGTGATGGTTGCAAGTGGAGGAACCATAAAATTTATCTAGAAAGTGCCATAATATCAAGCTATCCATGGGAGAATATGTATTGAATAGCCTAATGCTTTCCATTCCAATGGGTGGGGCTGATGTTGTACTAGGAGTCTAATGGCTACAATCCTTGGGTACAATAGATTTTAATTTTCAAGAACTTTTCATGAAATTTTCTTCGAAAGGAAAGGAAGTTGAATTAATGGGTATCACACGAAAATCAGGAAAGATAATCATCTCTAACGAAATGACAAATCTTCTAAATAAATAACAATGAGGCGTAATTGCACAATATGTTCGCTAGAGGTTTCGACATCGAAATCATCTATTTCTCCAGATCTCCAAAAAGTCTTGGACAATCATTCCAAGGTATTTAAGACTCCCAAGGCCTCCCACCTATTCGTGAACATGGTCATGCTATTCATTTGATTCAAGGAAGTGTTCCTCCAAACATCAACCCTTATAGATATCCCTATGTCCAAAAGAGTGAAATTGAATGGTGGTATCACACTTCCTTCCATATTGTAGCAAAAATGACCCCATTTATGGTACTTTATGGATATCATCCACCATCCATCGCATCATATTTAAGAGAAAATTCTAAGGTCCAAGCAGTGGAATATCACATCGAGCATCAACAAATTCTCCAACTCTTAAAGGATAGCCTCACTTTTGCGCATAATCAAATGAAACAACATGCAGATCAACATCGTAGCGAAAGAAGTTTTGATATAGACTACTGCGTATTTTTACGAATACAACCATACAAACAAATGTCCCTGAAGGAAGCTAAGAAGGATAATAAATTATCAGCAAAGAACTATGGTCCTTACAAGGTGCTACAAAAGATTGGTACTATGGCACACAAATTGGATCTCACTGCATCTTCCTGATTGCCCACAGTTTTCCATGTTTCATGCTTAAAGAAGGTTATAGGTGATAAGCTCCCAGTTCTAACAATATTGTCGGAACTTAACGAGGAAGGAAAAATAATATTGGAACCTGAAGCAATCACAGAAACAAGAACCCGATAGGTATGAAATCGATCAATTTGAGAGTATCTCCAAGTGGAAGAACTTACCCGCTGAAGATTCCACATGGGAGGATGAGAATTTTATACAGAAGCATACGAAACTATTCAAGCATTGAGGACAACACTTTTTGAAGGAGAGGGTCATTTTAGGTCCCTTTACTACTAGTGTAACCCCTTAATTGTTATTAGTGCAACACCCTTATTATATTGTTGTGGCCATGTAGTCCCCATATTGTTATTATTGTGCCCCATAGAAGACCACTATTGTTATTGTTGTGCCCTTACATTATTATTGTTATGTCAACTCTGATTATATTATGACCCCTTAGACTCCTATATATAGAAAGGAGATCTTGTCATTTGTATCATCCATGAATTTTTCAATTGTGTAATGTAAAGGAGGTTTCCCTCTCAAGGAGGATGATTTATATGTCGTTGATCTATCTTTTCTATATTTTTGTGAGCTGATTTCATAACATTTGGTTTTCATGACTGTTGCATCCACTGTGGACCATTCCGCTGGATGCTGGATAGACCCTTGTTGTTGTTCGTGTGTGTTTCTTCCCAGGTTGGGACTATTCCCTCTCATCAAGAGGCTCACTTCACTCTCCCCTTTGACAGTAAGAGAACCTAGACACAAGGTTACATTACACACTCACTAGGCATACTCACCTCACTTTCTTGAAGTTACAAGCATAACACTCTCATGTGTTGAACAATAAGAGCTAAGGCAAATCTCTAAGATAATGGCAATCGAGCCATCGTACCAGATGGGACTCCTACACCAAACAGTGTGAGGTCTAGTTGGGATTTCATACCGAGGAGATCCCCTAAATGTTGGTGGGTCCAACACCATCAATATTTCTAGTGCTAGAAGGAGGGTCGCTAGTAGTTTATGGCTGAATGTCCTCTCAACCCCATGTATCCATCATCTAGTCAAGGCAGTAACATAAAATCCCTCTCTCCCACGCGCAACTCTGAAGTTGGTTACTCCTCACCTCCTAGACCCGAATAAGAAATTTCATATCATCACCTTTGTGTTGTCTGTCCCATCACCCGTCAATTTTCCAAAGTTGTTGGACTGATTCCAAGAGTACACAATCTTCCCTCTTTGTAGAGGAAGCAAAAGACTACACCCACAGGAGTGGTAGTCTCGTCTGTTGAAGAATAAATCCTCACCACTCTTGAAGAGTTGGCAGAAGTTGTTGAGAATGAAGAGGAACCTCTTGTTTTCCTAGAAGGAGAAGAAGTTAACAACATACTCTTAGGCTTAGGTTTTGGTGGAGGCAGTGGAGGGGAAGGGAGCGAAGGAGGCAGAGGCGGAGATGAACCAACAAATTCATAGGTTGAACCATCTGATTTAGAAGAAGAGGACGAGTACAATGAAGAGGACAATATGGTTGATAAAAATATAGAATGGATGACACAGGGCCCATTGGCACTCCAGGGTGTCTTGGACAAGATGCAAAGGCACACAGAGAAGATCTTAATGAAGTATGACCCTAACAGAACAGTGAAGGCAGAAGACCGTCTAGACACGTTCAACTTACATCTACAAACACTTGAGGTATGTTCCGATGATGTTGCATGTAGATTGTTTCCATGTACCTTGGATGGAAGAGTAGTTGTATGGTACCACAACCTTCCTATCAACTCCATTCAGAACTGGGGGATGTTCAAGAGAATTTTCCTTGAAAAATTTGCTGATGACAATGTTGGAAATACTGAGGGGGGGGTGAATCAGTATTTCTTTTCAATTGTTCTTTTTATCACAAAAAATGTTTATATATGGAACACAGAAAATATATATCTAGAATAAATGCTTTTATTAATATAATATTTGCAATGAAATAGATACAATATATAAATGGTTGCAATCAGTTGCCAAGCACCAACTTGGACTTTTGTGAGGCTCCAACCTCCAGAGCACCAACTATGTTTTGCTAAGGCAACAATCCTGGACTTAGGAGCACCAACTCCCAAGGACTCCAATCATTTCAGTTTTGAGGATCCAACCCCGCGAGCTCCAACCCTTTATTATAAACTGTTAGAATTTGTTTTGTTGTAGTTCTTTGCTCCCAATCCTACTGAGCTTATGCTTCACTTCTGTTCTCCTACTTCTCCCACCTCTGCCAAAACTTCGGCTTCCTCTAACTCTGATTATTCACATGCACACTCCCCTTTCCTTGTTTTTCCTGTTTTATGTATTCCTGATGCCTCTGACTATTGGTTTCCACTTTCCGCTCACTCTTCGGCTTACTCAATGCTCGCTTCAGCTTCCTATGCACTTGCTTGCCTCTTCAGCTTCCCGATTCTTCATGGCGCTTTGGCTTCCTCTATGCTGGCTTATCCTTCGGCTTCCCAGCTTTCAGCTTCCTTTGTCTCTTCGAGTTCACCAACACTCCAGGGACACGTAAATTCAAAAGAGAGGACTGAAATACACAGAGAAAAAATGTTGCATATTAAAGACTGTAACAGAGCCCCTTTTCTCAATAATAATATGCATACATAGGACTTTATTGTTTTACGAAGAGACTATACCAATCAGGAGGCCCCACCTGCCATGTCACCATCGCAATCGCAATCGCCATCATTCAGGCCTACTAAAATAACGGAACTGTTATTTATGCATTTTGGCCTTCAAAACCCTGGGTAATACAATTATTTGAAATACACAGGAATATATGGAAACACTCGACCGAAACACTTAAGGTCAGACTTCAAATTCATTACACCCACATCTACAACTGCATCGGGTCCGCTCCTCCACAACATTGTCGCAATCGACAGTCACGGCTTCTGGAGGTATTTTATAAGTCGAGCCCATGACAACGCCGATGGCTGATGGCCGATTCCCCTACAGATGTGATATGATGTTAAGCTGTAGTTGGTAACCCTTCGGGTCTGTGTGTAATCGCAATCGCAGTTTATATCACCATCCCTTTATAACTTACAATGGATAACACCGGACATGGTGGGCGCGATATAGCATTAAGTCAAATTGTAATGTTGCAGCGGGTCTCCAACATATCGCAATTTGCATGTTTTAATGGGGCAAGGCTTAGAGCTCAAATATAACGATACATATGAAATGCACTTAAAACCAGCTTTGAACCACTTACTCGGACTTCCGTTGTTTATACAGCCAGACATATATGTCTCGTCAGGTCCACACATGTATATTGTTGTGGGGGGTTTTGGGTAGTGGCTCATAATAGAACCTGCTGATTATAATTTCTCTGATATATATATATATATATTTATTTATTTTTTTCCACCTCCGATAGTGTATTCCGATATATATATCCAATATATATCTATAGATATATATATATATATATATATATATATATATATATATATTTTCCGCCTCCGATAGTGTGTATTCAGATATATATATATATATATATATATATATATATATATATATATATATTTTTTTTTTTTTTTTTTTTTTTTTTCCTGCCTCCGATAGTGCATATTGCATATATATATTATATGCTGCTCTGCCACTACCTTTTGCCTTTATGTCTTCCGCTCTTGCTCTATGCTCCTCTGATCGGTCTTCCTTTGGATTATGATAGTTCTTTTCTAGCATATATTACCCCTGATACTCCCAATATGCCTCCTCCTATAGCTCCGATAGCTCTGTTTTTCTCCTTCGATAGCTCTGCGTTGCTCCTCTAATATTCTCTGCTTTTATATTCTACAATACTCCTCTTTTGATGAATTCCTCCACCTCCAATGGCTTGACTATCTTGGCTTTCCTCTAGCTCCTAGAATATTGCCATATTGACATCAGTGACAATCTATGTCAACAATATCCCCCTTTGTTATTGATGGCAATATTCTTCTTCTCTCCCCCTTTGACATCAATGGCAAAGGAACGCATATGGACTTCCCCTATCGAACCGCTCCCCCTGTAGAACCGCTCCCCTTGTCCTACAACATCTTTATGAATAACTTAAGTGATGCTAAAGATATAACCCCCATCTTTTGATGAAGATGTTCAAATGCTTCTCGAGGAAGAGCTTTTGTGAAAATATCAGCTATCCGCTCCTTAGTATTGATATATTCCAAGATGATGTTTTGTTCAGCTACTTGTTCACGAAGGAAGTGATACTTGATTGGTATATGTTTGGTCTTTGAGTGCATCACTGGATTTTTGCTGAGACTGATAGCACTTGTGTTATTACAATAGATGGTAATTGGTTGATTTGTACCTATGTTGACATCTTTTAGAGCTTCCTTCATCCATAGTATTTGAGTACAATAGTCTGTTGCAACTATATACTCAGCGTCAGCTGTGGATAATGATATGGATGTTAGTTTTTTGTTGAGCTAAGATACTAAACAGTCTCCTAGGAAGAATTCATTTCCACTAGTACTTTTTCGATCATCTACACTTCCGGCCCAATCAGTATCGGTATGTGCAATTAAAGTAAGAGTTGATCTCTTAGGGTACCAAAGACTGAAATCAGGAGTTCCTTTCAGGTATCTGAAAATTCTTTTTACAGATAACAAATGGGATTGTTTAGGAGCTGATCGAAATCTTCCCACCATTCCTACTGCCTGCATAATATCGGGTCTCATAGCAGTTAAGTACAGAAGGGCTCCAATTATTGACCTATAATGAGTTGTATCTACCAGAGGGGAGTCATCATTTTTGCTCAATTTGAAATTTGTGGTCATAGGTGTGCTCATGGGTGCACAGCCTTCCATTCCATATCTTTTAAGCATGTATTTAAGATATTTGGCTTGAGATATAAACAATCCTACTCTGGTTTGAGATACTTGTAGTCCAAGGAAGTGAGATAACTCTCCTATCATCGACATCTCAAACTCTTTTGACATGTTTTGAGAAAATTCATGGCTCATCTCATCATTATTGCTAGCAAAAATCACATCACCAACATAAACAAGTGTGACTAGTAACTTACCCTCATCCGTCTTTATATATATATATATTACTTCCTGCTACTCCCTTCTTGAAGCCTTGTTGTTGTAGATAGTGATCCAATCTTGCATACCAAGCTCTAGGAGCTTGTTTCAACCCATATAATGCCTTTTTCAACTTACAGACTAAGCCTTTTCCTTCTGTTAGATCAAACCCTTCTAGTTGCTCCATGTAGACTTCTTCCTTGAGTTCCCCATTCATAAATGCTGATTTTATGTCCATTTGATAGACTTTGAATCCTTTTGAGCAAGAAAATGCCAAGAACATCCTGATAGCTTCCACACGAGCTATTGGTGCAAATATTTCTTCAAAGTCAATTCGTTCAATTTGTGAATAGCCTTTACAAACAAGCCTTGCCTTGTTTCTGATGATTTGTCCATATTCATTCATTTTGTTTTTGAATGCCCACTTGGTTCCTATAATGTTTTTGTCCTTTGGATGAGGTACCAGCTCCCATGTCTCATTATTCTCAATTTTGGACATTTCTTCTTCCATGGCTTTTACCCAATGAGGATCCTTACTTGCTTGTATATGTTTTTGGTTCTATCATGGATAGAAGAGCAATATTGTTTTTCTTTGGTGTACTTATCATCCTTCTTCGGGTTTTCATTCCTTCATCTCTATCGCCAATAATCTACTCTTCTGGGTGATATTTTTGGAGAAACTTCATCTTTGAAGGGATTTGAGGTGGTTCTTTTTCCTTGGCTTCTTCTTGATCTATTTCTTCTTTTTCAGGTTCTTCTTCTTCAATGATAGGATCAACTTTGTGTTCTTAAATTTCTTTTTCTAGAAGGCCTTCATCAATCTTTACATCAATTCTTTCCACTATTTTCCTTAGTCGATTATTGTAGTACTTGTAGGCTTTGCTCCGTGTAGAGTATCCAAGGAAGATCCCTTCATCAACCCGAGAATCAAACTTTCCTAGTGAGCCATCATTGATTTTTATGAAGCACTTGCTTCCAAAGATCTTGAAGTACTTTACTGAAGCAGGTCTTCCTTTCCATAATTCATAAGGATTTTTTTCATAATTTGGTCTTAATTGAGTTCGATTCAAGGTGTAGACAGTTGTCTCGACTGCTTCTCTCCAGAATTTTGGCTGCAAATCTGTTGCTAATAACATTGCTCTTGCCATTTCTTGAATTGTTCGTTTATTCTTTCAACTACCCCATTTTGCTGGGGTGTTTTGGTAGCAGAGAATTCTCTTTTAATTCCATGTATTTTAAAGAACTCATTAAATTATTTTGATGTGAATTCTCCCCCTCTATCTATTCTGAGGCACTTAATCTTTGAGTCCTTTTCATTTTCTACAAGAGCTTTAAGATTCTTAAAACACTCAAATGCTTCAAATTTATATTTTATAAAATATATCCACATCATTCTAGTATATGTTGAGCCTCAAACCTGCACTTCTTTACACACCCTCTCAGCCTCCTTTTCCTATTCATTTCCTTCTCTTGCCACTCATTCCCTCCATCAAATTGCTCAAATAATTGTATTTTAGGACTTTTTACATGGTTTGCTAATTATGCTAATGAATGTTGTTGGTTTAGAATTTTGGTTCAAAGTGTTGCGTTTCCGCAGCTCACACAGGGTTTCCGCAGCTGATCCCGGTTTCCGCAGCCAACCCCGGATTCCGCAGCTGTTTTATTAAATGATATGTTCCAGGTGTCATCCGGGAAGAAGAGCCACATGGGCAAGTTCGTGGAACCAAATACATGGTGTGTGTCCTTCCAGCTCACCCAAACCGGTCATAAAAACCCGTGGTCAATGAGGAGGCAAATACGGTCAACAGAAGTCATTGGCGGTGGCACGGCTCTGCGTGTTCTGTTTTGGAGCACGTGAAGAACAGGTGGCATCTTCCTCAGCCACGAAGACAGTGGGAAACATGAATCCAACAGCAAATTGAATGCCCACAACGACCGTTGCCTAAATCCGAGGACGCAGCAAGATTACGTGTTTTTACACAGCTGCTTGAATAGCTTAGTTTTCGTTAAGTTAGTTTGCTTTCCTCTGTTATAAATAAAGCGTCTTTGAACGTTGGATAGTTAGTCGTTAATCCATTTTGTAAACACTATTGAAACCTCTTTTGTAAGTGTTTTATAAGCTCCCCACTGTATTTTACATTTGCTGTTAATCTATGAGAAGATTGTTCTGTTTCTAAGCGTGTAACTGCTCTTTGGATTGGCTGAAGTAGGCAAAGGACCCCTGTTTGCTGCAGCCACTGTACAGTAGTTTTACTTTTAATTTCTTACATTTCTTTTTCTGATTTCATTTATATTAATGTACAGTTATCTTTATGAATTGCTGCATTTTATTTTTTTCAACATGTATATTAGCTGTACATAAACTTTGATTTCTGTTGATTTACATTTCTGCACTTTTGTTCATGACTGATCAGTGTGTTATGCAGGATTCTTAGGCGAGCTCGGGACAGTTTTCTTTCTTTTCTTTTTACAACTAGTGGCATGTGTGATCATCTTGTCTAGGCTGCTGACCTTTATTTTTCTGCAGTTTGATTTTCATTAGTATCATTTCTTTAACTTGCACTTTACTTTCTGCTCAGTAGTTATCAAGTTGTTCATTTATTGATAGTTTTTTTTCTATAATCAACTAACTTTATTGGAGCCAAAATATCACTTAGTGCAGCTTGGTTTATTTTGCTTTAAGACTCACATTACTGACCTGTTCATAACTGTTATCACATGATTAAAAAAAGGTTAAAATAGTGTGATTTGTCTCACTTAAATTTCACATTGATTAGATTTAAATGAAGAGTTAAAATAGTGTAAAGTAGTTGTTCTTGCTTTTAATTGAGTTAATATAGATTTCATTTTCATTTTCATCAGCAGCAGAGATACTGGGCCGATGCCATTAGTCCTTTATTTGATTTTAAGCTTTGATTTTATTTCAGTTATTGTTCAAGCTTTCTTTTAGAATACTCTTTAAGTTTTAAGAAATCACTTAGAAATCATCACAATCACCCACATTCACTCTCTTTATTACATCTCCATCACATCACATTAGGAAAGATACAATCAAAAACAAACTAAAAAGATAAAAACGACAAAAGAACTAAGGAAAGGTTATCTAAGTACATATAGTACACCTCACTTCATCAGCTTACGAGCCCCGGGTTGACACTTTATAATAGCAATTTATACAACACTAAATTGACCAAACATTTTGGCGCCGTTGCCGGGGAAGTGAAATTAGGTAGCCAATTTCTAAAAAAAAATTAAGAAAATTTCAAGGAAGGAAAATTGATAACCTCTCAAAGTATGCTCTCCTCTTGCACCTAGAGTGATCTGGAGGATCAGAAAAGAGAAAGTTATTGGTTTAATAGTTTCTTGAGTATGCTCTCTTCTTGCACCTAGGGTGACCTGGAAGATCAGAAAGGGAATTATTAGCCTGACTTGAAGAAAAAATAAAAGAAATGACATGCATAGAGCAAGAGATTCTAGGGGAAGGTTTTTAGCTAGAGCCAAGAGTTCGATTTTTACAAGTCCATCTACTTCAAGGAATAGACAAGAGACACCTCCCTCATCTCCAACTTACACTCCTAGCCCTAGGATTCCTGGAATTCAAGAGGCAGGAGTTGACTCTCCCACACCTTCTATCGAATTTGAATTAGAAAGAGATCCTTTCCTTCCTTCTACAGAAAGACAAATTGTAATTGAAGAAGTAGAATCATCTGAAGAAGAGGGAGAAATTCCTTCTCGTTCACCCTTTGTAGAAGAACCAGAAGACTCTGAAGTCTCTAGGGAAACTACTATGACAGAGGAAGGAGCTGGTAGAGGTAGAGGTAGAGGAGGAGGAGGAGGAAACAATGGAGGAGGTAGAGGTAACATTGGAGGAAATAGGGATGGAGATAACTCATTTGGATTTCCTATAGTCGATGAGGACTCCCGAGCCACCATGAAAAACATCTCACCATCTGTCCTCCCAAACTTCCATGGGTTAAGGAATGAGGACCCTGAAACATTTCTATTTGAGTTTGAAGTCGTGTGTCGAACTTATGACTATCTGGAAGACTCTCAAAAACTCAAACTGTTTCCTTCAACATTGAAAGGACAAGCTTTGAAGTGGTTCATGGGATTACTCACTCAATCCATTAGGTCTTGGAATGATATGAAACAAACATTTTTGGATAGGTACCTGGACTATTGTATGCCCACCAATCACAAGGATGAGGTATTCAAAATGGTGCAAAGAGAAGATGAAAACTTGGAGGAATTACTTGAAAGATTTCAATACAACCTGAAAAGAGCAAAAATGAGTAACTTAGATGAGGAGACCTTGAAATCCCTTCTATTAAAAGCCATTAGAGATGAATGGATAGATATTCTGAACATGATGGGGAAGGGAGATATATCTCAACTTTCACTCAATGATATAGCAGAGCTATGTGTCCATCTCTCAAGGGGGAAATCTAAAACTCAAAAAGGGCCTAGAGATCCTTCTCTCATCAGAGCAAATAAATATGCAACTGGATCAGTAAGTAGGGCTGAGATCGGCAACATGCTTGATGAATTCAAAACTGACATCTTAGGGAGTCTTAGTGAACAACTAGACACCCTTAAGATTCACAATAAACAGAAAGCAGAAGCTGAGGCTTTAGCCATCTTTTGCCCAAAATGTAGGAAGAAACATGCTCTAAGGGAATGTCCCTTGGATGCAAAAGTTGTAGAGACATGTGTAATTTGTTCAAAGAATCATGAGACCAAGGATTGTCCTTCAATTCCTGGGCTCAAAGCTGTCTTTCAAGAAGATACAAATACAATCGAATCTCTCTGTTTTGTTGCAAGGAGACCTTGGCAGGGGCAACAAAATCAAGGGTTTAACAACTCTATGAATTTTCAACCCCCACCAAATTGGAATCCTTGGCAACAACCTTGGTCCCAACCTCAAAATCCTTTTCAATCATGGGTACAAGTTATGCAAAATCCTTATGGGAGATTTGCTCAATTCTACCAATATCCTCCATCTTTTCAAAACCAACAAGCTCCACAAGTTCCAAATCAAAGTCCGCAACTATCATTGCCATTTCCACAACAACAACAACCTTCTCAACAGAATCAAAATTCTCAACTCTTGCTTCCATTCCAACAGAAGTCAAATCAACTTCCTTCTCAGCCATTGCCAAATCCCAATAATAAAAACCCTCAAAATGCTTACATGATGGAAGGTCAACAATTTCCAACCTATATGATTGTTCCTCTCAATGAAGTACAACTCAGATCAGGTAGAGTTCTAGATAAACCTTCTATAAATGCTCAAAAGCAAAGCATTTTTGAGGAAGAGTCTCTTGAGGCCAATAAGGGTTCTGAAGCATCTCTTCAAAACCCAAACACTCAAAAAGAAAAAGAAAAAGAATTAACCCCCACAACTCCCATAGTTGAGCAACCTGCATCTTTATCCACACCTCCTTTTCCTGAAAGATTACAAATCGACAAAGGAGTGGAAAAACAAATTTGGTTGCCTGACTATAATTTTCTAGATGAATTGAAGAATGCCTGTATCAAGATTCCCTTGTTACAAGCCATTAAAGAGATTCCTATTCTAGCAAAAACAATAAAGGAGTTGAGTCTTAAAAGACCAGGAAGGGAACCAAGAGATACCAGAAGGATCCACTTGGTAGGGAAAATTGCAGATATCATGATGGGAAAAATTACTATGCAGAAATATGTAGATCCCGGTAGCCCAATTGTTAAAACACATATCAATGGGGTAGAAATACCAAATACTTTGATTGATTTAGGGGCTGCTATCAACATCATGAGTAGACAGACTATGGAACAACTAAAACTTCCTAATCTTCTTTTTACACCCACCTTATTGCAACTTGCAGATCGATCAATTATTAAACCAGATGGTGTATTAGAAGACATTCCAGTCTCCTTAGACTCTTGAGAATATCCAGTGGATTTCATGATTTTAACTCCCAAGAGTAATCTAGGAGGACATCCTCTTATTTTAGGAAGACCTTGGCTAGCCACAGCTGATGCTTTCATAAGTTGTAGGTCTGGGGATATGTATATTTCTGATGGTAATTCAACAAAGAAGTTCAATCTGTATCCTCCAGCAAAAGCAATTACAAAAATAGGAGATAATGAGTGGGTTGATGATGAAGATACTATACAACCTGTCTTTACCATTTCTGAGATTAGTGAAGATAGTCAAATTCTGAACACATTAGAAAACTTTGAACCATCTTCAGAATATGACCACACACAATTTCAGTTGGATTCTGACATTGAGTGTCTATCATCTAGACAAATGTCTCTTTTCTCTATGGAAGAGTTTGGTAGTTCTGCCATTGAGATTTTTCCAGGAAAAACATTGAATATCAACAGAAACTTGGAAAAATCACAACAGGGGAAGCTAACCAAAATCTTGCAAAAACATTCTACTGCATTTGCATGGGAGTATACTAATATGAAAGGTATTGACCCTAAGACTTGCATTCATCACATCTACATTGAGGAAAATAGTAGACCAATCAGACAACCTCAAAGAAGGATGAATCCAAACCTTAGGGAGATAGTGAAAGAAGAACTCCAAAAGTTACTTAATGAAAACTTCATTTACCCCATTTCAGATAGCCGGTGGGTTTCTCCTTTGGTTATAGTACCTAAAAAGAATGGTAAATGGAGGGTTTGCATTGATTACAGAGAATTGAACAAAGCAACTTTGAAGGATCACTTTCCTTTGCCCTTTATTGATCAAGTATTAGATACTTTAGCAGGAAAAAAGTATTTCTCATTTTTGGATGGTTTTAGTGGTTACAATTAGATTCAGGTAGCACCTGAAGATCAGGACAAGACCACATTTACCTGTCCATGGGGAACTTTTGCTTACCGAGTACTTCCTTTTGGATTATGTAATGCACCCGCAACATTTCAAAGGGCAGTACTAGGAATCTTTTCTGATCTAATTCATGATTGTGTAGAGGTCTATATGGATGATTTTATAGTTTATGGTAATTCATTTGAAGAGGCATTAGAAAATTTGGAAAAAGTCCTTATAAGATGTAAAGAAACAAATCTTTCATTAAGTCATGAAAAAAAATTTATGATGTTTACTGAAGGGATTGTTTTAGGACATCATATTTCAGGAGATGGAATTAAAGTTGAAGTCATCTCCAAGTTACCTATTCCAAATTGTCAAAAAGATGTTAGAAGTTTTCTTGGATTTACTGGATATTATAGAAGATTTATTGAAAACTTCACCAAGATAGCATCTCCGCTCTTCAAATTACTTACAAAAGACTGTGAATTCAATTGGGATCCTGACTGTCAATTTGCATTTGAAACTTTGAAAACAAGAATATCTGAAGCACCCATTTTGAGAGGGCCAAATTGGAAACTTCCTTTCCATATTTCTATAGATGCTTCAGATACAGCTCTAGGAGTTGTGTTGGGTCAAAAGGATTTAGTTCCTTATGCCATTTACTACACCAGTAAAAATTTGACTCCTACTGAGTTAAATTATACTGTGACCGAAAAAGAGTTCTTAGTCGTTGTTCATGCAATCAACAAGTTTAGACACTATATAACTGGCTATGAAACTTTTGTCCATACTGATCATTCTGCAATTAGATATCTCATGAACAAACCTGTTACTAATGGCAGAGTTACAAGATGGCTTTTACTTTTACAAGAATTCAATATTACTGTGTTAGATAGACCAGGGAAACAAAATACAGTAGCTGATTTCTTGTCTAGAATCCAAAATACTAACGAAGATTCTCCTGTAGAGGATAAGTTTCCAGATGAATATTTGTTTGCAGTAACTACTAAAACTCCTTGGTATGCAGATATTGCTAACTATTTGGTTACAGGGAAGCTACCTCCACACTTATTTCCTAATGAGAAAAGGAAAATTGTTCAGGAGAGTTCACATTATTCATGGATTCCTAATGAATTGTTCAAAACAGGGCTAGATTGTGTGATCAGAAGATGTGTTCTGGAAGATGAAATGCCTGACATCCTTAAGGCATGTCATGATGAACCGTGTGGCGAACACTTTGCTGACAAGAGGACGGCCTATAAAATCCTTTCTTTAGGATATTATTGGCCTTCTCTCTTCAAAGATGCAAAACAATACGTTAGAAGGTGTGACAGCTGCCAAAGAGTTGGGAAACCAACTCTTTCAAATGAAATGCCATTACAGCCACAGGTACTCATCGAACCCTTTGAAAAATGGGCTTTAGATTTCATTGGACCCATTAATCCACCATCTAAGCAAAAGAAGTATATATTGGTTTGTATTGATTATGTTACTAAATGGGTAGAAGCAAAGGCATTGGCTTATGCCACTGAAAATTCAGTTGTTCAATTTCTTTTTGAGGATATTTTTACTCGTTTTGGTGTCCCAAGAGAAATTGTGACAAATCAGGGAAGTCAATTTACATCTAACTTGATGGAGAAGCTGATGGAAGAATACAAAATCAAGCACAGAAAATCTACTCCATACCATCCGCAAGCAAATGGTCAAGTGGAATCTACAAACAAAGTTCTTGAGAGCATCATAACCAAAACTGTTCATCTCCACAGAAGAGATTGGGCAGAAAGGCTTCCTGAAGCCTTATGGGCCTATAGAACTACATGGAGGAACACAACAGGACATTCTCCCTATGAACTTGTTTATGGGAAAGAAGTCCTGCTCCCCATTGAGTTTCAAGTCAAGACCTTCAAGATGGCAGTTCAGTTGGGGATGAATCTATCAGAAGCCCAAAAGCACAGAATGGAGTAGCTGAATGAGCTAGATGAAATAAGACAAGATGCAATTTTAAGGACCGATCTAGTTCAGCACCAAAGAGCTAAGTGGCATGACAGGTATATCAAAGAGAAAAAGTTTCAAAAGGGAGATTGGGCGTTACTGTTTGATTCCAAGTTTAAAGACTTCAAAAGGAAATTTCAGACTCATTGGCTTGGACCATATGAGATTGATGAAGTCTTTAGCAACGGAGCAGTTCGAGTCAAGACTATTGATGAGCTTCAAACTCCTCTCATTGTGAATGGCCACCGATTGAAAATTTATCATAAGCCACTCTCAAAAGAGGACTTTGTCAAAATGTTTCAAGAAAATTCTGCAATGACGCTGGTGGGGAAGAGTCCTTCTCCTCCATCAGCCTAGTCTCTGTTTCTTTCAGTAAAAAAAAAAAAAAAAAAAAAAAAAAATCTTTTGTATAAGCCTGAAAACCAATCATAGATTGGCAGTCTTATACAGAAAATGTAGAGTGAAAATCAGGGGTACCTGACACTCTATATTTTCCACAAAAAAAAAAAAAAAAATCTCTCTTTCCATCTTCACCTCACTTGTCATTCCACTTCCCCTCCATCTCATTTTCATCTCCATTCCACTTCACTCCATTTCATTTCCATCTCATTCCACTCATCTCATTTCATTCCATCAATAAAAGTTCCCTTCAGGAATATTTTCATTCAGTTAAGTTCTTCTCTAACTATATTTGTGTAGTTAAAGGGGTGTTGTTTCAGTTTCCGCAGTTGGAAACCGTTTCCGCAGCTCAAACCAGTTTCCGCAGCCAGAAACGATTTCCGCAGCCAGCACACTCTGTCTCTACAACCAGGATTACTCTGTTTTCAAAAATCACAGTCAGAGGTATCATCATCACCAAGGGCAGCAAGGATATGAGGCATCTGCAAGATCAGAAAGCAATAATGGGTCAGCAACCTTAATCAACAAATGGCAAACTTATGAAGGTATGATCAAAATCTTTTCCAAACAACAATTTAATGTCATTTTATGCATAGTTATTAAATCGTGGAAAGAGCCACTAAATGCAATGATTCGGCAAGATCATCCCACTCCTCCTCCACGATAATGCTTCATCCACCTCATACCTTTCTAATGGTCCCCTAATCATCATTAATTCAAAACTTGAAACGGGGCTGCTCCTCCATTACTGGACGTACCTCTGTGACGTAACCCAATGTACCACAGCTCTCCTTACCATCATTTCCGCAGCCAACGCTGAGACGTGTGCGTAAGCCACCCGACTCTAAAGGATTCGGCCGTTATTCCGTCCACTTATCACTCCATTTCCGCATGCATTGAACTCATTTCTCGTGTTTGTCTTCTACTCCCTCGTACTCACACCATTTCCACTCTCATTTCCGCTGCAAACTCCACAGCTCTGTTTCAAACCCCGATTACAGTTCTGCAATACGCCTTGCATTACGTTACGAATACTCCACTTACAGCCGTAATCCACCTGTTTTTTCCCGTAAGCATCCTCCTTGAGCATCCACACACAGTCAAAGCTTCAGCCAAAGTTGAGAGCCGAAGATGGGGAAGCTGCTTAGAGCTGAACCTGAGGGTCCGAAGTATTTAGAAGGGTATCCACAGACGAAGGAAGCATTAAAGAAAGCAAAGTGGTTGAAGTTTATTCAAAAATTTAGAGGGTATAATAAGGAGGTAACGAAAGCATTTGCTCGATCCTTCAATGGACACACCGTGGAAGTAGGGGACCTGAAATTCACAATAACAGAGAACACCATAGCAACAGCAACCAGTCTACCTCAGGAGGGAGAAAGATGGTTTAAGAACAGAGGGCTGGAAGATCAGGGATGGAAAGACATGCTTAAGAACCCAGGTATGGACACTTCAATATTCACTAAAGGGATTCCTGTGCATGTAATTAAGGAAGAATGGACTGCATTGTTATTACTTGTTCAAAAGTTTATCACATGTGAGGGCCGCTTTGGCACTATGTATATGTACCATGCAAGGATTATGATGAATTTCATGGAAGGCCATGCCCTCAATTTACCCTACTTTCTGTTAGCAAGCCTAAAGAAAATGAGTTCCACTGTCCAAAAGCATGTAGGCCATATTGAACCCCACTTGTATCATCACGGGTTCATTAGAATTCTCATAGAAGAGCAATTGAAGAATAACAAGGATACATGGGAAAAGTTTCTAATCAGAAACCATTTCCAAGAGGTGACTGAAGCCTCTAGCAGTTCCCCTAGAATCCCAAAAAGAAGTAGGAGAAGAGAAAGAGATGTTGCAGCCCAAGATCCTCCTACAGTAGAAACTCAAGAAACTGCTCAAGAAGAAGAGGAAGAGGGAGATAAAACCAAGAAACAGAAAAAGGATAAAGGGAAAACAATTGTTCAAGAATCATATCCATCACCTAAACCTTCATTAGAAGAAGATTCTCAAACCTTGGCTGATAGACTAGCACAACTTCAAGCTGCTGCCCTCTCAAAGAAGAAACAGAAAGAAAAACAGAGTGCCCAGCAAAAGAGCACTAGTGCACAAGTGAGAAGAAGCAGTAGACTTAAAGGAAAAATGAGTGTGACTAAAGAAAAACAATCACATTTCATTGATTTGGGAGAAGGTACACCTGAAAAGGCTCCAACTCAGCTTGACCTTGAGTCGAGTCCTCCACGTGTTGAGTCCACTCCTCCACGTGAAGAGAGTCCCTTTCAGCCAGAACCTCAAACAGAATTTGATTTTGAACATAGCCCAAGAAGAACACCTGAAATTGACCCTGACCAGCAGGAGGTATACAATTATTTGGAGACCTTGGAGCAATCAGTTGCAGGTCCAAGCACTATATTACCTCTTGATGAACAGGTCCAATCTTTAAAACAGGAGGTGTTTGAGCTAGAAGTCCTGAACCGGCATATTAAACAAGAAAACGAAGCATTGAAAGAACAAAGCAAGGTGGACAAAATTGTCCATGACAATACCATGCTTCACTTAGGACTCTGGCAGAAGAAGAACAGAAAATTGAAGAGAAAATGTAAGAAGTTGAACAGGGCATTGATCAATTTGAAATTCAGGTGTTTAGTCAAAAAACCAAGGACAATTTTGGCAGCAAGGAGAAAGAGAAGAAGGCTAGATGTTTTGACAGAAGCATCTGAGCACATGGATTGAAAAACAATGACAAAGTTTTGGTTGCATGAGGACATGCAACACCTTCACAGTGGGGGTATGTTGAGCCTCAAACCTGCACTTCTTTACACATCCTCTCAGCCTCCTTTTCCTATTCATTTCCTTCTCTTGCCACTCATTCCCTCCATCAAATTGCTCAAATCATTGTATTTTAGGACTTTTTACATGGTTTGCTAATTATGCTAATGACTGTTGTTGGTTTAGAATTTTGGTTCAAAGTGCTGCGTTTCTGCAGCTCACACAAGGTTTCCGCAGCTGATCCCGGTTTCCGCAGCCAACCCCGGATTCCGTAGCTGTTTTATTAAATGATATGTTCCAGGTGTCCTCCGGGAATAAGAGCCACATGGGCAAGTTCGTGGAACCAAAGACATGGTGTGTGTCCTTCCAGCTCACCCAAACCAGTCATAAAAACCCGTGGTCAACGAGGAGGCAAATATGGTCAACAGAAGTCATTGGCGGTGGCACGGCTCTGCGTGTTCTGTTTTGGAGCACGTGAAGAACAGGTGGCATCTTCCTCAGCCACAAAGACAGTGGGAAACATGAATCCAACAGCAGATTGAATGCCCACAACGACCGTTGCCTAAATCCGAGGACGCAGCAAGATTACGTGTTTTTACACAGCTGCTTGAATAGCTTAGTTTTCGTTAAGTTAGTTTGCTTTCCTCTGTTATAAATAAAGCGTCTTTGAACGCTAGATAGTTAGTCGTTAATCCATTTTGTAAACAATGTTGAAACCTCTTTTGTAAGCGTTTTATAAGCTCCCCACTGTATTTTACATTTGCTGTTAATCTATGAGAAGACTGTTTTGTTTCTAAGCGTGTAACTGCTCTTTGGATTGGCTGAAGTAGGCAGAGGGCCCCTGTTTGCTGCAGCCACTGTACAGTAGTTTTACTTTTAATTTCTTGCATTTCTTTTTCTGATTTCATGTATATTAATGTACAGTTATCTTTATGAATTGCTACATTTTATTTTTTTCAACATGTATATTAGCTGTACATAAACTTTGATTTCTGTTGATTTACATTTCTGCACTTTTGTTCATGACTGATCAGTGTGTTATGCAGGTTTCTTAGGCGAGCCCGGGACAGTTTTCTTTCTTTTCTTTTTACAACTAGTGGCATGTGTGATCATCTTGTCTAGGCTGCTGACCTTTATTTTTCTGCAGTTTGATTTTCATTAGTATCATTTCTTTAACTTGCACTTTACTTTCTACTCAGTAGTTATCAAGTTGTTCATTTATTGATGGTTCTTTTTCTATAATCAACTAACTTTATTGGAGCCAAAATATCACTTAGTGCAGCTTGGTTTATTTTGCTTTAAGACTCACATTACTGACCTGTTCATAGCTGTTATCACATGATTAAGAAAAGGTTAAAATAGTGTGATTTGTCTCACTTAAATTTCACATTGATTAGATTTAAATGAAGAGTTAAAATAGTGTAAAGTAGTTGTTCTTGCTTTTAATTGAGTTAATATAGATTTCATTTTCATTTTCATCAGCAACAGAGATACTGGGCCGGTGCCATTAGTCCTTTATTTGATTTTAAGCTTTGATTTTATTTCAGTTATTGTTTAAGCTTTCTTTTAGAATACTCTTTAAGTTTTAAGAAATCACTTAGAAATCATCACAATCACCCACATTCACTCGCTTTATTACATCTCCATCACATCACATTAGGAAAGATACAATCAAAAACAAACTAAAAAGATAAAAACGACAAAAGAACTAAGGAAAGGTTATCTAAGTACATATAGTACACCTCACTTCATCAGCTTACGAGCCCCGGGTTGACACTTTATAATAGCAATTTAGACAACACTAAATTGACCAAACAGTATAGTCATCAACAAATAAAACAAAGTACCTTTCTCCTTGGAGTGTCGGATTTCTAGTTGGTCCACATAAATCAGCATGGATGATCTCCAAAGGATTTGATGTAGAGAACTCATTGGGCTTGTGGCTAGTTCTAGTTTGCTTTCCATGTTGACATGGACCACATATTCCTTGATTTGGTTTGAATAACTTTGGGATGTCTCGTACAGCTTTAATCTCGCTGATATTGATCAAGTTCTTGAAGCTTGTATGTCCAAGTCGCTTGTGCCACAACCAAATTTCATCTGCTTGACTTAAGTAGCATGTATCTTCTTGAATCTTGTTTAGAATATAAATGTTGTTTGGTGTTCTAACCCCTTTCGCCACAAGTTCCCCTGAGGAAGAGTTCCTTATTTCATAGTCTTTGGTGCTAAAGGCAACATTATGTCCTTGATCACAGATTTGGCTAACACTCAGGAGGTTGTGTTTGAGCCTGTTTACTAGCAGAGCATTTTGAGATTTTCCTTTTCCATTGATAAGAGTAACAGTTCCTTTTCCAACAATTTTGGCATATCCACTTCCAAAGGATACATTTCCTTCCTTTTTGCTCAACGAGACAAACTCCCTTTTGTCCCTTGTCATGTGTCTAAAGCACCCACTATCAACAAACCAATGATTTTCATTATTTTGAGCATATAGAGCCAGGCCACATTTATCCTTGTTGGGATTCTCACTTCTTGATTTTCCTCTTTTGAGTGGGAAATTTTGTTCATAGTGTCCATTATTGTAGCATAATGAGCAAATCAGATCAAATTTGGTCAAGGGATCAAACGAATTATAGGTCGTGATTTGTCCCTACCTTTTGGGGCCATATGGTTTGTTTATTTGATCCTTTGGTCTTGGTGTTTCATTCTTGCAAGTCATGCCAAGTCTGGTTTAATGACCAAAATTTTTACAATAGAAACAATGTCCAAGAAAGATAGTTTTGTACCTATTGTAATAGCCATGATTTGAATCAACATTCTTCCTTGGAATTACTCCCGCTTCATTCTTTGGATTTGAGATGGGCCTTTGATGGAAAACTGGTTTGTATCTGTTGTAATATCCATGATTCGAATCCACATTCTTATTTGGAGTTATTCTCTCTTCATTCTTTGGATCTAGGATGTGCCTTTGATGAAATACTCTTTCTTCTTTTGGGTTGTTGGAAAGTGCATCAGCATAGCTTTTGCACTATTCTTAGTGCTTGATGATTCTCCTTTAAAACCTATTCTACATTTGTCACGTTGAGGTTTTTGACTTTTTAGGATAGTCTCAAGTATTTGAGAGCTTTTCTAACCCGTTTTTAACTTACTCCAATTCCTTTCTCAGAGATACTATTTTGGCTTCACGTTCTTCGCAAGTTTCTTCTTTTTCTTTTAGCTTTCTTTCCAAGAGATTTTCCCTTCTTTTTGTTTCCTCGTTTTCTACCTTGAGAGAAATGATTTTATTCTGTAATTCCTCATTTTCTTCAATGGCACTTATTAACAATTCATCTACATTTCCTTCTAGCCCTGAGTCATCATCATTTGTGAATGCCATGAATAATGTTTCTTGGCTTTCAGCATGGTCACTTTCTTCATCTGATTTCATTTTTATGACCATAAATTCATCTTCATTAGACTCATCTTACTTAGAGAAGAGGTTCTTCTTATTGATCACTTTGATTTTGTATACCATTCTTTTAGAATTTTCTTCATCATCACTATCATACTTATGAGGACATTTTGCAAAATAACGACCTATTTTTCCACATTTGAGACAGATAAGAGGGTACTTACCTTTTAGCTTAGATTCTTTCTTCAGATTTCGTAAAAATTGCGCCAATTCGGATTCCACATCGGAGTCATCACAATTGTCATTCCTTTCTTTCCCCTTCTTTGATTTTGAGGCCTTGAATGCTGCATCTTTGGAGCTTGGGCCACCTTTTCTCATCTCATAGGCAGTGAGGATTCCATGGAGTTCATCCACTTGAGAGTATCTAGATCCTTTATTTCTTCTATGGCACTTATTTTGGAGTCAAGTCTGTCTGGAAGAGATCTTAAGACCTTTTGAACAATGGTACTTTCTTTAATGTTTTCGTCCAATCCTTTAAGAGAGTTGACCACTTTAGCTACTCAGAGAAAGGATGATGAAATATCTTCTTCTTCATCATCCATTTTCAGACCTTCAAATTGCCTTCTATGAGTTTGAAGCTTTGCCTTTTTGACTTTTGAGTCCCCATCATATAAGCAAATTATCTTATCCCACATTTCTTTGGCAAAGTTACAATTCATGACTTTTGTAAACTTGGAATCAGTGATTCCACTAGTGATGGAGTTCAAGGCTTTTGCATTGCAATGTAGGCTTTCCTCTCATCTTGATCTGTTGGAAGAGTGGAAGGAATTGGGCACTCATTTAGAACCGAATGCCAGACTTCAGGTCCAAGGGACATTAAGTAGTAGGTCATTCTCTTTTTCCAGAAACAAAAATTGGTGTCGTCGAACAGAGGAGGTCTTCCTGATCATTTCTCATCATGACTATGAATCCTTCTTCAAGTTGTTAGGCTAATATGAAGAAGCCTTCTCTGATCCCAATTGTTGGAAATACTGGGGGGGGGGGGGGGGGGGTGAATCGATATTTCTTTTCAATTGTTCTTTTTATTACAAAAAACATTTATATATGGAACACAAAAAATAGATAGCTGGAATAAATGCTTTTATTAATATAATCTGTGCAATGAAATAGATACAATATATAAATGGTTGCAATCAGTTTCCAAGCACCAACTTGGACTTTTGTGAGGCTCCAACCTCCAAAGCACCAACTCTGTTTTGCCAAGGCAACAGTCCTAGACTTACGAGCACCAACTCCCAAGGACTCCAATCCTTTCAGTTCTAAGGCTCCAACCCTGCGAGCTCCAACCCTTTATTATAAACTATTAGAATCTATTTTGTTGTAGTTCTCTTCTCCCAATCTTGTTGAGCTTATGCTTCACTTTTGTTATCCTACTACTCCTGCCTCTACCAAACCTTCAGCTTCCTCTAACTCTGATTATCCACACGTACACTCCCCTTTCCTTGTTTTTCCTGTTTTATGTATTCCTGATGCCTTTAACTATTGGTTTCCACTTTCCACTGGCTCTTCGGCTTCCTCAACGCTCACTTCAACTTCCTCTATGCTTTCTTTCCTCTTCGGCTTCCCGATTCTTCATGTCGCTTTGGCTTCCTCTGCATTAGCTTGTCCTTCGACTTCCCAGCTTTTGGCTTCCTTTGTCTCTTCGAGTTCACCAACACTCTAGGGACATGTAAATTCATAAGAGAGGACTTAAATACACAGAGAAAAAATGTTGCATATTAAAAACTATAATAGAGCCCCTTTTTTTAAATAATAATATGCATACACAAGACTTTATTGTTTTACGAAGATACTATACTAATCAGGAGGCCCCACCTACCATGTCACCATCGCAATCGCAATTGCCATCGTTCAGGCCTACTGAAATATCGGAACCGTTATTTATGCATTTTGGCCTTCAAAACCCCTGGCAATACAATTATTTGAAATACACAGGAATATATGGAAAAACCCAACCGAAACACTTAAGGCTGGACTTCAAATTCATTACACCCGCATCTATAACTGCATCGGGTCCGCTCCTCCACAACGTTATCACAATCGGCAATCGCGGCTTCCGGAGGTCTTTTATAAGTCGAGCCCATGACAACGTCGATGGCCGATGGCCGATTCCCCTGCGGATGCGATATGATGTTAAGCTGTAGTTGATAACCCTTCGGGTCCATGTGTAATCACAATCACAGTTTATATCGCCATCCCTTTATAACTTGCAATGGATAACTCCCGACATGGCAGACGCGATATAGCATTAAGTCAAACTGTAATGTTGCAGTGGGTCCGCAACATATCGCAATTCGCATGTTTTAATGGGGCAAGGCTTAGAGCCCAAATATAACGATACATATGAAATACACTTAAAACCCGCTTTGAAGCACTTACCCGGACTTCCGCTGTTTATACACCAGACATATATGTCTCGTCGGGTCCACACATGTATATCGTTGTTGGGGGTTTTGGGTAGTGGCTCATAATAAAACCTGCCAATTATAATTTATCTGATATATATATATATATATATATATATATATATATATATATATATATATATATATATATATATATATATATATATATATATATATATAGATATATATATATATAGATAGATATATATTGCCTCCAATAGTGTATTCTGATATATATATTTTTCGCCTCCGATAGTGTATATATATATATATATATATATATATATATATATATATATATATATATATATATATATATATATATATATATATATATATATATATATATATATATATAGATATATATATATGATATGTTTTTCTGCCTCTGCCTTTAGCCTTTATGTCTTCCACTCTTCCTCTATGCTCCTCTGATCGATCTTCCTTTGGATTTTGATAGTTCTTCTGTGGCATATATTACCCCCAATACTTTCGATATGCCTCCTCCTGTAGCTCCGATAGCTCTATTTTGCTCCCCTGATAGCTCTGTATTGTTCCTCCGATATGCTCTGCTTTTATATTCTGCAATACTCCTCTTTTGATGAATTCCTCCTCCTCCAATGGCTTGATTGTCTTGTCTTTCCTCTGGCTCCTAGAATATTGCCATATTGACATCAATGACAATCTATCTCAACAGACAAAACCCCTGCCATGTTGTTGAAAGAATTGGGTAGTCTTAAGTTGGAGCGGAAAGAAAAAGTGAAGGATTTTAATGAGAGGTTTAACCGTATTTTTAACAAGTTCATTTTAGACATTAAACCTCATGACTCCATCAAAGTCAACTACTACACATCTACACTTCCAACCAACATTGCACAGTTTGTCAAGCGAGCTGCGAAACCAACACTTTCAGAAAATTGCCAAGAAGCAATTGATGTGGAGAAATACCTATGCACAATTGGAGTCATTGTAGATGATGAACCAGCTAAGGACTCAAAATACACAGGCAGGAGGTCTCAGACTATTGTTAGCAAGGTAAAGGAAAAATAAACAAGTGAAATTGAGACCCTTACTTGTCTCCTCAAGTCCTTAACAACCGAAGTATCATAGCTCAAGCAATAGACAACCGAGACAACAGTAAGCAATAGACCTACCAGGTTTGTGAGAAGGAAAAATGTGACATCAAGTAGCAGAAATAGTCACCCGACTAAATTTGTGCAGAGCTCCAACGTTATGTTCCAAGTGGACCAGTTTGTGAAGAATAACGTCTACGTGATCCACTAAGAACGACATTCAGAGAAGACATGTCCATATTGGAACTGAATTATGGGCACCATGGCTTCAAGGATGAATGATCATTTTAATGCCAGTGAGTAGGTTCAATCGAAAGAGGAAGATGATGAAGAATATGTTGCATCTGATGAAGCTCCAAATTCTGGGCACATACTTAACATGTACTAATGTCTTAATGCTGCCTAGAAGAAAACAACCACCAAGAACGAGCCCCCAAAACAGAATTGTCGATACAACCTGAGAAGTCAAGGGTTTCCCACTGTGATTGAGATACCGAAAGAAAAGTTAAAACAACTGCTCAAAACAATTGATAGACCAACATATTCAACACAGAAAACAAAAAACAAGTCCAGAAAGACAGCTACAACGAAAGATACGTCCGTAAGCAGTAAACTCCAAAACACTCCACCGGACAGTACAAACAGAAGTCTTCCCCTAGGCAACTCAGTGAGCCTTCCCACTTTATATTACAACATCATTGAAGACATGAATAAGACCTGTGAAAACATCTCTATCTATGAGCTTACCAAACTCACGGGTCAACAGGATATTCTTTTGTGCGCACTGGGGCAAACCTCCATAGACAATGTTGCCTCTTCCAGCAAGGGACCAAGAAAGTCTCCCAGATCACTCGTATCTATACTCAAAGTGCTTTGCATGGAAGAAGTGAACTCACTCTTCCCACCATTTTTGTATCATTCGAAATATTCAATTCAATATCCACAACTGTTGGTTGACTCTAGCGCATCAGTCAATGTCATGCCACTGTCCATTATTAAACAAATCAATGAGCAATGGAGCAGTACAGCTGTGCAGATCATCTAACTTGACCAAACATGTGTACCAGCCATTGGTGAACTGTTATGAAACCAGCTCAAGAAAAGATAGAAAAGATAGATCAACGCCTTAGAATTCAACCTCTTCGAGGGGGCAACCTCCTTTACATTACATAAATGAACAATTCTTGGATGATTCAAATGACAAAACCTCCTTTCTATATATAGAGTCTAAGGAGTCACAATATAATCCAGCCGACCTAACAATAATAATATAAAGCCACAAAAATAAAAATAGAGGGATTCTATGGGGCATAGTAATAACAATATGGGGGCAATAGGGGCACAACAATATTAATAAGGGGTATAACTACAATAGTAATGGGGTAATCACTAGTATTATAGGGACCCAACATGCCCCTCTCCTTCAAAAAAGTGTTGTCCTCAACGCTTGAGTAGTTCTGGATACTTCTGCATAAAATTCTCATCCTCCCATGTGGAATCTTCAGCGGATAAGTTCTTCCACTTGATAAGATACTCTGAAATTGAACTATTTCGTAGCTGTCGAGTTCTTGTTTCTGTGACTGCTTCCAATTCCAATATAATTTTTCCTTCCTCGTCAAGTTCTGGCAATATTGTTTGAGCTGGGAGCTTGTCGCCTATAACCTTCTTTAAACATGAAACATGGAAAACTGGGTGCAATCGAGAAGCTGCAGGAAACTCCAATTTGTATGCCATAGTACCAATCTTTTGCAACACCTTGTACGGACTATAATACTTTGGTGATAATTTATTATCCTTCTGTTGTGGCCACCAACAACCCCCCTCCTTATTTAGTATTAGCAATAACACTAGGTAAGTGGGGACCCTTAGTAAAAAATTCAAAAAATTTAATTAAAACTCATGTATTATACTCCTTAAGAAAATATCGCATCGCGCGAAGAAGATAGGACATTTCCTTGTGAGTAGAATGATAAACTGCGAGAATGCAACGCGAAATCCATCGCATCGCATGCATTAAGAAACGCTCATAAACAAAAACTTTAAGAAATCACCGACGACCGATATGCGACATCGCATATCGCAACATCGCAAAAACAGCACATAACTATTTAACAAATTGTAATAATTTGTGATCTTGCGATAATGCGATCGGTGATCTTGCGATCGCGCGAAACAGCAACCTGCAATCCTGCGATCGGCGTGATCGGCTAACCCTGTGATAACACATATTGATAAAATGCGATAACGCGATGATGCGATGCTGCGATGCGAATCGCAGAGATCGTCCATCGCAGATTTTCCCCGGCTCAACATTCAAGAAAAATTGAATACGCGCGTTAATGAAAATTAATGAATGTACGCCAAGTGTTAATGAAAGACAGTTTTGTATTTTTTGAAGAGTTAGTTCACGTCAGGTGGCATGTTTTTGTACATCCGTAGAGCTCAGAGCTTTCTTGTCAATTTTTATTATCATTGCGCTCTCCTTATGTGTGAACTGCAGGAATGAAAAACAAAAACAATATGAAGCAATGTGCAGGGAGCAATTAAGGAAAAAGATAAAGCTCCAATGCTCGGAAGTAGAGAAGAAATGCCCTCATGAACGGATGCCGCATGCAACAGAGCCGAAAATTTCAGAGCACTATTGAGATATTCATTGCAGATCTATCAGTCAGAGCCATGGTTCAATGAATGGTTGAACAATGCTGATATCAACAGGCGATTTAACACTTAAGGGTAGAAGTTCACAAAAGCAGTATTTTTGCAAAACTTTAAAGCTTATACCCGGTGAAGGAAAGGCGCTAAAGGCGAAAAACACACCAAAAAGGCCCGGATCAAAGAACAGAGGCAGTTTTCGATGCGCGATTAGCGCCTAGCGCTAATTGCGCATTGCTGAGAAAATTGCTCAAAAAGCAAAGTCCTTAACTGCTTAGTCACTCGCAAGCCCGGAAATGCAAGAAAGCAAAGGCAAAGGCAATTTAAGGGTTAACCAAGTGGAATTTGAGTTATTACTGAGCATACACAGTAAATCCACATAGCCAGAGATTATTCTAAAGCATATCTGCTATTTTGCTAGAAAAAATGGTGCCAACACTTGCCATTTCTGTTTGTTTAGCTCAACCAAAAGCAGAAGACAGTCAGCCGACTCTACCTAGGAAAATATTGAATGCTCGCAACATTAAGGAGCAAATGCAGAAATAGTTAGATATTAGATTTAATTTTTAGAAATAATTTTTCTTAAAAAAAGGGCAGTCATTTAAACCGTATCCTGAATATGTGTAATTAAGTTATTTAGTTAGTAGTATTTAAACCCTTCTCATGCATTTAGAGAAGGGTCCAGAAATTTACCAAAAACTTGTCCTCAGAACATGCACTTTTGCACCCTCCGAGGAGGTTTTGGTGAATGAATGGATCAAGATTTGTTGATGTTTGCATTTGATATCTACTACTGATGTTGCACTTCTGTACTCTTAGTAGATGTTAGAGCAAGGAGAAATAAATCATTATTGCTTGAAGCTTATGAGTAGGACCAGTCATAAATGGTACTTTTATCTCTTGACCATTTCTGCTTATATGTTAAAGTGATATACAGTTTTCAGTTGTTTATATGTTATTGCATGAATGCTTGAGTTACCATTTGGCACTTTTGTACGGTGGAGCTATTTATTTATGTTTAATGTATGAATAGCTTATTATGCGATATGCTGTTCACAACTGTTTTGCCTAACTTCTTATGCGAAATAGTTCATCTTAATTGATTTCCTTTCTTATAATCGTTGAATGATCTTTATTACCAGTTGTTATATGAAATCTCTTTAGATCGCATAATAGAAGAATTACATCTCGGGTTAGCATAGATTAGATGTGTTGTTTTTATTAGATTACCATAGCATAGAATTAGATTAAAGTTTGAATTAGAATAGCTTAGATAGTTATTGTTAGATCAGCAACATCCAATTCTACACACACACACCCACAAATTGGGAAACTGGTCCCATTATCCCCAGTCGGACCCGCTATACCAAACGGCTAAGGAGCTGCCAACCAAGGTCTGGACCGAGCGGGTATCCCCCTTGTTGTCGACCATAATTTTGGGCTTTATTACCTTCTTAGCTTGCTTGAGGGACATTTGCTTATATGGTTGTAGCCGTAGGAATACCCAATCACCTACATCAAAACTTCTTTCACTGCGATGTTGATCTGCCTGTTGTTTCATTCTATTCTGTGCCAACACGAGGTTATCCTTTAAGAGTTGGAGGACTTGTTGTTGATGTTCGATGTGATGTTCCACTACCTGAACCTTAGAATTTTCTCTTAAATATGATGTGATGGATGGTGGTTGATACCCATAAAGTGCCATAAATGGGGTCATTTTTGTTGCTGTATGGAAGGAAGTGTTATACCACCATTCAGCCAGAGGCAACCATTTGACCCATTGTGTCTGTTTATCAGATACAAAGCAACGAAGATATCCTTCCAAACATTTGTTTACTATCTCAGTTTGCCCATCAGATTGAGGATGATAAGATGAGCTATGAGCTAACTGAGTACCAAGACAAGAAAATAATTCTGTCCAAAAATTTCCAGTGAAAATGGGATCTCTGTCACTTACAATAATCTTTGGGTTTCCATGTAGCTTTTGAATTGTTTCCATAAATGCAGTAGAAACTGTACTGGCTTTAAATGGATGTGATAATGCACAAAAGTGTGCATACTTGGTAAGTCTGTCAACTACCACCATGATGACACTCTTTCCCTCAGACTTGGGTAAACCTGTGATAAAATCCATTGAAACCTCCTCCCAACGTTGGCTTGGAATGGATAAAGGTTGTAATAGACCCGGTGTCTTAATTGTTTCAACTTTATTTTGTTGGCAAACCAAACATTTTGCCACAAACTTTTGAATATCTGATTTAAGGCCATCCCAAAAAAATCCTTCTTAACCCTGTGGTAAGTTTTTAAAAATCCTGAGTGCCCTCCTAAGGGAGAAGTGTGCAATTCCATAAGAATCTTTTGTTTTAGCTGGGAATTCTTACAGAGGTATAAGCGATCTTTGTACCATAACGAATCATTTTTCCAGCTAAATGTATCAGACGTACTGGAATCTTGTTGTAACTTTCGAATAAGTGCCCACACTTCTTCGTCATTCTTCCATTCCTCCCTTGCTTCGTTTATCCAATCTGGTTGGATAATAGAAATGGCGCACAACAATGCTTCCACATCCTCATCCTTTCTTGAGAGTGCATCTGCCACCACATTTTGCTTCCCTTTTTTGTAGATGATTTCAAAGTCATAACCCAACATCTTTGTGACCCACTTTTGTTGCTCTTCAGAGGATAATCTTTGTTCTAAAAAGTATTTAAGGCTATCATGATCCGTTTTTACCTTGAAGTGTCTTCCCATTAGGTAGGGTCGCCATTTCTTAAGTGCATGGAGTATTGCCAACATTTCCTTCTCATAAATAGCTTTGCTTAAAAACTTTCCCTTGATTGGACGACTTTCAAAAGCAATGGGTCTTTCATCTTGCATTAAACAGCACCAATTCCATTTCCTGAAGCATCACATTCCACAATAAAGGTTTTTGTGAAGTCCGGTGTAGCTAAGACCGGTGCTTGGCACATTGCCTCTTTAAGATGTTCAAAGGCCTTTGTTGCTTCCGGAGTCCATGAAAATGCATCTTTCTTCAATAATGTTGTTAGAGGTGCTGCTATTCTCCCATAATTCTTAACAAACTTGCGATAATACCCTGTCAACCCAAGAAATCCTCGCAGATGCTTTATGGATGTGGGGATTTTCCATTCCTTAATGGCTTTAATTTTGCTAGGGTCTACCTTAACTCCTTCATGAGATACAATATGACCCAAATATTCCACCTCCTGGACTCCAAAGAAACATTTGGATCTTTTTGCATATAATTGTTTCTCCTCCAATAGTTGTAGCACCCTGTCAACATGTTCAACATGATCCTTCCAAGACTTGCTGTAGATTAGTATATCATCAAAAAATACTAACACAAATTTTCTAAGGAATGGTTTGAAAATTGAATTCATCAAACCTTGAAATGTTGAAGGTGCATTGGTAAGGCCAAAAGGCATGACCAAAAATTCATAATGACCCTCATGAGTTCTAAATGTTGTTTTCGGAATGTCTTCAATCTTCATTCTGATTTGATGATATCCTGAACGAAGATCCAACTTGGTGAAGTAAATTGATCCATGCAATTCATCCAGTAATTCATCAATGACAGGAATGGGGAACTTATCTTTAATAGTGAGCTTGTTGAGCTCCCTATAATCCGGACACATGCGCCATGATCCATCCTTCTTGTGCACCAATACTACTGGAGCAGAGAAAGAACTTTGACTCGGTTGAATTATACCAGCCTCTAGCATTTCTGCAACCATACGTTCAATTTCACTCTTTTGGACATAGGGATATCTGTACGGCCTGATGTTTGGAGGAACACTTCCTGGAATCAGATGAATAGCATGATCATGATCACGCATAGGTGGGAGACCTTTGGGAGTCTCAAATACCTTGGAATGATTGTCCAGGACTTTTTGGAGATCTGGAGAAATAGATGATTCCAATGTGGAAACATCTAGCGAACATAATTGTGCAATTACACCTCTTTGCTCCTTTTTTAGAAGCTTTGTCATACCATTAGAGCTGATTATCTTTCCTGGTTTCCCTGCAATACCCCTTAATTCAACTTCCTTTCCTTCCATAGAAAATTTGATGAAAAGTTCTTGAAAATTAAAAGCTATTGTACCCAAGGATTGTAGCCATTGGACTCCTAGTACAACATCAGCACCTCCCATTGGAATGGAAAGCATTGGGCTAGTCAATACATATTCTCCCATGGATAGCTTGATATTATGGCACTTTCCAGAGCAATTTATTGTTCCTCCATTTGCAATCATCACTTGACACTCTGGTGCTGGATATAGGAAGCAATTCAATTCTTTTGCTACCTTACAATGAATAAAATTGTGGGTGCTTCCTGAATCAATCAACACTATTACCTTTTTCTTCTTGATTTGTCCTTCTATCTTGATGGTTTGAGGAGTGGTAATTCCCGCCAATGCATTACAAGATATGGTCGGATTTATTTGTTCTTCATCTAGGCTTTGTTCCTGGAGTATATCCTCTTCTTTTGACCTTTCTTGCTCCTTTTCTTCTTCCTCTTCACAATCTATGTAGAATAATTTCTTCTCAGCACACTTATGACCTTTAGTGTATTTGCTATCACAACTGTAACAAAGCCCTTTTGCTCTTTTTTCTTCCAATTGTTGTGGTGTCAACCTTATAGGTTGTGGAAGACTAGGGGCAACAACACTTCCATCTTTATAGTTGTGAGTGGTATGCTTCCTGGTTGCCATAATTTTGCTTTCCATTTTTCTTGCTAACCTGAATGCCTTCTCTAATGAATCAGGTTCCCAAAGGCGAACATCATGTTGGATATTATCCTTTAAAGACCCTATGAACACATCAATCCTATGCTCCTCTGGAATATCTTTTTCCCTTATGTTCAATTTTTGGAACTCCTCAATGTGCTCCATTATTGAACCCTTTTGTTTGAGACTTATCAATTGGCTAAAAAAAGTGTTGCTTTTTGTATCCTCATAATGTGCTATCAATTCTTCCGTAAAAATTGCCCAAGTGATAAATGGTTTACGAGAGAAAAGCCATTGATACCATACAAACTGATTTGGTTCCAAATATAAAGTTGCCATACGTACCTTTTGTGTGTTTTGCACATTATTGAGATCGAAGAATTGCTCCATCTGTAATATCCATGTGGCGGGATCCTTGCCATCAAACTTCCTCATATCGATTTTTGGAATATGGTGAGTCTTTGATCCAACATTAGCGTCTATGGAATCATGATTAACATTTCTTTTGTTCTCATCATGAGTTTCCTTTAGTACCCTTTCACCCTTAGGGACCATTTCTTGTAGCAACTTATTCATATTTATCTTCAATTTGTCCATGTCTGTCTTCAAATCTATCTTCAAATCATCCATCTTAGCTTCCACGTCAATCATCTTAGCTTCTACGCCTTCCTTTAAACAGTCCATCTTAGCTTCTACACCTTTCTTTAAACCATCCATCTTAGCTTCTACATCTTTCTTTAAACCATCCATCTTAGATTCTGTTCCTTTTTGTGCAAGGGACAGTTGTTGCACTTGGTCTTGTAATTTTGATATATCATGTTGCATTTCTTCCTCTTCTTCATGAGTCATGCTAGAGCTTTCAGGTTCCTTACTAGGTGTTTTCATTTTCTTTCCTCAGGGCATCAGTTACCGATAATAATGCTCTACTATGCCCTTTGAATTCCTTCAAAATAAATTTTCAAACCAAGCTTAAGCAAAAATTTAAGAAAATCTACACACCTTTTTTCACTTTTTAGGAGCTCGATATTGCCTCTGATGTATCTCTGTACTTTTCGATCATCTAGTTCTGAATTTGTGACCTGTAGTAGCCCTCTGTGTCCTCTTTCCAATGCCACAAGTCTGACCCAAATTGGATTCTCCAAGGAAGAGTTATGTGAAATCTCCCACAGTGACTTGCTTGTAGACTAGTTCAATAGAGCGAACTTGTACGGCGTGCCATGAGTCACTGTTTCGACCTTTGGATCTAAAAACATGCATACAAGAAACTATATTCCATCCTCTTTCTGTACCTTCTTACGAAATTTCAATCGGATCCCCAGAGAGAAAGTTATGACGATTTTCCCCAGGTCACCTGTTTTGAATGTAATTCAGGAGTCTATAAAAAGACCAACTTCCTCAGATCATATCTCCGCAAATATCACGCGAAAAGCTCTGAAATTCGGACCCAAGGTTCAGCACAATTTCTTCTCAAATGGGTTTTTTCTTCGACTTCTGAAACATCACAGAAAATAAGTTATATCGAAAATTCCACGATGACCTGTTTGGAGCAGCAAAACCCTAGAATCCAAAGCTCTGATACCAAATGTTATGAAACCAGCTCAAGAAAAGATAGAAAAGATAGATCAACGCCTTAGAATTCAGCCTCTTCGAAGGGGAAACCTCCTTTACATTACATAAATGAAGAATTCTTGGATGATTCAAATGACAAAACCTCCTTTCTATATATAGGAGTCTAAGGAGTCATAATATAATCCAGCCGACCTAACAATGATAATATAAAGCCACAAAAATAAAAAGAGAGGGATTCTATGGGGCACAGTAATAACAATATGGGGGCAATAGGGGCACAACAATATTAATAAGGGGTATAACTACAATAGTAATGGGGTAATCACTAGTATTATAGGGACCCAACATGAACTCTGAGATGTGATCATCCGATTATCGTCTAATGGACGATTTCACCAGTGCATTAACATTGTGATCGTGGACATCTCAGAAGCATGTGGTTTATTGCTCAGCAGAGACTGGTCCAGCAAGTTGCAAGGATATTTTTCTACAGATTGGTCACACTTATGCCTTTCGTACCACGGCAGAAAAAACTAGATCCAGGTGTTGTCGAATAGATATATGAAACACAATGTTACTCCCTTGAAACGCAACTGGGGTGTTATCTTGCACAGTCGAGCCCCACCCCACCAGATACACAGTTGGGTCTCCTTCCTTGCACAACTAGTGGAAATGAAACTTGTACAGTACATTGTAATAATAGTAGCAGTAGTGTTAGTAGTACTAGTGCAGCAAGTGGGGCTTGTACATATGACTTGTGGACCTTGTATTTTTATGGATCCAAAACATAGGATGGTTGTGGAGTTGGGTGTGTTTTGATTGACCCAAGGAAAAGAAAACACTTAGTCTCAATCCGCTTGGAATTCGAGTGCACAAACAATACTATCGAATATGAAGCACTCATCTTTGGTTTACAAAAAGCCCTCAAACCCAACGTTGCTATGCTAAAAGTGGTAGGTGATTCAAAGATTGTGGTATGACAAGTACATAACACCATACAGTGTGTTTCACCTTGTCTTAAGAGTTACTAAAAAGAGGTATGGCAGATTATCTCTAATCTCCAAGATTTTAATATCATATTTGTACCAAGAATGCACAATGCAACTGTAGATGCTCTGGAAAATGCAGGTGCTAGGATGACACCACTTAGGGATAGATTTATGTATGAAACTCTGTATAAGCCATCCCTGAAAACATCACTAATTTGTGTGTTTTTTATTATGATGAATAAATATTACATTTCATGGCCAACGTTGACTTCTTCAAGGATGCAGCGATAGATGAAGATGTGCACGAGAAATCTCTGCAAGATACAGCTGATGACAGCAAAGGCAACCTCATCCCCAAGTCTGCAGTTTCACTCGAGAAGCTATATGACTTGCAAAACTGCTTCAAAGGGCCCAAGAACATTGAAACCCACAGTTCCCTAACTATCCCTAACAACTTCACTAATTTGCATGTTTTTGATGATGATGATTAGATATTGAATTTCATGGCCAACGCTAACTTCTTCAAGGATGCAATGATAGATGAAGACGTGCACAAGAAATCTCTGCAAGATACTACTGATGACAACAAATGATCCGAATCGAATCCATAAATGACTTTCAAAGAACCTTGATTGTATCGGGACAAAACAAATCTTTGAAGAATCCAAAACAGCATCAAAAACACCCTGAACTAGTGGCAATGGCAGCCAGCGTGGAACGACGAGGACCTCGGTCAATGCACGGTGACCGAGGCCCATGGAGACTGCGTAGGAGGTCAAAGTAGCCCCTGGGAGTCCCGGATCGGGAAAAGGGGGTGATTTTTTATGCGCAATTAGCGCGGGGGGAAAACAGGGCCGAAAGGGAGGAGCCTTAAGCCCTTGGTCACGTTGGGAGCCAGTGAACCGCAGGCGGAGAAAAGAAAACCGCTAACGTACGAAGGCAGGACCCACGCTCTGGAAAACCAGTGGTATTGATCGGGGCGCCCTCACACGGTAAACAATTTTGGAGGAAGCGGAGTGATCCCACTCAACGATCGACGCGTGGCGGTGGAGGTGAGAGAAAACCGCCATTGATCGCGCGTTATCGGTCAAGCAGGTCAACCGCGCAGGATGTGCGAACGACATTGGATCTGGGGGACCCAGATCGGACGGTTGAGATTGCGCCCGATGGAAAGAGTGGAATAGACAGGGAATTAAGCCGCATTCTAAAGGGATTTGGAATCCGTTTAACCGCCACGGTGGAGGAAGAATGCATCCACGACATAACTAAAGAAACGAACCGACGAGTAGGCTAGCGCTGTTCCGATGAGGACACGTGGCCACTCCCTGAGCATTCATGCTGACGTCGAACAGGGAACTCCAAGCGCAGCTGCAGAAGGCAAATTGACAGCGGCAGAAGACGAACCGAGCAGGCATGAGTTCGACTAGCTAAAGGCCATGAATAGTGAAACAGAATACATAGAGTGGAACAGTTGAACAATTGAGATACAGAACCCAGAGAAAAACATGACAAGACAGAGGGCCAAGCTGACACAGTGGCAGCATCGAGCACCAGAGCTTGAGAGATTCAAGCCACCCCATAGGGGAATCTGTCCGGATCGAGCATCACATTCGGCTCTTTCCACTGTAGACCAGAAGGTCACAGAGCTGGTAGGAAGAAGAGTCGGTGTACTCCAGTGGCTTGGGGGATCCAAGAACCACCCTGCCAAGCAAAAACCTACTTCAGGAGAACTCACATTGAGTCCCTGCATTGTAATTCTCTGCTAAAGGCACAATAAAAACAAGGCCACCACTGAAAGCTGGACCACAGATGTAGCCGTGGAGAATAGGGTGAATTCCTTATTAAAATTGCTTGTGTCTTGTGTTTGCTTACTGTATTTCTATGTTGTCCTTCCATTTAAATGTCTGTGTATTGGCAATCTGATCGATCCGTTGCTTAAATAACACAGAACACACACCAGCACATGAGTTTGTAATACCTTTTGTTTAATAGATCTTCAACTGATGTCACTCATAGGGTGATTATCAGATCAAGTGGTATCAGAGCCCTAGGCTGTAAGGTTAGACAAGCTTGTGTTGGTTTAGCTGTGAATGCTCACTAGATCAAAGCTCAAATTAGGAGAAGGAGAATTGGTGGAAATTAATCCTGAAATTGGGAGAGTTTATTCTCGGAAGACAATGTCAGAGGAAGGTTCTATAGGGCCAGACCCTCAATTCATAGAAGGTTTCCTAGCTATAAATTCTATGGTAGAAGAAATGTATAGGGACTTTAGAAAGCATAAGGATGAAGATTCATCAGGCTCTAAACAAGATAAAGAAGAAGATGAATCTCATTCCCATGACCACTCAAAAGGGAAAGGGAAAGAAGAAAGCTTTCCTACACCTCCTAATAGCCCTGTGCATAATAAGAAAGCATCTTTGATTAAACTAGATGTTAAATTTGATTTGCCTATATATGATGGAGAGCTAAATGCTGAAAAGTTGGACAATTGGATTAGACAAATTGATGTGTATTGCAGAGTACAAAACATAGAATTAGACAAGAGTAATATTCAGCTGGCAAGCCTACACCTAGGAGGCACTGCATTGGTTTGGTGGGAAGGTAGAACCCAAGCTGATATGAAGAAGCATGGTAAGACCATCTCTGTCTGGAGTGAATTTGTTGCTGAAATCAAAAAGCAGTGCTATCCATTGGCCTACATGCAACAAGCCATGATGAGTTGGCAAACTCTTCGGCAGTTGAAAGGGAAAAGTGTGCAAGGGTATACTCAAGAATTTAGAAAGAGAGCATTGATGATGGGTATCTCATTAGACTCACCAGAAACTCTTTTGAAGTACATTGGTGGTCTACACAGCTACATGAGGCATACCATCCTCATGTTTAATCCCAATAGTATAGATGAGGTATTAGTACAAGTTGCTCATCTAGAAGCTAGAGGAAAGAATGGAAATCTAGAAGTTGGGGGAGCATCCCAACCCAATGTAAGCAAGAGCAAGGAGAAAAGAAAGTAGAAGTGGAAAGAAAGGAAGGCTAACACTGCATAAAAAGGCGAAGCTTCATGCACTCACTGTAAAAAGGAGGGGCATGATGATGAGCACTGTTGGATTCTGCATCCAGAGCTGAGGCCTAAGAAGTCTGAGGGCAAGAAGAGAAGGCTGTTGTGGCTATTCAGAAAGATTTAGGGTCAGACTTGGGAGATGAAACAATCATTGCAGCCACAGGTATAAAAGGTTATCTGCTTTAGAGAATGTTGAAATCAAGAGGCAGGTGCAGGAGTTGCTCGAGAAAGGGTTCATCAAGCCTAGCACATCACCATGTGGGTCACCAATCGTCTTGGTGAGAAAGAAAGATGGCTCGTGGAGAATGTGCATTGACTACCGAGCACTGAATAAAATAACAATCAAAAATTGTTATCCCCTTCCTCGCATAGATGATATTTTAGATCAATTGAAGGAAGCTGTTTATTTCACCAAGCTAGATTTGCATAGTGGATACCATTAGGTTAGAGTTGCAGAGAAAGATGCATGGAAGACTGCTTTCAAAACAAAGTAGGGATTGTATGAATGGATGGTTATGCCTTTTGGTTTGACCAATGCCCCTGCTACTTTCATGAGATTAATGAATGATGTACTCAGACCTTTTCTTGATGATTTTGTTATTGTATATCTGGATGACATTCTGATTTTTCGTAAAACATGGGAAGAACATTTAAAGCATGTTAAGTAGACATTAGATGTTTTGAAAAGAGAAAAACTTTATGTTAAACTCTCCAAATGTGAATTTGGCAAAACCTCTCTAAATTATTTGGGTCACATAGTAGGGGGAGGTGAATTGAAAATAGATCCCTCTAAAGTGGAAGTCATTGTAAACTGGCCTAAACCCAAGTCTGCTACAGAAGTGAGAAGCTTCTTAGGAGCAGCACAGTATTGGAGGAAGTTCATTTCAAATTTTCCTCAATTGCAGCTCCCTTACATGCTTTGACAGGATTGAACAAGGTGTTTCAGTGGGGAGGCAAACAGCAGAAAGCCTTCGACACCTTGAAAGAAAAGATTATTACAACACCTGTACTAGCACTGCCAGATCTACAAAGACCATTTGAGATCCAAACTGATTCCAGTGACTATGCCATGGGAGCAGTGTTGACACAGCATGGTAAACCCATATGTTACCATTCTAAGACTTTTAATCCTGCAATGGTTAACTATCCTACATATGATAAAGAATTGTATGCATTAGTTCAAAGTGTGAAAAAGTGGAAACATTACTTAATGGGCAAAGAAATGGTAATACATACTGATCATAAGCCACTTCAATACCTACACTCCCAAACTAAGTTGCAGCAATCAAGACATTATAGGTGGATGGGTTTTCTACAACAGTTTCATTTAGTCATCAGATCTAAAAAGGGCATACATAACAAGGTTGCAGACATGTTATCTAGACCCATTATAAATGAATCTACCATACTTAAGCATAATTTTGTGCTGCATGAAAGCTACATAGAACAATATGCTCAGGATATGGATTTTAAAAATGTATATGCAACTTTGAGTCAAGGCAAAAGAGTAGAAGAATTGGACTATCATGTGAAGGACCGACTCTTATATCATTGTGGGAAACTCTGCATTCCAAAAAGTGAGAGAGTAAAGATAATTAGGGAAGCACACACTTCTCTGATATCAGGTCACTTTGGGGTAAGTAAAATAGTTGCACAGCTGCAAAGGTTCTGCTATTGGCCGAGAATGAGTGAGACAGTTTCTAGATATGTAAAGGGATGTGCTATGTGTGCTAAAAACAAGCCCAGCAATAGAAAAATAGGCTTGTACACTCCATTGCCAGTTACTTCTCACCCTTGGGAGAGCATTTCCATGGATTTTGTTGGGGGACTGCCTAAATCTAGGAAAGGTCATGATTATCTATATGTTGTTGTGGATAGGTTCAGAAAAATGTGTATTTTGATACCCTGTAATAAACAGATTATAGCTGAACAAACTACAAAAATGTTCTTTGAACATGTATGGGTTCATTTTGGATTACCCACTTCTATTGTATTTGATCGAGACACCCGATTTGTGGGAAAGTTTTGGTCCAGTTTGTGGGAGCTAATGGACACCAAATTAAAGAAAAGCACAACTTTTCATCCACAAATAGATGGCCAGACAGAAGTAGTTAACAGGACGGTGATCCAGTTACTGAGAGGATATTGTAGCAAACATCCTAAGCTTTGGGATGAGCACTTGTGCTATGTGCAGCATGCTTACAATAGAGCCAAACACTCTTCTACACAGAGATCTCCTTTTGAGACCTGTTTTGGTTTCATACCAAGGTCTCCTTTGGATTTTGTCTTTGGTAAAGATACCATGGTTGATAGACACAGTGATGTGGACAAGGCAACTAGGTTCATTGAACAGATCCAGGAGATCCACCAGGCAGTACAAGAACAGCTGGAAAGGAGCCAGGCCAAGTACAAGGCTAGGCATGATAAGCATCGGATGGAGCATAGTTTTCAAGTTGGAGACCAAGTCTGGCTGTATATCAGCAAGGACAGGATGCAAGGTGAAGGTAAAAAGCTAAAACCTATCAGGTATGGACCCTTCAGGATACTTGAGAAGATTAGTGAAAATGCTTTTCACCTTGATCTACCAGCTTACATGCACATCTACTCAGTCATGAACGCAGATTGCTTGAGGTTGTTTGAACCTTCAATGATTGAGGACCCTAAAGAGCAAAGTCAATTACCTTCTGTTGATGACTTGCTACCTGAATATCTAAGTGAATTACGAGAAGACACAATGCTGGACAGAAAGGTAAGGATGATGTGCAATGGACAAGTAGAATACCTCAAGATTGGGCTTAAAGGTTCGAAGCTGAGCAGTGCGAAGTGGATTGAGATTGGACAATTGAGACAGCAGTTTCCTCACTTGGTCGATGCTTGAAGAAAACCAACTTTTGCTGGTCCAAAATCTTTTCAGTGGGAAGGTCGTGATTCGAATCGGATCCATAAACGACTATCAAAGAACCTTGACTGTATCGGGATGAAACAAATCTTTGAAGAATCCAAAACAGCATCAAAAACACCCTGAACTAGTGGCAATGGCAGCCATCATGGAACGACGAGGACCTCGATCAAAGCGTGTTGACCGAGGCCCATGGAGACTGTGCAGGAGGTCAAAGTAGCCCCTAGGAGCACCGGATCAGGAAAAGGGGGTGATTTTCGATGCGCGCTAATCATGCATCGTTGGGAAAACAGGGCCGAAATGGAGCAGCCTTACGCCCTTGGTCACATTGGGAGCCGGAGAACCGCGGCCGGAGAAACGAAAAGCGCTAACTTACGAAGGCGGGACCCACGGTCTGGAAAACATGCGGTATTGATCGGGGCGCCCTCACACGGTAAACGATTTTGGAGGAAGCGGAGCAATCCCACTCAACGATCAACGCATGGCGGCAGATGTGAGAGAAAACCACCGTTGATTGTGTGTTATCAGTTGAGCAGGTCAACCGCGCGGGACGTGAGAATGACGTTGGATCTGGGGGACCCAGATCATACGATTGAGATTGCACCCGATGGAAAGAAGCGGAATCGACAGGGAATTAAGCTGCATTCTAAAGGGATTTGGAATCCGTTTGACCGCCATGGTGGAGGAAGAACGCATCCACAACATAACTGAAGAAATGAACTGATGAGCAGGCTGGCGTTGTTCCGATGAGGACATGTGGCCACTCCCTAAGCACTCATGCTGACGCCAAACAGGGAACTCCAAGCGCAGCTGTAGAAGTCGAATCGACAGAGGCGGAAGAGGAATCGAGCGAGCATGAGTTCGACTGGCTAAAGGCCATGAACAGTGAAACCGAATACACAGAGTGGAACAGTTGAACAATTGAGATACAAAACCCAGAGAAAAGCAGGACAAGATAGAGGGCCGATCTGACGCAGTGGCAGCATCGAGCACCAGAGCTTGAGAGATTCAAGCCACCCCATAGGGGAATCTGTCTGGATCGAGCATCACATTCGGCTCTTTCCACTATAGACCAGAAGGTCATAGAGCTGGTAGAAAGTAGAGTCGGTGTACTCCATTGGCTTCAGGGATCCAAGAACGATGCCAAGAAAAAACCTGCTTCATGAGAACTCACATTGAGTCCCTGCATTGTAATTCTCTGCTAAATGCACAATAAACAAGGCCACCACTGAAAGCTGGACCACAGATGTACCCCTGGAGAATAGGGTGAACTCCTTATTAAAATTGCTTGTGTCTTGTGTTTGCTTGCTGTATTTCTCTGTTGTCCTTCTATTTAAATGTCTATGTATTGGCAATCTGATCGATCTGTTGCTTAAATAACACAGAACACACACCATCACATGGGTTTGTAATACCTTTTGTTTAATAGATCTTCAACTGATCTCACTCATAGGATGATTATCAGATCAACAAAGGAAACCTCGTCCCCAAGGGTGTAGTTTCACTCGAGAAGCTATATGACTTGCAGAACCACTTCAAAGGGCCCAAGAACACTGAAACCCACAGTTCCACACTCATGCACGAACAGATTAACTTGGGAACAGAAAAATATATGAAGTTCATAAATCTCAATACATGTTGCACACCCAGGGAGTGACAAGCATTTGTCTGCCTGTTCAGACTGTATTGTGATGTATTCAGGTGGACATATGATGACTAGAAAACCTAAGACATGTGAATAATCCAACACGTCATCCCGATCAAAGAAGGGGTCAAGCCATTTTAGCAAAAGCTCAGAAAAGTTCATCCATCACTTGAACCCCTTATATAGAAATAATTGACTAAGTTATTGGACTCTCAGATCATTTACAAGGTTCATCATTCTACTTGGGTTTCAAACTTAGTTCCTGTAAGAAAGAATTCCGAAGATATCCATGTGTGCATAGATTTCTGAAATCTTAATAAGGCCTCAAAGAAAGACAACTATCCCGTGCCATCTACGGAGCATATCTTGCAGACAGTATCTGCAGCAGAAATGTTCTCTCCCCTTGATGATTTTTTCGGATATAACCAGGTTCTAGTAGCAGAACCTGACAGACTTAAAACTACATTCTGCACCAAGTGGGGTATGTTCGCTTATCGAAGAATTCTATTTGGGCTAGTAAACGCAGGCGTAACCTTTCAACGCGCTATGGACTTCACCTTTCATGGACTCATTGGATGAAACGTGGTGGTTTACCTTAATGATGCGATAGTATATTCTAGAAAATGGTCAAACCACCTACACCATCTTAAGAAGATCTTTGAGCGATGTTGAAAGTATGGGATATCCTTGAATCCCAAGAAGATCGTATTTGCAGTGTCTAAGGGGAACCTCCTTGGGCATATCATTGCTAAGAGTGGGATCAAGGTTGATTCGAACCAAGTTCAGACTATCACGCAGATTCCTCACCCAGTCAACAAGAAATCTATGCAGTCCTTCTTGGGGAAGATCAACTTCCTCTGGAAGTTCATCTTAGATTATGCACAGATTGTTACCCTGATCCAAGACATGATCAAGAAGGACGTGGACTATAGCTGGGGGAAGAAGGAAAAGGACTTGTTTGTCTGTATCAAGCAGGAAATAGCAGAAGCACCTCCATTGTATAACCCACATTTCAACAAATATTTCTTGCTTTATACTTGCGCTTCCGAAAATTCACTCACTGCAGTGCTCACACAGAAGGACGAGCTGAAAAATGAACGTCCCATATCCTTCATGAGTGTGAGAATTGAGGGACCCGAGATCAACTATCCCACCATGGATAAATAATTTTGTATACAAGGTGGTGAAACACTTTAGACCCAACCCGCTAAAAAATCATTGGATAATCTTTGTGCCACACCCAGCAATCACATCATTGCTTGTTCAACAAGAGCTAGGTAAAAGACATGAAAAATGGATGACAGGACTGCAAGAGTATGATCTTGATATCAAGCTAATTCACACTGTCAAGGGTCATGGTCTCTACACACTAGCGGAAAAAGAGGTACATGTGCAAGAGGAAGAGGAAGAGCTTGTTAGTTGGGAGCAAGAAATCGACATGTACAATGTAGAGTGAGCACCACCTACTTCGCACGAAAATTCTTGGTATGAAGAAGTGTCCCAGTGCCTTGAGCATGGAACCATGCCCTCTCACTTTTCAATGTGGCAGAAGAGGGCACTTTGATCCAAAGCCCTACCTTAATAGTTGGTGCATGGATTGCTTTACAGAAAGCACAATAATCACATTTTGCTCAGGTGCTTAGAGGCACAAGATTCAGAGAGAGTGCTACATTATATGCATGATGGACCAACCGGAGGTCACTTCGTGGGTAACACAACTGCGCACAAAGTCATGAGAGTCGGTTTCTACTGGACCACATTTTTTAAATATGCGCACAATTATACTCGCAAGTGCCTAATCTGTCAGCAATTCTCTGACAAAACTCGAAGGTCAACAACCCGTTGCAGTGGATGTACCATTCCAACTGTGGGGCTTATACATCATTGGGGAAATATTCCCACATTATTCAAGGAAGCGTCGCTATATCCTGACTACTACAGATGACTTCACGTGCTGGACAGAAGTAGTTCTGCTTAAACAAGTGAATGACCAAGAAGTCATTAGCTTCCTTCAGTAGAACATCATCTCGAGGTTTGGCATTCCTATATCACTTTTTTTTGACAATACAACTTACTTCTCTTCATTGAAACTTTATGATTTTTCATTTCAATAGGGTATTTTGCTTAAATATTTTGCTAACTACTACCCACAAGGAAATGGTCTTTCCAAATCTATGAACAAGAATCTCATTCGCATCATAAAAAAGACCATTTACTCTGAGCAGTGAAACTGGCATTCTGTTGTGGTAATTCATTTTGGGCTGATCGAGTTACACCCAAGCCCTCTCTAAACACATCTCCATACTTCCTTGTATATAGAAAAGAAGTCACCCTTCTGCCAAATATATACTTTCCTACTCTCCAACTATCCCAAGAATCCCGAGGCAAGCTGTGTTTATTGGTTCAGCGTAGGATGGACACATTACAAAAATTACAGGAAGAACGAATGAAAGCAAAAGAAAAAAATTTACTCCACCAGAACCATATCAAGATATGGTTCAATCGAAAGTTTGCAGGGAATGCTAGCTTCACTGTGGGTGAGTTAGTCTTGAAATGGGATAAACCCCACGGAGAAAAAGGTAAACATACGAAGTTCCAGTCCCTTTGGATTGGTTCGTACACAGTTCACGAAAAAATTGACCAACACATGTATCGCTTACAATCACTTGATGGGAGGATTGAAAACCTTCATGTCAATGGACATAAAATGTTATTTTCAATGATTTGGGGCCGCGCCTCGCCCTATGTACATAGTGTTATTGCTCTAGGAAACTCTCCTAGGTTGTAGCTCGGAGATGGCTGGTAACATATAATCTTCAATATTGTTCTAGGAACTATTGGAATGGGTGGTGGTTTAGTTCAAGCCAAATAACCACTTCAACTCTGTTTTCACTCCAAACATGCATGAACACCCTCACCCTACAAGGATTTAGACCACTAATGCTCAATAGTTTGTAGATTAAGTGAATGAATGAAGAATACTAACCACACCAGCAGGTACATACATAACATATAATGGCCAGCTGCAGCCAGTGAATGAAGCTTGCAAATCAAATCTATCTAAGCAGAGATAAGATGACAGTTATCTAGCGTTAGATATAGAAGAAACATAAATGACCTATTCAATAGAAAATCCAATTCACTAATGCAGAGATAAGATGACAGTTATCTAGCATTAGACATAGGAGAAAGCATGAATAAACCTATCCAGGTGCAAGTTTAGAACAGAAGGGAAATGGACATTGAACATGTAACAGCAAAAGAAGCTTGTATTACTGAAAATGAAGATGAGACACTGCAAGGAACAGAGTATCTACAGTCTCCAGAAGTTGAACCCTGATTACATCTTTCTTTCAGCTATTTATAGCTCTTTACAATGCTCTCCAGACCTTTAGGGTTGGAGCTGTCTTAATCTATCCCCTACTGTCTTTAACTGCCTGATTGCGTACAAGGACACAATTCTCCTCCATCACAAAAACAGGAATTAATTCTAATACAGAGCTGCCTTGTTAGGTGGCCGGTTTGATTGTGTCAGTGAAGCTCCATGACTTTTTAATTCTGTTTTCCGGATCGCATTGTGTCCTTCTTCCTTCGGCCATGCTTTGTGTTAATTTGGTTCAGTGGTCTAACTGTCACAATACTATCAGATTCGACCACCTTCTTCCTCAGGTGACTGAAAGGAAGTGGAGTATAAGGTGCATGGGTGGAGGGATGTGCCAAATCGGATGGATGGAGAAATGACGGAGTGGAGGACAGGTGGGGGCGATCATGAACGAAGGTCGTTAGATCGAGGGGAATGCACGGTGGAGATCGAGCATCAGAGGTCTGCGGTCGGGGTGGGAGAGAAACATGTTCGGGCCGTTAGATCCCGAGTGAGCAAATTGGACAACTATTGGGCGAAGGAGATGCGCGGATGATAATGCCTGGGGGTGGTTTTGTTTGGGTGGTTATGGTTTCTATTGGAAGGGCATTGGGCGATAAGTGGTAAATGGTGGAGTCCGTCCGATTCCATTCAGTGGATGACACGTCGTAGTGGGAAGGAGAGAAAAACTGCCCTTATCGAGCAGGTACTCTTCTTGCTAATTTCCCATGCGATATGAGCAACAGTCGTTAGATCTGGCGGGGGTGATCTAACGGCGGGGAATGGTAAGGCATGTTTCATTAATGGGGTGAAACGTGGGCCTTCAAATCGGCGGGCGAAGATCGACAGTGGAGGGACATGAAGGTACAATATGTCCTCGGGAAATGTGCAGAGGGCGCGTATGGGCTGGAAAAGTAAGGTTTTTCGGGGGTTTTGGGTTAATTCACTTAAGGCTAAGGCGAAAGAGGGTTTCATCGAGATGTGAGGGTTGGGTTAGGAAATGAGCGTAATGAAATGTAAGTGTAAGAGTGAGAAAAGTGAGGCAATGGCCCATGTGGGGCCCTCTTTAGGATAGCAAAGTAGCCCCTGTCCTTCCTTTAGCCTTCAAAATGTCAGCACTACACCTCAAGGCTAACACTGGCTCCTTCTGGGGATGAAAGCCTCCCTATGAGGTTTCAAGAACTGTAGACCACTGCCTTTCCAGTAAACAACAAGATTAAATCTACTACATAGTGTTCCATTGGGCATGGAGTCTAACTAGTATGAAATAAAACTGAGAAACATATATACAATACCAAGGCTTTAAATCCTTAAACGAAATAAAGTTTAAAAAATTGCCCATTGACTGGGCCATCAAAAACACCTTCCCCCCCTAAATTTTGCAATGTGAAAGTATTGTTCATCTGATCTCAAGCAATGATAAACGGTCTTGTCCATAGGGCATCAAATTTACCATGGTTTCCCTTCTTTTCCTTCAATACATCCCATCTAAGAACCTAGTCACCAACCTGAAAACTGTCCATCTTTGCTTTTTTATCAAAGACCTCCTTGATTTTCTTTTGATGCACTATTGACTTCTCAATTAGTTGACCTCTTATATGGTGAACTTCAACCAAGTCACTCATCCTCCTTGCCATGTCACTTTCCTCATCCTGTTCCTCTTGCAAGAATTTGGCCATAGGGAGGGTCAATTGGATTGACAAAATCGCCTCAGTACCATACACCAGCTTAAATGGAGAGTTTCCTATGGACTTCTTAGTGGTAACTCTATCAGCCCACAATGCAAACTTTAGCTTGGAATCCCAGTTCCGTTTGTTGTCTTCCAGCAGTTTTTTTATTATCCTTACCAGGCTTTTATTGGATGATTTTGCCAAGCCGTTGCCTTGAGGATAATATGAGGTAGAATGCACTAATTTAATACCCATTGATTTACACATGTCCACCAATTCCTTTGCTCTGAAAGCTGCTACATTATCAGTAACAAGTTTGGTTGGGCATCTAAACCCACTGAAGATATTCTCAGTTAAGAACTTCATGAAAACCTGCTGATCAACCTTCTTAATGGGTATGGCCTCAATCCATTTGGTAAAATAGTCAGTGGCTACCAAAATCCACCTATGCTGGCCACTGGAATGTGGATTAATCTCCCCTATGAAATCTAAACCCCACTGCTGGAAGGGACCATTGGTGTGTATTGGCTTCAGGGGAAAAGATTTCAGTTGTTGTCTTCTTGCAAACCTCTAGCATTTGTCACAAGACTTCACAAATGAAAACACATCAGAGAATAGAGTAGGCCAATAATACCCAGCCCTTAGGATCTTGTGGGCTGTGGTTTTCCAATAATGATGCCCTCCACAGATGCTGGAATGAAATTGGTGCATGACTTCCACAGATTGTTCCTTGTCTAGACATCTCAAGAGGATTCCAGATGGGTCCCTCCAATAAAGCAGGTTCTTATTAATACAAAACTTGGCTACTCTAAGCTTGATGGTCCTAGCCTGACTTGAGCTGAGCCCTGGAGGGACTTCTAGCTTTAACAAGAAATGAGCTATACTGGAATACCACTCACAAGTAGCCAAATTCTCAGCCAATGACTGGTTCTTCCCTTGTTCTTTTGTTGCTTCCTCTGCTTGTTCAACACCTAAATCTGCACCTATGCAATTTATGTCCAGTAGACTACAATTTTCCTCAGCCATAAGCTAAGCTAGGCCCTGGCCTTTGACAAGCTTGGTGGGCTTCACTTCTATGCTGAACTCTATGAGTTTTGCAATCCACTTGGCCCTTCTTCCATCAACATCTGGCTGTGTTAGGACATCCTTTACTAAAGCTGAAGGTACATAGGCAACTACTTTTGAGTGCAGAATGTAGATTCAAAATGCTTTTAAAGACTTTATGAGGGCATATGCCTGTTTTTCAATGAGGTCATACCTTAATTCAGCATCCCTCAAAGTTTTGTTGAAGAAGGCCACTGGGTGTTCTATACCTTCATCATTTTTCTGTAACAAGACTATTGCAAGTGTATCATAAGAAGCAAAAGAGAAAATATAAAACTCCTTGGTGTAGTCTGGGCTAACTAAGGTGGGAGCCTCCATGATAGCTCTTTTGATGGCTTCGAAAGATCTTCTTGCAGCCTCTGTCCATTTTATCTCTGACCCCTTCTTTAGCATGGAGGTGATGTGCTTCACTAGTTCTGCAAAATTTGGAATAAACCTCCTCACAAAGTTAATCTTACCCAGAAAAGATTGAATGTCCTTTTTTGACCTTGGGATGGACAATGTTTGTATTGCTTGAACCCTTTCTGGATCAATCTTGACACCTGCAGTAGAAACAATATGTCCTAAAATTTTGCCTTCTTCTAGAGCAAACTGTGACTTCTTGGGATTTACTGAGATTCCAAACCTTCTGCACTTAAGGAACACCTTCCTTAGATGTTGTAAATGATCCCTGTGGTTACTGGAGAAAACTGTTATATCATCAAGGTAAATCAGGACAAACTTGTCCTTCTCTCCCACAAAGGCTATGTCCATGGCCCCTTGAAAATTAGCCCCAACATTCATCCGTCCAAAAGGCATCTTGGAATACATGAAAGTGCCACAAGGAGTAGTGAAGACATGACTCTAGCCCCTGAAACTTTTTGCAGCAAATGTTACATCTTGGGCAGGGGGTAGTTGTCTTTCTTAGAGCACTTGTTCAGATTTCTAAAATCAACACAAAGCCCAATTTCTCCATTTTTCTTCCTTACTACCACCAAGTTAGCTATCCATTTTGAATACCTTAGGGGGACTATGATCTTGGCAGCCAACAATTTCTTAATTTCTTTTTCAATCAAAGGTAGTAATAGAGGGCTGATAGGTCTCAGCTTCTGCTTAAAAGGGATGGTGTCTTTCTCCAGTGGAATCTTATGTTGGATGATGTTTTTTTCATAAGTCTTAAGGTCATTGTACTCCCAGGCAAAGACATCAGCAAATTGCTTCATCAGGGTGCAATATTTAGAACTTTGGGCAACAGACAAGTGGGTGGACAGGTTTATGTACTTTGGATGATCTGGACTCCCTATATTGTGTCTATGGACTGCAGACTCATTCTCTTTCTAGGCAGGCTTATAAGGTACATCATTATGATCAAACAACTTCTCTAAAGGTACTAGCCCTTTGGGTATATGGTTACTAGGCAGTTGTACAATGTTGTCTTGACCAATTTTGTTTCTTAGCTGGGACTAATGGCATTCCTCCATGGCTTCATTCTCTTGATCAATTTGCATTTCAGAGAATTCATCAATGACTTGTAGAAACCTATTGACTTCATCATCATCTTCAAAGACTTTCCAATACTTGACATTATCAGGCAATGACGATCTGTATTTTACTTGGATTTCATAAGTCAATCCAAGGGGTAAAGGAAGAACAAACATACTAGCAGACACAGCAAGGGAATCAACAAGCTGGTTTTTAGCCCTAGGGATGTATGAAATACTAAAGCTATTGAACAAATCCTTGAGCTTCCATACCTCATCTCTGTATGCTTTCAGCCTGGGATGCCTCACCTGGAATGTCTTATTCACCTGTTGTTTCCGGGAAAACTAGTGTCTATTTGATCTGCTAGTCCCACTAAGATGGGTAGCTATCTTAGAAACAAACAATTCAAAGTAACTTGTGATTTCCTTTATGTATGATAGATAAGAGAGAAGCAGAGAGCACCAACCTGAATCTTTCGCTTGGCTCCTTGCTTGTTTCCTCTCTCCTTTGATAGAACTTTCCACTCCTTTCTTACTTGTTCCGCTTTAAAGAACACCTGTAGAGGCAAAGCAAAAAACACCATCAAAGCATAGAGATCTATAATACCATAAACAATGCAGAATCAGAAATACATTAACCATGCAATTGCATTCACAAATAGCAAGATTCACAAATACACAAGTATATGGAGGAAAACTCAAATAAATTTATTGATAGTAGAAGTAGAAGAGAGGATTACAACCCAACTGTCTGATCTAGCATCATCCTCCCAGCATGAAAGCCCTCTTCACCTCATGAAAATCAAGATCACCCAACAATACAATGTCTCAAAGAGAAACCAACAACAATTCCTTACAAATTACAAAATTCCAGCCTCTATATCTCTCAGATGAGGGATCCATTTGAAGATATTTGCAGAGGGGTGAGTTAGCTTCTGGGTTTTTGATTAGTGTCATTTCACTGATAGTTCTTGGTTCCACTTGGAGATTTCATGATCTCTTACTCATCCCTGGGCGAATTCAGAGAGGCAAGTGTCATATGAGAAGTTTCTAGAAGATTCTCTAGGTTTCCACTTAGCAAACTGTCTCTGCCATTTGTCTACTCTTGCCCATCGCACCCCACAGAAGGCTCTTTCAATATGCATCACACCTGGCTAGTGTAGCAGCCAGTATGCATCACACCCTAAGCATGGAGCAGTCTATATGGTTCAGTTTTGGCCAGTTCTGAGTAGTTTTTCAGGTGGAACTTCTAGGAAATGATGTAATCAATTGACCATGATCCTTTAGGGTGTGAAAAAACACTTTTAGGGGTTTAGGAGCCCTTGGTTTATCGACATATGTGATTGGGGTTTCAGTGCCCAAATATGTCTATAACAGTTGCCCCCTAAAGCATGAGGTCATAAATCTTCTAATGTAGGGTGAAATGCTCTATCATGAGGATCCGAGGTCTTCGAACTAGAACGTGACCTGTATAAAATACAATACAATACATTATCTTCATATTATTTTCATGATCTAGCTGAGGCAGGCAATCCCATGCTCAGCTTTATAAATTCATTTTCATGTACATAGGACAGATAATCGTCCGCTGTTGCAAACTAGTGATTCTTGTAGAGCCATCAGCCCTTAGCTTGGATGATCATCTGTGCAGCTATGGTGTACATTTGATGTCTTTTTTTTCCTAAATATATTGCAGCCCGGATGGATGAAACTAGATTCGGGGTCTTCAAACACGTTCAATCTTCGCCCGATGTACAAGTCGATCTATGTGAAAAAATGCTCTGAAGTCGAACATGGAAAGACACCGCTTGATTACTAGCTAATGATGTAAGTTGTTAACAGGGACGATAGGAATCACCGATAATGATAATGACCCTCAAGGTACTACAGTACAATTCATGTGGTGTGAGTATATGAGTCGATGTCGAACACCACGCAAAATCTTTCGGTCAAAGGCCATTGATGTAAACCTGTCGCCGGAAGTGAGAAACATGTCATTGAGGCATGCAAGCTTCAAAGTACTGAAAGGGTTGTTCCTAAGTCAACTTCTTGGATAATGAGCTGATGTCGACAAGAAGTGACCCGTCGTAGGAGGGCCTTAATGAATCCCACATCTATGACACGAAATGAAGCAAATGATTTTCTGGAGGTGAAAATGATCTGATGATACAAGGTTCAGGAATGGCGGTCATGAAAAATGGAGAGTGAAGGTATTGCAGTGGATGAGGCGTTAGCTGGGTTGGTGAATTCTCTAAATGACTTCTCTTGAACATATCGGCGACACTGAGATGGATTTGTAGCATTAACCCCAAAAGATGGATGGTACGGAGGACCAATGGTGATATGACCGGTGAACGGAATAACCCAACCCGACTCAATCATGGTGACGGAGTGAAAGTGTCATGTTCAAGAGCGACCTGCTACCAATGAAGTTCTTCAAGTTTTCTTCCCTTTTTTCCCAGTCATTGCTGACCAGTACCTCTTTATTTTTGTCAAGCTTGAGGAGGATAACATATGCTTGTTCTATAGTTTTCCCTTCGAGCAAACCTGTCGCTATGTTTTAGTGAGCCTAGCGATAGTGAAACTCACTCTTGTCTGAATGGACAAGTTTGTCGCTATTGTTTTAACGGGTTTAACAACAAAGATAACTCGGTCCTTTTCATGTTTATAGAGTTTGAAAAGGGACGGAAAGGAAACTCCAGCAGTCCTTTTTTGTGGCATAATCCCTTAAGTCTGAAAAAGTATAAAATAGTACAGAAGGGATGAATTTTCGATAGCTTTAGCGAGCCGAAAAAGACAAGCGCTCGATCTTTTTGTGGAATGATCCCTTAGGTCCAAAAAGATTAAAATGTAGATGAGGGATTGTGCTTCCCTTTACTTTAACGAGTTGGAAAGGCCAATAGCTCGACAATCTTTTCATATTTTACGAGTCCAAAAAGAGCTTAAAAGAGACTCGTTTTTTAGGAATGAGTGATATTTTCGGGTAACAACTGGTTCCAGGTATGTTTGGAACTTCTCAAACATGGCAGTGTAAAGAGGGTGGCTAACAAAACCACTTGTCACAATTGTTCCTCAAAAGGGTAAACAATCAAGTGGAAGCGTATGATTGGCCAAAAGAATGGAGGTGACGGCAAGAAGACAACCAAGGCTCAAAAAGCTGATAGCAAGGCAATCACAAAGGTTATTTACTGAGGGTGGATTCATATTTTAATGAGCTTGAATCTTTAGAAACTATGCTCAGTGGTGGGTTTATTTTTTAACGAGCTTGAACCCTGCGGTAACATTTCTCATTGCTAGGTTTGTTTTTTAACGAGCTTGAACATTGCGGAAACATTGCTCATTCCAGTCGTCTTTAAAGATGTCTCTTATTAGTAGGTTCATTTTTTAGTGAGCTTGCCCCATGCGAAACTTTGCTCATTTCCTTTTTATGCAGGCTAGAAATGACCAACTACAGAACTAACTACACTAAGAGTTAATGAACCACTGAGGTTAGGTAGGATAGTTTTGTCTTTTGCCTAGATAAAACATTTCCTTTGCTTTGCCTACACGCTGCCGACAAAGGTGAATGGTGGATCAGACCAATCACCTAACCTAAGAGGTTGTTACTAAGAGTTAATCTAAAACACTACAAGGTTAGAATTACGCTGGTCGCTTTTCACTTGCATAAAAAAGGTTTGCATGCCCCCAGGTGTTGAGAAAACAAGAATTTCCAAGTTACTGTATGGAAGTTCTTGCATTTAAGAAGGATTGTTCCGTCTGCGGAGAAAACAAAACACTTCCTTGGCTCTGTCCATCGAAATAGACAAAGGTGAATGGTGTGAGCTTCCAATCACATAACATGCGAGGAGATAAATGTTTAAGACTCATCCCATATCCTACACGGAGATGGCGTTTTAGACTGGTCATATAACCTACAAGAAAATTTGTTTTTTCAGCTGGGTTCCCCTGCCAAAGCAAACCAGGGTGCATGCCCCCTGAGCTTTGTTACATTCACCGAATTACTCGTGGTAATTAGGTGGATGAACTGGAGTTTGAAGAGACATTCTTGACGTAAAGAGACCATTTAGGGATGGTGTTTGACTCGTAGTTGTGTTTGAACTGGGAAATGAATGCTGATCGACAAGCTGCACCATTCTGCCTTCATGCAAGAAACACATTACCCGAAAGAGTGTGGAAAAAATAGCTTCCATGCTGTAAACGTAGTCACACCCAAGGAGTAGATTGTAATCTAGTGGCCCTTGGATTACCATCACGTTCAAATAAACGATTTTCCTTCTCAAAGTTATATGCAAATTTGGAAGGACCCCTAACGGTCGACTGGTTCCTTTGTTGAAGCCTGACAAATTTTGATTCTCAGGCAGAAGCAATGGCGAACCAAGCACTTTCCAAGTAGTTGGGGAAAGGATACTCACGGAAGACCTTTCATCTATGATAGTGCTAGACGTGATCATTTTGTAAACTTGTACTATGATTCGGAATGGTACATTAGATGGAAGGCGGGGTCCCGCTAGTAGATTCCAATTGAATGAAACAACTAGATTGCTTGGAGGGGGAACCGAATAAATGGCTGGGTGAATCTATTGAAATGTGGACCTTCCCTCCTGTGGTAAAGGAACAGGTAGATTGCCCCCATTTTCATCAGACTCTGTATTAACAAAAAGAATTTGAATGGTGTCATTCTCGTTCTCTTTGGAAACTGTATCATCTGAAGGTGGACCTTTTGAAGGTAAAATTGGGTTGGCTGTCGTCCTGACCTATTGAATTTGGTCTAGTATGGACTCAAAGGGTTTATCTTCAATGATAGGCGTTTTGACCGACAACTGAGGTATGTCAGTCAGATTTTCAACTAGTGATGGACTTGGCAAGAGTTTCTTGTATCCAGGCGGAAGTCGTTGCGGTGAAGCAGGACGGTTATCCAAGACACTTTTAGCTTCGTCTAGAAAAGGACAATGGTGAAGGGCATGATCGCCTTCACACAACCTACAAGGAAATCTGAATCTTCCTTTTTGTCCATTGACTTCATTTTCACTAGTCGATGGTGTACTCTCAACATGATCGATAGAGGTTGATGACACTGGATGGTGCAAGCGGGGAGACCAGTCTCTCAAGATCTGCGGAATGCAAGGACAATCTCGATGAAAGTGGTTTCCTTTGCAAATTATGCATGGAGATTTGGGTTTGGAAGGTTCGGTGTGCAGATTTTCACCGGATGATGCATGGTTGCCCTCTTGCTTGACTGGATTCTTCTTCTTATTCTCCTTCCTTTTCTCCTTCTTCTCAGTTACTTGGTTTTTAGTATCACTAGTTTCACCAAGCGAAGAGGAAGAAGGAGAGGGAGAAATAAACGAAGTAGAAGGTGAGGGAGCAACTCCAATATCATTTGGTTGTTGATTCAATTGTTGAGGAATTGCAGTGTTTTGAATGCCAGAGGTTGAGAATAGCTATACTAGCAGGCCAATTGTGATTCCTGGAAGGGACAATGTAGCCATATATGGAGCACCAATATCTCCCCAAGAAGAGAAAGGACTAGGATTCCCCCCAAGGGGAAATCCTTGATTGGTGGACTCCATTACCTCAACCTAAGATCAACGAAGGAACAGGGATGTTATTCTGAATTAAATAAATTTTATGACGCTTTGACACAACTTGCTTTTTCAATTTTTAAGAGTCGAGAAAAAGCTAAAGGTGACTCTAGTCACCTTCAATTTTTAATGAGCCTGAAGTGACAAGTGCTCAGATGAACCTTTTCTTTTTAGGGAGTTGAAAAGGAACGAAAGTGACTACTCTAGAAATCTAGACAGAGGGATTACCAAACCAATCGCAAAACTGCAATATACACCTTGGTGGAAAATTAAAGAGAAATTACCAAGGACTTTACATACGGCAGTCAATCCTCCCGAATGTTGTGTTCAGTGAATTGTGATCGATAGGACGGCAGACACGGCTTCCTAAGGATAAATGATATAAGCCTATTGTGGTCTCCCAATATATACTTGACGGTATGGGGAGCACAAGTCCATACTGGCACTAGTAGTATCAAAGAGGAGGAATCACCCAACATTTAGTGAAAATGATGGTTACCAGGTTTTACGACGCCGGAAAACGTCTCTAGCCTAGACTTCTATATGTGTTGCATTAGGTTCCAAAGCGTTTTTATGTTCATTGAGGTTTATTTTAGAGTTGATCTTTCTTATAAGTTTGTCTTTCAAGGTTCACCGCATGATGTAGATTTAAAATTACTAAATATGCAATCTAAATGATAAACAGTCGTTTGTTTTCTTTTAGCAATGAAAATCCTAGCTACTAAGGAAAGAAAAGTATGATTCTTTCAACAGAGAGCAGAGAGCACACACTAAATGCACTTTTCCTAAATCATTTTCCGCATGCAATCTAAATGCAAATGCACATGCATGTATTTGTTTTTCCACTTCCTTAATGTGAGAATGCCAAAAAGGAAAACTGAGTATAGATCTAAACTATTTTCTTCAAAGCAACATTTCAACAATTTCTTTTCAAAATGAAAGGAAGACTAAAACGACACTTTCGATTTCGAATGGAAAATTGCTTTCGACACTTCAAATATTGACAATTCAAATCAAATACAATGACAAAAGTACAATCAACTATCTATAAGAGGAAGACTTTACGACACTCTTCTTCTTGACTCAAAATGATAGTTACGACACTTTTGAATCAAAAGACGACAGTTCGATTAAGCTACTCTTAACAAAGGAGGACTGTAAATGATGAAAAATACATAAAAACATTCACAATTCTTGATCAATGGAGGCTGAATAATGTGAAGGAAGGAGGCTTCAGCAATGACATACTGATCATAAGCAACAAAACTACTGAATAGAGCTGAAAACAAAGAAGGAAAAACCAAATTCCAGAGAAGGAAACAGTATCATTCAGTCATCGCACCCGTCCTTAAGGGAAACATGGATGCATCTCACCTACAACACACGGGAGTTGCGATGCATCCAGACTTCCAGTTACAGATAGTGTGATGGACCAGGGAACGAAAATAAGTTTGGTTTTTTCTCAAAATTTGCAACTAAGTTCAGTGATTTAGGCTGAGCTATGATGGACAGGAACAAAAAAGTACAAGGGTATGATCTTATGAGGTTATTGAGCTACCACAAGGTCACTTAGGATGTTTGCAAGTCAGATGTTCAGTTCATAAACCAACCCAAAGATTGACTGAAGCAGCATTGATCTACTTTGCAGTTGCATAGAAAAAGCAGTTTGAAGGCTAGATGGATTAACTTCAGGCTCCGTCTGTAGTTTATAAAGCAAACAACAATAACAAACAAACAAACTATTCGCTCCCCAGTGGAGTCGCCATTTTGTTTCTGGGAAAACTAGTGTCTATTTGATCTACTAGTCCCACTAAGATGGGTAGCTATCTTAGAAACAAACAATTCAAAGTAACTTGTGATTTCCTTTATGTATGATAGATAAGAGAGAAGCAGAGAGCACCAACCTGAATCTTTCGCTTGGCTCCTTGCTTGTTTCCTCTCTCCTTTGATAGAGCTTGCCACTCCTTTCTTACTTGTCCCGCTTTAAAGAACACCTGTAGAGGCAAAGCAACAAAACACCATCAAAGCATAGAGATCTATAATACCATAAACAATGCAGAATCAGAAATACATTAACCATACAATTGCATTCACAAATAGCAAGATTCACAAATACACAAGTATATGGAGGAAAACTCAAATAACTTTATTGATAGTAGAAGTAGAAGAGAGGATTACAACCCAGCTGTCTAATCCAGCATCATCCTCCCAGCATGAAAGCCCTCTTCACCTCATGAAAAGCAAGATCACCCAACAATACAATGTCTCAAAGAGAAACCAACAGCACTTCCTTACAAATTACAAAATTCCAGCCTCTAGATCTCTCAGATGAGGGATCCATTTATAGATATTTGCAGAGGGGTGAGTCAGCTTCTGGGTTTTTGATTAGTGTCATTTCACTGATAGTTCTTAGTTCCACTTGGATATTTCATGATATCTTACTCATCCCTGAGCGAATTTAGAGAGGCAAGTGTCATATGAGAAGTTTCTAGAAGATTCTCTAGGTTTCCACTTAGCAAACTGTCTCTGCCATTTGCCTACTCTCACCCATCGCACCCCATAGAAGGCTCTTTCAGTATGCATTGCACCTGGCTAGTGTAGCAGCCAGTATGCATCACACCCTAAGCATGGAGTAGTCTGTATGGTTCAGTTTTGGCCAGTTCTGAGTAGTTTTTCAGGTGGAACTTATGGGAAATGATGTACTCAGTTGACCATGATCCTTTAGGGTGTGAAACAACACTTTTAGGGGTTTAGGAGCCCTTGGTTTATCGACATATGTGATTGGGTTTGGAGTGCCCAAATATGTCTATAACACCTGTTGAATAATAAGGTCTGCATCTCCAAACACCTTAAGATGTTTGATGCCCATTTCTTTAGCAGTGTTCAAACCTAAGATCAAAGCCTCATATTCTGCTATATTATTTGTGACTTGAAAAGTTAGCTTGAAAGATAAATGTATGCATTCTTGTGTGGGGGATACTAGAACTACACCTGCTCCTGCAGCTTCCCTAGAGCAAGCTCCATCAAAGAACATGTCCCAAATTTGTGGGTCTTCTTCCTCTGTGATCTGACAAACTGGTTTCCTAAGCTGCATGGAGGCCAACTGGGATTCTTCAATTTGGAGAATACAGGCTCCAAAATTAGTGTCAACAGCATAGATGGGGTGATTAGTGGGATTCTTCTCATCACTGATGATATAAGATAACTGAGCTTCCCTATATAATCACCTACTCTCACCTCCAAAAATTGGGACAGTAGCATAGGATAAATCATTTTGCAACGTTCCACCTAATCTTTTGATCCATCCCGTGGAAAGAAGCATGCCAAACTTAGGGGGGACATCTGCTACCACTATATCCATCATCATGCTCTTCATGGGCAGCTAAGACAAGGTGATGGCTAGATCTTTGATTAACCCCAAACATTTCACCTTCCTAGAATCAAAAGAAAACAAATCATGATAAGGCCTAGTGATGTCAAGGCCTAACTCATCCATGACAACCTTGGGCATTAGATTATGGCTGGCACCTATATCAACACACAGTTGTGAAGGATCTTGTCATGAATAGTCAAGGAGACATAGAATTATGGGGAATTTTCATCAAAAGGTTCAGTCATTGGGCTAAGAACAATTGCAAGTTTGTCATCTTGTAAATTCACATAGTCGTTTGATGCTTGTGTGGCCTTAAGCTCAAGGGCCTCAAGGATGGGTCTCTTAAAGGCTTCATTCTTCACTAGTTCAACCAGAGGTATAGATATTTTCAACTTCTAGATTTCTGATTCAAAACTGAAGGGAGAAGGGGACTTGTCGGGGCCTCTTACCTCTTGAGCTGGAGCTTTGAGAATGATGGGATCAGCTGTTGGTCGTTTTTGCTTGTTAGCTTGCTGTATTGCAGGGACAGCAGCTCTTTGAACAGGGGTTTCCTTGGCATTGTTCATCTTCGACCTCAGATTATATCTTTGCTGATCTTTGGTTTGCAGAACAGCCCCACCATCCCACTCTTGGTTGGTCTGGTCCTTGAGTAACGACTCTTCATAGGCAACCAAGGTCAAAAAGGAAGCACTGCCTTTGTCTTCCATACAATGGATCTCATCATCTTCTTCAAACTACTCCTCTTCCATGACTACATTCTGGAAAGGGGTCTTCACCCTTTGGTCTTCATTGGCATCTTTGCTCCTTTGCATGATCTGCAACTACTCATTTGCTCTTCTATATGGATTCAGATTTCTAGGAGCAAAAGTATTAGGAATTCTTCCTTTCACAGGGTGTTGCTCCACTTTTAATTTGGAGATTTCAGAGGCTAGTGACTCTATCATCTTGGTCATCTTATCTATCTTGGGGTCTGAAGATGAGGAAGATTCACCCCTCTGTCTCCTTTAGTCAACATGTCCCTTGAGTTTCTCTATAGCAATGATGGTTGACTCTACCTCTAAGGCTGCATCCTGCATTTTAGCCAAAGAAGCACATCTTCTCTCCCTCAATAGTAGACAGAAATCAGAATCGAAGGCATTGGCATAGGTGAGCTTAGCAGAGGTAGGGGTGGGTTTCACTTCAGCTGGTATCTTGTTGTACATGTGGTTAAACCTTTTATTGAAATCAGAAAGTGACTCCCCATTTTCCCTTTTCAGGTTCCCAAACTCAGTATGATAGTAGAGTAGATCTTTCTTATCCCCCCAATGCTTTAGGAAAACATCATCTAAGGCCTCAATATCTGTTATAGATCTAGGGGTCAATTCTCTGAACCATTTTCTAACCTCTCCATCTAGGCTCTGGACAAATACTCTCATCCACACATTATCTTCACTAATGTCTAGAGTATCAGCATAGCTATAAAAGGACTCAAGATGTTCTTTAGCTGTAACTCCTTCAGTCCCAGTGAACTTAGGCATGTATTTCTAATATTTTCCATTAGGCGTTGCATTCAAAGGAGTTGGTAGTACTAGAGGTCCATACCTAGCACCTATGATTTTTTCCATTTTGGTGAGTGCTTGTGGACCTGCCATGGTTGTGGTGGATAGAAGAGTACTGGCAGTCTGAAAGATAGAGAGCTGAGGAGTGACTGACAGGACTAAAGGAGTATGAGGGATAGGAGGTGAGGTTTCCTTTGGGCTTAAAGCAAAAGGAGAACCTAAAGAATAAGGAGCTTTATGAATCTCTGAAATTTTTTCTTCACTGCTAGTGTTAGAGGCTATACTCTCAACATGTATTTGTTCTATTACAAGCCTTTCTTGCAGAGCTATAAAAGATTGTTTAGGTTTACCTAATCCTAATGCTCCTTTTTGTGATACCTTTCTTTCTTTGATGATCTTTTTAGGGTCAGTTACTGAGTCAGCTGGTGACTTCTCAGGATTTCTCCAAGTATGCCTCAAAAACTGAGCTAGAACTAAGATGTGGAGTCGCTAAGAGGTTTGGCCTCCAGTAGAGTCGCCAGATAGATGATTACAACTGAAAATGTGCCCAGAATTTGTCTATCATCAAAGTTGGATTTGTGTTGTTTCCTTGGGAAACTCTGCTAGGTTGTAGCTCAGAGATGCCTGGTAACATATAATCTTCAATATTGTTCTAGGAACTATTGGAATGGGTGGTGGTTTGGTTCAAGCCAGATAACCACTTCAACTCTATTTTCACTCCAGACATGCATGAACACCCTCAGCCTACAAGGCTTTAGACCACTAATGCTTAATAGTTTGCAGATTAAGTGAATGAATGAAGAATACTAACCACACCAACAGATACATACATAACATATGATGGTCAGTTGCAGCCAGTGAATGAAGCTTGAAAATCTAATCTATCTAAGCAGAGATAAGATGATAGTTATCTAGTGTTAGATACAGAAGAAACATAGATGACCTATTCAATAGCAAATCCAATTCACCAATGTAGAGATAAGATGACAGTTATCTAGGATTAAACATAGGAGAAAGAATGAATAAACCTATCCAAGTGCAAGTTTAGAACAGAATGGAAATGGACATTGAACATGTAACAACAAAAGAATCTTGTATCACTGAAAATGAAGATGAGACCAAGGATAATTTTAGGGGCGAATCTTTGCCCTTTGGCGAAATTAAGGGGTTTTAAATTTTTAGTGGGCGAATATTTTGTATCATAGTACATTTTTACAAATCACCTCAAATAGCCCACCTTATTTTAAGGGAGAGGGTAAAAAAGGTAAATTTAGCCCTTGAAATTAGGACTTACAACCTTCCATTCGCCCATTTTCAAGAATAGGTTTTATTTAAGTGAATCCATTCGCCCATTTTCAAGAATAGGTTTTATTTAAGTGAATCCATTCGCCCATTTTCAAGAATAGGTTTTATTTAAGTGAATCCTATGGGCCAAATACCATATTTATAAAAGAGGTATGGTAAATTAATAAAAATATAAATAAATGAGAGGTATGGTAAATAAATAAAACATTTTTTATATTTACTTCATAAGTCAACTTATATACATGTAAGGGTGTAAAAAAATAAAAATATAAGTAAAGTGGAGGTATGGTAAATAAATAAAACGTTTTTTTATACTTACTCAAAAGGTATGGTAAATAAATAAAAATATAAATAAACTAGACGTATCGTAAATAAATAAAACCTCTTTTATTTAAGTGAATCCTATGGGCCAAATACCATATTTGTAAAGAGGTATGGTAAATTAATAAAAATATAAATAAACGAGAGGTATGGTAAACAAATAAAACATTTTTTTATATTTACTCCATAAGTCACCTTATGTTTAGGAACACTCAAAAAATGGGTTATATTTAGGTGAAACCTATGGCCAAAATACTATGGGACAAATACCATGGACTAGATTGTTATTAATACCATGCAAAAAACCATTATTAACCCTAATATTAGAATTAATAAAAATAAAAATGGCACATGGTATTGACCCATGGTATTCACCTGGAATGTAGCCTATTTAAATGGGGAATTAAACCAGATTCACTACGACTTTACAAAGTTTTATTATTTAGTGAAAGACTCACCAAGATCTTACAAGATTTTATAATTGAGTAAAATATTCGCCATGCCTGGTGAGAGATTCGCCAAAAAATTATATATACATATTATATTATTGATAAAATCGCCTTCCATTTTTCCTATATACCATGGAGATTCGCCCATTTATTATATTTATAAATTTAGGGGGGGTTCTTAAAATTTTCCCTGGATGAGACGCTACAAGGAATAGAGTATCTATAGTCTCCAGAAGTTGAACCCTGATTACATCTTGCTTTCAACTATTTATAGCTCTTTACAATGCTCTCCAGACCTTTAGGGTTGGAGGTATCTTAATCTATCCCCTACTGTCTTTAAATGCCTAATTGCGTACAAGGACGCAATTCTCCTTCCATCACGAAAACAGTAATTAATTATGGTACAGAGCTGCCCTGTCAAGTGGCCAGTTTGATTGTGCTAGTGAAGCTCCATGACTGTTAAATTTTGTTTTCCAGATCGTGCTATGTCCTTCTTCCTTCGGCCATGCTTTCTGTTAATTTGGTTCAATGGCCCGACTGTCACAATATTGTCAGAGTTGACCACCTTCTTCCTCAGGTGACTGATAGGAAGTGGAGTAAGAGGTGCATGGGTGGAGGGACATGCCAAATCAAACGGATGGAGAAACGACAGACTGGAGGACGGGCAGGGGCGATCATGAACAAGGGTTGTTGGATCGAGGGGAATGCACGGTGGAGATTGAGCGCAGGAGGTCTGCGGTCGTGGTGGGAGCAAAACATGTCTGGGCCATTAGATCTCGAGTGAGCAGATTGGACGGCTATCGGGCAAAGGAGATGTGTCGATGATAATGCCCGGGGTGGTTTTGTTTGGGCGGTTATGGTTTCTATCAGAAAGGCATTGGGCGGTAAGTGGTAAATGGTGGAGTCCACCTGATTCCATTCAGAGGATGACACGTCATAGCGGAAGAGAGAGAAAAACCGCCCTTATCAGGTGGGTACTCTTCTCGCTAATTGCCCATGCGGTATGAGCAACAGCCGTTAGATCTGGCGGGGGTGATCTAACAGTGGGGAACGGTCGGGCATGTTTCGTTGATCAGGTGAAACGTGAGCCTTCAGATTGGCAGGGGAAGATCGATGGTGGAGGGACACGAAGGTACGAGATGTCCTCAGGAAATGTGCAAAGGGCGCGTATGGGCGGGAAAGTAAGTTTTTTGAGGGTTTTGGGTTAATTCGCTTAAGGCTATGGCGAAAGAGGGTTTTGTCACGATGTGAAGGTTGGGTTAGGAAATAAGTGTAATGAAATGTAAGTGGAAGAGTGAGAAAAATGAGGTAATGGCCCATGTGGGGCCCTCTTTAAGACAGCAAAGCAACCCCTTTCCTTCCTTTAGCCTTCAAAATGTCAGTGCCGCACCTTAGGGCTAACACATAGCATGCTTATTGTTTCTCTGTTGCTTTGCTTTGTTGTTTTAGCTTTGTTTTTCTTTTATTTGTCTTGATTTTCTTGTCATTTTGTTTTGTAAATAAGTGTTTTCCTATACTGTGTTCTGGATTTTGAATAAGTATGTGGCTGAATTTAAAGAGTCTTGTGACACTGCAACACTTGGCCAGTCTTGTGTCCATCTTCTCTGTGCTTGGTTGTAACTTTTGGCCAATGAAGTTTGGATAGAAAATATGATCCGTCTTTAAGGGAAGCTCTGGTCATGAACCTGTGTCCAAACTGGGAAACCCCATGCCTGTACTCATTCGTCTACTTTGTGTGTTCAATCTTATCCAACTAGTAGAAATGGAGAAGAGGAAAAATCTAAACAGAAAACCTAAATCAAAGGTCTTACATCCTTCTCTAAAGGAACAACCTCTTCTGCTCTCAATAAGTTTGGATCCCTCTTCCGCCCAAAAATAAATATGTGCCTATCCATAATCCTCTTTCAAAAAAAATATAAAGGCGAAAGAAGAGAAAGACTTCCTGCCCAGAGAGGTGAAGCAGGCAACTCCATCGGGGTACTGACTAAGCTCGCTGGCAGTGGAGCAATGCTTGTGTTCATATGTGACTCCGTGGTGGTACTGTCTAGGCCTACTGGAAGTTGAGAAACACCAGAGATGAAAAATTATACTCTGCAAATCTTAAGCTCGTGAACCAAACTACCCTTCCCAATTTTGAAACACTGTGATCTAGATGAAAATTTTGTCATGTTTGACTAAGTTGGTACAAGGTGAACCATGTCTATCCATGGGGTAAGTGGGAAAGCCAAAGTAACATGCACAACGAATCAATACACCCTGAATGGCCAAGGCCCTGTGCTATAAATGAACCGAAACAGAGAAGTTGGTATTCAACCAGTGTGTTGCCAAGTGTTGTAGCGGCTGCAACACCCTCCAACATTTTGGCCTGCATCCAAATTTCAGAGCCTTTCATGGTTTTTCACCATGATGGTTGCAAACAATCGAGCTCATCACATGAGCTCTTATCGAGTCTTTACACCATTTTTTTCTTAATTGACCATCGGTTATCATTTGGCGTGTAAATTTCTATATCATGCTAGCGAATTTGTTCTGGCAATTTTGAAGGTTTGTCTTTGTTTGTATGAGTTATTTTCGCCCTGTGAACATCGATCATACTCACACACAAAGTTGTAAACATTGTCGTTTAAGTGTCGTCACAGTCGTTTGAAGATCTATCTCAAGTGTCGCACTTATTGCTCTTAACCTTTGAGTCATTCTCACTAAGCACATGTTGGTCTTGTTGGTTTGAGGTGTCTTGTCATTAAGTCGTGCTAAGTATGTGATCACAATGTCATGTGTGCACAAGTTCACTTTCTTTCACACTTAGTCATTTTTCCTTAAAATTTGTCGACCAGAAAACCCTCCTTCAACCGAACCCCGATCTTAGTGACCTTACTTTGCTTCCAAAAACTACACAGAGCTTGAGGTTGCCTTCTGGGGAAGCTTGCATTGTGCAATCCTAGAAGTGAGCCAGCCAACTATCCCCTAGAATTATGCGGAAGCTATCCCAAAATCCGATCCACTCCACGCTTCCCGCAACATCACTTATCCAACCTCCCTCCAGTCTTTCGAAAAATCTGAACTGCACTATCACTCGAGCTTGCACTGCTCCCCAAAACTGTGCAGAGGTTGCCTAGCTACCTGCCCTACACTGTCTACAGAAACTGTAGAGAGCTTGTGAGGAAAGCCTCCATTACCTATCATTGCACTATTCCTGAGAATTGCGCAGATCTGACTCACTGCATTATTCCTGAGAATTACGCAAATCTGACTAGCAATTTCCCTATTGGCTTGCTCTGCTCTCCCTCTAAAAATTGTGAATTTTTTACTGGAAACCTCTCTGCTTCCTCACTCTGCACTCATCCCAGAAACTACGCAGAAATGACTGCCCGACACTGTCTCTCATCAATGCACTGTTCTAACCAACAGCTCCCCACAGCTCGATCCAACCCTGCTCTTGAAAACTACCCAGAAATGTCTGCTAGTGCCTCATACTGCCCGCTCTATCTTCCTTGGAGAAACTGTGCAGATCCCCAGCTGGACCCCCAGATGACCTACCCAATCCTCCCCTTGAAAAATGTGCAGAATTGCCCAGCAGTTCCGTGACACCCTGCTTGGTCTTCCCCATGGAAACTGTGTAATTCTACCTCTCAGCTGGGTCTTGCCTTACAGCTGTCACTGCTATCTCGGATTTCATAAATCTGCCTCCCAGTGACATCTACGCATTTTTTCCCCACAGTACTCTAGAGCCTCGAACCCTGACCCGAGTCATCCTCTACACAGTTTTAGTTCCTTTTCCCTCTCCCGGTTACCTGCACCGAAATGAAAAATAATGCATCATGTTAGACTAGGAGATCTCTAGATTTGATGTTGTCTCGTCATGAGTGATTGCAAGAATAAGTACATTGATGGAACATGGCGCGTTGACGAATGGGATGAATAAGGAGCACATGGTAGAAGACTTTCTCACGGTTGAACGAACACACGAATCACATCGAGCAACAAGTGAAAGGGACACATACACATGCACCATCAAGCAAGACCAAGACCATCGAAGACCCCGCACACTTTGTCGTGCGGAGGTGAAGACATGTTACACTCAGAGCACACCCATCACTTAGGAGCACAACAACTCGACATGGACACCACAGTCAGCGAGTACATGTAATGAGTGTCATGTCAATTTGTGTCATGAGTTGTCTCGACCACATCACTATTATGGGCCATACTTGTTGTAATCAAATGCAATGTAATGTGAAAGTCCAAGAGACGCACTTATGAAGTTGAAGAGTCACATCAGTTAAAAAGTCATAGGAAGTCAAACAGTCATGAGGGAAGTCAAAGCATCACAAGGGTCAGTTATCCCCCTTGGCTATATATACCCCCTCATTGTATCAGCAAAGGAATTTTCACCGTGGCTCCTCCCACGTAGCCTTGAGAGTTTGTAGTATGTTCTTTGAGGAGTGAGTAGTGGCTCCAATGTCCCACTACTAGGACTAGTGATGTATGGTGTACACATGTGTCTTGAAACTTTTGCTTAATTCAGAAGCTTGTCTCAGGCCAGCACGTTTTCACGCATACCATTGTATCTGTTTGTAAGATTATTCTTTAAATGTTTGCAATGCATGTTTTCTTAATCTGTACTAAGATAGTTGAAGTACTTCAATTATTTTAGTACTTAAATTGTTGAAGATGTGTTGTATTGTTTATCATTAATGTCCCATTTGTGTGGACTACTCCGCCGGACATTAGAAAAACCATTCTTGTGTTTTCTTGGTTTTAACGACTGTCACCCCTATGTGGACTACTCCCTGGACGGTGTATATGTTTTCCCTTGAACTTTGGTTTTCACGACTGCCACATCCGTTGTGGACTATTCTGCTGGATGCTGGACAAACCCTTGTTGTTGTTCACGTGTGTTTCTTCCTGGGTTGGGACTATTCCCTCTCATCAAGAGGCTCACTTCACTTTCCCCTTTGACAGTAAGAGAACCTAGACACAAAGTTACATTACACACTCACCAAGCATACTCACCTCACTTTCTTGAAGTTACAAGCATAACACTCTTGTGTGCTGAACAACAAGAGCTAAGGCAAATCTCTAAGATAATGGCAATCGGGCCATCGTACCGAATGGGACTCCTACACCAAACAGTGTGAGGTCTAGTTGGGACTTCATACTGGGGAGATCCCATGAATGTTGGCGGGTCCAACACCATCAACAGTAACATAGTTTTATACCAACTTTATACAAAAAAAAAAAAAAAAAAATTTGAATGTAAAAAAAATCTTATAGTTTTATTTTTGTAGTATGACTTATAATATTCTCCAATATTCAATGCACACTTAGAATAAATATTTGAACATCTTTATTAATTAATATTTCAATATCAACTCCATACATACATATACCTATATATAGAGAAAACAAAAAATAATTTTAATATTGACCATAAATAAAATATTCCAATGTCCACCTTCAATATTTAATATGGAGTTGGCATGTAGTATTTTACAATAATGTTAATAACAAAAAACAATGTGTCTGTAGATACAAACATGAAGAGAGAGAAAGAGTTTATATTATATGCTTTATATTTCCCAATATGAGTGATGTACTCTATTTACAAATATTTCAATGTGAACTATGTATAAAGGAATTAAAAATATAAAATTTCTTGTGGTTAAAACATTTTATTAGTGTATTGTTCAAAATAAAAGAGATGTGGAGTTTTTTTTTTTTTTTTTTTTTTTTTTTTTTATCGGAGTAAAAAGTTGAAACCTTGTTTGCTTATATATATATAGATATCAGCTTTGATCCATCAAGAGGCTTGCACCTCAAGATCCATGTGGATACTTGATAGATCTGATCATAAGATGAATCTATGCTCCTTACAAGTAAGTAGAATTTTTAAACCTAAACATAATATAGATATATGTATATATGTGTGTGTGTGTGTGTGTGTGTGTGTGTGTGTGTGTGTAAGTATAAAAATATAATAAATATGATTCCTATTTAAAATTTTATTATTATTATTATTATTATTGTGAATCAAGATTGTATTACCTCAAAATTTCAGCGTATATTACAAAAAGAAATAAAATAGTTTCCATGAGGCATAACATGGTATCAAGAGTCTAAAGAGATAATTGGAGCTGGGTCTCTTATTAGATGAAGCATAAGGTGTAATTCCACGTTGAAGGTGGCTTTCTAGGTGAGCTAGCCTAACATCTAAAGAGATTGCATTATCTCAAAATTTCAACATACATTACAAAAAGAAATAAAATAGTTCTCATGAGGCATAACATGATAACAAGAGTCTCAAGATGTAAATGGAGCTCGGTCTCGGACACTCATATTAGTTGAAGCGTAAGGTTTAATGCCACATTGAAGGTGGATTTCTAGGTGAGCTAGCCAAACATCCAAACTAGTAGGACAAGAGCATTGATACCATTACACTTGCTTTATTTCATTCGAAGAGGAGATGATATCATTGTGGTCTTCATGTATTTCCTTCAAGATCATGCCCATAAGAGTTTTCAACTGCCAATGGACAGTGATGGAGTTCAAGTATTAGCATTTTCTTCCCTGGTATGTTGAGGGTCGTGAACCCAATTAACTACCTTCTCTTGTATTTCTACCTCTTGGATTTCCAAATCTGAATAAGCTTGTCAATAAGTGCTTGGGAGGGATTCAAGTTGACAAATTTCTTTAGGAATTTGAGGGGGTGTGGCAACATAGAAGATGGTTGTAACTTCTCCGGCTTCGGCTTGGGCACAAGGCCTATTGTGAGGACCTTTTCCCCCAACCCCCCAATAGCTGCACATTTGTTGTCGAGGTATATTGCACCAAAAAAGTAATATCTAGGCTAGATAGCTTTCCCACAACAACCTAATACTTAGAGGAATAAGGCTAAGAAAACCCGCAAGACGAAAAAACCAAGGGATTTTATGAAACCAATGCAAGCAAAGCCAATATACAAAGAATAACAAATAAAAGTAAATGACAGATGAAAGTCTTTTGGCAGGGCTTGGAACATTCTAGGAGACACCGAAATTCCAGCCACGATCCAACCCAGTTGAACTCGAAACCAATCAAACAAGCATCCACCAATGAGAAGCAATACCAAAGAATAAGATTAATGACCCAAAGGGATAAGGAAATACCCTAATTTTTCCAGCTTATCGAACCTAGATCGACAAAGTCACGCACTTTGAAAGAAGGCAGACGTCACAGGCTCCTACAACCTCCAACTATAATGTAGATAGAAAAGTCCCAGAATTTGAAATCTCTTCTTGCCCAAAGCCTAACTCCTACACACACTTTGAAAGAAGGCAGACGTCACAAGCTCCTACAACCTCCAACTATAATGTAGATAGCAAAGTCCCAGAATTTGAAATCTCTTCTTGCCCAAAGCCTAACTCCTAACCATTACTCGACTGCCAAAGTCTACGTTGCGAACCTCCAAACTCAAAGACCAGTATATCTTGCATGCAAGCATAAGTTAATTCTAATCCACTGCAGAAAGCCAACGTCCATGCCTCGTTAAAAGCCTGTGGATTATGTCATGACTTTGGGAGTTTTCCACTACACACAAACCTTCATCTATCAGATGCCCAAGTGAATTATCCCACCTGTGATGGAGAAAGGTTCAAACATACCATAGAAGACAAGGAAAAAGATTTATCCTCCCAGAATAGTCAAATGGAGGAAAGATTTAGATTGGAATAGGGTAATCTATATAATTTGCATATGTGTTGCATAGAGAAAGTTAGCCACACCACTCTCTCTTAATGTTATAAAAAATGATGAAATGATAGGCTCCCAACCTTTAACTTCCCATTATATATAGTAAAATGTATGATGTGTGAAAAACACATATCAGAGATAGAACTTGGCTCTGCGCGTGGCCCTCCGTCAACCTCTGCTCTGTGTGTGGCCCTCCGTCAATGGACCATCGGAACGCTGTGTGTATCCACCAATGAACTGACGACAATACATTATGTTTTTTTGTCCCCACCATAGTTATGTCGTGTGTCAAGTTAACATTCTAGGCATGCGATGTGCTTGAGCTTGTAGTGCTCCTATGACACATGGAGAACAAAGAAGTTTCGGGTCACATTCCTTTTCCTAGAGTTGGAAATTTCTTCCAAGCGTCCAGATAACTGGGACATGGGTCTGGAAGGCTGTGCCTTTCCTATTCTGTGTTAAAAGGCCGTGTTATTTGTGTTGCACATTTTCTTTTTGCCTCCTTCCTCTGGAGGGAGGTTTACCATCTTTGAGTGTTTCATTTCAGTTTCTGTATTCATCTTGCTAGGACACTCCATGGTCTTCCATTTACCTTTTTTTTTTCTCTATTTAATACCATATCCGTGTTCTGTCTGATACTAGGAAGTGGGTGGCATTCATCTATGCCGTTCTGGCTCTCAGTTCTGGCGACTTCGATGGTTCCGACGCTTTCTCATCTGAGGGCTTCGCGCGGGGTATGAGGTATGTAACCTATTTCCAAGCTACTAGTTTTTAGTCGTCCTATATAATGCTTAAAATCTGGTTATTCTCCATCTATTTTTCTTCCTATAATGGACTTTAACATGTTTCTGAAATGGGAATGTCTATAGTTTGGTTTGATTTGTTAATTTCATGCGTAAAAATTATAGTAAAAGGCATCTTTTCATATAAATTTCCCTGTGTGCAATTTTCAAAGTTTTGTTTTGTTTCCCATCCCTGTAAGGATTTCGATTGCAGAATAGGACATTGGTGGTGTAGGTGTAGTGGATGTTATTGTTGTTGTCCAGTCTTCTTGTAGTTTCCCCTTTAGTTTATAGCCAAGACTCCATTAGATTATTCTTATAGCTTGAAAACAATTTCTTTGTGTCTTTTCTTTGTTTCTCTGCACGTCTGTTTAATTGTGACTGAGCTAGGCTCTTTGGCTCTAGCCAGTAGTCGGCTCTCTCCAGTGTCAGTTTTCTTTTTCTATTTACTCGGTCTGAGGCGATGGAGGGAGGAAGGTGCTGGAATGAGTTTGACAGGTCGTTTGGCACGAGATGCAAACTATACCCGCCGTCGTTTTTGGTTCATTCTCTTTAAAATTTTGGTATTATAAGCTATATCATAATTAATGAACATATGGTCTTCTGATTCTCTATGTCTTTTGTTTGTTCCTCTGCTCGCCTGTTATTTTGGATGAGCTCAGCTCTCTGGCTCTGGCCGGTAGTCGACTTCTCTGGTATTAGATATCTTTCTCCGTTTGCTAAGTCTGAGTCGAAGGAGGGAGGAAGGTGCTGGAAGGAGCTTGACAGGACGTTTGGCATGAGATGCAAACTATATCCGCCCGCGTTTTCGGTTCATTCTCTTTCAAATTTTGGTATAAGCTATATCATAATTAATGAACATATGGTCTTCTGTCAGGATATGTACTTTTCGGTAGACTTTATCCTTTTTCGAAGGATCTCCCACAAGGTGGCATAGATTTTGTCAGTTATTCTCCTATATAAAATATCCATTCCGTGCCTCCGTATATTTTTCCTTATCAGGCTAGTGTACTTGTTATTTACGCTCCCTTGCTTTCTGTGTCTGGACTGTGGTTCCGCTTTTGGGTTTATGACGTAATCGGTCATATAGCTGACGTCCCCTCTATCATCCCGCGATTACAATGGAGACTCTCTCCGATGTGTCGGCCTCGTCAGCATTGGTGCGGGCCACCATTGAGGCGGAAAAGGCTTACGGTGGCATGTGCCGCCAGGGGGGCTGGCAGTCTGTTATGGAAAATTCTATTCTTCAGCCACCCTCTTTGCCAACACGTGAAATTAAGGGTGGCGATTATGAAGTCCCTCGACATAGGAAGAAGCAGCATCCTATTAATACAATTCCTCCTCCCTCTGCTTGCAAACTTGATAGTTTTTTCCTGGCTGATATAATTACAAGCCTCCAAAAAAGAGCTCTTGTAGGCCGATGGTATTTTCCAGACATGGAGGATTCCCAGATGCGATCATGGCTGGGAAGAAGATGGAAAGACCTTCTGGGATATATACCTACTATAGTCAGGTTGATGAAGGACTAGTATAGTTTTCATTTCCTTAGTGAGAAAGACCTGGAAATTATTCGCACTCTTCCTTGGGTCCATGGTAAGATTTTTTTAGCTCTTCACTGCTGGTACATAGGGTACAATCCTCTCAAAAATACTCCTTCAAACAATCTCATCTGGGTTAAGCTTCTGGGGCTTCCAATTGAACTATGGACAAGAGAGACTCTGACTGACATTGGGAATGCGATGGGGAAATTTGTATATGTGGACTCGAAGTGTCTGGGGGCGAAAGACAAAAGAGTGGCATGGATACTTATCGAGAAAGAATATTGTTATCGAGAAATCTAGTGTCTATTTAGAGCTGCTAGTCCCACTAAGACGGGTAGCTATCTTAGAAACAAACAAACTAAAGTTACTTTCATTTTACTTTATGAGAAGTGGATGGGAGAAAAGCAGAGAGTACCAACCTCAGTCTTTCGCTTGGTTCCTTGCTTGTTTCCTCTCTCCCTTGACAGATCTTTGCCGCTCCTTCCTTGCTTGTCTTGTTTCAAAGAGCACCTGTAAAGTCAAAGCAGCATAATATCTTCAAAGCACAGGGATCTACAATCATAAACAATATAGGACCAGATATATATTGACCACACAAATGCATATATCATCAAACATACAAGAATGTGGAGGAAAAATTAAATAACTTTATTGATAAAAAGAGTAGAAGAGAGGATTACAACCCATTGATCTGACCCAGCGTCATCCTCCCAGCATGAAAGCCCTTCTTCACCTCATGAAAAGCTTAGATCACCCAACACTATGATATTCCACCAAGAAACCAACAGCACTTCCTTACAAAATACAAGATTCCAGCCTTTGGATCTCTGGGATGAGGGATCCGTATATAGTTGTTTGCAGGGGGGTGAGTCAGCTTCTGGGATTTTGATTAGTGTCCTCTCTCTGATAGTTCTTGGTTCCACTTGGAGATTCATGATCTCTTACTCATCCCTGGGCGAATTCAGAGAGGCAAGTGTCACAGGAGAAGTTTCTAGAAGATTCCATGATCATCCACCTTGCAAACTGTCTCTTCCATCTGTCTACTCTCACCCATCGCACCCTACAGAAGGGCTTTTCAGTATGCATCGTACCCTGAGCACTGAGCAGTCTGTATGGTCCAGTTTTGACCCGTTCTGAGCAGTTTTCCATGGAGAACTTCTGGGAGATGATGTAATCAGCTGACCTTGTTCCTTTAGGGTATGAAACAACACTTTTAGGGACTCAAAAGCCCTTGGTTTATGGACGTATATGATTGGGGTTGCAGTGCCCAAATATGTCTATAATAGTTGCCCCCTAAAGCATGAGGTCGTAAATCTTTTTTATGTCGGGTGAAATGCTTTATCATGAGGATCCGAGGTTTTTCGAACTGGAAGGCGACCTGTAATAAGATACAATACAATACATTATCTTCATAATATTTTCATGATCTAGTTGAGGCGAGCATTCCCATGCTCAAATTTATAAAATCATTTTCATGTACATAGGACAGACAAACGTCTGTGTGGCAGATTGATGATTCTGATAGAGCCATCATCCTTTGATTTAGATGATCATCTATGCAGCAATGGTGTACATTTGATGTCTTTATTTTCCTGAATATATCACAACCCGGATGGATGAAACTAGATTCGGGGTCTTCAAACTCGTTCAATCTTCGCCTGAAGTACAAGTCGATCCATGTGAAAAGATTTTCTGGAGTCGAACATGGAAATACATCGCCTGATTACCAACCAATGATGTAAGTTGTTAACGAGCACGAGAGGAATCACTGATAATGATGATGACCCTCAAGGTACGACAGTACAATTCACGTGGTGTGAAAATGGGACTTGGCGTCAAACACCACACACAATCTTTCGGTCGAAGGCCATTGATGTAAACTTGTCGCCGAAAGTGAGAAACTTGCCATTGAGGCATGCAAGCTTTAAAGTACTGAAAGGGTTGTTCCTAGGTCGACTTCTTGGATAATGAGCTGTCGTCGACAAGAAGTGACCCATCGTAGGAGGGCCTTAATGAATCCCACATCTACGACACAGAACGAAGCAAATGATTTTGTGGGGGTGAAAACGATCTGATGATAAAGGGTTCAGGGTGGCGGTCATGAAAGAATGAAGCGTGAGGGTATTGCAGCGGGTGAGACACAAGCTGGGTTGTTGAATTCTCTGAGCGACTTCTCTTGAACATATCGGCGACACTGAAATGGATTGGTAGCGTTAACCCCAAAAATGGATGGTATGGTGGACCAATGGTAATATGACCGGTGAACGGAATAACCCAACCCGATCAATCATGTTGATGAAATGAAAGTGTCATGTTCAAGAGCGACTTGCTACCAATAAAGTTTCTTCAAGTTTTCTTCCCAATTTTTCCCCAGTCATTGCTGACCAGTACCTCTTTATTTTTGTCAAGCTTGAGGAGGATAACATATGCTTGTTCTATAATTTTCCCTTTGGGCAAACCCGTCGCTATGTTTTAACGAGCCTAGCGACAGTGAAACTCGTTCTTGTCTGCATGGACAAGTTTGTCGCTATTGGTTTTAACGAGTTTAACGACAAAGATAACTCAGTCCTTTTTCAATTTTAGAGAGTCTGAAAAGGGACGGAAAGGAAACTCCAGTAATCCTTTTTCGTCATATAATCCCTTAAGTCCGAAAAAGTATAAAATAATACGAAAGGGATGAATTTTCGATAGTTTTAACAAGCCGAACAAGACAAGCGCTCGATCTTTTTGTGTAATGATCCCTCAGGTCCAAAAAGATTAAAATCTAGAGGAGGGATAGCACTTCCGATCATTTTAATGAGCTAGAGAGGCCAATTTCTCGGCAATATTTTCATATTTTATGAGTCAGATGAAAAGAGCTTAAAGGAGACTCGTTTTTTGAGGAACGAGTGATATTTTCGTGTAGCAGCTAGTTCCAGGTAAGGTTTGGAACTTTCCAATCACGGCAGGGTTAAGAGGATGGCTAACAGAATCACTCATCGCAGCTGTTCCTCAAAAGGGCAAACAATCAAATGGAGGTGTATGATTGGCTAAAACAGAGTGGAGGTGATGGTAAGAACACGTCCAAGGCTCAAAAGTTGATAATAATGCGATCGCAATGGTTATTTATTGAAGGTGGGTTCATTTTTTAATGAGCTTAAACTCTGGGGGAACATTTGCTCATCGCTAGGTTTATTTTTTAACGAGCTTGAACTTCGCGTAAAACTTCTCATGCCAGTCATATAATAAGGATGTCTCATTGATAGGTTCAATTTTTAGGGAGCTTGCACCATTCGAAACTTTGTTGCGAATCCTTTCTTTATGTAAGCTAGGAACGACCAATCCTACGAGTTTAAAGGGTTGAGAATCTACAAACTAAGAAATTAAATGGTCGCTTTTCACTTTCCATGCGAAAAGGTTTGCATGCCCCCAGGTATAATGAAGTAGAGTTTCCAGGTTACACTTCAATTTGCGGACAAAACATTTGTTCTATCGAGAAAGGCCTACCTTTTAACGTACAAAGTAGAGTTTCCAGGTTACCCTTTAATTTGCAGACAAAGCACTTGCTCTGTCAGGAAAGGGATACCTTTTGACAGAGGTATCTTATTCCAGTCTAATCCCATTTTCCTAAATTGATGGGTGTGTTAGACTAGTCATATTCCTACGCGGAAACCCACCTTATACCTGGGGTTCTTCTACCGAAGCAGACCAGGGTGCATGCCCCCTAGGTTTCAGTCACAATCACCAAATCACTCGCACTCATCAGGTGGACGGACTGGAGACTGATGAGACATTCCTTGCGTAAAAAGACTAGTTAGGGATGGCATTTGACTATTAGCTATGTGTGAGCTGGGGAATGAAAGCTGGTCTACGAGCTGGACCACTCTTCCTTCATGCGGAAAACACATTACTCAAAAGAGTGAGGAGACAATGGCTCCCATGCTACAAATGTAGTCACGCCCAAGGAGTAGATTGTAATCTAAAGGTCCTTGGACTACCATTACATTCAGATAAATGGTTTTCCTTCTCAAAGTTAGAGGCAAATTTGGAAGGATCCCTAATAGTCGACTGGTTCCTTTGTCGAAGCCTATCAGATTTCACATCTCAGGCAGAAGCGATGGCGAACCAAGTGCTTTCCAAGCAGTTGAGGAAAGGATACTCATAGAAGCCCCTTCATCTATGATAGCACCAACCATGACCATTCTGTAAGTTTGTACTATGATTTGGAATGGTACATTAGACGGTAGACGGGGTCTGCCTAGTAGATTCCAATCGAAGGAAACGACTAGGTTGCTCGGAGGTGGGACCGAATAAACGGCTGGATACGACTCTGACAAACTTCCTTCCTACGGTAAAGGAACGAGTAGATTGCCCCCATGTTCATCGGAGTCTGTATTTATGAAAATAATTTGAACGGTGTCATTCTCATTCTCTTCGGTGACTGTATCATCTGAAGATGGACCTTCTGAAGACAAGATTGGGTCGACTGCCGTCTCGACCTATTGACTTTGGTCCGGTGTGGACTCAGAGGGTTTATCTTCAATGATAGATGCATTGACCAACCACAAAGGTGTGTTATTCAGATTTTCAACTAGCGATGGACTCGGCAAGAGTTTCTTGTATCCATGAGGAAGCGCAGCGGTGAAGCAGGATGGTTATCCAAGACTCTTTTAGCCTCGTCTAGGAAGGGACAACGGTGGATGACATGATCGCCTTCAAACAGTTTACAAGGAAATTTATATTTTCCTTTTTGTCCAGAGACTTCATTTTCACTAGTTGACGGTGTACTTTCAACATGATCATTAGAGGTTGAGGACACCGGATTGTGCAAACGGGGAGACCAGTCCCTTAAGATTCGTGGGATGCAAGGACAATCTCAATGATAGTGGTCTCCTTTGCAAATGACACATGGAGATTTAGGTTTGGATGGTGCGGTGTGCGGATTTTCGCTAGACGATGCATGGTTGCCTCTTTTTGCCTTTGGCTCCTTCTTCTTCTTCTCCTTCCCTTTCTTCTTCTTCGCAGTTACTTGGTTTTTAGTTTTACTAGCTTTATCAAGCGAAGAGGAAGAAGGAGAGGGAGAAACAAACGAAGTAGAAGGTTGGGGGGTAACTCTAGTATCATATAGTTGCTGATTTGATTGCTGAGGAATCACGGTGCTTTGAATGATAGAGGTCGAGAAGAGCCATACTGGCAAGCCGATTGTCAGTCTTGGAAGGGATAATGTGGCCATATGAGGTGCACCAACATCTCCCCAAGAGGAGAAAGGACTAGGATTTCCCCCAGGGGGAAATCCTTGGTTGGTGGACTCCATTTTCTCAACCTAAGACCAATGAGGGAACAGTGACGTTATTCTGATTAAAATAAATTTTATGACGCTTTGACACAACTTGCTTTTTCAATTTTTAAGAGTCGAGAAAAAGCTAAAGATGACTCTAGTCGCCTTCTATTTTTAATGAGCCGAAAGCAACAAGTGCTGAGATGGACCTTTTCCTTTAAGGAGTCTGAAAAGGAACGAAAGAGACTACTCTGGAAATCTAGACAGAGAGATTACCAAACCAATCACAAAACTACAGAATACTTTTTACGGTACGGCAGTCAATCTACCCGAATGCTGTGTTCAGTGCATTGTGATCGATAGGGCGGTAGACACGGTTTCCTAAGGATAAAGGATATAGCCTATTGTGGTCTCCCAATATATACTCGATGGTACGTGGGAGCACAAATCCATACTGGCACTTGTCATCTCAAAGAGGAGGAATCACCAAACCTACGATGAAAGCGATAGTTACCAGGCTTTACGACGCCAGAATACATCTCTAGCCTAGACTTCTAAATGTTGTGCGTTAGGTTCCAAAGCGTTTTTATGTTCATTGAATTTATTTTACAGTTGATCTTTCTTAAGAAGTTTGCCTTTAAGGTTCACCGCGTGATGTAGATATACAATTCCTAAAATGCAATCTAAGATGATAAACAGTCGTTTATTCTTATTTTTGCAATGAAAATCCTAGCTACTAAGGAAAGAGAAGCGAGATTCTTTCAACATAGAGCAGAGAGCACACACTAGATGCACTGTCCTAAATCAAAATCAACAAGCAGTCTAAATGCAAATGCACATGCATGTATTTGTTTTCCACTTTCTTAATGTGTGAATGACAAAAAGAATGCTAAGTACAAATCTGAATTATCTTTTCAAAGCGACAATACTAACAATTTTCTCTTCAAAAAACGAAAGGAAGACAATGACGACACTTTGCGATTTTGAATTGAAAACTGCTTTCGACACTTGAAATACTATTAATTCAAATCAAATACAAGAGTAACAATGTAATCGACCATCAAGAAGAGTAGGATTCTTTTCTTTGACTGAAAACGACACTTGCGACACTTCTAAATCAAAAGATGACAGTTCGATTAAGCTACTTCTTTGTAAAAGAGAACTATAAATGGCGAACAATACATAAAAACATTCACAATTATTTGTACAATGGAGGCTGGATAATGCAAAGGAAGGGGGTTTCCACAGTGGTACACTGATCACAGACAGCAAAACTCCTGAATAAAGCTGAAGAGAGTGAAGAAAAAACCAAAATCTGGAGGTAGAAACAGTCTTATCTGATCATCGCACCTATAACACAAGGAAATAGGGATGCATCTCACCTACTGCACACGGGAGATGCGATGCATCTAGATTGCCTAGAGGAGAAGGTGCATTGGTCTAGGGACGAGACTTCAACTTGGTTTTTGGTCATAGTTTGCAGCTTAGTTCAGGGATTTAGGCTGAGCTAATGATAGTCAGTAAATACAAATCATAGGGGTTGATCTAATGAGGTTACTTGAGCCACCACCAGGGCAATTAGGATGTTTGCAAATCAATTGTTCAGTTTATAAACAAAACCCGGAGATGGACTGAAGCAGCATTGATCTACTTTGCACTTGCATAGCAAATGCAGTTCGAAGGCTAGCTGGCTTAACTTCAGGCTCCGTCTGTAGTTTATAAAGCAAACAAATATAAACAAGCAAACAAGCTATTCGCTCCCCAGTGGAGTCACCATTTTGTTATCGGGAAATCTAGTGTCCATTCAGAGCTGCTAGTCCCACTAAGATGGGTAGCTATCTTAGAAACAAACAAACTAAAGTTACTTTCATTTTCCTTTATGAGAAGTAGATGGGAGAGAAGCAGAGAGTACCAACCTCAGTCTTTCGCTTGGTTCCTTGCTTGTTTCCTCTCTCCTTTGACAGATCTTTGCCGCTCCTTCCTTGCTTGTCCCGTTTCAAAGAGCACCTGTAAAGTCAAAGCAGCATAATATCTTCAAAGCATAGGGATCTACAATCATAAACAATATAGGACCAGATATATATTGACCACACAAATGCATATATCATCAAACATACAAGAATGTGGAGGAAAACTTAAATAGCTTTATTGATAGAAAGAGTAGAAGAGAGGATTACAACCCATTGATCTGACCCAGCGTCATCCTCCCAGCATGAAAGCCCTTCTTCACCTCATGAAAAGCTTAGATCACCCAACACTATGATATTCGACCAAGAAACCAACATCACTTCCTTACAAAATACAAGATTCCAGCCTTTGGATCTCTGGGATGAGGGATCTGTATATAGATGTTTGCAAGGGGGTGAGTCAGCTTCTAGGATTTTGATTAGTGTCCTCTCTCTAATAGTTCTTGGTTCCACTTGGAGATTCATGATCTCTTACTCATCCCTGGGCGAATTCAGAGAGGCAAGTGTCACAAGAGAAGTTTCTGGAAGATTCCATGATCATCCACCTTGAAAATTGTCTCTGCCATTTGTCTACTCTCACCCATTTCACCCTACAGAAGGGCTTTTCAGTATGCATCACACTTTTTGCATGTGGTAGATGAGATGCATTGCACCCTTAGCACTGAGCAGTCTGTATGGTCTAGTTTTGACTAGTTCTGAGCAGTTTTCCATGGAGAACTTCTGGGAGATGATGTAATCAGCTTACCTTGTTCCTTTAGGGTATGAAACACCACTTTTAGGGACTCAGAAGCCCTTGGTTTATGGACGTATATGATTGGGGTTACAGTGCCCAAATATGTCTATAACAAATATCGAGGTGGTTTTCCTGACCATATAGAACTTCTATGGGGGGAATTAAATATGCATTAGAGATTAGACTTTTGGGGGGTTCCATTTCGTTGCTCTCACTATCACAGGATAGGCCACTTAAATGATAATTGTCCGTCTCGTCGAGGGGATAGGCATAAAGAAAGGAAATTTCTATACAATAAAAATTCAAAATTCCCAGAACATAAGCAGAGGAATGCAGAAGGGGAAAGAAAATCGTCGATTAGGAGGTCTACATCCTTAGGTATGTCTAAATCTGTTTCACCTTTTCTATCTCCATTAATGAAGCATAGTAGTCCCTCTCTGACGTATCATCCCTCTGCTTCTTTTTCTCCCCAAAAATCTTTTTCTTCTCTTGAGAAGCAGAAGGACTCTCTAAATATTTCATATCCTCTTGAGCCTATTCCATGTCAAGAAGTCCCTCATCCATGTCCTATTCCCCATCCTATGGAAAATATCCCATCCTCATCGCACATTACGTACATTCCATCTTCTTCTCCTTCCCCGGTTAAATCTAATAACAAATCAAAAGGGAAGGAACCATGCTCTGCTGTCACTCCTCCAAATACAAAAGGGAAGGAGCCATGCTCTTTAGTGAATCCCCCAAATTCTTCAGTCATGTCTCCCACAAATTCCATTGGAAACGACTTAGATCTTCTCCTGAAGAAAAAATCCATAGAATTATGTCTTCTTACTATCCACAAACCTGTTTCAGATTTTTCTCCAAATATCAGTCCTAAATCGGCATCTAATATTACAGAAAGGAGAACGCAGAATAGAGGAACACAACATTTCCGTGGCAGAAAAATCCTATCAGCCTAAATATGGACCACTCTTTGATTGACATTCCTATAATTGATCTCTCTGAAAAAGGGCCCCTTGGAGCAAGACAGGCCGGTGAAAGGCCATCATGACTCACATCATATCTATGAATATAAGGGGTCTAGGGGCAGACCACAAATTCTTGGCCCTGAAGGATTTATTTTCTACAGCTCAATCCAATATTATTCTCATACAGGAGACTATGCATGCTGCTGCTGTTTCTATTAGATATTTCAGATGTATGTTCCCTTCTTAGCATATGGTTGCTACGGATGCAAATGGTTTATCGGGGGGTTTAGCAATTTTATGGAATCCTATTTGGGTTTCGGCAAAGGCTTTCAAATGTTTTGCAGGTATTCTCCTATTAGCAAATATTCGGGGCCTGGTTGGCTCTATTCATGTCCTAAATGTATATGCCCCTTGCAAGAATCGTCGTCCATTCTGGAACAGGTTCTTGTCCTCTGAATTTTGGGAATTAGATTCTCTCCTAATCGAGGGTGATTGGAATTGTAATTTGAGCAGTGATGAGGTGTGGGGAAGGGGAAAAAGGGATGATCCATTAGCTGGTCTCATTAAGGGGGCCATTCTCCACCATAATATGATTGATGTATATCCTCAATTCATGGGCCCTACATGGGATAATGGAAGAATAGGAGCATCCTTTCTTGCCAAAATATTAGACCGTTTTATGATTAAAGATAAGCTTATGGACCACATGGCAAGGCCTCTATCTAATATAATAAACTCTTTCATATCTGATCATAGGCCCATTTCCTTACAGTGGGGGAAAAGGAAGTTCAAGAAGGGTCTTCCATTTAAATTTAATAGAGTATGGCTGGAAGATACTGAATTCAATGATCTAATTAAAAAATCATGGTCTTCTTTCCTCCCCATGGAAAATTCATCCCCATCCCAAGCCCTTCTGGATAATCTGCGAGCTCTAAAGGTTAAGGTAAAGTCGTGGTAGAAAAATAAGAAAAAAGCCAACAAAATAGCCTTGAAAGAGATTCAAGAGGAGTTGGATGTATTGGCTGAGAAGCTAAAAGGAGGTGATTTCCCTTTTCAGGTCCGTTGTCATATAAGGGATTTGGAAAAGAAAAGATACAAATTGCTAGCTATTGAAGAAGCATCATGGAGACTAAAGAGCAGAGCTTTATGGCTTAAGGAAGGAGATAGAAATACAAAATTCTATCATAGATTTGCAAATAATAGGAGGGAAATTAACTCAATTTGGGAAATAAAAAGTGAAAGGGGTAGTATGTTACACTCCCAGGAGGAAATTTCAAAGGAGGCTGAGGCACATTTTGAAAAGTCATATAAAAGAAATGAAAACTGCAGGATGGAGGATATCTTATGGGGAATTGATCTCTTTCCTACTATGTTTGATGAAGAAAAAAATAATGCTCTTTTCCAGCCTGTTTCAGAAGAAGAACTCCTGACAGTTATGAAGTCTTTCAAAAAAGACAAAAGTCCAAGTCTAGATGGGTGGACAATCGAGTTTTTCATACTTTTTTTTGATTTGATCAAGAGGGACCTACTAGCAATGGTGGAGGAATCGAGACAGAAGGGTAATATTCATCAACATATTTCGTCAACATATATTGCTCTCATCCCTAAAAAGAAAAAAGCAATTGTTTTCTCAGATTTTAGGCCAATTTCTATCTGTAACGCTATCTACAAAATTATCTCAAAGATCATTGCAAATAGAATTCGAGGGACTTTGTCAAAATATATATCCCAGGAGCAACATGGTTTTCTTCAGAACAGGAATATCATTGAGGCTGTGGCCAACATCCAAGAGGGCCTACACTCATTACACACTAAAAAGTTGGATGCAGCAATTCTCCAATTAGATTTAAAGAAAGCATATGATAGTCTTGATTGGGGCTTTCTAAGATGTATCCTGTGCAAAATTGGACTATACAATGATTGTATAAGTTGGGTTATGGCCTGTGCAGAAACTGTTAAATTTGTTGTCCTTATCAATGGTCTTCCATCAAACTTTTTCTTGGCAGCCAGAGGTCTCAGACAGAGATGTTCCCTATCCCCTCTTCTATTCATTGTAGCTATGGACTCACTGAGTTTACATATTAAAAAAGTTGTAATGCAAAATCAATGCAGTCCATTGATGATTTATAGAGGGAATTTCATTTCCCACAGTTTATTTGTGGATGATATTATGATTTTTGGAATGCTCAGACTGGTTACATGGATATGCATTCATGACATTCTAAAAAATTTCCAAAGAGCCTCTGGAATCCTTATAAATGAAGGAAAATCTTTTTTCTATTCTGATGAAGGAGATAAGGATTTAATGGAATTTCTGAGAGAACTGTTCAATATAGAAGTAAAACCCATAAAGGAAGGTATGAAATATCTGGGTTTTCATCTTAAACCAGCAGGCTATACAAAAGCTGATTGGATGTGGATCACTGACCGTTTCTTTAGAAGAATAGCAGGATGGGAGTATAAGTGTCTTTCTATGGCAGGCAGAGCAGTTCTAGCTCAGTCTGTCCTAGCTCAGTTTTCAGTTTATTGGGCCCATTTATATTATGTCCCCACAAGTATCATTTCAATGCTAAATGAATGATGGCAAATTTTATATGGGGAGGAAGCAAAGAAAAAAGAAAATATCACTTGACAAATCTCAGGAACAATACTTCTCCAAAACCTCTGGGAGGTTGGGGAATTATGGACATAAGGAATTTTGGGAAGGCTCTACTGTGTAAATCCCTTTGGAGAGGTATAAATGGGGACAGTTTATGGAGTTCATCTATAAGGAAGAAGTACATGGGAAATAAAGACATAATATACTGGCACAGGAAAGGTACTATTGGCTACTCCCATGGATCTGCTATATGGCTAAGTTTCCAGAGAATTGAGTCTTTCTTCCTGCAAAACCTCTCATGGAATATTCAGAATGGTGGGAATGTGTATATTGGTTTCGATCAAATAATGGGTACGGGGGAGAACTTTAATATTCCTCCAAACATCATAATGGCTCTCCATCGAAAAGGTATTTTCACATGGAGCCAAATCATAGCTGAATGGCAGGGAGGCGTCCCTATTTGGAAGGATCCACAGGTTATGGGCCTAAGAGGAGATTTACAACAGCAATGGAACAAAATTATGATGACTATGAGAAACATAGGTATTTGCAGAACAGAAGGAAATGACTCCCTTACCTGGAGGGGTAAAAGGGCGAGGGAAGAAGTTCAAGTAAAGGAAATCTATCTAGTTCTAGTAAAAGAAATTCCTTCCCCTTTTCTGAATATTTTCCCGATGTCTCTTTGGAAAACTGGGGCTCCATATAAAATGATTCTATTCTCCTGGCTAGTCTTTCACAATAAAAACCTGACTTGGGAGAATCTTCAAAAAAGGAACTGGTCTGGTCCAGGAATATGCCTAATGTGTAGAGAGGAGGGAGAGAACAACTATCATATGTTTATAAAGTGTTGTTTCACCCTTCAGCTATGGAAGGATCTGGCAAACTATTTTGGTTTTAGTTTGGTGAATCACTCATCTTTACAAGAAGCCCTGTTTTGGTGGAGCTCTCAAAAATCTTCATATAGATCAATTCCTCAACTACTCTTTTGGTTAGTTTGGAAGCTCAGGAACAAGTTAATATTCCAAAATGGGAAGGAAGATATAAAGTCTGTGTACGAAAAGATAATTTCCCTTCATAATTCCTTACCAGCAAAGTTGACTAGTCACAAAAATAGAAATTCAAAAGTTCAGAGGAGGGCCCAGTACAGTTTTCCAAGAGCTTTTCTTGATGGGGCAACTCAACAAGGTATATGTGCCTGCAGTTTTCTCATATCAATAAATGAAGACCAACATTTTTCCATCTATTGGAACGGAGGAAAAGGTTCAAACAACAAGGCTGAGGCTATGGCCCTTGCTGGCCTCCTTCAATTAAGTTCTTTCCTTGATATCCAGAATCTTCAGATCTACGGCGACTCAAAAATCATGATCGAGCATGTCACAAGGAAATTATCTATAAAGAACTCCATGTTAACAGGATGGATGAATAGGATAAATGTCTTATGGAACAGAAAAAAGGATTTCACTATCAAACATATAGACAGATCCTATAATTCTCATGCTGATGAACTGTCAAAGAAAGGACTCTCTATCCAGCCTGGAATATGGAAAATGGAGATTCAAATGGGAACAAGCACATTTCAGATTGAAGATTTCTCTTTACCGGGTACTTAATTTTTTGCTTTTTGTCAGCCCCAGAAAATATTATTCTCTGCACAATGACTCATCCTCTTCTACAAAAAGGTATGTTTGTCTATTACTTTCTTGATCTTCTTATCTTCATGGGGCTGCTCTATCTATATGGACCTGAAGGGTCATCCAAGAGTCTATGGTAGGTTATTATATGTCTTGTTTCTTCACACAGTTCTACTTACATCTCTTCATGTAAGTGCTTTTTTAGAATCTGCAGTACTCTGTACAACACAGTTTCTTTCTGCTTCATGCAATTTCTCTAAACACACTATGTAAATACTCTTTATATAAATATAAATATCGCTTTTTTTCGTACCGAAGAAAAGAAAAGAAAAAAAAATAAAAAAAAAACAACCTTTAACTTCCCATTTTAAGAAATTATTATATATATATATATATATATATTCTAATTATGATGAAATAAGTGAGATTGCAATCTCTTTGCCCTTTTGTTTTATTAAAAAATTAATCATTTCAGATATTTAATCATTAATAAAACCAAAAGTAACATACATTTATACTGATTTTCATAAACTTATATTAATTAATATTTTTTTTAAAAGACATGTTACATGGAAAGAAAGTGGAAAAAACATTGAAAAATGACATACCGTCCTGCTCATAGGATGCAGTGATTTACCTAGTGTGCCTATGCACCACTAAATTAAAGGTTACACTGACAACTCTCCCATTCAAAGTCTTGGGCTCTTCTTCCCGTTTGTCTTTACTGGATTTTGCTTGGCTCCTTCCCTTTTCTATGCGAAGTCAGCACCGACTACACATTCCGAGAAAGTTGCGTCTCTGAATCCGAACACCATGGTAATGAGGGAACGGCGGACGATGGCGCAAGAGTAAGGATGAACTTGGAAGATTGTTTTGTCTCTGCATAATTTGGTTGCTTTCTTTGCATTTTCATAAAGGGTTACCTGTAATAAACTTGAAATTATTTTGTGTGAATTTTGAACGGATGCGTATCTGGAAAATGGGGTTTTAATAGGAAGTTTTAAGAATATGAAGTTTATTTTTTAATCTTTTTAAGTAAGTTATTAGATTTAGATTTTTTCCCAAAACAGTATCTGAATCTTTGAATTTATATATGGATTTATCTTCTTAAAAAAATTATTTCAGCAAAATTTGAATAACAATCTGTTAAATTTGAATCAAATTTAAAGAAATTGGAAAAAAACTGGAAAAATGCCAAATCCTACCGTGTTTAATCTATGGTTTTCTTTATTTTTATGCGGATTTTGATAGGTTTTGATTCAAACTACTGGTGTGGACCTCCGCAACAACAGTCATAACATTAGTGCCGGTTAATCATGGAGTCCTTCACCTACTAAAAATTCTTTGTTTTCTTAAGCCTTTGGAAGGATTATAGGATTGGTGTCCCTTCCGACTGAGCAGTATAATGAAAGTTTGATTCAGTCCAGTAAGGGCAGATCCAATAATCTGGTTTTTGACCTGCAGCTTTTCGCAAGATAAGCGATCTCAGGGTTTCCTGTTTGAAAGCTGTGTGCGTGTATATGTAATCTTTTATAATACTTTATATTTCTTTTAATCTTATTCCAGGGAATGAAGGTAGCTTGGTATTTTTGAAGAGTCTGGTCATCTCTTCCATAACTTCTGTTTTACAAAAAGAATGGTGCATTTGCAAAACGGACATATTTAACTCACATAAGTGAAAAGGATTCAGAGCTCACTCGTTCTTTGTCTATATCTTGTCTTGTAAACTTTGCATATGCCACATTTTTATGAATACAGTAACAAATTGAGAGGAGTCTATTCTCAGATGCCCATATGGTTCTAATTTAAAGAAATGTCGTTGCAGATTCACCGTAGCTCAGGAGATTGCAACCTTTCTTGCTTCATCTGGGTTGCTCCCCAAGGCTTGGAAAGAGTTGCTCCGTGCTTGCGAAAATAGCCCACAGAGTTTTACTCTGACTGAGGATGAAGATGTTGTATATGTTGCCTTCCCTTCGTTTCACAGATTAGAAGATTTTATTGTCGAAGAGGGCAAATATGGAGAGGGAAATCTCCCAACTGAAAATAAGATATTCTCTGGTTGCCTCAAAGGTAATGATGGTCAACCAGCCCGTGTCCATCAGGGAGCTCTGAAGTTGTTCCTGCTTATTATGGAGAATACACATTTAGAAGAAAAGGTAAATTAATTTATCTACATGTAAAGTGACCTCAGATTAGTGAAAAGAGGGTTTTCTTCTTACTTATTAGAGATGAAATTTTGAAGTTCAGAAAGGAAAGTACAGTATTGACATATTTCAATGGCAAATCAGCTGCAGATCTGTATGGAACTCAAACCCGTCATATTTATTGGTCACTTCTTAGGAGGATCTGTTGCAACCCTGGCCACACTATGGGCACTGGGAAAGAGGCTAAAGCAAAGCTCTCTTTTTTGTGTCACATTTGGTTGCCCTTTAGTGGGAGATGTAAGACTTGTTGAAGCAGTTGACCGTCAAAATTGGGCAGGCAACTTTTGTCACGTGGTTTCTCAGCAAGACATTGTTCCTCGGATTCTGCTTGCACCATTTGAATCAATAAATGTGCCCTTGAGAACTCTTTTGCCTTATTGGAGAGGCATAATGACCAATGTCATCAAATATGCCTCTGATTACATTATTCGGGATGCTTATACTGCTCTTCTTCATTCTATAAGTGGGTTGGATGGGGTTATCAGTGGAAGTCCATACAGACCTTTTGGTGTTTACATGTTTTGCTCAAACTATGGGGCAGCTTGTATTATAAACTCTGAGACAGTTTTGAAGATGCTTCATTTGACATTGCAAGGCCAAGAAAAATCTTCTGACAAAATTGTACGGGAGCACATAAACTATAGTACTGTCTTGGAGAATGTAATACGAAACTCGGGAAGAATTTCGAGTTCCAACACAGAATCCTCTTACGAAATGGGAATCTCATTACAGCTAAAAGCTATTGGTATGGAAGCCCAGGTATTCCTCATTTCCTTTTTAAAATAAGATGCGAAACAAGATGATTACATTGTACTGTTACCTTATCAGTATTATGGATTATAATAGAGATGGCTGTAGTTTATATTTGTTATAAGTTTTTTTTCTTTTTTCATATTTTCTGGTTGAATTTGTTTTACATTTCATAAAAATTTGTTGAAATTATAAATTTGATTGGTGAATCTTCTATAAAAAATTTTGGCATATTTTCTGGTTGAATTTGTTTTATATTCCACAAAAATTTATTGAAATTATAAATTTGATTGGTGAATCTTCTATAATTGGTGTGTAGAGATTTTTCAAACGGTTGAATCTATTTATGCATTCGAAAATACATTTTAAACAACAAAATATCTTCCAGCTAACCAAAAATTGTTTTGTCAAATTCTAACCAAAAACTCTAGACAAAGGCAAACTAACATTTTCCATAAGATAGTAAAGTGACAAGATTGTAATCTAATAATCAACTAAATTTTTTCTAATGACAAGATTGTAATCTAATAATCAACTAAATTTTTTCTAATTTTTTTTTTACCTAATCTGACCTTTAAATTTTTAAAATGAACCAAGTATATAAAAAATAAAGTGCTTGTTCTCTATTTATTCTTATTCACTGGGAAGAAAATAAGGCCATCCTTTCACTTTGTTATGAAGTTCGTATAGACCAGGTTTGCCGGTGGGGTAAAATTTGGTATTAGAAATTATAGTAGCATTCTCTATGCCTGTACTTCGAATTATTTTTAAATGTATTTTTTAATTAGTGATGTCGGCTAATGCAGGATGATTCTGCACGAACTGCCCTACTCAGAGTAAGAGAAATTGACAACAAACATAACACAAATGCTTCTCTCCTGTCCTCTAAATTAAGTAGAGCACAATCAAGAATGGCAGAGCTGGAGTGGTATAAAGAGCTTTGTGGGAAGGAAGACATTCATGATTCCTTCAACAAGAAATTGGGATATTATGATTCCTTCAGACAATTAAATGAAAAGAGGGATATCAATGCAAATTTGCGCAGGGAAAAGCTGGCCGTGTTTTGGGATGAAATTGTTAATATGTGGCAGAATCATCAGTTGCCAAGTGAATCCCAATTTCCGAGCAGGTGGACATACGCCGGTAATACATATAGCAGATTGGTTGAGCCTTTGGATATTGCGCATTATTACCGCACCTCGAAGGGAAAGGGCAGCTATCTTTCTGATGGAAGACCCGCTCGTCATAAAATTATTCAGAAATGGTCTGAAGATATTGTACATGTTCGTAATTCCAATGGTCAGAAAGTTCGCACGAAGTTAGCATCTCTGAATGAAGATTCGTGCTTTTGGGCACATGTAGAAGAGGCTTTGAAAGATATCAAACAAGGCCTACACCAAAAGAAGGAAAGGCTAGAAACTTTTGAAAAATATGTGACAAAGATGATTAATGACTGCACCATTTCTTCAGATGTTTTCGTAGAAGGAAGCAGCTTCATAAGATGGTGGCAGGAATATAAGCAAATTCAGTCAGCTGAATGGAAATCAAGCTCTCCATTGTATAAGATAATGGAAACAGCAAGTTGGAAGAGATGAATCTACAAACTCTGTAGGTACAAATGTATTTTTACATAGATTTTACAAGGGGGTATCATGACACAGCCAATTGAGCTGAATGTACAAACTCTGTAGGTAGAAATGTATTTTTACTTAGATTTTACAAATGGGGGATTTCATGACACAGCTAATTTTACTTTTTCCTGTGTGTAACTAGTTTTACAATGTTTGATATACATACCCAACTTGGGATGGGAAGAGGAACAAAATCTGACCATTGAATGTATTTTTTTACAAGGGGGGTTTCATGACAGCCAATTGAGCTGAATGTACAAACTCTGTAGGTAGAAATGTATTTTTACTAAGATTTTAGAAATGGGGGATTTCATGACACAGCTAATTTTACTTTTTCCTGTGTGTAACTAGTTTTACAATGTTTGATATACATACCCAACTTGGGATGGGAAGAGGAACAAAATCTGACCATTGAATGTACATTGAATGTACTTTGAAAAATAGACACTTACCACCATGATATCATTATTTGTTACTTCAAATTTTTCATGTTACCAATTGGAATTAGTCACTGCCTCACTGTAATACTATAGTTTGTGCGTGCCGTGATTTGTGGGTCATATGGTCGGAGAAGTTTTACTTTATTCGTTGAGCATAAGATGATTGGTCAACGTTTTGTTTCTATTTTAAAAATCATCACATGTTCATGGTCAAATTAGCTTTGCAAATTCAATGGATTCCATGGTCAAATTTGACAAAATTTGATCACCGACTCTGGACCAATTCATGGTCAAATTAGATAAAAAAACAAGTCAAAACTTAGGCTCATTATTTGGTCCTGTAGCTACTATATGCCATTGCTTATAAATGTACCTATCCTGTGACAGTTTTCAACGCCTTACCTTTCACACTCTATACTGTGGGGACGCCTCTTGTCGTTTCTGTGTGTTAAAAAATTACTTTGGTGTGACTGTTTCAGAGCCTTTAAAAAAGCATTGGGGAAGCTTCTTGGTTGGAAAAAATTGGAAAAAAGAATTCCCTTGGTGCCTCAGAGCCTTTAAAAAAGGCATTTTGATAAAGTATTTGTGAAATCGTCATAATATTGATGTCATGCTTTGGCCTTTGCAACATAGCATCAAATTTAATAATATTTCAAATGTGAGAATATTATGAATTGTCATTATTGTGCGGTTCAATTAATAAACAAAATAGTTTTTTATAACGCGGAGATAATTATTTTTTATAAGACTGATTTTTATATAAATAAATTTATGAAAAACTTTACCACCTTTAAATTTACCATGGTTAAACTTATTTTACTAAAATTAACATAAGAAAATATTTTATGAATTAATAAAACAAAAATCAACATAAAAAATAAAAGAAAGCAAAGACAAAGACAAGGTCACGAAAGAGACGGCAAAGATTCTTTATAATAAAATAATATGTGAGAGCTTAAAAAAATTAATATTATCCTTGATCGCATTTTCCCAAAGTTATTGTTTTGCAGGGTTTTTCTAATGGAAAATTGAAACATGAATTAACAATGTGACGTTTGTATTCCCCACGAGACAGTTGTGTCCGTATCAAAAAAAAATTATAATTTAAAAGATTAATCATGCAGCCAGTGCGCAATGAAGCCCAAATAAAGGAGCCCACAACAATTATTATCGTAATGACTACCTTATCCCGAAATAAAAATAAACAACAGCCATTTGTAATACTTTTGGTAAGTAACCATTTAATTTTATGGAAAGTGATAAATATAATTAATTATATTTTCAGTTTTCAACAGTTTGTTTTATATAAATTAAAACTAAAAGTCATATTATTGGAGTCGTCTAATGAGGCAGAGGAATTGTTCGACGGTCAAAGTGGTTGGATCCAGGGAAAAAAAATTAAAAAATCTTGTAGAGGCAGTGCTTGAATCGTGTTTTTGATGGTGGAAATAGATTCAGCACCATCAAAAACCTCTAAAACACTTAAAATTTTGAAGTTTAACATCTATAACTTGGATTTACAAAAACCCTTGCCGGATTTTCTCTAAATATGGCCGGAATTTCCATAACTTTCCGGGCAACTCCTCCGCAACTACGCGTTATTTAATTATTGAAGGTTTAGTTTAATTTATAGATGAAATGGTTTTTTTTATGATATTTTTTTGGTTAATTTTAATCAAAATTCCACATAGATTTTTAAAATTCGAATTTAAATTGTTGAATCTACATAATTTGAGTGCTTTAGGGATTTTTTAGGGTGTTGAATTTATTTATGCATTTAAAAATGTATTTTAAACAACAAAAAATCTTGATATTTGGAGATTTTGGTGAATTCCGGTGAAAAAGGCTATTCTGTCTATAAGTTAGACTACTATAAGGCTATTTCGTCTATAAGTTAAACTACTATTCCGTTTATAAGTTAGACTCCGTTATTAAATGTTTGTTTTTGTTTTTCTTTTTTGTGGTTCATACAAGTATGTTAAAATTTTTATGATAAGAGTTACAATAAGTGTAAACATGGATAACTTATTAACAATTCTATATGTTGTTGCTAGTTATAGTGTTATCAACCTATGCTTAAACATCACACCTTTTTTGTTAATACATTTAACACTTAACAAGTTGCTAGAAAAGGTTTGCATTTGGATCTCATTTTGAACTTGTAATTGTTTTTGCATAAATTTGTCAATGCTAAGATAAGCATGGGGCTGAAATTGTAGATCCATGAATGATCCATGAAATGGCAAGAACAATGGTCCACTCTAATCAAGAAGCTTAAACTTCACACCTTTTTTGTTAATGCATTTAACAGTTAGCAAGTTGCTAGAAAAGGTTTGCATTTGGATCTCATTTTGAACTTGTAATTGTTTTTGCAGAAAAGTGTCAATGCTAAGATAAGCATGGGGATGAAATTGTAGATCCATCAATGAACCATGAAATGGCAAGAACAATGGTCCACTCCAATCAAGAAGCACCAAATTATGAAGCTGAGAGCCATGAAACCTTGATTAACTTGGTTGATCTCTAAAGTATAAGATGTTGCAAAGGCACAAGAAAGGAAAACATTGACAACTTCCTCATAAATGCTTCAGAGAAAATAAGTGTTAATAAAATACCAAGGCAAAGGCTTCAAACAAAAGCAACTCCATCAACAATAAATGAATATTGATGCCTCTACATATGGCCAACTCAACTCAAGCATGGCACAATACTCATGAAGATGTCTGAACGCCATCACCATCACACTAATAAAGCACAAGAATTTACAAAAAAGCAATGACAACAATATTTTTCATCATCTAACTTCATGCCCCTAAAACACAACTATGGGAGGAGTGGGAATAAAAAATCTTTATCATCAACTAATTTCCCCCTGCAACACAACTAAGGGAGCAATGAAAATCAACAACTAACAAGAGGAACTTTGTAAGACTGCGCAACCAATTCGATACAATGGTATGAAGTCCAGAAACATCTATTCAAATGATTCCACAACCATCCATCAATCCAACCCAAAATCAATCTTGATGGTCAACATTGGTACATGGTTCATCCTTTCAGGTATCTTTTGCAAAGATATGAATGCAAGGTTGACCCAAAATGCTAATGCCTGGATGAATTCCATTGATCCTTATGAGAACGTTGATATGTCTCAGTTTTTGGTCCTACAAACTCAAAGTTAGTTGCAACAACATTGTCATCTAGAATGACATTACTAAGCTATCTCATCGATTTGTTTATCACAATCAACAAGAGCATGTTCTCCCAACACCTTAGTGTGAATTTCTGTAACAAAAAATGACACCTCTCTAGTATCAACAAAGCTGGATGTAGGTAATGAGGCAACAACATGATCATATCCAAGACTTTCTCTTAATCTCTACATTGCAAGGTTAATAGGAGTAGTGATGCCCTGTCCATTCTTACTCCTCTAGTATATCCCATTTTTCTTAGCAATTTAGGGTTCATTGCACATGCTACTAAAATACATGTTAAGGTTAAGAATGTGTGTGATGCACTTAAAACATTGAAGGGAGATAGATAAGGAGAAAATCCCCTCCCTGCAGGTTGATTAAGTGGCTTGGGATGAGCCATAGGTGAATGTTGGGGGCTTGTTGGGGCCAGTTTTGGGTAAAAGGTTTGGAGAAATTTTGGAGAAATTTTGACTGTTTTGATGAAGTTGTGCACATAAGTGAAGAGCAGAAAATGGAGCGTAGAATGCTGTAGAAAGATTAGTGTGCATAAGTGTTGCAAAAGGAAAGAGAGCGCAAAAAGGATTGGCACACAAGGTGGTCAAGTTAAAGTGGTTAAATTTGACCAAATCTTGTGGACTAGTTTTGATCGGGTCAAGAATATTATTTGTAGTTTATCAGCGCATGGTAAATGTTTTCTATGGTAATGGGGTCGGCTTTGGTCGACATAATCATCTATAAATAGGTGAAGCTGAGAGGATTTGAGTTTGCAATTTTTTGGTTAATTTAGGATATTGCTATTGTAATGTTGTTTAGAATAGATTGGTGAGACGAACTGAGGTAAAGTGGTGATGTTGTAATATTGTGCTTAACACATTTTTTATATTAATAGAAGATGGTTGAACGCTGGATTGTCCCAACCTATATATTCTATGTGATGATTGTGTAATACGTTAGTATATGTTTATTTTTAGTATATTGTAGTAAAGTTTTGAACCGTTTATAGTGTGTTGAATTTTTGTACATACTCAAAGGCACATTAACATTTTATGCATAATAGTAAAGTGACAAGATTGTAATCTAACAAGGCCACATAGCTAACATTCTCTGCAGCTTAGTTTAATAAAATATTTTAATGTCATGATGTGTTATATGTACTCCAAACAATAATAAAATTGTAAGATATAAATATATATAATTCACATTAAAGATAATGATAACAAATTAATAATTTTTTATTTAATATTGAATGATGGCAATTTTTTTAATATAATGCTCATATTATAGTAACGTGTCATGTCATTAGAGTATAGATTGATATAATGAGAGTTGTACAAATTGTACACATGTTATTTTTACATATTTTTTCAAATTTATATTTTTTAAATCATTTTTTTGTAAATTAAAAAATAAAACCCATAAAAATCTTCTATTCAATACTTTTCACCAATGAGAAAATGGAATTTTTGAATTTAATTACAAAACATTTGTGTTTATGGCACATAGTAATTAATATAGAACGCTATTTTTCAAGTTATTTATATTTATTGTACATAGTAATTGGTGATATAGTACATAATAATTAATAATAAAGTAAACAAAAATCAATTCTTGCTATTATTACACAATAAGAGGAGAGACATTTCAACCAATCATATTTGAGATACATAGAAATAAATTTTGTTTAAAAATAATAAATTTAATTTCATAATGTTAAACTTTGGATAGATTTTAAATTTTTTTAGTCAAAGCAAAACTAATAGCAAGTCAATGATACCTGTAGGTATAATAATTAATAAGAGAACAAAAGTTTAAACACAATTCTCCTTATTCATAAAGACTATACATAGGGAAGACAATGGTCAACAAAATAAATAGTATAGGATTAAAAGTTTTGAACACAATTTCTTTTAATTTATAAACATGTAAAATCATAAAATCTTTTTATTTTATTATAAGATTTCAAATAAACGATTAGAAAGTGATTAAAGTGTTTTAAATTAAAATATGAAGTAATACAAATTATTTTGTTTTATTTAATTTAATTATCTTTATATTATATATTTGCTAAAATTTATAAATTATTAATTGATTTATTTAAATAAGTAGGCAAACATAATTTGGAATTTTTATAAGAATTAAAATTCTCTTTATAATGTCTGCTTGGGGTAGCTGAATTGGAAATGGTCGTGGAAATGAAGTCTCACCAAATTGGAAGTCTTGGGTTCAAATCTTGTGGTATCCCTTGATTGGGGTAAGAAGTTGGACATGATGAAGATGTAGTCCTACAAAGCTTACAAAAAAAAAAAATCTCTTTATAATTTTTTAATGAGATTATTGAATGTAATACCCAAATTTTAATTTTAAAGATATGTGTTTGAATGTAATACCCAAATTTTAATTTTAAAGATATGTGTGTATTATAATGTATATATGAGTATGGGTGTTATTGTAAATGAATTGAATTTGTAACACTACCTATAAATATTATCTTGATATGAATGAATTGAATAGTAAACATTTAAAAAGGAAATGAATATAAAGGATGTACTCTCATATATCACTGAGTGTTAAGCATTTTGTTTTGTTACCCATTTGAGTGTGCTAGTGGGATGTTATGGCACAATTATCTCTACATTAAATGTGTATTATTGTTGAATTTTGGGTTCTTAATGTTCCTTCACTTGTAGGTCGGCATATGGCACAATAATTCATGGTCTTGTTCCCTATAGTTATTGACTTAGAAGACGATTTTAACTATTCCCTTTCTTGTATTTTTCATTAAATGTGGATCATGAGAAAATGACAAGTGAAGGGTTGCCTTACATGACATCCATCACCTAAATATGCTTGAATATTATGTTATGAAAAGATCATGTTGAAAAGTTCTATAATTGTCTTCATGATCTATGAATGTCATCATAACCTCTAAAGGATATTATACTATATAAAAGACATGACCACCTAGAATTGTTTCTGGTTATGATGTTTTGCTACCTTGACCTATGAATGTCATCATAACCTCTAAAGGTTATGATACTATATAAAATACATCACCACCTAGAATTGTTTGTGGCTCTAATGTTTGTCTACCTTTGATCCAGGTGGATATTGGTGGCCACCCACCAATTCCACTTGGACCACCATTGTTTCTTTCAGCTTTTCAGTTTCCTTAATTGTAGCATAGTTTACTATTTTTAGCAGTTTTTTGGGTCCTAAACTTCCGGAGCCGTTTTGAGGCCCTAAATGACGTTTTTTGGGAAAATTGGGAGCAACATCAGTCCATGATTTGATGTTTCTCTTCCCAAAATTGTAGTTCTCAGATAGTTTTTTCTAACGAGATATTGTGCACATCAAACGAAGATCGTATGCCTAAGTTACGACCCCGGGAAGTTAATATACCAATTTACCCAAACGGGGCCCACAATTTGGCGTTTCATCTTCTAGGGTTAGGTTTTTGGATGTTTAGGGTTTTCCATTGTTTCTCAACAATAAATAGTCCTTCCAGCCTCATTGTAACACAGTTCAGAGGCATGTAGCCGCCACATCTCTTCTCAGAAATAAGCTACCATCACCCTAGCTAGTTTATTTCCATTTCTATTTGTAAGCATATTTTAGTATTTTATAGTAATGAAATGAAGTATTATTTCTGTTGCATCACTATATGTATGGTTATATATGTAATTTGTTGCGTTCCTGTTTAAATCCGGATCAGTGGTATCATAGCAGTGTGCTCTTTCTCTGTCTTTCTTTACATGTCCCCAACTAGGTCGGGATATAAGGAGTTAGGGCTTGAATTGGTTGAACCTTTGCAAGACCAGCCTCGAAAATTCGACGGCCTCCCATGGCAGATGAAAAGAAAGAGGAGGGGGCAGGATATCCTATCAAAATATTGCTTGAAGAGGCCCTCGAGCGACAAAGGAACGCGATGATCGACAACTTTGCCCATATCCTTCAGTGGCTACCCAGAGGCGACACATCTACTTCCAGCAGCTACTCTGGAAGCGCCACACCCTTTAAGGTACAAGTTAACTTTGACATTCCCATATTTGAGGGTCAGATAGATGCAGACATCGTAGATAAATGGTTAAATCTGCTAGAAAGGTATTTTTCTGTTCATGATTTTTTCGGCTGGGAAAGGATTACTTTTTCTCTTCTCAAAGCCGCCCCCCACGTCAAGGACTAGTGGGAAACCTACTGCGAGTAGAAGAATGAAAGTACGGCCTCACTATTTTCAGCCGCACCCACTTGGAATTCATTCTGGACTGCCATCAAGGAGCAGTACTACCCTGTCGAAAGCTATGAGGATCAATACATAAAGTGGGACACACTGCGGTAGGGAAGGGACTGAGACGTGCCAGAGTTTACCAATATTTTCCATACCCTTCGCACAAAGTTGGGTATCAAGGATTCAGAGTAGCATTTGGTACTCAAATACTGCGGCTGCCTCCACAAGCACATCCAGGAAGAAATAGAATTCCTGAACATCTCCTCGCTCAGCACGACATACCGATATGCCGTCAAGATCGAGCAAAATTTTAAACAGAAGAAGCAAGATTTTGGATCTACGAATCCGAAGCAAGGGAAAGGTGCCCCCAAACCACAGAACAAAGGACAAAGCCAAGGCAGGGCAACCCAAGACAGCCCGACAAAGCTGCAAGCAAAGAATAGTGTCACGAAGCCAAAAAAGGACATGGGAAAGTGGTGTGAGTTCCATAAGAGCTCCACTCACAACACAAGTGAGTGTCAGGCCAAATAGTCATTGGTGGCCGAGCTAAAGGTTTCAAAATCAAATGTATGTTCCAACTCTGAGTCTGAACCTAACAAGGGGAATGACAAAGGGAAGTAGATTATCGATGCAGAGCTCAACACCATATTGCCACCACGAATATCCAAAAGGAGGAACCTGAAGATCCAGAGGAGGAGGAGCGTCTCTTCCACTCCCAGATGTGGGTAAAGGGCTCCCTACTACAGTTCATTGTCGACATCGGGAGCCAAAAGAACCTTATTTCGACAGAGATCGTGAAGTGGCTAGCTTACCGACCACAACACATCCACAATCGTACACCATCAAGTGGCTTCACCAAGGACAGGATCTTTGCGTGAGCTAGCAGTGTCGCCTTCCATACAGCATTAAGCCCTTTACGGATGAGGTATTGTGTGACATTTCTCCCCTTGATGTTTGTGATGTATTATTAGGACAACCATATTTGTGGAAGCAACATGCTATGTATGAACCAAGGCCCTGTGCTATTATTGTTACTTTTGGAAATACATTGTACAAGATACCGGAGGTAGCACTGCCTACTGCCATCTCTTTGGTTACTACAAAACAATGTAGTAAGCTCATTTCCAAAATCGGGAAATTTGTTTTCCTGATGATACACCCATAACGAAAGAAGAAGACTGTGGCCACAACCTCCAAACATGGCCCCTTCGCACGACAAATATAGATTGAAAAGGTTGTGGAGGAGTATGAGGACATCTTCACCTCCCCCGCAGGGGTTCCTCTGCATTGTTAGGTCAAGCACTCCATCGATTTGACCCCAGGTGCGTCGCTGCCCAATGGACCAATCTATCGACGCTCTGTTATGGAGAACGATGAAATCAAGAGGCAAATTCAGGAGCTACTGCAGAAAGGTCACATCCATCTGAGTTCATCGCCCTGTGGGAGCCGAATCGTGTTGGTACAGAAGAAGGATGGGACTTGGATACTCTGTATTGACTATCAAGCGCTGAACAAGATCACTCTCTGTAATAGGTACCTGATCCCACGGATTGATGACCTCCTCGACCAATTGAAGGGGGCAAAATATTTCAGCAAGATCGATTTGAAGTCAGGATATCCCTAGGTACCAATCAAACCCTTTGATGTGTGGAAGACTGCCTTCATAGCCAAGGAGGACCTTTTCAAATGTTTGGTTATGCCTTTCGAATTGACGAATGCTCCTCCAAACTTCATGAGGCTAATGGATGATATCTTGTGGCCATTCACCAACTCATTTGTAGTGGTATACTTGGATGACATCCTGATCTTTAACCAGAGTTGGGAAGAGCACCTCCACCACATCCGACAGGTTCCCCAAACAATGCGGTAACATGAGTTATGTGCCAATTTGGAGAAATGCACTTTTGGCATGACCCAGGTTCAATATCTGGGATACATTATTGGTGAACGGGGGGTGCATGTGGACCCAGCCAAGATCCAAGTCATTCGGGATTGGCCATCTCTAACCACTCTAACAGAGCTCCGCAAGTTTCTAGGTCTTGCCAACTACTACTGCAGGTTCATGTTGGGATTTTCTCATATCACTTAGCGCTTGAGTCAAGTCACCAAGGGAGGAGTGAAAGAAAAATTATTTTGGTCTAAATCTCAACAAAATGCATTCATAGAGTTGAAAGATCGCCTCTGCTCGGCACGGTGCTCGTATTACCAGACTTGCAACAACCATTTAAGGTCGAGACAGATGCCTCTGACTATGCTATTGGGGCAGTCCTTACTCAACACAGTCATCCAGTGGCATATCATAGTGAAACACTTTCAGACATAGTCCGGAAGTATCCCACTTATGACAAAGAGATGTATTCCATTATGCAGGCCTGCCAACAATGGAAGCATTACATTTTGGGGAAGGAAACGGTCATCCACACATACCACCGACCCTTGTAGTTCACACAGACCTAAGGGAAATTGCAGAATGACCACCATCAGAAGTGGTCCACATACCTACAATAGTTCCATTTGAATATCAAGTATAAGAAGGGCAGCACCAATAATGTTGCAGGGCCATAGTCGACCACCGATCATAGCGTTGACCACCGTGCTCAGCTCTTGTGGGCACGAGACTTTGGATTGGCCACATCTCTACAAAAGCAACCTAGATTTTTGCCACACATACTAGACACTCTTGGAGGGTCATCATGTTCCAGATTTTCACCTCCATGATGCCCTGTTATGCCACCTGGGTCACCTTTGTGTTCCTTCAAGCGAGCGTGCCAAGATGATTTGGGAAGTACACTACAGCGAGGCTACTGGGCATTTTGGGGTCGAGAAAACGTGACAGTAATGCAGCAGTATATCTATTGGGTGAATCTTCGACAGGATATTGGGAAGTACATCAGATCATGCACTGCCTACGCCATTGCCAAACCGACCATCAAGAAGCAAGGCCTCTATACCCCATTGCCCACTCCTAGTCGACCTTGGGAATCCATCTCCATGGATTACATGTTGGGCCTTCCTTCTACTAAGCATGGAAACAACTATGTTTTTGTGGTCGTCAACAGCGTCTCAAAGATGGCCATTATGGCGGCCTGCAAGAAGAATATCACAGCTGAAGCCACTGCTAAACTCTTCTTTGAACGAGTGTGGGTACACTTTGGGATCCCACAGTCTATCATCTCATATCAGGACAGTAGGTTCCTCAATACATTTTGGTCGAGTCTCTAGTCGATGTTGGACAGCAAACTCACTAAGTCCACAACGTTCCATCCTCAAACTGATGGCCAGATAGAGGTTGTCAACAGGATTATTGTACAAATTCTGTGCATGTACAACTCAAAGCATCCACGTACATGGGATGAGAACCTCCCCTATGTTCAGCACAGCTACAACCGGGCTCTCCACATCTCGACTGGCCATAACCCTTTTCAGGTGGGCTTGGGATTCCAACCACTAGGTCCCATTGATGTGGTCATGTCATTTGCAGCTACTCACACAGATTTGTCTCATGTCCAGTCTGAAATAGATAAGGCAAACAACTTCATTGAGCACATCCAACATATTTGCCAACAGGTCCACGACATTCTAGAGAAATCAAATGCCAAGTACAAGTAGTGACATGATCAACATCGGGTGCCAAAGAAGTTTCAGGTGGGTGACAAAGTCTGGTTGCATTTTCAAAACGAACGCCTTACCAGAGCCTATCAGAAACTTAGACCACTCTGATATGGTCCTTACACCATTACCAAGGCTATGGGATACAATGCATTTGAGCTCAAAATTCCCCCATTCCTTGGCCTACAACCAGTGTTCAATGTGGACCGCCTTCGGCTATACTTTCCACCATTATTAGACACATCCAACATTGCAGAACAACTGACACCCACATAGTTAAATCTAGATTGCATGGAACAAGATGCAACTGATCGAATCATGGACACATAGATCAAGCACACTCGCTAGCAGAATATCCCACTATATTGAGTTGTCAAAGCAGGCCAACTCCTTCACCAGGGCAAGTGGCTCACCAGGGACCAAGTTCAGTAAAAGTTTCTTCATCTCATCGTACAAATCAACGCAATGGGGACCATTGCTTCCTAAGGGGTGAGGAATGATCAAGGTGGATATTGGTAGCCACCCGCCAAGTCCATTTGGACCCCCACCATTGTTTCTTTTAGCTTTTCAGTTTCCTTAATTATAGCACAGTTTACTATTTTTAGAAATTTTTTGGGTCTTGAACTTCTAGAGTCATTTTGAGGCCCTAAACGACATTTTTTGGGAAAACTGTGAGCAACATGGGTCCATGGACTGATGTTGCTCTACCCAAAGTTGTATTTCTTGGATAGATCTTTCTACGAGATATTGTGCGCATCAAACGGAGATCATATGCCAAAGTTACGACCCAGGGAAGTTGATGTACCAATTTACCCAAACAGGGCCCACAGTTTGGCGTTTCATCTTCTAGGGTTAGTTTTTGTATGTTTAGGGTTTCCATTGTTGCTCAACAATAAATAGGTCTTCAAGCCTCATTGTAACACAGTTCAGAGACATGTAGCCACCACATCTCTTCTTAGAGATAAGCTACCATCGCCCTAGCTAGTTTATTTCCATTTCTATTTGTAAGCATATTTCAGTATTTTACAGTAATGAAATGAATAATTATTTCTACTGCATCTCTATATGTATGGTTATATTTGTAATTTGTTGCGTTCCTATTTAAATCTGGATCAGTGGTATCACAGCGGTCTGCTATTTCTCTGTCTTTCTTCGCATGTCCCTAACGAGGTCGGGATATAAGGAGTTAGGGCTTGAACTAGTCAAACCTTTGTAAGACTGGCCTCGCAAATCCTGAGGGCCTCCCATGGTGGATGAAAGGAAAGACGAGGGGGGCATGAGATCCTATCAAAATATTGCTTGAAGAGGCCCTTGAGTGACAAAGGAACGCGATGACAGACAACTTTTCCCAGATCCTTCAGCAGCTACCCAAGGGCAACACATCTACTTCGAGCAGCTTCTCTAGAAGCACCACACCCTTTAAGGTACAAGTTAACTTTGACATTCTCATATTTGAGGGTCAGATAGATGCAGACGTCGTAGATAAATGGTTAAATCTGCTAGAAGGGTATTTTTCTCTTTATGATTTTTCCAGCCGGGAAAAGATTACTTTCGCTCTTCTCAAAGCCTCCCCCCACGTCAAAGACTGGTGGGAAACCTACTACGAGGAGAAGGATGAAAGTATGACCTCACTGTTTTCAGCTGCACCCACTTGGAATTCATTCTGGAATGCCATCAAGGAGCAGTACTACCCTATCGGAAGCTATGAGGATCAATACATAAAGTGGACCACGTTGCAGTAGGGAAGGGACCAATACGTGCCAGAGTTTACCAATATTTTCCATACCTTTCGCACAAAGTTGGGTCTCAAGGATTCAGAGTAGCATTTGGTACTCAAATACCGTGGCTGTCTCCACAAGTACATCTAGGAAGAAATAGAATTCCTGAACATCTCCTCGCTCGGCACGACATATCGATATGCCGTCAAGATCGAGCAAAAGTTTAAATAGAAGAGGCGATACTTTGGATCTGCAAATTGGAAGCAAGGGAAAGGTGCCCCCAAACCACAAAACAAAGGACAAAGCCTAGGCGGGGCGGCCTAATACAACCCGCCAAAGCTGCAAGAAAAGAACAACACCGCAAAGCAGAAAAAGGACACGAGAAAGTGGTGTGAGTTCCATAAGAGCTCCACTCACAACACAAGTGAGCGTCGGGCCAAGCAGTCACTGGTGGCCGAGCTAAAGGTTTCATAATCAAATGCACATTTCGAATCTAAGTCAGAACCTGAAAAAGGGAAGAAGATTATCGATGCGGAGCCCAACACCACCGTTGCCACCACAAAGATCCAAAAGGAGGAACCCGAAGATCCAGAGGAGGAGGAGCGTCTCTTCCACTCCCAAATGTGGGTAAAGGGCTCCTTGCTACAGTTCATTGTCAACAGCGGGAGCTAAAAGAACCTCATTTCAGCATAGGTCGTGAAGTGGTTGGGCTTACTGACCACAACACATCCACAACCGTACACCATCGGATGGCTTCACCAAGGACGGGATCTTCGCGTGAGCTAGCAGTGTCACCTTCCATACAACATCAAGCCCTTCACAGTTGAGGTATTGTGTGATGTTGCTCCCCTTGATGTTTGTGATGTATTATTAGGACAACCATACTTGTGGAAGCGACATGTTATGTTTGAATCAAGGCCCCATGCTGTTATTGTTACTTTGGGAAATAAGTTTTATAGTATACCGGAGGTAGCACCGACCACTGCCATCTCTTTGGTTACTGCAAAATAATGCAGTAAGCTCATTTCCAAAACCGGAAAATTTGTTTTCCTGATGATACACCCTCAAGGAAAGAAGAAGACCGTGGCCACAACCTCCAGACAGGGCCCCTCCACACGACAACTACAGATGGAAAAGTTCGTGGAGGAGTACGAGGACATTTTCACCTCCCCCACAGGGGTTCCTCTACACTGTCAGATCAAGCACTCCATCGATCTAACCCTAGGTGCGTCACTGCCCAATGGACCAATCTATTAGCGCTCTATTCTGGAGAACGATGAAATCAAGAGGCAGATTTATGAGCTGTTGCAAATAGGTCACATCCGTCCGAGTTCATTACCCTATGGGAGCCCAATCGTGTTGGTATAGAAGAAGGATGGGACTTGGAGAATTTGTATTGACTATCGGGCACTGAACAAGATCACTCTCCGTAATAGGTACCCGATCCCACGGATTGATGACCTCCTAGACCAACTGAAGGGGGAAAAATATTTTAGCAAGATTGATTTGAAGTCAGGATATCACTAGGTACCAATCGAACCCTTCAATGTGTGGAAGACTGCCTTCAAAGCTAAGGAGGGCCTTTTCAAATGGTTTGTTATGCCTTTCGGATTGACAAATGCTCCTCCAACCTTCATGAGGCTAATGAATGATATCTTTCAGCCATTCACCAACTCATTTGTAGTGGTATACTTGGATGACATCCTGATCTTCAACCAGAGTTGGGAAGAGCACCTCCACCACATCCGACAGGTCTCCAAACATTGCAGCAACACAAGTTATGTGCCAATTTGGAGAAATGCACTTTTGGCATGACCCAAGTTCAGTATCTTGGATACATTATTGATGAATGGGGTGAACAAGGGGGTGCATGTGGATCCAGCGAAGATCCAAGACATTCGAGATTGGCCATCTCCAACCACTCTGACAGAGCTCCGCAGCTTTCTAGGTCTTGCCAACTTCTACCGGAGGTTCGTGTTGGGATTTTCTCATATCACTTGGCCCTTGAGTCAAGTCACCAAGGGAGGAGCAAAAGTAAAATTCTTTTGGTCTGAATCTCAACAGAAGGCATTCACAGAGTTGAAAGATTGCCTATGCTTGGCACTAATGCTCGCATTACCAGACTTGCAACAACCATTTGAGCTCGAGAGAGATGCCTCTGCTTATGCTATTGGGGCAGTCCTTACTCAACACGGGCATCCAGTGGCATATCACAGTGAGACACATTTAGACACAGTCTGGAAGTATCCCACTTATGAAAAATAGATGTATTCCATTGTGCAGGCCTACCGACAATGGAAGCATTACATTTTGGGGAAGGAAATGGTCATCCACACAGACCACCGACCCCTACAGTTCACATAGACCCAAGGGAAATTGCATAATGATCTCCATCAGAAGTGGTCCACATACCTGTAACAATTCCATTTGAATATTAAGTATAAGAAGGGCAGCACCAATAATGTTGCAGATTGCCTCAGTCGACCACTGATCATGGTGTTAACCACCGTGCTCAACTCTTATGGGCACAAGACTTCTGATTGGCCACTTCTCTACAAAAGTGACCCAAAATTCGACCACACATACCAGACACTCTTGGAGGGTCAGCATGTTCCATATTTTCACCTCTAGGATGCCCTGTTATGCCACCTGGGTCACTTTTGTGTTCCTTCAAGCGAGTGCACCAAGATGATTTGGGAAGCACACTACAGTCAAGCTGTTGGGCATTTCGGGGTCAAGAAAACAATGACAATACTTCAGAAGTATTTCTATTGGTTGAATCTTCGACAGGATGCTGAGAAGTACATCAGATCATGCACTACCTGCGCCATTGCCAAACCGACCATCAAGAAGCAAGGCCTCTATACCCCGTTGCCTAACCCTAGTCAACCTTGGGAATCCAACTCCATAGATTACATGTCAAGCCTTCCTTCTACTAAGCATGGAAACGACTGTGTTTTGTGGTTGTTGACAGGTCCTCGAAGATGGCCATTATGGTGGCCTGCAAAAAGAATATCACAGCAGAAGCCACTGGTAAACTCTTCTTTGAATGAGTGTGGGTACACTTCGGGATCCCACAGTCTGTCATCTCAGATTGGGATAGCAGGTTCCTCAGTACATTTTGGTCCAGTCTCTAGTCGATGTTAGACACCAAACTCACTAAGTCTACAACCTTCCATCCTCAAACTAATGGTCAGACAGAGGTTATCAATAGGATGATTGTACACATTTTGCACATGTACAACTCAAAGCATCCACACACATGGGACGAGAGCCTCCCCTATGTTTAGCACAGCTACAACCGGGCTCTCCACAACTCGACTGCCCACAACCCTTTTCAGGTGGGCTTGAGATTCCAACCACTATGTCCCATTGATGTGGCCATGCCATTTGAAGCTCCTCACGAAGATTTGACTCATGTCCATTCCGAAACAGATAAGGCAAACAACTTCATTGAGCACATCTAACATATTCGCCAACAGGTCCATGACATTTTGGAGAAATCAAATGCCAAGTACAAGCAATGACACGATCAACATTGGGTGCCACAAAAGTTTCAGGTGGGCGACAAAGTCTGGTTGCATTTGCAAAAGGAACGCCTTACCGGAGCATATCGGAAACTCAGACCACTCTGATATGGTCCTTACACCATTACCAAGGCTGTGGGAGACAATGAATTTGAGCTCAACATTCTCCCATTCCTTGGCCTGCACCCAGTGTTCAATGTGGACTGCCTTCGGCCATACTTTCCACCATTACTAGACACATCCGACATTGCAAAACAAATCACACCCAAAGAGTTAAATCCAGATTGCATGGAACAAGCTACAACTGATTGTTTCATGGACACACAATCAAGCACACTTGCCAACAAAATATCCCATTATATCGAGTTGTCAAAGCAGGCCAACTCCTTCACTAGGGCAAGTGGCTCACCAGGGACCAAGTTCAATAGAAGTTTCCTCATCTCATGGAGGAACTCAATGCAATGGGGACCATTGTTTCCTAAGGGGGGAGGAATGATCCAGATGGATATTGGTGGCCACCTACCAAGTCCACTTGGACCCCCACCATTGTTTCTTTCAACTTTTCAGTTTCCTTAATTGTAGCACAGTTTACTATTTTTAGCAGTTTTTTGGGTCCTCAACTTCTAGAGTTGTTTTGAGGCCCTAAACAACGATTTTTGGGAAAACTGGGAGCAACATGGGGCCATGATCCAATGTTTCTCTTCCCAAAGTTGTATTTCTCAGACAGATCTTTCTAATGAGATATTGTGCACATCAAACGGAGATCGTATGCCAAAGTTACGACCCTAGAAAGCTGATGTACCAATTTACCCAAACGGGGCCCACAGTTGGGCGTTTCATCTTCTAGGTTTAGGTTTTTCGATATTTAGGGTTTTCCATTGTTTCTCAACAATAAATAGGCCTTTGAGCCTCATTATAACACAGTTCAGAGGCATGTAGGCGCCACATCTCTTCTCAGAGATAAGCTACCATCGCCCTATCTAGTTTATTTCCATTTCTGTTTGTAAGCATATTTCAATATTTTACAGTAATGAAATGAAGTATTATTTCTATTGCATCTCTATAGATATGGTTATATCTATAATTTGTTGTGTTCCTGCTTAAATCCGGATCAACCTTCTATTTTTATGTTCGTGAAAGATAACAATATATTGTGAAAGATGTGAAGTAGTGGAACAATTAAACTCAATTACCCTGTGTTCCAATCCAAGAGGTGAAGCTATCACATCAACCTATGAAATTGATGGCAAAGCCATTGGCATGGATAATTCCTTGCAAAATATTTCAATCATGAAGACACTATGTATGCATAATGAGTGTTTTCATTTTGACCACAATCATTTTTTATAATATAATTAGCTATTTTCTCTTAAAGGATTATAAGTTTAAACATAGAAAGAGAATAGACTATTCAATATATGAGTTGAAAAAATAACAAAAATAGAAGGGAATTTTTCAAAAGATGAAAGCATGATTTAAATTGAGAGGATTTTAAACACATAAGACGAGTTAGGAAACATGGAAATAAAAGTGTAGAAAAAGAAATGATGAAGGGTTGTATTGTATATACAGTAAATAATTTCAATGTTACCCTTTTAATGATTTTTTTATGGTTATAATTATGTTTATGATCAATTTTTTTTTCGGAAAAACAAATAGCAGACTCACAAACCATTCAAAGTATCCAACAAACACTAGATTAAAGAAGAGAATGATAACATCAACTTAGGCAAGAAAACATAATGTAAAGCCACCAAAGAGCTTTTTAACAATGGTGAAACTCATAGAAATCAAAACATGATTTAAACAGAGCTTTTGAACAACTACCTAATGTAGAAAAAACACCTACAAGTTTGTGTATCATGGTTGAATTCAAATTTATGAACTAACCAATTTCAATTCATGTCCAACGTATGAAATTTATCTCAAGGACTTGACGTAGTGGCCAAGAGAATTCCTGATTCTTGCAAGGGTCTCCTCGTCCCAAAACTCCTACAGAAAAGATTACATGTGAATCCATACTGGGGCGGCTGTGAAATTCTCCTTGTTTGGTACAAAACGTTTAGTCCAAAAAGGAAGGTAAACCCCTACTGAATTGAAAATATATGGCTCGTTCTTGAACACTCACACTATTTCCTCTAGGTTGACAAAGACAATAATGAAAAACCACTTCATACCTAGTTCTAACTTTGTTTGTCCTTTAGGTTTTCATTTAAGTTGGATCCATTGGGTAATGGCCTTTTCTGATGGCCAAATGCCTGAGAACTTCTCAATAAGGGCATGATCCTATATATATTGAATATAATCCCTGGTGTGGCTAGCGTAAACTTCGAATTTTGGTTCAACAACCACCTTCAATAAGCAGCTTCCAAGTTTGTGTGTCCTTGGTGGGGAGATGATTGATGGGGTTTTTTTATGATTGCCATTAGGGTTTTTTCTCGTGTTGGGCTGATTTATGGCATTTGATGTCGAAATTTTGCAAAGCTCCTTCAAAAATGATGATTGTAATAATATATATCTTTATCAAAATCGTTTTTAATTTTTTTCCTTTTAATACTTATTCTTAATCTTTATGGAAGATGATAATATTATAAAATTAGATTAAAAATTTCTCGAAAGAGTTTAATCTAGTTTAAAGAAAATAAAGATGGAAATATATGTTCTAATACAATGATATGTATTTATCGAAATTATTCCAAAACATTTTAATTTTGTTAATTCATATCTATAGTATCACTCGAAGCATATATGAAATTCAATTTAACTGAACCTAGTCCCCATTAAATGTGGGATCTTTGGCATTCAAAGTATTTTGTTTTGAATTTATGTTGGAACTATGAATTCCATTTATGCTAGGAGAATTTTGTCCATGACACTTAGCCTATGGGGTTTTGGCTAATTTTAAAACAGCTTAGATCATCTTTTTTCCAAAAAAAATTGATAAAAATACACGAAGAGGAAAGTCTCATTACCCGATATCAAATGTCTTCCTATTAAGTTCAATCAAAAAAATTTCATTTGAAATGTGAAATTTTCACATAATGAGAATTATTTTTATTTAAGCAGGTCTACACTTTATTCTTATCACTATCGATGTAAATTCCATGTAAAAAACGATGTCTAAATACCTAATAATAGAAAATATTAAATACAATCCACAAAGTGCATAAATAATTGTTGAATCTGAAATACCCAATGTCTAATAACCTTTATGTACTCTACAATACAAAGTATAAAGTATATAGAGACAATGAAATCTAAAATACCCTAAATGTGATAACCACTATACACCCTACAACAACAATTATGAATCTACATCTATACACTCTACCAAGACATTAATGAATCTACCTTTAAACACTACTCCACACATATAAATTTCAAGGGCATAAAATGATCCTAATAAAGAGGCATATTAGATCATGTGGAAGAGATTCAATCAGACAATACTTTAAAACATTTTCAACAAAGCACTGAAGTTGTATTATAGTTCTTAAAGGACATGCAACTTTACTTATATATTTCAATTAAAAAGAAGAGAACACATTATCAACTGGTTGCAAAACAGTTAACAAAGAGGAGGCCACAGTAAAAGATGCCATCTAGCAACTCTTGTCGTTTTGTTAGGACAATAAAGGCAGTCAAGACATTAAGTCGTTTAAATGACCAACAATGTGCACAATGATAGTTCTTAGCAATGATGGGGTATTATTAGCCCCTGCCTTCGACATAGCAGGGACTATTGCGATCGATCGATCGTTGAATTCCTATTAAATCACTTTGACCAAAGAATATATTCCCGTACATTTCAGGTTTAACCAATGTTTTAAATAAAATATTCTGCTCAACAAACTTTTATCGAAAGTTTTTGTTTCGACCTCTTATTGTCGGCTCGACTGTATACTTTTCTCAAAACTTAGGATAAAGAGTTTGGGGCTTGACTGTGTACTTTTCTTAAAACTTAGGATAAGCAGTTTGGCAGGCTCATGTACTTTTCTTAAAACTTAGGATAAGTAGTTTGGCTCTTTGTGAATTTTAAGCAAAGTTTGCTTCCCACCGCAAAGCTAGCCACCTACCAGCCACCTTCCATCTCTGGTTGCCACCGCAAAGCCAGCAACTCTAGCCACCTGCCACTGCAAAGACTTTGGTTCATCTGTGAGTGAATAACCATAGAAGAAAGAACAATCGCGCTCTGAGCATTTCAACCTCTGTGTACAGAACCACTCACCTCTCTGTGCAAAACTGCCATGAATATAGTTATCAGAAACATTGCCATGCTTGGCTGCTCGCCGTAGGCATTTCACCTCTGTGTGTAGAACCGCCATGAAAATACCAGCAACCATCATTGACGCTTTATGCCCTTCACCTTTTTGTGCAGAACCACCATGAATATAGTTATCAGAAATGCTACCATGCTTGGCTGCTCGCAGTAGGCGCTTCACCTCTGTGTGCAGAACTGCCATGAAAATACCAGCAACCATCATTGACGCTTTGCACAATGGATTTCTATAGACACCCCTGTAGAAGAAGTAGTGGATCCTAGAAATCCCACTGAAAGGTATTTTCAAATTCCAAATTTGAGCAATTATTCAATCTATGGTAAAATAGTTACAGTAAAAATAGAACAAAAACAGAAATACAAACCTTGTTTGTGTTCGGAATGGGCTAGGGAGGCAATCTCCTCAAAAGAGCATATAACGATATATGGATATCTATCCGGCCCAAAAGTAGAGTCCCCATCAATGTACATCCTGTGGAGGATGCCTCAAGCTGTCCACCCTTGAAGTAAGTCTGCCCGGTCCACCTACTCCTACTACAACAGCACATTGAACAACTCGCATAATGATTAGGTAGAATTTCTCTTTCTCGCCCTGTATCTATCTATAAGGAAGGTGCCACCATACCATAGTAGAAAACGCCTCAAAGACCCTAGCCTAGGGTTTATGGAAAACAACTGCATTACCTACCTCTACTTACTGATTTACTGAACCATACATCCAAGCTCAAGAAGAAATAGAAATAGATCTTACATTGATCAAGCAAAGTCTGAGAATGAAATGGGTCTGAAGTGCGAGAATGACTCCTTGATTGAGGCTGGAAGCTTATCAAGTATTTGTTATTCATACTGCCTCACGTTGGCATTAAGGAGAAGGGAAAGTAACCCTTTTTTTCTTAATTCAGCCATTGTTGTTGCTTTCCTTGTTTGGATAAACGATTGGTGTGGAGATTATGTCTGCTGCTGAGTTTTTTGGGTTCCATGCTTGCTGAATATCAAAGTTGAGCAATTGCCTCATAACCCAAAATACCTACGAATAAGTCAGTCCAGTGTGACAATAGAGAAAGAAACACAATACACATAAAAATTAACAAGAAAAAGAGGCTTAGGTTTTTTGTATCCCTTAAAATTTTGGTGTGGGCCTCATGAGCAACAAACAAAAACCAGAGACAGACACTAATTGTATGAAGTTAATGCTTTCAGCCATGGAATGAAAATATGAGAGAAAAAAACTTAATCACAGTCAGAAACATCGCCATGCTTAAACCAGAGGAATTATAGAGTGTTCTTTGAAGCGAAAACCCACTCTCCAAGTTAACAAAAATGCACAATAGCAACACAAATGCATAATAGCATCTGACGACACGCTGCCAATTTTCAGGCTCGCTTGCTGGCATTTCAAGATTACACAATGATTACTTTATTAATCTCCTCACTGGAAGTTGAGACACCTACAGTTGCATGCACTACGCGAGACACCTGCAGTTGCTCGAGGAACAAAGTTTTTATTTTATTATATTTCTTACTTTCTTTCTTATTAATCTTATTTTCCAAATTCGAATGAGTATTGGTGAGTTGATTATTAAGATTATTTTCCAAATTTGAATGAGTATTTTTGAGTTGATTATGAATTCCTTCATTCAATTTAATAATGGCTAATTCTTAAAAATAAAAAATGTGCTCAAAGCTACATGTTTTACATTTGTTGCTTTGTTTTTATTGTCCAGGTGCCACTATTCTAGGACCTTGCTCCCGTTTTAGTGTTACACTCTGGGCAAGTGAGGTAGTTGTTGTCTTTGTACACTAGTATCATGAAAAATTCCCTGAGCAACTTGGTTTCTTTGTTGCCTCTACTCTGACAAAGTGGGGCTACCAATATCTCTACAATAATGGAGGAAATAATCGCACTAAAAATCCTAACAAGGTCAAGCAAACTTATACAGAAATGGGGCAGTAGTTGTTGCAACAAATAGGTATGAGGCATGTAATTGATAAAACGTTCACCAAGATCTTTTGCAAATTTGACTTACTATATTCTCTTGAAGCATGCACACTTTTATTTGACATTCAATGCCACAATAGCTAATTCGGATCTCCTTAATCTGTAGGAGTCGATGCACTCAATGTCGGTACTCCATGCAGTTGATGACAAGACTCTTTTTTGGTACCCAATGCTACTCGTAGTCGATGCCATGAATCATAATTGATCAGGGCTCTTTTCCGGTATCAATGCTACTTGTAGTCGATACCGTGAATCATAATTGATCAGGGTTCTTTGCTGGTACTCGATTAAGGTGTCGATGCACTCGATGCCGGTACTCCATGCCAAGTTTGAATGCCAGGTTTACATGCACTCTACCGAAGTTATCAGAGAAAAAATATAACACAAAATTTGATTAAGAAGAAGCCAAAGAAGGGATCCAAAAATGCAAAGCCCCTCATAGTGTTAAAGCAACAAAAATGCATAATAGCATCTAACGACACGCTGGCATTTCAAGATTACACAATGATTACTTTATTAATCTCCTCACTGGAAGTTGAGACACCTGCAATTGCATGCACTGCGTGAGACACCTGCAGTTGCTCGGGAACAAAGTTTTTCTTTTATTATATTTCTTACTTTATTTCTTATTAACATTATTTCAAGATTGTGGTGATTGATGCGATAAAAAAATAGGAATCATCTATGGTATCTTGGTTTTAAACCACAATATAACCACTCCTTATATTATCATAATAAATAATAAATAGCAGTAAAATGTAAAAAAATTAGAGAATAATGCAACAACAGTGGCATATAAGCACACAATTAAACCACCAAATTGTATCATAATCAGTAGCAGATCTAAAACCACCATGTTAAAATTACTGCCAAAGTCATTGTGGCAACTCAAAGAATTGGAGTTTCTCAACCCCGGCAGGGACTACCGCTACGACATTGGCTCCCTTGCTACCGCTACGACATTGGCTCCCTTGTTACTCATAGAAAGCTTCCATTGATTTTTCTTCGGATATTTCCATTTTCGTCAATCTTATGGGATGCCTCCATGTATTGCAGTGACTTTATTTTAATTGTTTTTCTTACATTTATGCTCTGTTACCATTTTCTGCAATTTTAAGCACGACCTCCATTACAATTTTCTGTAATTTTAAGCACTGCCTACATGTATGTCAGTGATTCTATATTAATTGTTTTTCTTTCATTTATGTTTTGCTATGGAAATGATATAATTTCTCGAATTTTCTTGTATGGTTGCTATGATATATGTTTCCATGTCTGTGCGGTGCACCGCTTTTATTTATTAAGTCAAATGATTTTCTCCAAGCCAAAAATATAGCTTGTATAGAGTTGCTATAATTTCCATAGACTAGACAAAGATACACCGAAACAAAGTAAAACAAACTAGACTAGTGAATAATTCAGTTATTTTAAGATAAGAGGAAATGTAGATAACTGATGTGCATTTTACAGCCCTAGTGCTCTAATTACATATAAGTAATCTATGCATTCCACAGCTCTGGTGGTGGGAGTGAGTTATCCACTTTATAAGTGAACAGTGGACACAACAGTACAGAGGAAAGAAAGTTACAGTGAGCAAACTGAACATAAGAAAACCAAAGAGAAAACAAAAGTACAAATACTGTAGCAAGCCATACCTTCAATACCTTCAATCAGTTGCACAGATGCTACAACTGTTATTTCGCAACTAGTCCCTGCTACCACTATTTTTCTGGTGATATAACTCAATGCCAGTTCCACTCCCTGCTACAAGAGTTCTTTAACAATATGTTCCTACCACCTCTTTTTTCTAGTGATTTCCATTAAGGAAAGGTGGAAGAGTGTAAAGTCTAATATGCATTTAATGACCGAATTGATTACGTGGAAAGATAGCTTGCATTTGAAATCCATCTTGATGTTGGGAACCTGATTCGCAATAACCATATGTTTGAATGATAGCAATGAAATCTCTTTTCTTCTAGTGATTTCCATTAACTTGGAAAGGTGGAAGAGTGTAAATTCTGATATGCATTTAATCACCGAATTGATTACCTAGAAAGACAGCTTGCATCTGAAGTCCATCTCATGCTCGAAACCTGATTCACAATAACCAGCATTAACTTGGAAAGGTGGAAGAGTGTAAATTCTGATATGCATTTAATCACCGAATTGATTACCTGGAAAGACAACTTGCATCTGAAATCCATCTCGATGCTCGTAACCTGATTCGCAATAACCATATGTTTGAATGACCGCAATGAAAACAATGTTATAATGATATCCCTATTACATCGATGCAAATCACTGAGGAAGAAACATATTTGATTTGTTAAATATTTTATATTTTGAATATGTTATAACAACATGCAATGATTTTTTTATTTATTTTTAATAAAACTGGATTTTAATAAAAATGGCAAATAATCTTCGGCTATATACATTGCACGTGACAACCATTTATCACCATGTTGCAAAGAACCTGCGGCTTGATAATGATGTGTATTATCAAAATTATTATTGCGATAATAATAAATTAATAAGCGATAATAATAATACATTAATAAAATATATTTAAGGATGTTTACTTGTAAAACAATGAATCCGTTACATAAGACAATAGCATTGAGTGCCTCTTAATCAATGATATGATTTCACACATTGCAGATTCAATAAGTACTTTATTAGAATTTTTATATCTTATATAACTTTCTTTAATTGTACTAAAGAGTAAGTTCATAGTAAGAAGCAATAAAGTCTAATGTATATAAAGTTTATGCATATTTAAATAGGTAGTTATTCAAAGATATATTCATTTATTTGTAAATAGTCATAAAAAATATTTAGAATAACATGTCATGTCACTTATCATTTTCTACATGGTGCAAATGAGTTGTCATTATTTAATGAGAAATCTGAAGTAATAAATATTAAACAAGGCCGCATAGCTAGCGTTTTTGCAGCTTAGTTCAATTATTGAATTTTGAAATGTATGAACTAACTATTGTATTTGAACAAGGACTACTTTGTAGATATTCTTGCTTATTTTAAGTATCCTTAAATTAGAGACCTATGTCACAAATGTTATCAAACTTATTATTATAATAAACGTACATAAACACATGTTATAAACGTTGACTAGGGCCAACCTAATTTTAAATATTAAATTAATTTGTTTATACGTAGGGCCCTAATAATGTAAATGTTATCAAACGTATTATTATAATAAATGTACATAAACACATGTTATAAGCGTTGACTAGGGCCAACCTAATTTTAAATATTAAATTAGTTTGTTTATACGTAGGGCCCTAATAATGTGAAAGTATTTATAAATAACCTTATAATATCAAATAATAGATATTAAATAATTTAAAGTGAATTTTAGTAAATTAACCATTAGTTATACATGGTTTAGGATAATATGTACTTTGGCTGATTTATACATAAACACAGTAATATCATTAGATAGTGATAATATTATAATATTATTATCTCCATACGCTATTATATGCGTTTAAGTATGGTATCCTCTGTCAACTTTTAGTAGGCGTTATCCTTCTTGATGTTATCTTTCAATTTTACAAAGTAAAACTTTAACAATTACTTTTTTATTAACTGCAATATTTTTAATCAACATTTATTTGTTGTAAATTTAAAAATCTTTTTATTCTATACTTTTTACTTAATTCGTGATTGCACAATAATAAATAATAACTTATTAGTAAAAGGTTAATAACATTTATAATTATTTGTACCTGAACATCAATGGTTCCACTAAAACACCAATAAATTATTTTACCGCAAGTAAATACATTATTAAATATTTAATGCTTATTATACCTAATTTTTGTATATTTCCAATAGCTAGCGTTCAAATAAATATAATAAAAACAATTTTAAATGATAAACTTTAATAATTCCTATAATGTTTAAAACAATACTCTTTTGCCTATAAATATAGAACCTTTACCCGAATGTTATCCAGTAAATATTTGCTCAACGCGAAAGTATTCTTAAAAATAATTATTACCGGTATAGCTTATAAGGTAGGCCCTATCCAGTAAATATTTGCTCAACGCAAAAGTATTCTTTAAAAATAATTATTACCGGTACCGCTTATAAGGTAGGCCCTATTTGGACGCCTGGTGTCTGTAAGGATACACGCTCACATCACGCCATATCAAACACAATGTTCATTTCTCTTTTGATTGGATGGATGAGGTGACTGAAAAATTATTTTTTTTAACAGCAACAATTGTCATATTATTGATGGAGTATATCTCTAATTTTATAGTGGAAGTTGTATATTGAATTGTACAAATTAATTAATAATGAAGTATATTTACCATCATTACATAATAAGAAGTGAAAAAAAAATTCAGCCTGGAGTATGCCGTAAAACTGCTTCTGCTTGGCTAAGAGCTCGTCTTCCTCGGACGTAAGGAAACAGGTTAACGGCCCAAGACCTAGAGGCATCTGGCAGGAGTGAAAGCCTGCTCCCTTACGGACCACCATCGGGTTATTACAGGTGGCGTGGTTTTCCTTGATAACGGTGATGAGTCAAATTGACATTCGCGGATAGCAGCCAGAGATGGTTGTCCTCACTATTGGTTTGACACCTGAGTTTGATAGGAAAAAAAAAAAAAAAAAGAAAAAAGAAAAAAAGAAAAAAGAAAAAAGAAAAGAAAAGAAAAAGAAAAAAGAAAAGAAAGAAGAAGTGAAAAAATTGAACCAATAGTAGTTTAGATAAATGAATTTAAATATAGTTTAAAAATGATAGATTTTAGTTTATAATGTTAAAATTTGAAAAAATTTCATAAATTTTTGGACAACTTAGATTTAATGTTAACATTATTTTCTTTTTAATATATTATTGTCATACTGTTGTGATGAGAGAGTCCCTCTATTTTACACCAACCAAAAATTAAATAAATTTAATTTAATGTAAAAATTAAATTATTTATAAATTTTAATGTGCACTTTATATGTTTTTTACAAAATTTTTATCAACATGAATTTAATTGAAGAATCAAATACGTTATACCTAGTCTGCAGTAAGAGATAATAATCAATAATATATATTTTTTACAATAACATGAATTTAATTGAAGAATAACATATTTAAAATATGTTATACCCTAGCCTGCAAAGGGATAATAATCAATTAACTCTTTTATGGATTATTTTTTATCTAATCTCACCTTTTAAAAAAACAAAAACTACTCAAAAGTTAGGCTCATTATTTGGTCCTGTAGCTACCATATGTCATTACTTATAAATGTACATCTCCTGTAACAGTTTTCAATGCCTTACCTTTAACACTCAGAACCGTGGGGAAGCTTCTTGTCTGTGTGTGTTATATTGTGAAAAACGGAGAAAAAATACGTTGGTGCTTCGGAGCCTTTAAAACAGCATCGGGGAAGCTTCTTGGTTGGAAAAAAATGGAAAAAATAATTCCTTCTGTGTATCAGTGGGCCTCCTAGCCTTTTAAAAAAAGCAATTTGATACAGTGTTCGTGAAATGGTCAAAATATTGATGTCATGCTTTGGCTTTTGCAATGTCGAATTTAATAATATATTTAATAATATTTGATAATGTGATAAGATTTTGAATGTCCAATTAATAAACAAAATGGTCCTGGAATCTGGGTTATTATTTTTCATTTTTTTTGTTTTCAGAGAAAAAAGGGCTGGTTTTATAGAAGTGAGATAAAGGAATATGGAACAACAAAGAAGCGACAAAAAAATATTATTATCAAGTAAATCTTTCAATATAAATGCTTAATTCCTGTCATATTTCAGAATTTCTGTCATGCTTGTGCTGTAGTATTCAAAAAAACATTTAAAAAAGAACCTCTAAATAGTCCACATTTTATCCATATATGTTCATATTTTTCTGAGCAAAACAAAAAAGGAAAGAAACAAGATCAATGATGTTACGACAAGTGGATCATTCTTTCTTCCCTTATTGTTCTTGTCTACTCTGTATTTGAAGTGCATAAATCTATATTGTCTAACAAGACTCTTTTTAGACAATTTGTCTGTTTCTATATTTGCTTCCTTGTATATATGGTGTTTTTTTTTTTTTTTTTTAAAGAAAGAAAAGCTGAATTGTATTATAATGAGTGTGTATAATAGATCATTTATACAAAATATGAGGAGAATAGTCCATAGGATGAGTCTGAACAGAGCATATAGCCTGGACACATTACCAGACCTTCCCAGCTGGGACCAAAAAAACGGATATAGTTGTGACATAAAACAGATACAAACATATGCCTTGACAGATCTTGACGACATAAACAGATGTAAACATATGCCAGGACAGATCTAAGGAGATAAGCAAAAGAAAGGCACAGAAGAGACCAAAAAAAGGAGAGTCAGAATCCCGGAATACAAAAGTCCTGTATGATATAGGATTCCTTGCCAACAGAAATTTTCAAGGACCATGCACCAGAATCCATAAGGAGCGCCTCCTTAGATAGGCAGTCCGCACACAGGTTCCAAACTCTGTAGATATGCTGAATTGTAGACCCCTGCAAACATCTCCAGAAAAACATTATTCGATCCATCCACACAGAGAGGTGAGGGCAAGCTGCTACACCATTTCCATTTACATGATCCACCATTGTTTTGGAATCCCCGTAAACATAGATGGACTTGATGTCAAGAAAGCAACAAAAAGCGAGGAGAGCCGCAAGGGCCTTAGCCTCAGCCAGACTGTTTGTGCCCACACCTGCATTCCAAGAGAGATGATATTGAAGATTCTCGTCCATTTGAATGAACACACCTGCACCACATGAATTTTGTTGGGATGCGCCGTCGAAAAAGGCCCTTGGGGACCTGAACGAAGGAGGTACCTGCACATTTCTATTGACAGCACTAGAATTTGAAAGGATTTTGGGGATAGAATCATAGATGAGAATTATACTTTGACAAATATCCTTCAGAGGATCCTTTGCAGCGTTAAAAAGTTTGTTATTTCTCCATCTCCAGGCACACCATAAGACAATTAAAATGATCGGTCTCCACGATTCTTTTTGCTGGCTCCACCATATAAAAGCTTCTTGGGAAGAGGCATGAGAAACCAGAGGGAAGCCATAAAAACTTGCCAAAACCTGCCATATTTCCAAGAGAGAGTTGCACTTGAAGAACATGTGGAAGTTTGTTTCTTTGACTGATTCGCACATACAACATCTACTCAGCCCATGCCACTGCCGCTTCATCAAATTCTCCCAAGATAAATTTTTATTATAAAACACTAGCCATGAAAAATATATCAATTTGGGAGAGCAGCCCGATTTCCAGAATGCCGATGGGAAAATAGCTGAGAGCGCAGGCTTCATACTGATCATAAGAGCATAAATATCCTTTACACACAACTGAGAATTTGCAGATGGCATATTCCATACCAAATAATCCTGTGGCCTAGATTGGAAGAAACCACAGTTTCTCAGAGAATTCCAGACAGGGGTCCAAAGGCATTTTATGGACTGCGGAAGGCCAAGGTCGTCAGCGGATTTCCAGATAGGAAGCGGGCCATGCCATCCCGCGATCAATTTATCCCATGTAAAAAAACCTTTGCAGTGAAGGAAGAGTAAGATCTTTTCAGGAATAGAAATGCGTTCACGTCCAGACAAAATGGGGTCAACTCCAATAAGAATTCTACTGCTCGAGGATGTGAGGGACCCCAGAATTTGCTTAATCTTGTTGATCCATCTAGAGCAATGATTTCTGCTCTAGTGTTTGTGCAAAGACCACAATTCCAAAATTATTTTCCATGAAATTATGATTTTTCATTTTTCATTTTTTACCTTGCTTTTTTAAACAAATAGATTCATTTTTATTTTTTACTGTATTTTTTAAATACACATAGATTAGACACTTTAAAAGAACCTCAAACCATTTAAATTTATAAATTAAAAATTTATAATTTATAATTCTTAAAAATATTTATCAAAATTTAAACTTATAATTCTTAAAAATATTTACCAAAATTTATTAATAAAAAAAAAACATTTTGCCAACTAATGACACTATCCTAAAATTATATAAAAAAATAAAACAAAAATCCATAATGTTGACAAGAAAGTCATGAAAGAGACGCAGAACAAGGAACAAAGGTTCTTTAAAATAAAATAATATGCGAAAGTTGAACAAAGTGTTATCCTTGAGTGGCATTTTTCCAAAGATATTATTTTGCACAATTTTTATAATGGAAAATTCAAACATGAATTAACCAATAAATTTTTTTATTCATATTCAGCACCACACGGAATTTTTTTTTCATAATTTATAATTTAAAAAAGATTAATTATACCACAAGTGTGGAATGAAGCCTAACGCAAAATAAAGCCCACGCCACTTATTAGTCCCTACCATAAGGAAGCAGGAACTACAGTAATCAAATGCCTCGAAATGTGTTTTCTTATATTAGGACTCAAAAACATCAAAAGACATAAACCTAAAGTATACTATAGTAATCAAATTCCTCGGAATGCTTTTTTTATATTAGTACTCAAAGACATCAAAGGACATAAACCTAAAGTTTTAATAAAAGCGCTTTTGTTCACTTTATAAGAGATTGACACTACATTCTCTCAGCCAATGAATAACTTCACTTTCTTATTTTGTCTTTTCTCGAAGTGAGGGGCATATATTAGATCAAAGATTTAGTACTTTCGGGTTAAAAAAGTTTTGTCAAGCAATGGTTTCATATTCAATAATGCCATGAATTAGTTTATCATTAATTGGATAATATTAACTGTTTGCATTAACTATTTGCGCAAAAAAAAAAAAAAATAGTTATATATTTATAGAATGTTACCTAGATTGTATTTCTGAAGATAGGCATATGGAATGTTTTCTAGATTACACATTCATAACATGATTACACATGAAATGTCTTTTAGATTACATGTCCATAGCATGATTACACACCGCTGCTCAATTGCCTAGCAACATGTTCTCCTTATCTTGCTATGTTCTTCTTTCCATGTTCTCCTTATGTTGTTTTCTATGCTATGTGCAGAGGCATAATTCTTTTGCTCCAATTCGCTCTATGGAACAACAAAATTTTCATTATAATTCTTCCAACGCCATTGAATTCCTCCATCGCCATTATGTAGTATCTTTTTAGCTTTTTATTTTAATTCCTCAGGCCAGTCTACATCCTTAGCTCTGTCTGCAACATCCTCCTCAGCGCGGTTTGCATCCTCTATCCTCCTTAGTGTTGTCTGCATATACAGGTAAACCTACTATTATTTTTTTAACCTCCTATTATTTTTTTTAATATTTTAGATTTTTTTTTTTGGTACTTTACATTCTAAATTTCATGATATCATTCCTCCTCAATCAAAAATCTAAAACAAAAAACACAATAACAAACAAAACACAGTAACGAATAGAACTTAATCACTACTATAGAAGCAAATATTTATATTAAAACTAATCACTGGTATTTATATAAAGGATTATCATGCTTCCATAAAGGGATGATATGAATGTAACTAGTAAAATTTGCTACAAAAATACCTAAGAATAATGCTCGGTCTTCCCCACATGCCTAAGATGGGGTAAGCCCCAGAAGACAGAATTTCCATAGAGATTTTGTCCAAACTATTGGTTATTGATGTCACATACAAAATATTTTCGACGCCTCTGAAGCAAACAAAATTGAAGAAGTAACAAGGAGAGATCCAAATGTCTAGATTTTATCGGTGCCACAAGCTATAGCATTACTTTTGTTATAGTCTAATTAAATGTACAATGCTACCAAAGGGCATAAAGACCACTGGACTCTTCCTAAAAAGGCAAGCAAAAAAAAGGCATTACTTGCAATGTTTCCAACTTTCCATAATAAATATATAAGTTTCAGTAGCCCATTCTCCGAATCAAAGCATGCATAACCAATTCTAAGTTCTAACCAATATTCTACAAGAATGAGGAAGTCATCATCAATGTCAAAGGGCAAGAAAAGTGATCATTTAACATACCAAGTCAAGGCACACATAATTGATGACAAGACTCCTACACAAAAATAAACAACCTTTTATCTTCATTGTAGTTGTTGCTTCAGTCTAGTTTTGTATGTATGTCAACCTCCTTCAGGTTCCTTTCTCTTCAAAAAGTATGTTGCCTCAGATGGCCGGAAAACTCGGTGCTCCTCCAGAGAAAAATGATTCCCAAAAAGAGTTGTCTGCCTCAAAGGCATCCTCTCATCTCTGGCATCTAAATTCTTGAGCTCTGGGCCTAGATCAACTTTGTACATATCCCAAGCTCTTTCACATTCCTTCTTGGTAGATTTAGAGGGTTCTACTGATTGACGTAAGACTCTCATGTGGGGGTCAAGAGAATAAAGATTCCCAAAAGCAGCAAAATTGCCAATTACATAAACCTGTAAACATTCCATTAACCACCATTCCAAATTTCCTGCCTTCACTTTGCTTCTTACCTCACCTCATGCATTTGTGTTGGAAAATTTTATCGAAATTTGCCTTAGTAGAGGTGCGTACTTGGTTTCTTCGCTTTGTAGAGTTTGTGTGCTTTCGAATAAAATCTTCCATTGCCTGACGTTTATCAATCAATAACAATAGTCATAGTTATAATGGTTCAGATACATAGATGTTTGCTTGTTTTCCTAATCGTTGTGGCAACCATACTCTCCACGTGGGTGACAGTGGAAGCCCATGGAAACAAAGTTGGCTTCTATTGCAATACTTTTCCCAGAGCAGAGGATATTTTCAGTTCCACTATAGAAGAGCATGTAAAGGTCGACAGAGGGCTTGCTCCTGGACTTCTCAGTCTTCACTTCCACAACTGCTTTGTTCAGGTAAATTCACATGAATTATTCTTCTTAAATTATCCTTTGACAATCGTTTATGCTTGTTCGCCTTCATCTCGTTGCAGGGTTGCGATGGGTCAATATTGATCAGCGGCCCGCCTGCGGAGAGAAGTGCACCTCCAAATCTTGGATTGAGAGGATTCCAAGTCATTGACGGTGCCAAGACAAAACTTGAAGCAGAATACCCAGGAGTTATTATATATACTCGCCATTGCAGAATGTGATGCAGTAGTACTGGTAACTATCATAATTATGTTTGCATTCCTTGTATATATTATTTTGCTGCTCCTCTCGAGCATTTGCGTCCACGAGCTCTGGGCCTGAATTCAAATCAAAGCTGGTCCTGCATTCAAATCAAAGATCGATGGCTTCTTTCAATCTCTCTGACACGTGAAATGCATGCAAGGTTCGGGTGACAAGTCTTTTACTTTTACTTTTATTTTAATTTATTATTTATCTTAATTTTATTTAAAAAAAATTATATGTACAGGCATAAATTAAACCCAATTGTGCAATGCAAACAACCATGTCTTGGCTGTGCACTACATATTGCCACGTTTTTTAAGACATTTCTGACAATGTGATAACCTATACTAGAATCGTGATAACCAATTTCATGATTAGTGTCTACCAGGATCATGGACCATTTATAACCGCATTTATTTTCCTATTGAAGATATTCATATCTATAATTTGTATCATACAAAACTTTTTTTTGACATGGAAGTTGCAGACATGGATGAGGTTGTATGAGTTGCAAGTAGCTTTAATGCACCCACCTCTCCTTCGGGGGATGACCAATGAAAAATGCCAGTACCTGCATGAGTCACATAATCGACATGCCATGAATTGAACTACCCAACAATCACTAAAAGTACAGATTGGAATTGGTGGGCCAAATGGAGTAGAAATATGGCATGTAGTTCGAAGATGATTAAATAGGTGCCTCCCTCTAGAAAACATATTTTGTGATAATCATCAAAGGGCTTGTACTGTGGACAATGGACATATTAGTTTTTGACAACAATCCGAAATTTTATTTTGCATGCTGTTCGGCTTGAAGTTACAATACCAAGTTGTTGGCCAAAAATTTAAGCAAATATGCAGATGTGTAGGTTGTGGTCAATTTGTGTATGTAACCTATATTGGTGGTTTCTTATCTCTGTCGCTTGATCATTCAAATTACAATATTCACATGGGCAGGTGACATTATAAAAGTGTTGAATGGCCCACCGTTTCACAACTGGTACCTCAGTTGGAAAGAATATTTAAACATTATATACATTGCAGATGTCGTTGCTGAACGAGAGTTTTAATGCCGATTGAGATAAGTCATCATCCAGATCCCTGTCTACAGTAAATGCTAGAAAAATATAGGTCTCAGGACACCAAAACTCACGCATTAATTTTGTTTGTGGAATACAGAGAATATACAAATTTCTTACTGATTGTCGACGTTGCAATTATACAGATGTTGGGATACTAAAAACTCACAAATTGATTTTGTTTGTCAAATACAACGAAGGTAGGAAATTGTCCTCGGACCTTTTCGTCGTTTTGGCTTTTGTTCGGGGTGGTAGTTAGTGCAGCCACCTGTCAGATATATAAAGAATTAAAGGACCCAAAAGTCAATATCTCGAGCTCTTTTGAATAAAACTAAGATAAGCCTTGCTCTACAACATTGCAGAATTCAACTTGTTTATAAGAGAAATGGCACGGCCTGTTCTTGCTTTGCCAAATGCCTAACTATTATTTAGACACTATCATAGAATGTAATGCATCAAACACATGTATCGACTTTGCAATGAAGGAATTAAATCTCGTATGTAGAATGACATCCCGTGTGTCATTTCTGAATGATACTTATTAGTTGTTCCTATTTTGTTATGTTGGCAGGGATTAGCTTCTTCGCAGACCCTCTTGTTATCATAACGACAATGTTATTCCAGTTAAAAATAAAAGACAACAATTTGTAATACTTTTGTTCGCTACTTCAATGGTAGGCCGTTTATTTTATGGAGAGTAATCATTCCGATTAACTGATTTAATGTAATTATAGTGTAATTATATTCGTTATATTTTTCAATAGTGTTTATATATATATATATATTTTGAAATAACTAGTAAAGTGAAAAGATACACTTAAGGAATAGAAGAGTTGAATTTGAAGAGTTGTATAAAAGTTGAATTTGAAGAGTTGTATAAAATTTTCATAAATAATAAAATGCTCTGCTGTTAATTTTGTAAACTCTCATGTATATGGATTGCCATTGTTTTCCATCAATATAAGAACTTTCCAGTCTAAAAAATATGAGAGAAACAAGAGAGTAAAAAAAATTTAAAGTTATAGATTTTTAATATTGGTAATAAATTGAAACCATAATATTGAAACAATTTAAATTTATTTTAAATTTTTAATATGGGTAATAAATTGAGAAACTATATATCATTTGCAGAATAGAAATTGAGAGATAAAAATAAATGAATAATTTTTTATTTCTAATTTTTCAACCATGTCTTCACAATGTGAAAAAACATAATCACACAAAGAGCATTATCAACTATATTTTAATCTTTTAGGAAATTTGTTTCTTCTTCTAAGTCTATAACTCCTAACTCTTGATAGTCCTTTTCAAGCTTGTCCTTTGACCACGCATATCGGGAACACAACTAGGTAGTCGATATCCTTTCAAAACAAGGGTGTAGTGCTTTGCATGGGAAATTCCTCTACTTAACTTTTGAAGATGGCATTCTCATCAACTCACGTGATATAAAGATATACTGGTCCATATTTGACGTTCCAATATGTTTTTTCTGAACAAGCATATTTTTTTGTGATTTTTGTTGTGATAGTCATGTATATCAATTGTTTCGAAGAAATTTTTTTGTATCCACGGGCAGAGTTGGATTACAAAAGCTGGTAACAACGATTTTTTTTTACAATTAGATGTGTCAATATGCAAAAGTTACGCCACTCAGAAGTTGACCTTCATGTTTTCACACCTATAGTTTGGGAGGATTCCGCGTTAGCCCCTATTATTCATGGAAAAGGGGCTAGCCACGTGATTATCATGTAAAAGACTCTAGAAGAGTCTATATTGTAACTCTAGTTAAAAGTTGACATAGTCAAAATTAACCACTAGTAGGCTATCAGACTATGCTATAACTGGGCCACTAAGAGGAAGAGGCATTCCATTCCTTCGAGAGAATTTTGTTCCATAGCTGAGAAAAAATAACCAAGAGAGATAGGAGGTAGAGCACACAAAGAGGATTTGTGCACTATAGCAGCCCACAGGCCGCAGCCATTACTTCTTTGTACCTGCAACCATATTTCCAAACAGAGAAAGAGAGTGAAGCAGCATCACCTTCCAGTTGGGTTTTCTCCTTAAAGGGTTTCCCAGAGAGCATATCTTGTGTCTTACGTGTGTGTGAGCTTATTTTGTTATTCTCTACTTTTGTGAATAACTTCCATTTGCATGCATGCACTAATTACATTAAAATATACAAATCTTGAAATTAAATAAAACTGTACTAGTGTAGAATCATGGATTTTGAATATAATATTATTAGATTTGTTGTGACGAACTGTCTAGTGGAATATCCACGATAGTTTACAGATCAATTAAAGACATTAAAGAGAAACTTGGAGATACATGTGAAACAATATCTAACATTGACGTAGTAGCTATAGCCTTAAATGTAATGCTAGATGAGTATTAAATGTTCATCATAGGTTTTGTAGCAAGGGAAAAGGCCCCCACTTTTGATGAGTTGGCAGGCATACTCATATAGGGGGGAGAAAGATGTAGGAACCTTAACACTCAAAGTTATGATTTGATGTTGATAGCAAAAGGGAAACCACATTTCAAGAGAAAGCCTTTGGAAGGTAATAAAGGAGGAAAGCCACCACATGGAAATCTACCATTTGGTAAGCCACCATTTACAAAACCACAACCAGGTATGACTTTTCCAAAATTTGATATTAAATTCCATTACTAGGGCAAGTTTGGACACTACTCTAGATATTTTATGGAAAGGATGATACCATGAGTCCAAACATAGAAATATGAGGCATACTCGTAATTTTTTTGATATCGGAGAAACAATGAATGATGACATTTAAAACTTTAGACTATTTGTTACAGACGTTGCACTATCTTCTCAAATAGATGATCCAAATGTACCTGGTTTGTTGATTATGGAGCCTCAATCCATATGTCTTGCAATAGGAACTCGTTTTAGAACTTTCATGAAAATAATAATGATGTAAATATATATCTTCGGGATGATTGATCACATGAAATTAAAGGGTATGGTGATGTATCAATGAGATTACTTAATGGTCATGTTAAACTGATTCACAATGTGATGTATGTTTTTGGAATTAAGAAGAATATAATTTCAGTCTTTACTATAAAAAATCAAGGCTTGAAAGCCCCAAGGGTTAGCTCAACTGATCGAGTCCCTGTTGTTAAGTACCTCGCTAAGCGGGAGGTCACAGGGTCAATTCTCCTTGACGCCCTTGGGGTTAGGCCCTGCTAGTCTGGCCGACGGGCTTTCAAAGATTCCCTTCAGGGTTGATCTACCCAGATTTTCCTATGGGAAAGAAAATCAAGGATTGAAAGTAGAATTTGTAAATTCAAATTGTGTAGTGAAATATATGGAATATTATTTCAAGGTCATTGAAATTAGAGTTAGAATTGGAGGTTTATGTAAGTTCAATTTAAGAACCAAAAGTCATCAAGCATTGGCATCCACAACAATGACAACATAAAATTTTTGGCATCAAAGGTATGACTACATTAATTATCATGATCTATTACTACTGTAAAAATGAGGAATAGTAGATGGGCTTCGAATACTTAAGAATGGATATTCTGCATGTGAAGGGTGTGCATAAGGGAAGATGCATAATGAAGAGTTCCCTACTCATATAGATAAAAGGAAAATGGATGTTCTAGAACTGGTGCATACAAATGTATGTGGTTATATGCAGACTGGATCACTAAGTGGAACATATTACTTCTTGATCTGTATTGATGATTGAACGAAGTATACACGAGTATACTTTATGAGAAATAAGAGTGATGTATTTGAATATTTTAAGGAGTTCAAAAATCTAGCTGAAAAGCAAACAGGAAAATACATCGAGATCCTCCAATCAGATCAAGGGGGAGAATATATTTCAAATGAATTCATCAAGTATTGCAAATCTCATGGAATTGTAGAAAAATACACAATACAATCTACTCTGTAGCAGAATGGAGTAGTTGAAAGGAAGTGCAAAACCTTGGTAGAATGTACACGAAACATGTTAAAAGGTAAAAATCTTGCCAATTCCTTTTGGGTTGAAGTCGGTAACAATGTTGTTTACTTGAAGAATAGAAGTCCAACTAAATGTTTAGATCATAAGACTCCTTTTGAAGCACTTTATGGTTATAAATTGATATTAAGCCATCTGAGAATCTTTGGAAGTAAAACATTCTCTCATGTTACGAAAGAAAATAGGAGGAAACTTGATGCAAAAGCTATCAAGCGTATTTTTATAAGTTACTATCATAAAGCTTATAAATTGTTTGATCCTTGCACACATACAATCTTTGCAAGCAAAGATGTATTATTTCATGAGCTTGCAAATAAAGGCCATAAGGATGAAAAATATGATGCATGGCATATTCCTTATGAGTATGAAGATGTTAAAGGGGAAGTAGATGATACGCAAGAACATCAAGAGGAGGAAGAATCTAGAGACATGGACACCTCTAGCAGCCACAAGACACCAAGAAGAAGATATTATTTGCCACAAAGAAGGAGAATAGATGAAAGCAACAAAGTAGCAAGAAGGTCATCTCATCAAACTCAACCACTAGTAAGATTTAAATATTATGCCTTAATGACTAGAGGTAAATGTCATAGAACCTTTGAATTTCAATGGAATTTCAAATAAGCTAATGATCATAAAGAGTGGAGAGATGTATGAGCCTATAATGAAAAATGATACTTGGGAATTAACAAAATTACCTAAAAATAAAGTACCTATAGGATCTAGATGGTTATTCAAACCCAATTTAAAGCCAATGGAAGTATAGATAAATATAAGGCCAAGTTGCTTGCAAAAGGCTACTCACAGAAAGAGATAATTGATTATGAAGAAACTTTTTCACCTGTAGCTAAGTTAGATACAATTAGATTGATGATTGTTTTATCTACAAAATATAAATTGAAACTGCATCAACTCGATGTTAAGTTTGGCTTCTTGAATGAGGACCTAAAGAATAAGTATATCTTGTTCAACCAAAGGGGTTTGTTAAAAATGGTCAAGAGCACGTTGTTTGCAAATTAAAGAAAGCTTTATATGGATTAAAATAGACACCAAGAACTTGGTTTGTGAAGAATGGTTCTTTCTTTCTTTAGAATGGTTTTATGAAAAGCAAAAGTGACCCTAATATGTACATTAAATCAAATCAAAAGGGGCATGTTATTATGATTTCCTTGTATGTTAATGATCTTATTATAACAGGTTAATTGATGAATTTAAAGGACAATAGTCACATGTGTTTGAAATGAAAGACCTTGATGAATTGCATTATTGCTTAGATCTTGAGATATGGAAAGAAGTTTGTTAGACATTCGTTACACAAAGTAAATATACTAGGGAGCTACTCAAAAGATTAAAAGTGGACCAATGTATGGCATTATTAATACCATTAGAACAAAATGCCAATCTCTGCAGTGATGATGGGACAAGAGAGGTGGATGGTACATTGTATCGTGAGCTAGTGGGAAGTCTAAACTATCTCATTCCAACCAGGCCAAACATAACATATTGAGTTAGTATCATAAGACAATCCATGGTTAAATCTCTCTTGAAAGCCGTTGGAAAACAACAAAGCCAATCCTTTGGTATCTGAAAGGAACTATTAACTTTGATATTAGATATGTTGATGATTATAAGTGTATAAGTTTTATTTTAAATGATTTAAGGAAATTTGATATTTTATAATTAAATGAATTTATATTATATAGAAAATAAATAGAATTTTATATGATATTAAATAAAATAATTATATTTAGGAAAAAAATATCTTTGTCAATTAGATAGTTTAATTGACAATTGCCTTGTTATGATGTATCATGTAAACCATGAGATTAAAAGTTTAAATAATAGTGAGTCAAATCAATTAAAAAAAAATATTCAAATATATTTTAAATATAATTTTTTAAATAAACTATTAATTATTTTTTTTTTTCAAAATTATAAATAAATATTTATTTTAAAATTAAATAAATAACTTAAAATATTATTATATTTTATATAATAATATAAAATATTATATTCTATTATTATATAATATAATATACCATACTGGCTGGTTCTAAAGCCTTGAACAAATAAATTTTGATGTGATTATAGCTGAAAACTTTCTTTATAGACTTGATATAGATCACAAAAATCTAAATTCAATAATATAAAATATTATTATTTATTTAATATTTAATAAATAAAAAATATTATAAATGAAAATATTTATAAAAAATTGGTTTTTAAAATTTATAGACCAAACATTCATCATCCTCATTATAGATGATTATGTTTATATAAAATTTTATAATTTATAATAAAAATATATATTTTTAATTTAATTTTTAATAATTTAAGTGAAATTGTAATTTATTTTAATTAATAATAAAAATCATCATTTAAATAAAAATATGAGTAAAATTAAAATAAATTAATATTAATTTTAATAAATAAATATGAGTAAATCTAAAATTAAAATAAATCTATATTAATTTTAATAAATAAATATGAGTAAATCTAAAATTAAAATAAATCTATATTAATTTTAATAAATTTATTCTAATTAATGATGGAAAAACACAATACCTGGATTTTCTTTATTTCAATGTGGATTTTCTTAGGTGTTGATTCAAGCTACTGGTGTGGATCCACAGCAACCGTCACAACGTTAGTGCCTGTCGAAGTGCGTCACGGACTCTAAATTCATTTTTTCATAAGACTTCGGCAGGATTTTTTTCATAAGCCTTTAGAAGTTACGAATGTACACTTTTACTTCGATTTTACAAAGGGGGTTTCTTGACACAGAATTCAGATGAACGTAAAAACTCTGTAAACTCTGCAAGTAGAAATGTATTTTTACTTAGATTTTACAATGGGGGATTTCATGACACAGCGAATTTTATAGTTTTACAATGTTTGATATACATACTTAATTTTGAAATAAACATTTATCGTAATGATATTATTATGTTAATCATTGTAATTAGTTTTTGTTTAATTGTGGATATTATAGTTTGTGGGTTATATAGTTTGAGAAGTTTTACTTTATTCATTAAAATTTTACTTATCGTGACGATGAACCACACTAGTTGGTGTATAAATAGTTTGACAATGTTTGATATACATACCCAACTACTCTGACCATTGAATGTACTTCGAAATAAACACTTACCACAATGATATCATTATTGTCAACGGCATATAAAGAGTTTTACAATGTTTGATAGGAATACAAGCATTGAATATATTTTGAAATAAACACTTACCACAATGATATCATTATTGTTAACTGTGTATAAAGAGTTTTACAATGTTTGATACACATACCCAACTAGTCTGAGCATTGAATGTACTTTGAAATAAACACTTACCACAATGATATCATTATTGTTAACAATTACTTTATTCGTTAAAGTTTTACTTGTCTTGACGATGAACCACACTAGTTGGTTACTTTTTCCGGTGTATAAATAGCTTTACCATATTTGATAAAATTTTACTTTATTTGTAAACCACACTAGTTGGTTCTAAACCGGTGGACAAATAAATTTTGATATAATTATTGCCAAAAATTATCTTAATAAAATTTTGATATTAGAACTATTTTAAAAAATCATCCAAAATTCGGCCTGGAGTATGCCGTAAAACTGCTTCTGCTTGGCTAAGAGCTCGTCTTCCTCGGACGTAAGGAAACAGGTTAACGGCCCAAGACCCAGAGGCATCTGGCAGGAGTGAAAGCCTGCTCCCTTACGGACCACCAGCGGGTTATTACAGGTGGCGTGGTTTTCCTTGATAACAGTGATGAGTCAAACCGACATTCGCGGATAGCAGCCAGAGATGGCTGTCCTCACTGTTGGTTTGACACCGAGTTTGATAGGTTTTGCCACCTTGGAGAAAAAAAAAAAAAAAAAAACATCCAATAAAAGTAAAATTTGGATTCCATACTCAAATTAGCTTTGCAAATTCATTGGATTCCATACTCAAATTAGCTTTGCAAATTCAATGGATTTTATGGTCAAAATTTTGACCAAATTAATTCAATGGATTTTATGGTCAAAACTTTGACCAAATTTGATAACTGAGTCTGGACTAATTCATGGTCAATTCAGATAAAAAACAAGTCAAAACTTATAAATTAATGGTCATGCAGCTACTATAAATGTACCTATCCTGTGACAGTTTTCAGTGCCTTACCTTTCACACTCAATACCGTGGGGACGCTTCTTGTCTTTTCTGTGTTAAAAATTTACTCTGGTGTATCACTGTTTCGGAGCCTTTTAAAAAAGCATTCGGAAAGCTTCTTGGTGGGAATGGAAAAATAATTCCTTTGGTGCCTCAGAGTCTTTAAAAAAGGCATTTTGATCAAGTATTTGTAAAATGGTCAAAATATTGATGTCACCCTTTGGCTTTTGCAACATAGCATCAAATTTAATGATATTTTAAATGTAATAATATTATGAATAGGATTATGGTACAGGTTAATTAATAAACCAAATGGTTTTTTCGATAATGTGGAGACATTATTTTTTATAAGATTAAGATTTTTTATATTATTTGAAATATTTTTTAAATATATAAATAATTTTTTTTAAAAACTTTACAAAACCTTTTTACTAAAATTAACATAAAAAAGCAACATTATTTTACCTATTAATAAAACGAAAATCAATTAAAAAAAAGCAAAGACAAGGTCACGAAAGAGACGGCAAAGATTCTTTAAAATAAAATAATATGTGAAAGCTTTAAAAAAAAGATATTATCCTTGAGTCGCATTTTCCCAAAGTTATTCCCCACCAGACAGTTGTATCGGTATGGAAAAAAAATATATATATATATAATTTTAAAAAGATTAGTCATGTAGCAAGTGCGGAATTAAGCCCAACTGTATCGGTATGAAAAAAATATATATAATTTTAAAAAGATCAATCATGTAGCAAGTGCGGAATTAAGCCCAACACAAAATAAAGCCCACCCCACTTATTATCGTAATGACAGCGTTATCCCGAAATAAAAATAAACGACAGCCATTTGTAATACTTTTGGTACGTAGCCATTTCATTTTATGGAAAGTGATCATTATAATTAATTATATTTTCAGTTTTCAACCGTGCGTTTTCAATATATAAACTAAAATTGAAAGTCATATTGGATCCAATTATTAAATGTCTGTTTGTCTTTTTATAATTGGATTTTTACCTTATGCTTCTCACATGTTAAAGTTCTATGATAAGAGTAGAATAAGTGTAAATCTACTAACAGTTTTATATGTTGTGCGGCTACTTATAGCCTCATCCAGCTATGTTCAAATTTCAAGCCTTTTTTTTGTGTTGATACATTTAGCATTTAACAAGTTGTTAGAGAAGGTTTGCATTTGGATTTCATCTTGAACTTGTAATTGCTTCTACAGAAATATGTTTATGTTAAGATAAGTATGGGGTTGAAATTATAGATCTTTTTATGATTTACAAAATAACAAGAAATTCACCTCTTTTGCGCTACATCTCTTGGTTTAATTTCTAATGTTGGGACTCTTTCATTAAGTGCTCAAATTTGTGTTTACATGGATTTACAGTGCTCAAAATGTAAATATTATGTCTCCAATGGCTTTAGAACAGTGAAAAACCCCTAGTTGGGTTCAATTTGGCTAAAACCTAAACAAGTTATGCTCTCTCAAAGTTTCTTCTGTTATATGCTCTACAAAATGGACTAGACTGCTATCGATCCTACGAATCTGCATTTTCTGGGCATGTCGAGCGACAATTTTTCCCGGCACTGGTGAGATTCGCGCCGAAATTAGTGCAAAATATCACTTAGTTAAATTGCTCTATAAGGCCGTGGGCTGAAAATCAGGGCTACATGGGGCCATGTGCCCGGGGGTTGAGGCTAATCGCGCACCCATGTCGACATAACCCCTGGCTGCTTAACAGTTGGTCTTATTGTGCCTATGATACCGAGGCTTATCCCTAAAATTTACACACCCATTGCAAAATCCATGCTAAGCTCTCTGTCATGGTGGTATGTGGTTATATGGCAGCATGTGATCAGAGTTGGTCCTCAAACTCTGCGTCTGAACTGTTAACACCTCCGAGCTCTCGCTATGGTCCCATGCAAGTATCGCGATTGTGGGCTTGTCCCAAACTTTGTGCCCACCTGTCAGCTCTTTACACCAGTTGTATGGTGTGTGCATGAGACCTTGGTTTGATCTAACCCTTAATGCATGTCGCAAAGCACTTCACCCAACGTTGCCTCCGGTTATATGATATGTTTCGTGACCTGGGGGAGCCCCTAGTCCTCCATCTATGGTCGCATGGGCGTGGGGTGACTAGGGGCTAGGGCTTAGCCCCGACCCCATCCCCCAATACAATTTTGCATGAAGTTTAAATACGTATTGGGCACCATAGGAGTTAGGAACCACCTACACCCTAGCGGTAAGGCGATGTATTATTGCTCGACCGGTCATGCATTTGAATCCCATGGAGGCAGTTTGACTGCTAACAAAATTTTAATGCACAGGTTGGAGGCCACGTGGTAGCCCTGCATTGGCCCACATGGCCTCCATTTATTAGACAACATCAACACACATTATCCCAATCAAATCACAACAGAATTCGACCAATACAAAGATGACACTTGGCAGCCAATCATTGGCCCAAGAAACCCAGTCAACATGTCTAGTCACCCTGCCCAGTTAACATATGAGCTACCCAATCAACAGTCCTGCATCCATCCTACAAATGTATTTTCCTGTTTGGGAAAATGATCAGAACATGATATTGAGAGCATACAATATCAATTTTGAGCGATTCAAGTTGCGTCAGATTCAAGTCGTCGATATCTACGCTCTGGTACATGTTTCGAGCACTTCTAACACTTTGAATTTTGAGCACTTTACTGATCCCCTGTATCACTTCTCCCAACTGGAAGCTTTTGGACTTCCAAAAGTCTATTTTCGGTCAACAAACAGATGAGGGTAAAGTTGCCTCACCCTTCCCTTTTCAATCCATTTGAATTTTCTTGGTTTTGTACCTTTGAACCCCATATGAAGTTGCTTCCTGTTCCTTCTTCTTGAAGTTTATGTTTCTTTATCAAGGATAGGATCTTGCTGCAATTCTTCAAGATATTTAGAATAAAAAACCTCTGTTAAAGAAATCTGAACATTCTCCCTACGTCTTCAATCAAAGGAAGCTTACCCAATTCAAGTTCTTTTCACCTCAAAGTTTTTCTTTGCTGATGCAAAGCTTTACTTATCTCCAACTTGAAAATTGTGGTCAACATGAGGCTTATCATGTATAGCCTTGTTTTTAGCTTGAGTATTCACCAAATGTGAACGTCATCGCCATGCACCATTCTTCCTCAAAGCAAAAACACTAGAAGACCTACAAGAAGATGTATTAGAACTAATGTTCAAAAGTGATTCATCCTGCTGCAAATGAACTCCAAGTTGTTTTTCTCTTTTGGGAGGCAACACATTAGATTCTTGAAACATATTATCACATGTGTTAACAACTTCAAATAAATAAGATTTTGATGTTGCATCACATTCTTGGAAGGCTTTGCACATTTTTACCCTTAACTTGCCTAAGGGTTTTCCAATCCATGATGGCTTTTTGCATGTATGCTAATGGATAAAATTGTCTTCTTATTGCAACGACAAAATCATTCCAAGAGGATAAAACCTTACCATGTTTCTTCATGTCCTCTTGAGTTTTGGCCTTCCACCAAATAAGTGTTGCACTTTCCAACCTAAGAGAAGCAAGTTGAATTTTGGTCTCATCATCCTTGATTCTTTGTATCCTATAATACACATCAATCTGATGAATCCAATTATTTAATTTCTCAGCATCTACCTCTCCATCATACATAGGCAATTCAAAATTAATGTCAAGCTTTAACAAAGGAGTTTTACTATGTCCCTTTGGAGAATTTGGAGGTGTTTGTGAAAGGGTAGAAGAAGTGGAAGAAGATGAGGATGAGGATGGAGATGAAGGTGGCAGTTTTCCACCATTCTCTCCATTCCCGTTTGGAGGTATCTCCTTTTCCTCCATCTCCCTTTAGAGGTTTTGAGCTCTCTCCTTGTAACCTTGAATTCCTCTCTTCATAAAAAACCTTTACCATTTCAAACATTTCAAAGGAATCTATGTTGAAAGTTTATTTATCATCAGACATCCCTTCAAGACCTTCTTCATGTTCCATGACTAATGAAGCTTGAGGTGTGAGTGTTCTCCTTGAAACAATTTGAGATCTTGGCTCCAAAAGTTCTCCTTCTCCTCTTTTAAGCTTCAACCTTGCAAGCATCAGAAAACACTTGTAAACAAAATCAAGCCTTCAAAATAACCTTGAGCTCTGATACCAAACTAATCGCTAATGTAAACTTGAAGGTGATGTAAAAATTGGAAGTAAAATTCTTAGGCGTTGTAGGCAATTGATCACTTTACAAAAGGCATTAAATTATGATTTTTAAACTTAGTTAGAAATACTAACAGAGACAATATAACATATCAGAAACACATAATAGAAAAAATGATAAAGGAGTTCACCCCTCTCATGGGCTACATCTCCTGCTCTAGCTTCCAATGTTGGGCCTCTTTCATTAAGTGCTTAAATTTGTGTTTACATGAATTTATAGTGATTAGAATTTAAATCTTATTTCTCCAATGGCTTCAGAACAGTCAAAAACCCCTAGCTGGCCTTTTGTTGGGCTAAATTTGGCCAAAAATTGAAGAAGTTATGCTCTCTCAAAGTTTCTTCTGCTAATTGCTCTACAAAATGGACTAGACTGCTATCCATCCTACGAATCCACCTTTTCTGGGTGCGTCGAGCGACAATTTCGCCCTGCACTAGTGAGATTCGTGTCGAAATTGGTGCAAAATGTTGCTTAGTTAAATTGCCCAGTAAGGCCTTGGGGGGAAAATGAGGGCCACATGGGGTCATGCGCCCGGGGGCTGGGGCTAACCGCCCGCCCCCATCGGCATAACCCTTGGCTCCTCAATGGTTGGTCTTATCACGCCCATGAAACCGAGGCTTATCCCCAAAATTTACGCGGTCATTGCAAAATCCACACTAAGCGCTCTAAGATGGTGTCATGTGGTTATATGGTGGCATGTGACCGGGGCTAGTCCCCAAACTTTGCGCCTGAACTGTTAACACCTACGAGCTCTCGCTGTGGTCCCATGTGGGTATCATGACCGTGGGATGATCCTAAACTCTGCTCCCACCTATCAGCTCTCTGCACCGGTCGTATGGTGTGTGTATGAGACTTGGGGCTAAGATAACCCTTTGCGCCTACCGCAAAGCGCTTCACTTAACGCTACCTTCGGTTATATGATATGTTTTGTGACCTGGGGCCATGGTTAGGCCCGAGCCCCCAGTCCTCTATCTATGGTCGCATGGGCGTGGGGTGACTGGGGGCTAGGGATTAGCCCCGACCCTGTCCCCCAATATAATTTCGCACAAATTTTAAATACTTATTGGGCACCATAGGAGTTAATAACCACCTGTGCCCTAGTAGTAAGGCGATATATTGCTGCTTGACCGGTCATGCGTTCGCTTCCTGTGGAGGCAGTTTGGCCGATAACAAAATTTTAATGCACGGTTGGGAGGCCGCGTGGTAACCCTTCATTTGGCCCATGTGGCTTCAATTTATTGGACCACATCAACACACATTCACCCAATCAAATCACAAAAAAATTCAACCAATACAGAGAGGATCATTGGGGAAATTTTGAGGTCTAAAATGTGCCTCCTAAGAAAAATGTACAACTAAAATAAACTTTATAAGAACCAATAGGATTCAATATGATGATGTCAGCCATGGGGGATGATTTACCATTTTTGGAGTAAAAAAGTAAAAATATTAAAAAATAATAAAATAATAAAATATTTTTTTCAACTCACATTTTAAACTGATATCCCTAAGGTTTTACTCAAATTTCGAGCATGAGTACTCATTGGATTCAAAAATTTAATTCCTCATCAAGGAATACCCATGTTACATACTTTCGATTGACCCCGCTACACGAAAAATGAGAAATACATGAAAAACATGATTGCAAGCACGAAAATACATGAAAAACATGATTGCAATCACGTTTTTCATGTATTTCTATTAGGTCCCTATAATACTAGTGTATTCCCCCATTATTATTGTCATTGTAGCCCCTTATTGTTATTGTTATGCCCTTGTTATCCCCATATTGTTATTATTGTACCCCATAGAAGCCCACTATTTTTATTGTTCTGCCATTACATTATTATTGTTATGTCGTCTCTAATTATATTGTGACCCCTTAGACTCCTATATATAGAAAGGAGGTTTTCTCATTTGTATCATTGAAGAATGGTTCATTTGTGTAATGTAAAGGAGGTTTCCCCCTTGAAGAGGCTAATTTTAAGTCGTTGATCTATCTCTTATTCTATTTTGTGAGCTGGTTGCATAACATTTGGTATGAGAAATGAATCTGACCATATCTTGTAATGCATTGACAGGAATTACCACTCCTCAAACTCTCAAGATAGAAGGAAATATCAAGAAGAAAAGGATAATAAATTATCACCAAAGTATTATGGTCTGTACAAGGTGTTGCAAAATATTGGTACTATGACATACAAATTGGAGCTTCCTGCATCTTCCCGAGTGCACCCAGTTTTCCATGTTTCATGCTTAAAGAAGGTTATAGATGACAAGCTCCCAGTTCAAACAATATTGCCAGAACTTTACGAGGAAGGAAAAATCATATTGGAGCTTGAAACAGTCATAGAAACAAGAACTCAACAACTACGAAATTGATCAATTGTAGAGTATCTAACCAAGAGGAAGAAATTACCTACTGAAGATTCCACATGGGAGGATGAACAACTACAAAATCGATCAATTTTAGAGTATCTAACCAAGTGGAAGAACTTACCTGCCGAAGATTCCACATGGGAGGATGAGAATTTTATACAGAAGTATCCATAAGTACTCAAGCATTGAGGACAACAATTTTTTGAGGGAGAGGGGCATGTTAGGTCCCTATAATACTAGCGTATTCCCACATTATTATTTTTATTATAGCCCATTATTTTTATTGTTGTGCCCCTATTGTCCCCATATTGTTATTATTATGCCCCATAGAAGCCCACTTTGTAATTGTTGTGCCCTTACATTATTATTGTTATGTCGACTCTGATTATATTGTGACCCCTTAGACTCCTATATATAGAAAGGAGGATTTGTCATTTGTATCATAGAATAATTGTTCATTTATGTAATGTAAAGGAAGTTTCCCTCTCGAAGAGGCTAATTTTGAAGTCATTGATCTATCTCTTATTCTATTTTGTGAGCTAGTTGCATAACAATTTCTCATTTTTCGTGTACCAGGGTCCATCGAAAGTATGCAACATGGTTACTCTTTGGATGAAGAATCAAATTATGCATCCAATGAGTGTTACCACTAGAAATTTGAGTAAATACATAAGGAGAGAAGTTGAAATACGAGTTGAAAAAATATTTTTTTTCTTTTTTCCCTCTAAAATTTGGTGACGTAATTTAATCTTATTTTATTATTTCTACTATTATTTTATAATTTCCTTAGGAGGCGCATTTTAGACCTCAAAATTCCCCTAATGACTTGGTAGCCAATCATTGGCCTAAGAAACCTAGTCAACATGTCGAGTCACCCTAGCCTGTTAGCATACAAAATTCCCAATCAAGAGTCATGCATCCATCCTGCAATTTTTTTGCATGTTTGGGAAAATGATCAGAATGCGATATTGGGAGCATACAATATCAGTTTTGAGTGATTCAAGTTGTGTCGGATTCAGGTTGTCGAAATCTACAATCTGGGATAGGTTTCACACACTTTTGAACACTTTAAATTTTGAGCACTTTACTGATCCCCTGGATCAACTAGCTATTATGCAGCAGAATGGAGTAGTTGAAAGGAAGGGAAAAACCCAAGTAGAATGTGCATGAAGCATGTTAAAGGGTAAAAATATTGCCAATTCGATTTGGGTTGAAGCTATTAACACTTCTATTTACTTGAAAAAGATGTCCAACTAAAAGTTTAGATCATAAGACTCCTTTTGAAGCACTTTATGGTTATAAATCAATAGATAGTCATCTGGGAATCTTTGGAAGTAAAGCATTTTCTCATGTTCCAAAATAAAATAGGAGGAAACTTGAGGCAAAAACTATCAAGTGTATTTTCATAGGTTGCTACCATAAAGCTTATAAATTGTTTGATCCTTGCACACATAAAATCTTTGCAAGCAGAGATGTATTATTTCATGAGCTTGCCAATGAAGGCCATAAGGATGACAAATATGATGCATGGCATATTCCTTATGAGTATGATGATGTTAAAGAGGAAGTAGGTGATACACAAGAACATCAAGAGGAGGAAGAATATAGTGACATGGACACCTCTAACAACCACAACACACCAAGAGGAAGAGATGATTCACCACAAAGAAGGAGAAGAGATGAAAGCAACAAATAAGCAAGAAGGTCATCTCATCAAACTCAACCACCAGTAAGATTTAAAGATTATGTCTTAATGACTAGAGGTGAATGTCATAGAACCTTTGAATTTCAAAGAAGATAATGAGCATAAATAGTGGAGAGATGTATGAGTCTATAATAAAAAATGATACTTGGAAATTAATTGGATTGCCTAAAAATAAAGTACGTATAAGATCTAAATGGTTATTCAAACCCAAATTTAAAGTTGATGGAAGTATAGATAAATATAAGGCCAATTTGCTTGCAAAAGCCTACTCATAGAAAGAGGGAATTGATTATGAAGAAACTTTTTCGCCTGTAGCTAAGTTAGATTCAATTAGATTGATGATTGTTTTATCTACAAAATATAAATGGAAATTGCATCAATTGGATGTTAAGTCTGCCTTCTTGAATGAGGACCTAAAGAAGATATATATCTTGTTCAACCAAAGGGGCGTGTTAAAAAGGGTCAAGAGCACATTGTTTGCAAGTTAAAGAAAGCTTTATATGGATTAAAATAGACACCAAGAACTTGGTTTGTGAAGATTGATTCTTTCTTTCTTTAGAATGGTTTTATGAAAAGCAAAAGTGACCCTAATATGTTTATTAAATCAGATCAAAAGGGGCATGTTATTATGATTTCCTTGTATGTTGATGATCCTATTATAACAAGTTAATTGATGAAGTTAAAGGATAATTGTCACATGTGTTTGAAATGAAAGACCTTGATGAATTGCATTATTGCTTAGGTCTTGAGATATGGAAAGAAGTTGGTTAGACATTCATTACACAAACTAAATATACTAGTGAACTACTCAAAAGATTCAAAATGGACCAATGTATGAAATTATTAATACCATTAGAACTGAATGCCAAACTCTACAGCGATGATGGGACAAGAGAGGTGGACGGTACATTGTACCGTAAACTAGTAAGAAGTCTAAAGTATCTCATTCCAACCTCTACAAGAGAGGTGGATGGTACATTGTATTGTAAGCTAGTGGGAAGTCTAAAGTATCTCATTCAAACCAAGCCAAGCATAGCATATTTAGTTAGTATCATAAGTCTATCAATGGTTAAATCTCTTGAAACTCATTGGAAAATAACAAAGAAAGTCCTTAGATATTTGAAAGGAACTATTAGCTCTGCTATAAGCTGCAACGTTTAAAGGTCAAATCAAGGTCTGATGGTTGGTTTGTGTTGAAAAGATGTCTGGAGCAGTTTTTTCTCTTCCTTCCCTCTTCCCCGCATTCTCCTCATATCCTCTCAACTCCTGTTTAATCCTTTAAAACCTGTTAGCCTTGCTTTACCCTGAAAATCAATATAAAACCTCGTTCCCTTATTACTCCCACTGCCTCCATTTCTTCTTTCCCCTGTATTCTTTTAATGTTTCTCTTCCCTCTTCCCCGCATTCTCCTCATATCCTCTCAACTCCCATTTAATACTTTACAACCTGTTAGCCTTGATTTACCCTGAAAATCGATATAAAACCTCGTTCCCTTATAACTCCAGCTGCCTCCATTTCTTCTTTCCCATGTATTCTTTTAATGTTTCTCTTAATCCCTTCATCTCTGTTTTATTCCTTTAAAATCCCGTGTAAACCTATGTTTCGCTTAACCCCCGAGTGCTAAGCTTTAGCCCAAATAATCCTCCCTCGATCTCCACCGTCGATCGCCCACGATCTAATGGTCAATTCTCATTTGCTGTTGGGTTCCTATAATACTAGTGATTACCCCATTACTATTGTAGTTATACCTCTTGTTAATATTGTTGTGCCCCTATTGCCCCCATATTGTTATTACTGTGCCCCATAGAATCCCTCTATTGTTATTTTTGTGGCTTTATATTATTATTGTTAGGTCGGCTGGATTATATTGTGACTCCTTAGACTCCTATATATAGAAAGGAGGTTTTGTCATTTGAATCATCCAAGAATTGTTCATTTATGTAATGTAAAGGAGGTTTCCCCCTCAAAGAGGCTGAATTCTAAGGCGTTGATCTATCTTTTCTTGAGCTGGTTTCATAACATTTGGTATAAGAGCTTTGGATTCTAGGGTTTCGCTGCTCCAAACAGGTCATCGTGGCATTTTCGCTATAACTTTTTTTTTGCGAAATTTCAGAAGTTGAAAAAAAACCCATTTGAGAAGAAATCATGCTGAACATCGGGTCCAAATTTCAGATATTTCCGCGCTACATTTGCGGAGATATGATCTGAGGAAGTTGGTCTTTTTGCAGACTCCTGAATTACATTCCAAACAGGTGACCTGGGGAAAATCATCATAACTTTCTTTCTGAGCATCGGATTGAAATTTCGTAAGAAGGTACAGAAAGAGGATGGACTTTAGTTTTCTTGTATATATTTTCAGAGTCAAAGGTCGAAATAGTGACACGTGGAACTTCATACAAGTTCGCTCTACGGAACTAGTATATAATCAGGTCACTGCAGGAGATTATGCATAACGCTTTCTTGGAGAATCCAATTTGGATCAAACTATTGGCATTGGAAAGAGGACACAAAAGGCTACTATAAGTGACAATTTCAGAACTGGATGATTCGAAATTACAGAGATACATCAGATTCAATATCAGGCTTCTACAAAGTGAAAAAAGGTGTGTAGTTTTTTTTTAAATTTTTGCGTAAGCTTGGTTTGAAGGAATTCAAAGGGCATAGTAAAGCATTATTATCGGTAATTGATGCCCTGAGGAAAGAAAATTCAAACACCTAGTAAGCAACCTGAAATATCTAGCATGACTTATGAAGAAGAGGAAGAAATGCAACATGATATAGAAAAATTATGAGACCAAGTGCAACAATTGTCACTTGCACAAAAAGGAACAGAATCTAAGATGGATGGTTTAAAGAAAGATGTAGAAGCTAAGATGGATGGTTTAAAGAAAGGCGTAGAAGCTAAGATGGATGATTTGAAGATAGATTTGAAGACAGACATGGAAGAATTGAAGAAGTTGCTACAAGAAAGGGTCACTAATGGTGAAAGGGTAGTAAAGGAAACTCATGATGAGAACAAAAGAAATGTTAATCATGATTCCATAGACTCTAATGTTGGATCGAAGACCCACCATATTCCAAAAATCGATATGAGGAAGTTTGATGGCAAGGATCCCACAACATGGATATTACAGATGGAGCAATTCTTCGATCTCAATAATGTGCAAAACACACAAAAGGTACGTATGGCAACTTTATATTTGGAACCAAATCAGTTTGTATGGTATCAATGGCTTTGCTCTCGTAAACAATTTATCACTTGGGCAATTTTTACGGAAGAATTGATAGCACATTATGAGGATACAAAAAGCAACACTTTTTTTAGCCAATTGATAAGTCTCAAACAAAAGGGTTCAATAATGGAGCACATTGAGGAGTTCCAAAAATTGAACATAAGGGTAAAAGATATTCCAGAGGAGCATAGGATTGATGTGTTCATAGGGTCTTTAAAGGATAATATCCAACATGATGTTCGCCTTTGGGAACCTGATTCATTAGAGAAGGCATTCAGGTTAGCAAGAAAAATGGAAAGCAAAATTATGGCAACCAGGAAGCATACCACTCACAACTATAAAGACGGAAGTGTTGTTGCCCCTAGTCTTCCACAACCTATAAGGTTGACACCACAACAATTGGAAGAAAAAAGAGCAAAAGGGCTTTGTTACAATTGTGATAGCAAATACACTAAAGGTCATAAGTGTGCTGAGAAGAAATTATTCTACATAGATTGTGAAGAGGAAGAAGAAAAGGAGCAAGAAAGGTCAAAAGAAGAGGATATACTCCAGGAACAAAGCCTAGATGAAGAACAAATAAATCCGACCATATCTTGTAATGCATTGGCGGGAATTACCACTCCTCAAACCATCAAGATAGAAGGACAAATCAAGAAGAAAAAGGTAATAGTGTTGATTGATTCAGGAAGCACCCACAATTTTATTCATTGTAAGGTAGCAAAAGAATTGAATTGCTTCCTATATCCAGCACCAGAGTGTCAAGTGATGATTGCAAATGGAGGAACAATAAATTGCTCTGGAAAGTGCCATAATATCAAGCTATCCATGGGAGAATATGTATTGACTAGCCCAATGCTTTCCATTCCAATGGGAGGTGCTGATGTTGTACTAGGAGTCCAATGGCTACAATCCTTGGGTACAATAGCTTTTAATTTTCAAGAACTTTTCATCAAATTTTCTATGGAAGGAAAGGAAGTTGAATTAAGGGGTATTGCAGGGAAACCAGGAAAGATAATCAGCTCTAATGGTATGACAAAGCTTCTAAAAAAGGAGCAAAGAGGTGTAATTGCACAATTATGTTCGCTAGATGTTTCCACATTGGAATCATCTATTTCTCCAGATCTCCAAAAAGTCCTGGACAATCATTCCAAGGTATTTGAGACTCCCAAAGGTCTCCCACCTATGTGTGATCATCATGCTATTCATATGATTCCAGGAAGTGTTCCTCCAAACATTAGGCCGTACAGATATCCCTATGTCCAAAAGAGTGAAATTGAACGTATGGTTGCAGAAATGCTAGAGGCTGGTATAATTCAACCGAGTCAAAGTTCTTTCTCTGCTCCAGTAGTATTGGTGCACAAGAAGGATGGATCATGGCGCATGTGTCCGAATTATAGGGAGCTCAACAAGCTCACTATTAAAGATAAGTTCCCCATTCCTGTCATTGATGAATTACTGGATGAATTGCATGGATCAATTTACTTCACCAAGTTGGATCTTCGTTCAGGATATCATCAAATCAGAATGAAGATTGAAGACATTCCGAAAACAACATTTAGAACTCATGAGGGTCATTATGAATTTTTGGTCATGCCTTTTGGCCTTACCAATGCACCTTCAACATTTCAAGGTTTGATGAATTCAATTTTCAAACCATTCCTTAGAAAATTTGTGTTAGTATTTTTTGATGATATACTAATCTACAACAAGTCTTGGAAGGATCATGTTGAACATGTTGACAGGGTGCTACAACTATTGGAGGAGAAACAATTATATGCAAAAAGATCCAAATGTTTCTTTGGAGTCCAGGAGGTGGAATATTTGGGTCATATTGTATCTCATGAAGGAGTTAAGGTAGACCCTAGCAAAATTAAAGCCATTAAGGAATGGAAAATCCCCACATCCATAAAGCATCTGCGAGGATTTCTTGGGTTGACAGGGTATTATCGCAAGTTTGTTAAGAATTATGGGAGAATAGCAGCACCTCTAACAACATTATTGAAGAAAGATGCATTTTCATGGACTCCGGAAGCAACAAAGGCCTTTGAACATCTTAAAGAGGCAATGTGCCAAGCACCGGTCTTAGCTACACCGGACTTCACAAAAACCTTTATTGTGGAATGTGATGCTTCAGGAAATGGAATTGGTGCTGTTCTAATGCAAGATGAAAGACCCATTGCTTTTGAAAGTCGTCCAATCAAGGGAAAGTTTTTAAGCAAAGCTATTTATGAGAAGGAAATGTTGGCAATACTCCATGCACTTAAGAAATGGCGACCCTACCTAATGGGAAGACACTTCAAGGTAAAAACGGATCATGATAGCCTTAAATACTTTTTAGAACAAAGATTATCCTCTGAAGAGCAACAAAAGTGGGTCACAAAGATGTTGGGTTATGACTTTGAAATCATCTACAAAAAAGGGAAGCAAAATGTGGTGGCAGATGCACTCTCAAGAAAGGATGAGGATGTGGAAGCATTGTTGTGCGCCATTTCTATTATCCAACCAGATTGGATAAACGAAGCAAGGGAGGAATGGAAGAATGACGAAGAAGTGTGGGCACTTATTCGAAAGTTACAACAAGATTCCAGTACGTCTGATACATTTAGCTGGCAAAATGATTCGTTATGGTACAAAGATCGCTTATACCTCTGTAAGAATTCCCAGCTAAAACAAAAGATTCTTATGGAATTGCACACTTCTCCCTTAGGAGGGCACTCAGGATTTTTAAAAACTTACCACAGGGTTAAGAAGGAATTTTTTTGGGATGGCCTTAAATCAGATATTCAAAAGTTTGTGGCGGAATGTTTGGTTTGCCAACAAAATAAAGTTGAAACAATTAAGACACCGGGTCTATTACAACCTTTATCCATTCCAAGCCAACGTTGGGAGGAGGTTTCAATGGATTTTATCACAGGTTTACCCAAGTCTGAGGGAAAGAGTGTCATCATGGTGGTAGTTGACAGACTTACCAAGTATGCACACTTTTGTGCATTATCACATCCATTTAAAGCCAGTACAGTTTCTACTGCATTTATGGAAACAATTCAAAAGCTACATGGAAACCCAAAGATTATTGTAAGTGACAGAGATCCCATTTTCACTGGAAATTTTTGGACAGAATTATTTTCTTGTCTTGGTACTCAGTTAGCTCATAGCTCATCTTATCATCCTCAATCTGATGGGCAAACTGAGATAGTAAACAAATGTTTGGAAGGATATCTTCGTTGCTTTGTATCTGATAAACAGACACAATGGGTCAAATGGTTGCCTCTGGCTGAATGGTGGTATAACACTTCCTTCCATACAGCAACAAAAATGACCCCATTTATGGCACTTTATGGGTATCAACCACCATCCATCACATCATATTTAAGAGAAAATTCTAAGGTTCAGGCAGTGGAACATCACATCGAACATCAACAACAAGTCCTCCAACTCTTAAAGGATAACCTCGTGTTGGCACAGAATAGAATGAAACAACAGGCAGATCAACATCGCAGTGAAAGAAGTTTTGATGTAGGTGATTGGGTATTCCTACGGCTACAACCATATAAGCAAATGTCCCTCAAGCAAGCTAAGAAGGATAATAAATTATCACCAAAGTATTATGGTCCGTACAAGGTGTTGCAAAAGATTGGTACTATGGCATACAAATTGGAGCTTCCTGCAGCTTCTCGATTGCACCCAGTTTTCCATGTTTCATGTTTAAAGAAGGTTATAGGCGACAAGCTCCCAGTTCAAACAATATTGCCAGAACTTGACGAGGAAGGAAAAATTATATTGGAACCGGAAGCAGTCACAGAAACAAGAACTCGACAGCTACGAAATCGATCAATTTCAGAGTATCTTATCAAGTGGAAGAACTTATCCGCTGAAGATTCCACATGGGAGGATGAGAATTTTATGCAGAAGTATCCAGAACTACTCAAGCGTTGAGGACAACACTTTTTTGAAGGAGAGGGGCATGTTGGGTCCCTATAATACTAGTGATTACCCCATTACTATTGTAGTTATACCCCTTATTAATATTGTTGTGCCCCTATTGCCCCCATATTGTTATTACTGTGCCCCATAGAATCCCTCTATTGTTATTTTTGTGGCTTTATATTATTATTGTTAGGTCGGCTGGATTATATTGTGACTCCTTAGACTCCTATATATAGAAAGGAGGTTTTGTCATTTGAATCATCCAAGAATTGTTCATTTATGTAATGTAAAGGAGGTTGCCCCCTCGAAGAGGCTGAATTCTAAGGCGTTGATCTATCTTTTCTTGAGATGGTTTCATAACATTTGCAACCTCTGGCATATTGCCCACCATTTCATCATCCATCAGAGATCTGACGATAGTCGCTTTCCCTCCTCGTGTGACCTACCTGCCCGTTAACCCGCGGGGGCGGCGATTTCGGGTTGCTACATGGCGTTCTATTGTTGGATCGTGGTAGTCTATACGGAAACCACCGAGCCCCGGAAGGTGGTGCGGGGAATACCGCCCGCCCCCCTAAACCGTCCTCCCGCCTGTTAACAACCGTACATCTTCTTTGTGCGATCGCCATCCGATCATTCCCGCCCATGATCCGACGGCCCAAATTCATTCACTCGCAATGGCTCCTGATAGCTCCTCCCGATGTGATCGTAGCCATTGATCTATATGATTCGACGGCTCACGATGCTCTCCCCGCTCCCCTGTCTTCCGATAGCCTCCATGTTATCACTCAGGTTGTCCTTAAAGCTCCTTAAAGGATACAGCCGAGGTAACCACAAACCAATCTTTGGATTGCAGGTCCTAGCCTACCTGCAATCAGAGAGGGCTCTCTCTTTATAATTTAGCTTTGTTTTGGGTTGATTTTAGGCTAGTTATGATTTTCTTGGGTTTTGTTTTGATTTTGGTGGGATGGAGGGTTCCTTCAAACAAAGTTGGGATGCATAGTGTGAGAGGTTCAAACCATTGGGCATGGAGTCGTGGATTAGGCTTGCTGTTGCGTTTTCTTGGTCACAAGAGGAATATAGAGCAGGATAGCTACACATAAAACAATATCAAACTGGAATAAGGATGGAATGAAGGTCAGTGAATGAAAGGCAACTAAGTAGCTCTCATTATGCTAACAAAGGGAAGGTGAATGAACATTATATAGGAGCAATCAAGGATTCCTAAACAACATTCATATATGAAAGAATTAGTGTAAATATGAGCAAATCAGTATTCATATTTAGGACTAATTCAGAGGAAAAACATAGATAAATCACAGAAATTGAGAACAGAATACAACTAAGTGAGCTCTGAAATATTCTTTCTTTCTGCTATTTAGATAGTGAAACAATGATGGCATAAACACATATAAACTGTACACAGAGATAAGAAACACTTATTGGGCTATGTAGAAGCATTAGGATTCCATAGTCACTCTTCAGACATTAAAACACAACAGTCAGTTCATCTCCCAAACATTCCAGCAATCTTTGATTATAGAGACTCTCAGAAAATACAATGCAAGTCTAGAGGAAGTTATCGACCAACCAACCCTTTTTTCATAACAGAGGGTGGTTTAAATAGAAAAAATATCTACAAACAACATATCTGGGATAGATCTCCTCAAATAAATGCCTTTAACCTAATTTGTACATAAGTAAATGGTAGAAATATCTATCTAACAGCTGCGCTGGGGCAACTGGCATCTCAAAATATCTATTACAGCAGATCTTAGGTAGATCTGAGGAAAATGAGTGCTTTAATCTATTTTAACTTGAAGTAATGCTTAAAACATTTATCTAGGTGCTACGCTGGGGCAGCTGCCTCAAAAATGGATCAACATCTGTACTTATGGCTCTGTGCTGGCTCTTTTAGCCATAAGTGTGCTTTAAATTCATTCATCTGCGCCTGCAAGTGGTTCTGCTGCCTTAAGTGGCCAAAACTGTGAGTTGGTGAGCCTTTATGGCTCAGAGCTGCTTTATTGACTTTGCTAGGAGGATCTTTAATGATTTCCTGCTTTGGGTTCAAAGCTTCCATTGAACACCTTCACTGATACACTTTGCCGCATCCTGATACACTTTGGCACTGAATCTAGGCCTTTTCTCACCGTTGATACTCTTTAAACTGTCCCATCGCCCCCTTTCTACCTTTTAATGCAAAAATAACAGCTGCTAATGTCCTCCGTGGCCTTTGGAACGCTATCGGCGCTGGCCAATCAAAATGGTACTAAAATGATGAACAACTGCTAACTAGCGGAAGACTGGATGCTGGAGGCACATCGAGGCCAAAATCCTACAATTTGGAGCTATTTCGGGCCTGGAGCGATCAAATATGGACTAAAGAATGCCATGTTTCTTTTGGAGGCGGGGCGGGCACGGGCGCCGAACTGTTTAAAAGAAAATGGCCCTTTTCCCTCTTATAAGGCAAAAAATGCTTTAAACGTGAAAATCCATCAAAATTGGGGCGGGAGCGATTACTGTTCATAAGATTGAATGCTGGTCGTTGGATCCGGCGCGGGCCGATCCAACGGCTGGCGCTAAATCGCATCGGGGCGGACCATTGGTCCCAACACATAAAACCTCTGAATAGCGATGAACCTGGCGGACCCGAAATGCTTATAGGCTCTTTCTTTATGGAGATCGGGTCCGGCCCATCGGAGCTTTCATATCGGCGGATTTGGTAAAAATGGGTGAGCGGACCCGAAATACTATATGCTGCACTTCATAGCTTTTCGGCTCCGGGATATAGGAGCACACAGTGCGGACCCTTTCGGACCCAATATGCCTTTATGCCACGCTTTATTACTTTTTGGCTCCGCTGGTCGGAGCCATATAGGAGTGATGCGATTAAATATGGGCCGTTGATCTCTGGGCCTGAATGGGCGGCTGAGATTAACTCGGCAATTCGCTATCGGCGGGGTCATGGGGTTGCCACATAGAAACGCCGAAACCCATCGGACCCGATAAGTTATACAGGCCCTCTTTATTTTATTTCGGGTCCGACCCATCGGCGGAACCCAAATCGGCGGTTTTAATAGTGGAATGGGTCTGCGGACCCGAAAACCCTTAACACTACATTTGATAACTCATCGGCTCCGCCAAATCGGAGCAATATATGGGGCGAGGCGAAGTGGGGGGCCGCGCGACAAGATCTGGACCGTCAGATCTGGGGCCCGATCCAACGGTCTTGGATCTGTTGGCAGATCGGCAGTCGGAGGAACCGGGGGGCAGCACACATAGAATCGCCGAAATATGGCGGACCCGAAATCCTTTGCAAGCCCTTTATTATTTTTGAAATCGGGTCCAGCCCGGGCTTTCAGCAATGCAACATAGAGTTAACACATTATATCGCCCGACCTTCGACAGCGATATCGCGTCGGAGGGAGGGCACATGTCTTCGGAGGGTTTCCAAATATGCTTGTTATATGCCACTTCCCCATCCCGATAGTGATATCACATCGGAGGGGGACCAAATAGATCCTTTTCTCATCGAAGCATGCATTTTATTAAAATGCAAAGGAAAAATGAATTCGGAGGGTAGCCTTTGGTGTTTTGGATGGATTCTAAGGCATCGGAAGGGGTCCGATGGCCGAAAAGGAAAGATTTTTTCATTTGTAGAAGGTTTTTAATGATTTTTGCATGGTTTTTGGCAACTTTCATGCCTTGGAAGGAGTCCAAAGGCATTTAGGAGGAATGCGATGTGTTTTGAGAGGGTTTAGTGACCAAAGAGAGTTTCATGCCTTATAAAGGCAAACCAAGGCCAAAGAGATGATTTTTATACATGTGAAGGGAAACTATGCAAAGGAATGAGTCCTTATGCATTTGGAAGATGGTTAGAGGGGTCAATGAGGGTTCTTGCTGAGTTTCAGATAAACTTAGCAATTCCCCAGGATATATATGGTTATTTTTCAACTAGGGGGAAGGGATAAGTATATAGGAGAGTTATATACATAGTTTTAGTAGGGGAAGGAGACATAGATAGGGAGTTACATAATAAAGTTAGTAGTTAATATGATAATGATGAGAAAAAGCGCTAACAATGATGTCTTAGGCTATCAATGGGGGAAAATGACTGATAGAAGAAGTGTGAACATTCCTTGAGTGAAGCAGATCTTCACCAAGGCAAATGATATGGAGAATGATGAAATTAAGAGGTATCAAGCAGATCTTGACCTCTTTTAGGGGAAGTTAATGAGTGATTTGGGAAAGAGGAAGAAGGGGAAGTTAGACATGCCTCGCTTGAAGTCCTCCAACTGAAAAACCACCTTCAACTTGTGATATGATAGATATAACAATTGACAATATGAAATGGATCACAAGCCATGATTCTGCAACCACAAAGTTACCTACCCGACCTACTCACCTAGCATTTTCTCTTCTTTTTGGTTTGGGTGCACTTGAACTAGCATACCCAGCTTTTCATTCTTTCTTGTTGCTTGTGCTCCTATCTACTTCTACACTTATTTCAGCCAAGGGCTCAGATTAAGCTGTTGAGCACCCTTGTTTCTCTACCTATCTACAAATCTGCCAAGATTAAGCTGTTTGAACAGATATTTATTCTCTATATTCTAAAACAAGAAATTGAAACCTAGGGAGGCCAAGATTAAGCTGTTTGGCCTACCCTTAACTGAAAACTGATCAAAATGGGTTACTTATCAAAACTGGAACAAAGCAGTAGCATTAAAACTGGCACACCTTCATGGATACTTCTCTGGTCATCTGTAGCAAATATGGAGCATTGCAGCATGCATAGTACGACATATTTGGCATGTAAAAATGTCGATCATGAAAGATGATTAACCTGCTGCAGCAGGAGGCTAACAGTGGCTCCACTTGGGTATGGCTTTTCTTTGTGACAAGCCAAGAACAGCAGGTCAGAATGCCTTGATCCTCAATTGTTGCTGTACTCTGAAAACTTCCCTTCGCTGGCTGCTTTATTTATATATATGATAGCATACTTGAGGAGCTTAGGGCCTTCTCTTTGGGCTTCAACTGCATCAAGCTTGCTATCCAAATAGAAAATTGAAATCCTACCTACCTACTCTAATCAGCACTTAGTTTGCTGGTTAGGTGAAATGAAACAGCCAATGCAGCCACTTAAGTATTAAAAACATCAGTGAGCTTCGCTGCCTGTGCTTGCTGGTGCTTGAAATGGAGATCTTGCTATCAGATATAGCTTTGTTAATCTTTGAGAAGATCAGGAAACTGCTGACCTTCTTTGCTAAATCTAAACGCTGTACAAAAGGGTTCTGCAACATATATACATTATTGCTGAGCTGAAATAAACAACTGTACAAAGGTTCAGGATTGTTATCATGCCTTTGAATTGGGAAATCACCAGCATCTTGATTTTGAGCCTTACAGCCTGCTAATGGAGAAGAGCACTGACTTATTTCATCACTCAGCCTGCCATCTAATGGATTGCACAAAACTTGGAGCGATACTTGCAACTCATTACAAACAGGCTCAGATGGCACTTGACAGATTTGCACTTGCTGCTCCTCCTTTTCTTTAAATAATTCAGATGATTCAAAACAAAGCGGCAGAGAATCATCTGGGACTTCTTGATCACATGCTGCTGCTTCCGAGTCTTCTTCTTCAATCTGACATTCAATGGCACTCTGGGGCTGCAAATCTAGAGGTAATGCATCAGGAGCAAGGATTTGACTCTCCTCTAGATGGCCAATATCAACACTTGATGATACTTGGTTACAAACTGCATGATAATTATCCTTAATAAACTGAAAAGATTCAAAACAAAAAGGTAAAGTTCCTTCGCTGAAATCAAAATTCTCTGCTTTTTCCACCTCCTCTTCATAGCTGAAACAGGCAAGCTGACCACTGGGTTCAGGCTGCTGATCCTGAACTGTGCTTTCTGCCAAAATAGGCTCTGACTCCTCTGCAAGGCTGATTTGGACATTGGGTGCATAATCTTCATCATATTGGTGATATTTGGGCAGACAACTGAAAAAAGGAGAGCAATTATACTCATACAATAGATTGGGAGATTCATCCATATATTGCTCAGAAACTGAAGTTTCATCTTTGCAAGTAGTTTTTCTCTCAGCTCTTGCTCTGTTTCGCTTGGCAATCAGATTTGCCTCCACACTAGCAGCTATATTCTGCATGTCTGCTAAGCTTTGAGGGGCTCTTTCCCTCAGTTGATATGCCATGTCGGTATCAAAACCATCTGGGAATTTATACATAGCAAGATCAGGTGGAGGTCTGAGGTTCTGTGGGATTGCATTATAAACATTGTTAAATCTTGCACAATAGTCTAAGACAACCTCTTGAGGGCCTCTTTTGATAGTATCATATTCTGATAATATGTGCAGGGGATCCTTCTTTTTCTCCCATCTGTTAAGGAATGTTTGGTAAAGAGCCTCTGGATCAGCTATGGAATTTGCAGGAAGAGCTCTAAACTAGGGCCTAACATCACCTCTGAGACTTTGGACAAAAATCTTCATTCTTATAGCATCATCATCTATTTCATAAATCTCAAAATAGTCCTGCATTTTTTTGGTATGTTGCAGGGCTGTGTAAGAACCAGTTCCCTCAAAATAAGTGATTTTAGTTTGGTAATCCTGAGGCATAGCCCCTAGATTTGCAGGTAACTGTAAAGGTGTATAACGATTCGCCATATTTGCCGGGAAAAATGGAACAGCAGGAAGAAACAGAACAGCTGGAACAGCGGGGATGGAAGAGGAAATAATAGAAGGAGTTGGAATATAGCTTTGCTGAACTGTTTCAGAGGAAACTTAAAGATTTTCTCTTTCAGGTTCGTTCCTCCAGTGGAGTCTTGATTGAAAATGATGTGGAGTCACCAGGTGGATGACTTAACTTTGAAGTGCCTGATCTCTGTCCACCATCAAAGATCAGAACTAAACATGAAAAAGTTCTGAAGAAAAGGAGCACTTTCTCCAGAAAACGAGATTTTCTCTTTGGAGCCAGCTTCGAACTTATTTTTTGGAATTTTCTGAAGATGTCCCCAGTGGAGTCGCCATTATGTTATCACTCAGGTTGTCCTTAAAGCTCCTTAAAGGATACGACCGAGGTAACCACAAACCAATCTTTGGACTGCAGGTCCTAGCCTACCTGCAATCAGAGAGGGCTCTCTCTTTATAATTTAGCTTTGTTTTGGGTTGATTTTAGGCTAGTTATGATTTTCTTGGGTTTTGTTTTGATTTTGGTGGGATGGAGGGTTCTTTCAAACAGAGTTGGGATGCATAGTGTGAGAGGTTCAAACCATTGGGCATGGAGTCGTGGATTAGGCTTGCTGTTGCGTTTTCTTGGTCACAAGAGGAATACAGAGCAGGATAGCTACACATAAAACAATATCAAACTGGAATAAGGATGGAATGAAGGTCAGTGAATGAAAGGAAACTAAGTAGCTCTCATTATGCTAACAGAGGGAAGGTGAATGAACATTATATAGGAGCAATCAAGGATTCCTAAACAACATTCATATATGAAAGAACTAGTGTAAATATGAGCAAATCAGTATTCATATTTAGGACTAATTCAGAGGAAAAACATAGATAAATCACAGAAATTGAGAACAGAATACAACTAAGTGAGCTCTGAACTATTCTTTCTTTCTGCTATTTAGATAGTGAAACAATGATGGCATAAACACATATAAACTGTAAACAGAGATAAGAAACACTTATTGGGCTATGTAGAAGCGTTAGGATTCCATAGTCACTCTTCAGACATTAAAACACAATAGTCAGTTCATCTCCCAAACATTCTAGCGATCTTTGATTATAGAGACTCTAAGAAAATACAATGCAAGTCTAGAGGAAGTTATCGACCAACCAACCCTTTTTTCATAACAGAGGGTGGTTTAAATAGAAAAAATATCTACAAACAACAGATCTGGGATAGATCTCCTCAAATAAATTCCTTTAACCTAATTTGTACATAAGTAAATGGTAGAAATATCTATCTAACAGCTGCGATGGGGCAACTGGCATCTCAAAATATCTATTACAGCAGATCTTAGGCAGATCTAAGGAAAATGAGTGCTTTAATCTATTTTATCTTGAAGTAAATGCTTAAAACATTTATCTAAGTGCTGCGCTGGGGCAGCTGCCTCAAAAATGGATCAACATCTGTCCTTATGGCTCTGTGCTGGCTCTTTTAGCCATAAGTGTGCTTTAAATTCATTCATCTGCGCCTGCAAGTGGTTCTGCTGCCTTAAGTGGCCAAAACTGTGAGTTGGTGAGCCTTTATGGCTCAGAGCTGCTTTATTGACTTTGCTGGGAGGCTCTTTAATGATTTCCTGCTTTGGGTTCAAAGTTTCCATTGAACACCTTCACTGATACACTTTGCCGCATCCTGATACACTTTGGCACTGAATCTGGGCCTTTTCTCACCGCTGATACTCTTTAAACTGTCCCATCGCCCCCTTTCTGCCTTTTAATGCAAAAATAACTGCTGCAAATGTCCTCCGTGGCCTTTAGAACGCTATCAGCACTGGCCGATCAAAAATGGTACTAAAATGATGAACAACTACTAACTGGCGGAAGACTGGATGCTGGAGGCACACCGAGGCCAAAATCCTGCAATTTGGAGCTATTTCGGGCCTGGAGCGATCAAATATGGACTAAAGAATGCCATGTTTCTTTTGGAGGCGGGGCGGGCATGGGCGCCGAACTGTTTAAAATAAAATGGCCCTTTTCCCTCTTATAAGGAAAAAAGTGCTTTAAACGTGAAAATCCATCAAAATTGGGGGCAGGAGCGATTACTGTTCATAAGATTGAATGATGGCCGTTGGATCCGGCACGGTCCGATCCAACGGCTAGCGCTAAATCGCATCGGGGCGAACCATTGGTCCCAACACATAAAACCTCCGAATAGTGATGAACCTGGCGGACCCGAAATGCTTACAGGCTCTTTCTTGATGGAGATCGGGTCTGGCCCATCGGAGCTTTCATATCGGCAGATTTGGTAAAAATGGGTGAGCGGACCCGAAATACTATATGCTGCACTTCATAGCTTTTCGGCTCTGGGATATAAGAGCACACAGTGCGGACCCTTTTGGACCCAATATGCCTTTATGCCGCACTTTATTACTTTTCGGCTTCGCTGGTCGGAGCCATATAGGAGTGATGCGATTAAATATGGGTCGTTGATCTCTGGGCCTGAATGGGCGGCTGAGATTAACTCAGCAATTCGCTATCGGCAGGGTCATGGGGTTGCCACATAGAAACGCCGAAACCCATCGGACCCGATAAGTTATACAGGCTCTCTTTATTTTATTTCGGGTCCTACCCATCGGCGGTTTTAACAGTGGAATGGGTCCGCAGACCTGAAAACCCTTAACACTGCATTTGATAACTCATCGGCTCCGCCAAATCGGAGCAGTATATGGGGCGATGCGAAGTGGGGGGCCGCGCGACAAGATCTGGACCGTCAGATCTGGGGCCCGATCCAACGGTCCTGGATCCGTCGGTGGATCGCAGTCGGAGGGACCGGGGGGCAGCACACATAGAATCGCTGAAATATGGCGGACCCGAAATCCTTTGCAAGCCCTTTATTATTTTTGAAATCAGGTCCGACCCGGGCTTTCGACAATGCAACATAGAGTTAACACATTATATTGCCCGACCTCCGACAATGATATCGCGTCAAAGGGAGGGCACATGTCTTCGGAGGGTTTCCAAATATGCTTGTTATATGCCACTTCCCCCTCCCGATAGCGATATCGCATCGGAGGGGGACCAAATAGATCCTTTTCTCATCGGAACATGCATTTTATTAAAATGCAAAGGAAAAATAAATTCGGAGGGGTAGCCTTTGGTGTTTCGGATGGATTCTAAGGCATCGGAAGGGGTCCGATGGCCAAAAAGGGAGGATTTTTTCATTTGTAGAAGGTTTTTAATGATTTTTGCATGGTTTTTGGCAACTTTCATGCCTTGGAAGGAGTCCAAAGGCATTTAGGAGGAATGTGATGTGTTTTGAGAGGGTTTAGTGACCAAAGAGGGTTTCATGCCTTATAAAGGCAAACCAAGGCCAAAGAGATGATTTTTATACATGTGAAGGGAAACTATGCAAAGGAATGAGTCCTTATGCATTTGGAAGATGGTTAGAGGGGTCAATGAGGGTTCTTGCTGAGTTTCAGATAAACTTAGCAATTCCCGAGGATATATATGGTTATTTTTCAACCAGGGGGAAGGGATAAGTATACAGGGGAGTTATATACATAGTTTTAGTAGGGGAAGGGGAAATAGATAGGGAGTTACATAATAAAGTTAGTAGTTAATATGATAATGATGAGAAAAAGCGCTAACAATGATGTCTTAGGCTATCAATGGGGGAAAATCACTGATAGAAGAAGTGTGAACATTCCTTGAGTGAAGCAGATCTTCACCAAGGCAAATGATATGGAGAATGATGAAATTAAGAGGTATCAAGCAGATCTTGACCTCTTTTAGGGGAAGTTAATGAGTGATTTGTGAAAGAGGAAGAAGGGGAAGTTAGACATGCCTCGCTTGAAGTCCTCCAACTGAAAAACCACCTTCAACTTGTGATATGATAGATATAACAATTGACAATATGAAATGGATCACAAGCCATGATTCTGCAACCACAAAGCTACCTACCCGACCTACTCACCTAACATTTTCTCTTCTTTTTGATTTGGGTGCACTTGAACTAGCATACCCACATTTTCATTCTTTCTTGTTGCTTGTGCTCCTATCTACTTCTACACTTATTTCAGCCAGGGGCTCAGATTAAGCTGTTGAGCACCCTTGTTTCTCTACCTATCTACAAATCTGTCAAGATTAAGCTGTTTGGACAGATATTTATTGTCTATATTCTAAAACAAGAAATTGAAACCTAGGGAGGCCAAGATTAAGCTGTTTGGCCTACCCTTAACTGAAAACTGATCAAAATGGATTACTTGTCAAAACTGGAACAAAGCAGTAGCATTAAAATTGGCACACTTTCATGGATACTTCTCTGGTCATATGTAGCAAATATGGAGCATTGCAGCATGCATAGTACGACATATTTGGCATGTAAAAATGTCGATCATGAAAGATTATTAACCTGCTGTAGCAGGAGGCTAACACTCCATATGCCGATCTCCACCATCTGATTGTTTAATCTAACGGCAAGCATTTTTTTTCGCCTTCTGCTCATGCTTCCGCCACTCTGTTCTCGCATGTAACCTGTGTTATTCACCCAAAGGATGGAGAGGATCATCTACCTTCTCTCTGTGCGTTAAGACTCCAATAACTACAATTAAAGAGCAGCATGGCCGAGGACAAACAATACGCCCTCGAACAGTTCAACCATTTATCAGTGATGGAGCTTTGTAGCAGTCAGTATGCCACCTGTTCTAAGGAGGACTGTAGAGCATCAGCAAAGGCCCATTTTGTTCATTAAACAGTCAGATCATGACAGAGGCCCATTCCAAAGAGTTAATATGGTTGTTGGCCCATTATTATCCTTCCACGCATAGCTTAGCAGAGAAATTTTGTAAATAGATTCTATATATACCCAAAGACACAATGTAATAGATTGATGAGTGTTAGATGAGTGATTTTTTGTTGTAAGCTTCAACTTCCAGAGACTGTAGCTACTGTGCAACCTGCAGCTTCTGGTCTTCATTTTCAACTAATACAAACTTCTTTTGCTGTTAATTGCTCACTTTCCACTTCTTCTTCTTGTTCCAGGCTGTGCCTATTTTGCAATTGTTCATGTGCTATTAATGTTTAGCATTAGAGGGGCTGTCATTCCACCTCTGTGTTAGGATTTAGCATGCATCATTGAAATTGTTTACAGGTTTCTGTTGTTTTAATATCATAGAGCTATCATCCTGTCTGTGTATTAGAAAACAGATTTACAAACCTTTAAACTGATTGCAGCCGGCCATCATAGGGTCATGTGCATCTACTGGTGTGGTCAGTCTTCTCCATTATCACTTTATCCTCAAACTATGAGTAATTGGTGGTTAAAAGACTTGTAGTCTGGGGGTGTTCACACATGTCTGGGGTCAATCACAGTGGAAGTGGTTATCTTGCTTGAATATGCGGCATTTGTTTCTTTCATCCACCATTTATCCAACATTTTTTTTGAATTTGTAATGTTCTCAAGAATCACTGATATACAACCTATGTGAGTTTCTTGGGGTGATAACATTAATTGGCACCGTTGCTGGGGAGAGGAGAATTGAAGCTCAGCTTCCCTGTGAGAACGACATAGCTTCAAATTTTGATGACAGACAAGGTTTGAACACAGTTTTTGGTTGTAATCATCTGTCTGGCGACTCCACTGGTGGAAGACCATCCTTTGGCAACTCCACATTGCAGTTCTGGCGTAGTTGGTGAAGCATGCTCGCAGAAATATTTAGAAATCATCAGCTGAACCAGTTCATGATCCTGAGAAGACCGTTCAGAAGAAGAAAATATCGTAGTAAGGAGAATCAGGGTCAGGTAAGCCTTAAAAGTTCCATGTTTCTCTGTTAGTGAATGTCACCTTCAGAGATTCATTCAACTCCTTAGATATTCATTTCCTTTTGGACCTCAGTTGAAAGAAGCACCCTATTGTCCATCATATTCCTCTGTCTCCATTATCCTTTTCATTGATTCATTTCACTCAGTCCACCAGTATCCTTTTTGTATACCTCAGTCATGGCAGGCCAGCAAGCCCTTACAAAGATAGAACGAATAGTTGCTGCTAGGTATGCACCTTTAGTCTTGCCTACCCCTTTGAATGCCATGCCTGTAGGAGATTATCAAGAATTCATGCCAAAGTTTACTGGTTCAGAAGAAATATCAGCTAAAGAGCACTTTGAGTCCTTTTATAACTATGCTGATAACTTGGATATCAATGAAGAGGATGTCTGGATGAGGGTTTTTGTTCAAAGCCTAGATGGGGAGGCTAGAAAATGGTTTAGAAATTTACCCCCTAGGTCTATTGCAGACATTGATGCTTTAGATGATGTATTTTTAAAGCACTAGGGAAATAATAAAGATCTGCTCTTTTATCATGATGAATTTGGAAACTTGTAGAGAGAAGATGGTGAGCTACTGTCTGATTTTAACATAAGATTTAATCATATGTATAGCAGATTTCCAGCTGAAATAAAACCCACCCCTACTTCTACGATGCTCACATATGCTAATGCCTTCGATTCTCAATTCTGCATGCTGTTAAGAGAACGAAGATGTACTTCTCTCGCTGATATGTAATCTGCAGCCTTTGAAGTAGAAGCAAATATCATTGTTGGAGAAAGACTTGAAAGTGGTGATGAAAACAGAAGACAGGGAGGAGAATCCCCATCATCCTATGATTTTGAAATCGATGAATTGGCTAGGATGATTGAGCTGTTGACCTCTGAAGTTTCCAAACTAAAGGCTAAGCAGTATTTTGAGGAAGCAGGAGCTCATTGTTCCTTTTTTTTCCATCTCCAAATCCATGCACAGGAGCAAATGAACATTTGCAGAATTTGTAGAGAAATAGAGAAGCAAACGAGGATCAAAGGGTGAAGACCCTTTGTCAAAATAGTCATGGAAGAGGTGCAGCATGAGGAGGAGGTCCATGTTTTGGAAGGTGCTCCTTTTCTAACAAGGGCTGCATATGAGAAAGCAATATCCAAAGGCACTGCTTAGCAATTTGTTGTAGCTGCAGAAAAACAAGATGACCAGCAGTGGCAGTCAGCAGCAGATCCTTTCCTCCAAGAATTCGAGCCCGAAGCCAGCTCATCTTCACATGCCTATGCAAATCTGCAAATTTTCCAGCCTGCTATCATCCCCAGTCTAGTGATAAAGAAGGGAGAAGAAAGCTCCCCATCATATTTTGTTTCTCTGTCTGCTCAAGTAACAATCCCTCCATGTTGCCCCTTGAACACTGAGGTAGGAAACAACTCAATGTTCAAAGCTGAGACTGATCACCTCAGTTTTGATATCTTGAAACCTGCTCAGATGGCTTCCACACAGAATGAAAGGGCAGCTTTACAGATGACAGAGGAAGAAAATGCACAGTCATGGGACTCCTCCTTGGATGAGGATTGTTCAAAGAAAGATTCAGGAGCAGATGTTGTTTCTGTGTCTCCTGCACAAGAATTCAATGGTGCCTCTTTCATATTAGTTGTGCAGGCCACAGAAGATAAAGATAAGTACACAACAACAATGATTATTCAGCAGGTGTACAAAGGCTCCTCTAAAGAACATCCAAGGAGGAAAATATACAGAAGGGAAATGAAATTTGATCCATATCTGCCTGTGAAACTCAAAGCTCCTAAACTGTTTGAGGTGGAGGATCAATTAAATCATGTTTTGTTGATCTATGATGAACCAGATGACATGCAACAATTTTGATGGCCCAGCAGATGGGCAGTTTTTGAAGTTTAAGTTTTCAGGCTTTAATGATTGTAATCAAGTTCTTTTACAGTTTCCAGTTGTATGCTTAATTGACTCCATGCCCAATGGATACTAGGCAAATGTTTTCAAAGCTGAAGTTTTGTATAAAGGCATTGGTCTGCAGGTTCTTGAGACCTCACAGGGAGGATCTCATCCCCAGAAGGAGCCAATGTTAGCTCTGCTATAAGCTGCAACGTTTAAAGGTCAAATCAAGGTCTGATGGTTGGTTTGTGCTGAAAAGATGCCTGGAGCAGTTTTTCTCTTCTTTCCCTCTTCCCTGCATTCTCCTCATATCCTCTCAACTCCTGTTTAATCCTTTAAAACCTGTTAGCCTTGCTTTACCCTGAAAATCAATATAAAACCTCATTCCCTTATAACTCTTGCTGCCTCCATTTCTTCTTTCCCCTGTATTCTTTTAATGTTTCTCTTAATCCCTTCATGTCTGTTTTATTCCTTTAAAATCCCGTGTAAACCTATGTTTCTCTTAACCCCCGAGTGCTAAGATTTAGCCCAAATAATCCTCCCTCGATCTGCACCGTCGATCGCCCACGATCTAACGGTCAACTCATTTGCCCGCGCAAGTTAAACCTCTCGCATATTTCCCACAATTTCATTGTCCATCAGAGATCCGACGGTAGTTGCTTTCCCTCCTCGTGTGACCTGCCTGCTCATTAACCCGCGGGGGCGGTGGTTTCGGGTTTCTACGTGGCATTCTATTGTTGTATCGCGGTAGTCTATACGGAAACCACCGAGCCCCGGAAGGTGGTGCGAGGAATACTGCTCGCCCTCCAAAACCGTCCTCCCGCCTGTTAACGACTATGCATCTTCTTTGTGCGATCATCGTCCGATCATTCCCGCCTATGATCCGACGACTCAAATTCATTCACCCGTAATGGCTCCCGATAACTCCTCCCGATGTGATCATAGCCATTGATCTATATGATCTGATGGCTCACGATGCTCTCCCCACTCCCCTGTCTTCTGATAGCCTCCATACGCCGATCTCCACCGTCCGATTGTTTAATCTAATGGCCAGCATTTGTTTTCGCCTTCTGCTCATGCTTCTGCCACTTTGTTCTCGCCCGTAACCTGTGTTATTCACCTGAAGGATGAAGAGGATCATCTACCTGCTCTCTGCGCGTTAAGACTCCAACAACTGCAATTAAAGAGCAGCATGGCCGAGGACAAACAATACGCCCTCGAGCAGTTCAACCATTTATCAGTGATGGAGCCTTGTAGCAGTCAGTACGCCACCTGTTCTAAGGAGGACTGCAGAGCATTAACAAAGGCCCATTTTGTTCATTAAACAGTCAGATCATGGTAAAGGCCCATTCCAAAGAGTTAATATGGTTTTTGGCCCATTATTATCCTTCCACGCATAGCTTAGCAGAGCAATTTTGTAACAGATTCTATATATATCCAAAGACACAATGTAATAGATTGATGAGTGTTAGATGAATGATTTTCTGTTGTAAGCTTCAACTTTTGGAGACTATAACTACTGTGCAACTTGTAGCTTCTGGTCTTCATTTCCAACTAATACAAGCTTCTTTTGCTGTTAATTGCTCACTTTCCACTTCTTCTTCTTGTTCCAAGCTGTGTCTGTTTTGCAATTGTTCATGTGTTGTTAATGTTTAGCATTAGAGGGGCTGTCATCCCACCTCTGTGTTAGGATTTAGCATGCATCATTGAAATTGTTTGCAGATTTCTGTTGTTTTAATATCAGAGAGCTGTCATCATGTCTGTGTATTAGAAAACAGATTTACAGACCTTTAAACTGATTGCAGCCAGCCATCACAGGGTCTTGTGCATCTGCTGGTGTGGTCAGTCTTCTCCATTATCACCTTATCCTCAAACTGTGAGTAATTGGTGGTTAAAAGCGTTGTAATTTGGGGGTGTTCACCCATGTCTGGGGTCAATTACAGTAGAAGTGGTTATCTGGTTTGAATATGCAGCATTTGTTTCATTCATCCACCATTTATCCAACATCTTTGTTGAATTTGTAATAGTCCTGAGCATTACTGATATACAACCTAGGTGAGTTTCTTAGTGTGATAACAAAAACTATTAACTTTGATACTAAATATGTTGTTGATTATAAATGTATAAGTTTTATTTTAAATGATTTAAAAAAATTTGATATTTCATAATTAAATGAATTTATATTATATATAAAATAGATATATTTTTATCTGATATTAAATAAAATAATCAAATTAAAAAAACAAAAATCTTTATTTATTAGGTAATTTAATTAGTGAGAAAAATGATATAAATCATGAAATTCAAAATTCAAATAACAGTGAATTAATATTTATACATGATACCAATTCTGACCCTTGAATGTACTTTGAAATGAAGACTTATCACGATAATATCATTGTTTATTACTTTCAATTTTTTTATGTTAACAGTTATTAGTCTCTGCCTAACGGTATATATGACAGTTTCTGGTTGTCCTAATTTTTTGGTCATATCTTCGGTGAAGTTTTATTTTATTAGTTAAGTATTAAGAAGATTGGTCAACGTCTGGTTTTATTTTAAAAAATCACCCAATTAGCGAAATCTGGATTTCATGCTCAAATTTGAAAATAAGCTTTGCAAAGTTCAATGGATTTGTCACCAACTCTGAACAAATTCATGGTCAAATTAGATAAAAGCAAGTCAAAACTTAGGCTCATTATTTGGTCCAGTAATGTACCTATCCTGTGACAGTTTTCAATGCCTTACGTTTCACACTCAGAACCATGAGGAAGCTTCTTGTTGTCTCTCTGTGTTATATTGGGAAAAATGGAATAAAAAATACTTTGGTGTATCACTGCTTCGGAGCCTTTAAAAAAGCATCCGGGGAAGCTTCTTGGTTGGAAAAAAAATGGAAAAAAGAATTCCTACTGTGCCTCAGTGCATGAATTCCTTTAAAAAAGGCATTTTGATATAGTGTTCGTGAAATGGTCAAAATATTGATCTCATGCTTTGGCTATATTTACAACATTGAATTTAATAATATTTGATAATGTGATAATTGGGCAGTCTCATTAATAAATAAAATGGTCTTGGTCTTTTTCCTTGGAATCTGGGTTATTATTTTTCATAAGATTATGATTTTTCATTTTTTTTTTAATATAAATGAATGGACACTATAAAATAAAACCTTAAACCATTCAAATTTTAATTAAATTTAGAAACCAAACCATTTAAATTTATAATTCTTTAAATATTTATCAAAATTCACTACTAATAAAAAAACCATTTTGCCTACTAGTGACACTATGCTAAAATTATATAAAAAATAAAACAAAAATCCATATTTTTAACCAGAAAGTCACGAAAGAGTCGAAGAACCAGGACAAAGGTTGTTTAGAATAAAATAATATGCGAAGGTTGTATAAAGTATTATATTTGAGATAAAGTATTATCCTTGAGTGGCATTTTTCCAAAGATATTTTTTTGCACCGTTTTTATAATGGAAAATTCAAACCTGAATTAAGAATTAGAAGTTTGTATACAGCACTATACAGTTGTTACTGTATAAAAAAGATTAATTATATAATCCATAATGCTAATATCATTTATTATTATAATAATAGTGTTATTTATGATATTATTATAATAATACTGTTATTTTAGATAAAAATAAAAGATAATTATTTATAATGGTTAAATAGGTTTAATGGTTAATAGTATGTGTTACTTTTTAAAAGGTCACAAGTTTAAAATCAAAATCAGAGAGATAAAGTAGGTATATTTTAATAGACTCACTTGTCTCACAAACAAAAGATCTCATACATCAATTTGGTATGGTATTTGTTAAACTACTCTAATGATAACCAATTTATTTTATGAAAAATAATCATTCTAATTAATTAATTTAATATTATTATATTTTTCATGGAAAGAAAAAATTAAACATATTTTCATTAAGAAAAATCATATTTACATTGTGTTTTATGTGTTATCCTCTCAGTGTTGCTTATTTTTTATTTTTTAGAATTCGTATGCAGATGGCTCCCAGCTTTGTGAAAATAGTTGTTGGCTCAGTTCCGTTCGCCTCTAGGGGGCAAGCTCCTGCCCATATCGTCAATGAAGCCCCAACTCCCACTATCCAGGTGGTCCAGGCCTCACTCGATGAGGCTTTGAAGTTCTCTGAAAGTGCCCTAATTTGCCGATTCAATGGTTTTTGGCCGCGGCTGATAGCTCTCCACAGTTGGATCTCGGAGGTATGGAACCCTGTAATTCCTGATGCAATTAATATCTACCCCTGTGCTAGGGGTTTCTTTATAGTAGATTTTGAAAACTTCTGGGTTACTCTGTGTATGCCATAAACTTGGAACATATAATCATTAAAAGCACCATAAGGAATTCAATATAAAAGTCTTACTGGCAAGTACCATCCTTTAAAGAAAAGACAAATCCCCTGCCTGCTAGTGCCATAACATGAAATATGGAGCTGGCACTTCACTACCTTCCAAAGGAGATGTTTTTTATGAGTGCAAGGCATGCAAAAATAAGGATGGGTTATGGTGAAGAAGGATTTAATCAATAATATATTATATGAAAAATACGTTAAGCCTCTCCAATCATGCCGTATTCAGATGTATCAGTAGTTTGTTGTAGTACTCTGTTTTCCAAAAATTAGATCAGTTCTTCATTACAGTTTGTATTTTAACTATCTCGTTTAAGTGGCAAAATTCTGTTTACATTCTTTAAGTGGTGCTAGAATGAATTCTGTGAAGCCCATAATGTGCTTTGTCAATTTCATGGTCTATGCAAGTAGGTTATCCATTAGGTTGGGCTTAGGCTTCCTTTCTGTAACCACTAATCAACATTGAAGTTAATATTAGCTATTAATTGATATTATTTTTAAAATTTATTGAGAAAGTGTGTTTTAGTTGGTACATTTTGGTGAAATTTATTAGCTCTCACAATCAAGAAGCAAGCATCAAGATGCAAGTCCTTGTGTTGACATCCTGCTTTTTGTGAGTGCTAACATCACTTGACCATGCCTATGTACTTTGTAGACATGGTTACTGGAGCCAATGGGTTTGACTTGGACTTGTGGGCCTAATTCACTAGCCTGCTTGTGCTGTTACAAAGTGGCAGTGAGTCAAACTTGCCAAGGAGCATTTTACTTGTTAGTATTTGCACGCAAAAATTAGACCTGGCAAGTACTTACAGGTCATTCATAGGTCAAAAGTTGATTCACTGATCCATTGACCCCTTTTGCTCATTTTCAGCGTCATTGGAACACTGGTCATCCTCAAAACTGTCTGCAACAACACAACCTAGGACCACATAATCTTGCTTGGAATTACCTACATAAGTCCCTTTTATCATCCTTTAAAAAAAAAAGAAAAAAAAAAGGAAAATTTATCCATGACAGTACTTGAGTTAACATGACATATGGATCCCAAAGGCACATCCACCTCCAAACCCTCAGCTACATTCTTTACTGTTTTTGAAAAGCATTTCTCTTTTGACTTTGCAATTAGATCAATGGCAGGAGATATACTAGATCGATCTCTCTCTTCATTCTTTATTTAGCACTTGAAACAACCATGAGAAACTCTCCATTAGTTTCATTCACATCATCTTTGATCTCACCAAAGGCTGATTTGTAAAGCTCCTGTTCAGTGCCAACATCCCCAGAATAACATCACCTGGCTTGGACATTTCTGGTATATTGTTTGCCTCCATAAGATACATTTTCTTATCATGACATAATTTTATTAATGATGGGCATCCTGCAGTAGTTTCCATTTTACTTAATCCACCCACAAAATTTTCCTATTTTATATCTGTAGAAGAGCGAAATGGCACTATATTTTTAATTGTCTCTGGTACACAAGAATTTTCAGGTCTTCACTTCAGTTGAAGTCTCTGCACATAACAACTCAGCTTCCATATGTAGACTGCAATTTGGAACAGGTATCTTTGGCATATTATTCCCACACATCTCAGCCATTGATGATTGTTAAATGATAGCATTTGACCTTGATCTGGATCTGATCAGTTTGTTTGGAATCGAATGCTTGAAGGCAATGCGAGAATAGATTTGACTTGATCTCAAGGGATTTGTAATGGGCTAAAGTTGAATGGAACATGAGGGCTTCATGTTTGTTTCAAGGACGTTTGTCCAAAGTCGATAGATTTTGAAGCTTGAATGAAAGGCAGTTGATGACTTGCCTTGAATAGAAGTCTTGGAAGAAGTCAATACTTAAAGCATGTCACCAACAAAGATGCAGAAAACATGGAAAATGGTTGTTAACTAAATGGATCAATAATTGGATCAATTATTGCAAACCCAACACAAAAGAGAATTGGTTCCATTTGATCCATTTGGAATTCGATTCCTTGACTTCCAAAGTGAATTTACTTCTGCGGGATCCAATTCAGAAATAGTTCTGGATTGTACATTAGAAAGACAAATATTAGAGAGAGAGAATGGATAAGTGCCTTTAATTAATAAAGTCAAAACTTATAAATAATATTAAGTTAAACCGGGTTAGTCATGTCTTAATGGAACAGGGTAGTTGTACGGGGTAGTCTCGCTCCTCTTTATATACATAGTCTTGACAATTTCCATATTAAGTTATAACGAGCAATACCTCCATTTCTTCTATCTCTTCCCTTTTTGCAAATATTCTGCTATTGTGTATGTCCATTACCCAAAAAAAATGGGTCCAAAGACCAAAGTAACACGAGAGTTGAGTGTATTTAATCATCGGAAAAATATAGAGTTAGTGGCAAATTCAATTTGCGTAGAGTTAGAAGCAATCAAACTAAGAAGGGAATAAAATAGTAGGTGACCGAGTCAAGATATTGCCTAGCATCCATGGACTTGAGATTGAGTTTATCATATTCACTAAAGATTAAAGAAATTATATGAATGAAACAAGTTATACTAGCACTTTCTAGTGGAATTGACAGTGCACTAATCCGTTGCTTGCCAATATTTTGGTCTTTTTTATTTCGGTACCACCTTGTAGCATGTCTAGGTTCAAATGCTAGTTTCCATTGCAGACAGCTGAATCTTGTTTCAACTCTAAATTGTTGTCAAGGGATTTCACAAGGTTGTCACATGAGCATCCGTGATGCCCATTTTGACTTAGATAGCTACCTATGCTAAGGCTCTATTTTACAGTCCCATTTATTTATTTATGAACGCTATGTAATATTGATGCATTTAGTTGGATAGGTGAAACTACTTATATAAATAATTAGGTGGATTAGGTATTGATGATGGAAATGTTTGATGTATTACCAAATGTATAACTTACTTGGTTACAATTTATCTAGTGCATGACTTATCAGAGTTATTGTTGTATCGTATATGGCTTAAGTGGATATGATTTATCTAATGAATGACTTAGTGGAATTATGATTTATCTAATGTAAGATTTATTTCCAGTATGAACTACAAAATTGACACGTGGATACTAGACTTAATAACATGATGTTTAAGATCATGTATCTATATCTTACACTCTTATGACATGGGTAAAATGTAAATGACAGGTGGCAAGACTACCTGTCTGGATTATTCGATGTCAAGTCCAACCAGCGTTGTAGTGTGGTCCATATTAGGGTTTTGACCCTAGTTGTAAGGAGGGGTGGAGGTATTTCCCACTGTGTAACCTCCAAACCTGGAATCGTGGGAGGGTAGTGATGGACACGCTCCCCTAGACGTGTGATGATGATTACCAGTTGGTGTTGACCCTAGTTGTAAGGAGGGGTGGAGGTATTTCCCACCATGTAACCTCCAAACCTGGAATCGTGGGAGGGCAGTGGTGGACATGCTCCCCTAGATGTGTGATGACGATTGCCAGTTGCCTGCTGGGGAAGTTAGGTCGATATAGTCAACGCTTCCACCATATTGGTTTTATCAGTGGTTAGATTGGTATAGCCGATGCCATAGTATATAACAGTAGATGATGGATAGGGTGGGAATGGAAGTAGGTTAGGAAGGATAGGAGGATATAGATTAGTAGGAGACTTTTGATGGGAAGTGGTATCATTGCTTGACTTATTAAATTTTACTACTATAACTCTCTCTCTATTTTGCTATGCCTTCGAACTCTTTATATATTTTCACTCTAACTTCACGACAAAGTTTTCTGAAGGAAGGGTGTATGTAATGGCCCACTTAATCTTATCATGCAAATTTTATTAATGTTTAAATTACCTGAAAATATTGACTTATAATTATCAAGAAATATTGGTGAATACCCTCATTTGGGAAACTGTAAATTTTATTTACTAATATAAATTTTATTATTGTTATTATTCAATTCCCAATTTGTCTTCCCAAATTTAATCTTGGATAGGATATGGTCTCCTTCCATTATTCCAATTTAAATCTCCAAATCCCCAAAATGTCCTCTCATATTTATTTGGGAGAAGACATGGTCCTCTTCAATTAATTACCAATTTATATATTCATCTATCATCCCCAAAATATTTACTTGGGAGAAGACATGGTCCTCTCCAATTAATTACCAATTTATATATTCATCTCTCATCCCCAAAATATTTACTTGGGAGAAGACATGGTCCTCTCCAATTAATTACCCAATTTTATATTCATATCACATCTCCAAATGTCCTCTCATGTTTACTTAGGAGAAGAGAAGTCAAATGTAAGGATGAGAGAGTAGTTATGCATTAATGAGAGGTGGTTGAGGTGGAGAGGAGGAGGGGAAGCATAAAAGGGGAAGGATGAGGGAAGGAGGGGGGATGCTTGGTTTTACTTTTGGTTTTGGTTTGGCCGTGGTTTTGGAGGAATTGTTTGAGAAAGAGGAGGAGAGTATTGTTTTATCTTGGACACATTACATTTGGTTGGACTTGGGCTCGGAGGGCTAGGGAACCTATGGAGGTTTCCTGGGCTAGGAATTACTTCCTAGTTGGCTGGCAGGTAAATCCAGTCGGTAGTCAAGAGGAGCATTCCAGCAGTAGCAGCAGTTCAAGGGCATGTCCACTGGGCTTTCGGTACAGATATTCCTCTATGCATAGATTCTCATGTAAGTGATTGAAATTAAATGTTCACTATTTAAATTGTAGGAATTAGATTTTAAATGGTAAATTATCATTGTTTAAATGTCTTGTCAGAAATAAATTATTGCCCTTTTATTTCATGTAAAATTAGAAACCATAGGAGGGGACCTTACATCAATGACATTACTTAATGGTCATGTTAAACTGATTCATAATGTGATGTATGTTTTTTGAATTAAAAAGAATATAATTTCAGTCTCTACTATAACAAATAAAGGCTTGAAAGCCCCAAGGGTTAGTTTAATTGGTCGAGTCTCCGTTGTTAAGTACCTCGCTGATCAGGAGGTCACAGGGTCAATTCTCCTTGACGCCCTTGGGGTTAGGCCCTGCTAGTCTGGCCGATGGGCTTTGAAAGATTCCCTTCGGGATTGATCTACCCAAATTTCCTATGGGAAAGAAAATCAAATCTTGAAAGTAGAATTTGTAAATTCAAATTGTGTAGTGAAATACATGCAATATTATTTCAAGGTCATTGCAATTAGAGTTAGAATTGGAGGTTTATGTAAGTTCAATTTGAGAACCAAAAGTCATAAAGCATTGGCATCCACAACAATGACAACATAAAATCTTTGGCATCAAAGGTATGATTACATTAATTATCATGATCTATTACTACTATAAAAACGAGGAATGGTATATGGGCTTCAAATACTTAAGAATGGATATTCTACATGTGAAGGGTGTGCATAAGGGAAGATGCATAATGAAGAGTTCCCTACTCATATAGATAAAAGGAAAATGGATGTTCTAAAACTTGTGCATACAAATGTATGTGGTCATATGTAGACTGGATCATTAGGTGGAACATATAACTTCTTGATTTGTATTGATGATTGAACGAAATATACACGAGTATACTTTATGAGAAATAAGAGTGATTCATTTGAATATTTTAAGGAGTTCAAAAATCTAGTTGCAAAACAAATAGGAAAATACATCAAGATCCTCCAATCATATCAAGGGGGAGAATATATTTCAAATGAATTCATCAAGTATTGAAAATCTCATGGAATTGTATAAAAATACACAATACCATCTACTATGCAGCAGAATGGAGTAGTTGAAAGGAAGTGCAAAACCTTGGTAGAATGTTCACGAAGCATGTTAAAAGGTAAAATTCTTGCCAATTCCTTTTGGATTGAAGTTGGTAACAATGTTGTTTACTTGAAAAAAATAGAAGTCCAACTAAATGTTTAGATCATAAGACTCCTTTTGAAGCACTTTATGGTTATAAATTAATAGTAAGCCATTTGAGAATCTTTGGAAGTAAAACATTCTCTCATGTTACGAAAGAAAATAGGAGGAAACTTGATGCAAAAACTATCAAGCATATTTTTATAAGTTACTATCATAAAGCTTATAAATTGTTTGATCCTTGCACACATAAAATCTTTGCAAGAAAAGATGTATTATTTCATGAGCTTGCAAATAAAGGCCATAAGGATGACAAATATGATGCATGGCATATTCCTTATGAGTATGATGATGTTAAAGGGGAAGTAGATGATATGCAAGAACATCAAGAGGAGGAAGAATCTAGAGACATGGACACCTCTAGCAGCCACAACACACCAAGAATAAGAGATGATTTGCCACAAAGAAGGAGAATAGATGAAAGCAACAAAGTAGCAAGAAGGTCATCTCATCAAACTCAACCACTAGTAAGATTTAATGATTATGCCTTAATGACTAGAGGTGAATGTCATAGAACCTTTGAAATTCAATGGAATTTCAAAGAAGCTAATGATCATAAAGCATGGAGAGATGTATGAGCCTATAATGAAAAATGATACTTGGGAATTAACACAATTGCCTAAAAATAAAGTACCTATAGGATCTAAATGGTTATTCAAACCCAATTTAAAGCCAATGGAAGTGTAGATAAATATAAGGCCAAGTTGTTTGCAAAAGGCTACTCACAGAAAGAGAGAATTGATTATGAAGAAACTTTTTCACCTGGAGCTAAGTTAGATACAATTAGATTGATGATTGTTTTATCTACAAAATATAAATTAACACTGCATCAACTAGATGTTAAGTTTGCCTTCTTGAATGAGGACCTAAAGAAGAAGTATATCTTGTTCAACCAAAGGGGTTTGTTAAAAAGGGTCAAGAGCACATTGTTTGCAAGTTAAAGAAAGCTTTATATGGATTAAAATAGACACAAAGAACTTGGTTTGTGAAGAATGGTTCTTTATTTCTTTAGAATGGTTTTATGAAAAGCATAAGTGACCCTAATTTGTATATTAAATCAAATCAAAAGGGGAATGTTATTATGATTTCCTTGTATGTTAACGATCTTATTATAACAGGTTAATTGGTGAATTTAAAGGATAGTAGTCACATGTGTTTGAAATGAAAGACCTTGATGAATCGCATTATTGCTTAGGTCTTGAGATATGGAAATAAGTTGGTTATACATTCGTTACACAAAGAAAATATACTAGGGAGCTACTAAAAAGATTCAAAATGGACCAATGTATGGCATTATTAATACCATTAGAACACAATGTCAAACTCTGTGATGATGATGGGACAAGAGAGGTGGATGGTACATTGTATCGTGAGCTAGTGTGAAGTCTAAACTATCTCATTCCAACCAGGCCAAACATAACATATTAAGTTAGTATCATAAGTCAATCCATGGTTAAATCTCTCTTGAAAGCCATTGGAAAACAATAAAGCCAATCCTTTGGTATCTGAAAAGAACTATTAACTTTGATATTAAATATGTTGATGATTATAAGTGTATAACTTTTATTTTAAATGATTTAAGAAAATTTGATATTTTATAATTAAATGAATTTATATTATATAGAAAATAAATATATTTTTATATGATATTAAATAAAATAGATAAAATGATTATATTTAAAAAAAAAAAATCTTTGTCAATTATGTAGTTTAATTGACGATTGCCTTGTTATGATGTATCATGATGATGATGATGATGATAGTGGTTAACGTCCACTGAGACCAAATTGGTCTATCGGACCTATAATTTTCTTAGTTTTTAATTGTCTGGCTCGTCGTCTTTCTTAGCGAGATTGGTGTTGTAGCTTTCTTTTTTTTCTCTACAATCTTCCAACTTCCTTTATCTTGTATCTCCTTCATCTCTTCTGGTTCTTGGGACATTGGTGTCTTAGCTTTGTGATCTATTGTGTTCGTCTTTTTGAAGATAGTCGGAGAAGAAGTTTGGTCTAGGAGATCTACTTTGCTGTTAAATGAAGATTTATTTTGTGCGGTATTCGAATCCTTATAACTATTGATGCTTGAGGGGTTGTCGAGTTCACTTTTTTGTTGTTGGGCGGGGCTTTCTCCCTGCTTGTCTTGAGAGTTGTTTCTTTCTTGCCCAATTTCTTGTGATTCAGAGTTTTCTCTAGAGTATTCTTCTTTGATGACAGTGTAGTGTTCTTTTTGTGCTCCTTCCCACCATGTAGATTTGTGGTGGTTTTTTCTAGCAGAATTTTTCTGGGAGGCTTTTGGGAAATTTTTGGCTAGATGGCCTATCTCAAAGCAGGATCGACATCGAAAGAGGACACTTTCATAATCGAGTTTCTGGTTCCACACATAGTCTTTACTTGTTAGGTTTATTTCAGTTGGGAATCCGGCACTGAAGTCCATTTCCACACAGATGCGTGCAAAGGTGGTTCTGGCATATTCCTCTATTTCTAGGCACCTGCAGTAAAATTTCCCAATTGCATTTCTAATGGCTTTTAGCGACGAGAGATTCCAGAGATGCAAGGGTAGGCTTGACAATCTCACCCAAACTGGTGCCAAGGTTATGACTGTTGTTGAGGGATCGAATGATGGGTTCCATGGCTTCATGAATATGCCTGAGTTTTCCCAAAACCAAGGGCTGGAATTTAGAATACATTGTCTGCTTTCAGGATTTTCAAAATCTACTATAAAGAAACCCCTAGCACAGAGGTAGATATTAATTTCATCATAAGTGATAGGCTTCCATACCTCCGAGATCCAATTGTGGAGAGCTTTCAGCCGTGGCGAAAAACCATTGAATCGACAGATTATAGCACTTTCAGAAAACTTCAAAACCTCATCGAGTGAGGCCTAAACCATGAGATTGAAAATTTAAATAATAGTTAGTCAAATCAATTAAAAGAATTATTTAAATATATTTTAAATATAAATTTTTTAATTTTTTAAATAAACTATTAATTATTAAATTTCTTTTCAAAATTATAAATGATTATTTATTTTAAAATTAAATAAATAATATAAAATATTATTATTTATTTAATATTTAATAAATAAAAAATATTATAAATAAAAATATTTAAAAAAAAATGGTTTTTAAGATTTATAGACAAAACATTCATCATCCTCATTATAGATGACTATGTTTGTATAAAGTTTCATAATTTATAATAGAAATATATATTTTAAATTTTAATTTTAAATAATTTGGATTCCATGCTCAAATGCCGTAGTCTTTAACGCGACTTTTTGAAAGCCTTTCCGGCGATTTTTTCCGGTGAAAATCCGGCAGTGATTTATGGAAATCCAAGTTTGATAACTAATTTCTGCACAATGAAACTGTCCCAGGGGTTTTTCAGGGTGCTGAATCCGAATATGCAGTTAAAAAACCATTTTAACTACAACAAATCATGATTTCAGCTCAATTTCTTCCGCCGGATTCCGTCACCGGAATCTCAAAAAGTCGCATTATAGACAACTCCTGCTCAAATTAGCTTGCAATTCAATGGATTTTATGGTCAAAATTTTGACCAAATTTGATAACTGAGTCTGGACTAATTCATGGTCAATTCAGATAAAAAACAAGTAAAAACTTATAAATTATTTGGTCATGCAGCTACTATAAACGTACCTAGTTTTCAGTGCCTAACCATTCACACTCAATACCGTGGGTACGCTTCTTGTCGTTTATGTGTTAAAAATTTACTTTGGTGTATCACTGTTTCGGAGCCTTTAAAAAAGCATTCGGGAAGATTCTTGCTTGGAATGGAAAAAATAATTCCTTTGGTGCCTCAGAGTCTTTAAAAAGGCATTTTGATAAAGTATTTATAAAATGGTCAAAATATTGATGTCACGCTTTGGCTTTTGCAAGAGTGGACAGTGGACATAATAGCATAGAGGAAAGAAAGTTACAATGAGCAAACTGAACAGAAGAAAACGAGAGAAAACAAAAGTACAAATACTGTAGCAAGGCATACCTTCAATCAATTGCACAAATGTTACAATTATTCTTTCGCAACCAGTTCCTGCCACCTCTATTTTTCTAGTGATATAACTCAATGCCAGTTCCGCTACCTGCTACAAGAGTTCTTTAGCAATATGTTCCTACTACCTTTTTCTTCTAATGATTTCCATTAAGGAAAGGTGGAAGAGTGTAAAGTCTGATATGCATTTAATCAGCGAATTGATTACCTGGAAAGACGCTTGCATTTGAAATCCATCTCGATGCTTGGAATCTGATTCGCAATAACCAAATGTTCAATGACGGCAATGAAAACTCTGTTCTTCTAGTGATTTCCATTATCTTGGAAAGGTGGAAGAGTTTAAAGTCTAATGTGCATTTAATCACCAAATTGATTACGTGGAAAGACAGCTTGCATTTGAAATCCATCTGGATGCTCGGAACCTGATTCACAATAACCATATGTTGGAATGACGACAATGAAAACAATGTTATAATGGTATCCCTATTACATCTGGCAAATCACTGAGGAAGAAACATATTTGATTTGTTAAATATTTTATATTTTGAATCTGTTATAACAACATACAATGAAAATTATTTTTTTTTTAATAAAACTGGCTTTTAATAAAAATGGCTAACAATCTTCGGCTATATACATTGCACGTGACAACCATTTATCATCACATTGCAAAGAACCTGCATTTATCATCACATTGCAAAGAACATGCTGCTTGATAATGATGTGTATTATCAAAATTATTATTGCAATAATAATAAATTAATAAGTGATAATAATAATATATTAATAAAATATATTTAAGGATGTTTACTTGTAAAACAATGAATAGGTTACATAAGACAATAACATTGAGTTCCTCGTAATCAATGATATGATTTCGCACATTGCAGATTCAATAAGTACTTTATTAGAATTTTTATATCTTATATAACTTTCTTTAATTGTACTAAAGACTCTGTTTATAGTAAGAACAATAAAGTCTAATGTATATAAGCTTATGCATATTTAAATAGGTAGTTATTGAAAGATATATTTATTTATTTGTAAATTGTTATAAAAAATATTTACAATAACATGTCATGTCACTTATTATTTTCTACATTGTGCAAATGAGTTGTCATTATTTAACGAAAAATATGAAGTAATCAACTTATTATTTAATGAGAAATCTGAAGTAATGATTACTAAATAAGAATCCCTCTCTTTTGCACCAATCAAAAATGAAATAAATTTAATTTAATAATTGTAAAAAATAAATTATTTATAAATTTTATTGTCCACTTTATATGTTTTTTACAAATTTTTTATCAACATAAATTTAACTGAAAGATCAACTTATTTTTGAATACATTATACTCTAGCCAATAAAGATAATAATCAATTAACTCTTTTGTGGATTATTTTTTGATATAATCTCACTTTCTAAATTTAAAAAAAAGAAAAAAAAGAACAAAGCAAATAAAAAACAACTCAAAACATAGGCTCATTATTTGGTCCTGCAACTACCATATGTCATTACTTCTAAATGTACATCTCCTGTGAGAGTTTTCAATGCCTTACCTTTAACAGAACTGTCACGCCCCTACACCTGTGGTAGTCTTTCAATCGCTTATAGCGAGGTGCGGCACCACCGAACACTTTCTTTTCACCAATACATATGTTCATGGATTACGCCTTAACATTCAATACTTAGTTTATTTTTCTTCACCAAGTATATAGATTAGCCTTTATACTAATGAACACCCATACACATTCATTATCCATAACAATTATACATACACAACACAATTGCAACAGTATAAAGGGAGGGGCAACTCCCTGAATAAGAGTCTGCCCAATTTCAATATATTTTCAACTTTCATAAAATTTACAAGTATACCTTGGAAACCCCAAGTTTCATACTTAGACAAATTTCAAACTTCGTGTCTTGCCCACGAGCTGCCCACCTCGTGCACACCTTGCATGGTGGTCACCTCCACAATCCACACTTAGCCAAATTCCAACTCATCCAACCATCGGGCAACACCTTCGTGCAACCTCACCCGAACTCGTTCACCGCGGGCAGGCGACTTCGTGCAGCCTCACTTGAACTCATTCAACCATGGGCAGGCGCCTTCATTTCACCCTCCACCCGAGTTCATTTCACCGTCAGGCGGGCGCCTTTGTTCACCCACCACCCGAGTCCGTTTCACCGTCAAGCGGGCACCTTCGTGCACCCTCCACCCGACTCTGTTTCACCGTCGGGCGGGCGCCTTCGTGCACCCCCCACCCGAGACCATTTAACCGATAGGCGGGCGCGCCTTCATGCGGCCCTCCACTCGTATCACCAACCACAGGCGGGCGCACCTTCGTGCGGCCCTCCACCCGTATTACCAACCGCGGGCGCCTTCGTGCAACCCACTCTCAACTCGTTCACCCGACGGGCACGCCTTCTTGCGGCATGCCTACCGAACTCGTTCGACTGTCAGGCAGGCGCCTTCTTGAGACCCACCACCCAACTCACCCGTTCACCAAAACTCATGCGACCTCCATGTAATTCTGCCAAGCGGGCGGGTGCATCCAACCTGTGGTTCCTACGCCTCTACGCCTGTTCCTCCACACTTCGACCTGCACCTCACACCTTCTCCTAAGATGCTCAAGCTCGTATGATGTTCAAATGATTTGTTGATGCCTTTGCTCCACCTCTCATCCGCCTATGTATATGGTTGTGAGGTGAGGTCGTGCCACCCGGCCGACCTTCCTTCCATCGTGCAGCCGACCTCCGAACTACATGTTCAGCTCGCCCGTGAGGTGGGTTGGCCCGCCCAACTCGTGGGACCGCCCCCTCATACTCGCCCAACATACTCCATCGTTCGATCGGCCCTCGGGTGACTTGCCCAGCTCGTCCCCGCCATATAAACTCGCAGCCAAACATCTCCTCATGCACATTTTACCTTTGCATGCTCGTCGTTATGACCACAGCTCGCCAACTTCGCACGGGATGTTCGTCCTGTCCGTCACACGGACCGCAGGTCCTTACATCCTCCTCCACCTGAAGTCATTATCATCCTCGACAATATGTCATCCCGGTAACCATCCTGCCACCAAGAACCATTATCTCATCAAAATCACTGTCTCATCCCTGGTCCATGATATCAACCAGTCCATACACTGCAACATCCCTACAACATATGTAAAACAACTATCTCCACCATGTGTCATCCCATCCTGTGAATTGTCGTCAGATACTCCAACATAATGCCAACATCCCTTTGCACACTTCCGGACCTCATGATTCGAACTAGTCGGGCGATCAGTCCAACTGTCACACTCAAACCATAAGAATGCACATCCTTACGTCTACACCAATCTTTTCTCAGACTCTGCCACATCCTAGACTCACCAACAATCTCTTCCATGCTCAGGTCCATGGAAACTCCATCCCATCTACAACATGTCATGATGCTAATGCCAAACCATTCCTGCACCATCTGTCATACCTGCTCAACCTGCTTTAAGGACTCACTGCCATGAGCAGCTAACAATGAGCCCCATCTTCTATGTCATCTAAGAATATGTAGAGGGAGTAGAGCCTAAAGGCTCACCCTCACTAATAAGCTCAATCCATCTATTAGGATCCTCTATCTCCATCCACTGCAGATATGCAACTCGATCCTCTTCATGGCCATTCGGTCTCACATAAACATCCTCATCATCATCATCCTCAACCTCCTCTAACCTTCTTGACAAATCCAAGATACTATCAGATAATGTCTTGATAACCAATGACTGCTCGGTAAGCTTTGCCTCAACAGTAGACAACCGCTTACACATATCATCCATGCGCTTCTCATCCTCCATCTGCATCACTGCTAGTTTACAATCAGGTCTGGCCACTCCAATGGTTAGAACACCAATGGGTACATCTTCCCTTCCATCGTAAATGTACAACTTCTTCAAATGTGGAACAATCATAACATCATATTGTTTCAAGAATTCCATCCCTAGCACAGCTTCATAGTCATCAATCTGCACTATAGTGAAGTCGACTTTCCCGGTCCACTCACCTAGTGTTGTGTCCACCCTTTTAGCTACACCAAGTACAGAATCAGGAGGAGAATTCACTGTCTTCATTTGTGCCTTCACCGGTACAAATTTCAGCCCAATCCTTCTCGCAACATCTTCACTCATGAAGTTGTGAGTAGCCCCACTATCCACCATAGTGAGCACATCAGCACCCCCAATCTTCATCCGAACATACTCCAAATTGTTCCTCTCGATCTCTTCGAGAGACCACTTCCGTAGCAGCAGCAGCTCCAAGAATCTGCATCATCCCCACAGAAGCTTCTTCTTTCTTCGTATTAGACTATGCAATAGCAGCCACTTTCAGTCTTGAAGGACAATTCTTCACCGTATGTGGTTCAGCACATATCCAACACTTCAAGGCTTTCTTCGTCTTCATCTTCTCATCCGATTTCGAAGCATCATCCTTCTTCTTCTCTTTCAGCTTATCGAACTTCTTCTTTTTCTCATTAGAAGTTTCGTCATAATGCTCCACCAGTCGATCCACAGCAGCAAAAGCTTCCTCAAGTGTCTTTATCTTCTGCCTCTTCACTTCATTGTGTGCCCAAGGTTTCAATCCAATAATGAAATTGAACACCTTGTCCCTTTCCGCCATGTCAGGAAGTTCTAGAACCACACTTGCAAACTCCCGCTGATATGTTTGTAGGTTCCCCGTTTTCTTGATAAACTTAATCTTCATCCTTGCTTCCCATGTTTCATACTAAGGACTAAAGTGGGTCTGTAAAGCCTTCTTCATGTCATCCCACGAAGTTATGTCATCAGCACTGCCATTGGCAATCTGATCCATCCTCCTTCGCCACCACATCTTAGCATCTTTCGTCAAGAATTGAGCAGCCACTTTCACCTTTGTCTCATCATTGGATAGACCCAAGCGTTCCAAGTATTGCTCCATATCCTAGAGAAAGTTACATGACACACTCCTCCACCTGAGTTATGTCTCACGACCTTCTTCAACGTCGCGATCTCATCATTTGCTTCATCAAGAGATTTTTGCAAGTTCAAGATTTCTGCCAAACCTCGGTCCCTCGCTTCTCCAATCTCCTTGACTTCATCTTCAAGTTGTGTACACTTAAGATTAGTGTACTCATGCTGAGTCCAGAGTTCATCGAGTTCTTCCCTCATCTTCGCATTGGCTTCTTGATCTTTCATGACCACGGCCATCTTCGTAGTCCAGTAAGACTCCAATTCCTCCATTCTTTCCAATATCCTTTCTATGAAAGCCTTGGTTGCATTGTGGCTAGATTCACCCGATACCACATGAGTTTCACCTGCCATCTCTGCCAACAGCTTCCTTCTTTGTGATCTAGTATAGACCATCCACCAGCTTCACCAAGTTCCCTGCAAAACCGAACCAGCTCTTGTCTCACTTGTATGTGAAACCAGCTTCCTTCACCTACAAGTACCCTTGTTTTCCACTGTCACTTCGTCACGCTTCCTGCAAAACTTATTGTCAAAGTCTTCAGACCTGCTCTGATAGATAGCTCCAACTGTGAGCTCTGATAGCTCTCATCGAGCTTTGATACCAACTGTCACACCCCTACACCTACGGTAGTCTTTCAACCGCTTATAGCGAGGTGCAGCACCACCGAACACTTTCTTTTCACCAATACTTATGTTCATGGACTACGCCTTAACATTCGATACTTAGTTTATTTTTCTTCACCAAGTATTTAGATTAGCCTTTATACTAATGGACACCCATACACATGTTCATGGACACCCATACTTATGTTCATGGACTACGCCTTAACATTCGATACTTAGTTTATTTTTCTTCACCAAGTATTTAGATTAGCCTTTATACTAATTGACACCCATACACATTCATTATCCACAACAATTATACATATACAACACAATTGCAACAGTATAAAGGGAAGGGCAACTCCCTAAATAAGAGTTTGCCCGATTTCAATATATTTTCAACTCTCATAAAATTTTCAAGTATACCTTGGAAACCCCAAGTTTCATAATTAGACAAATTTCATACTTCATGTTTTGCCCACGAGTTGCCCACCTCGTGCACACATTGCACGGTGGTCACCTCCACAATACACACTTAGCCAAATTCCAACTCGTCCAACTGTCGGGCAACACCTTCATGCAGCCTCACCCGAACTCGTTCACTGCAGGCGGGCACCTTTGTGCAACCTCACCCGAACTCGTTCAACTGTGGGCAGGCACCTTTGTTTCACCCTCCACCCGAGTTCGTTTCGCCGTCGGGCGGGCGCCTTCGTGCACCCTCCACCCGAGTCTGTTTCACCATCGGACGGGCGCCTTTGTGCACCCTCCACCTGAGTCCATTTCACCGTCGGGCGGGCGCCTTCGTGCACCCTCCACCTGAGACCGTTTAATCGATGGGTGGGTGCGCCTTCGTGCAGCTCTCCACCCGTATCACCAACTGCGGGCGGGCGTGCCTTCGTGCGGCCCTCCACCCGTATTACCAACCGCGGGCGCCTTTGTGCGACCCACTCTCAACTCGTTCACCCGGCGGGCACGCCTTCGTGCGGCCTGCCTACCGAACTCGTTTGACCATCGAATGGGTACCTTCGTGCGACCCACCACCCGACTCACCCGTTCACCAAAACTCGTGCGACCTCCGTGTAAGTTTGCCCGGCGGGCGGGCGCATCCAACCTGCGGTTCCTACGCCTCTACGCCTACTCCTCCACATTTCGACCTGCACCTCGCACCTTCTCCTAAGATGCTCGAGCTTGTATGATGTTCAAATGATTTTTTGATTCCTTTGCTCCACCTCTCATCTGCCTATGTATACGGTTGTGAGGTGAGGTTGTGCCACCCGGCCAACCTTCCTTCCATCGTGCAGCCGACCTCCGAACTACATGTTCAGCTCGCCCGTGAGGTGGGTTGGCCCGCCCAACTCGTGGGAGCGCCCCCTCATACTCGCCCAACATACTCCATTGTTCGATCGGCCCGCGGGTGACTTACCGAGCTTGTCCCCGCCATATAAACTCGAAGCCAAACATCTTCTCATGCGCATTTTACCTTCGCACGCTCGTCATTATGATCGCAGATCACCAACTTCGCACGGGATGTTTGTCCTGCCTGTCGCACGGACCGTAGGTCCTTACATACTCCTCCGCCTGAAGTCATTGTCGTCCTCGACAATATGTCATCCCGGTAACCATCCTGCCACCAAGAACCATCATCTCATCAAAATAACTGTCTCATCCCTGGTCCATGATATCAACCAGTCCATACACTGCAACATCCCTACAACATATGTAAAACAACTGTCTCCACCATGTGTCATCCCATCCTGTGAATTATCGTCAAATACTCCAACACAATGCCAACATCCCTCTGCACACTTCCGGACCTCATGATTCGAACTAGTCGGGTGATCAGTCCAACTGTCACGCTCAAACCATAAGAATGCACATCCTTATGTCTACACCAGTCTTTTCTCAGACTCTGCCACATCCTAGACTCACCAAGAATCTCTTCCATGCTCAGGTCCATGGAAACTCCATCCCATTTGCAACATGTCATGATGCTAATGCCAAACCATTCCTGCACCATCTATCATACCTACTCAACCTGCTTTAAGGACTCACTGCCATGAGCAGCTAACAATGAGCCCCATCTTCTGTGTCATCTAAGAAGATGTAGAGGGAGTAGAGCCTAAAGGCTCACCCTCACTAATGAGTAGAGCCTAAAGGCTCACCCTCACTAATAAGCTCAATCCATCTGTCAGGATCCTCTATCTCCATCCTCTGCAGATATGCAACCCGATCCTCTTCATGGACATTCAGTCTCACATAAACATCCTCGTCATCATCATCCTCAACCTCCTCTAGCCTTCTTGACAAATCCAAGATACTATCAGATAATGTCCTGATAACCAATGACTGCTCGGTAAGCTTTGCCTCAACAGTAGACAACCGCTTACACATATCATCCATGTGCTTCTCATCCTCCATCTGCATCACTGCTAGTTTACAATCAGGTATGGGCACTCCAATGGTTAGAACACCAATGGGTACATCTTCCCTTCCATTGTAAATGTACAACTTCTTCAAATGTGGAACAATCATAGCATCATATTGTTTCAAGAATTCCATCCCCAGCACAACTTCATAGTCATCAATCTGCACTATAGTGAAGTCGACTTTCCCGGTCCACTCACCTAGTGTTGTGTCCACCCTTTTAGCTACACCAAGTACAGAATCAGGAGGAGAATTCACTGTCTTCATTTGTAACTTCAGCGGTACAAATTTCAGCCCAATCCTTCTCGCAACATCTTCACTCATGAAGTTGTGAGTAGCCCCACTATCCACCATAGTGAGCACATCAGCACCCCCAATCTTCATCTGAACATATTCCAAACGGTTCCTCTCAGGATCTCTTCGAGAGACCACTTCCATAGGAGCAGCAGCTCCAAGAATCTGCATCATCCCCACAGAAGTTTCTTCTTTCTTCGTATTAGATTGTGCAATAACGACCACTTTCGGTCTTGAAGGACAATTCTTCACCATATGTGGTTTAACACATATCCAACGCTTCAAGGCTTTCTTCGTCTTCATCTTCTCATCTGATTTCGAAGCATCATCCTTCTTTTTCTCTTTCGGCTTATCGAACTTCTTATTTTTCTCATCAGAAGTTTCGTCATAATGCTCCACCAGTCGATCCACAACAGCAAAAGCTTTCTCAAGTGTCTTTATCTTCTACCTCTTCACTTCATTGCGTGCCCAAGGTTTCAATCTAATAATGAAATTGAACACCTTGTCCGTTTCCGCCATGTAAGGAAGTTCCAGAACCGCACTTGCAAACTCCTGCTGATATGTCTATAGGTTCCCCATCTGCTTGATAAAATTAATCTGCATCCTTGCTTCCCATGTTTCATCCTAAGGACTGAAGTGGGTCTGCAAAGCCTTCTTCATGTCATCCCTCGAAGTTATGTCATCATCACTGCATTGGAAATTTGATCCATCCTCCTTCGCCACCACATCTTAGCATCTTCGTCAAGAATTGAGCAGTCACTTTCACCTTTGTCTCATCATCGGATAGACCCAAGCATTCCAAATATTGCTCCATGTCCTAGAGAAAGTTACATGACACACTCATCCACTTGAGTTATGTCTCACGACCTTCTTCAACACCACGATCTCATCATTTGCTTCATCAAGAGATTTCTGCAAGTTCAAGATTCTGCCAAACCTCGGTCCCTCGCTTCTCCAATCTCCTTGACTTAATCTTTAAGTTGTGTACACTTAAGATCAGTGTACTCATGCTAAATCCGGAGTTCATCGAGTTCTTCCCTCATCTTCACATTGGTTTCTTGATCTTTCATGACCACGACCATCTTCGCAGTTTAATAAGACTCCAATTCCTCCATTCTTTCCAATATCCTTTCTATGAAAGCCTCTGTTGCATTGTGGCTAGATTCACCCGATACCACATGAGTTTCACTTGCCATATCTGCCAATAGCTTCCTTCTTTGTGATCTTATATTGACCATCCACCAGCTTCACCAAGTTCCCTGCAAAACCGAACCAACGCTTGTCTCACTTGTATGTGAAACCAGCTTCCTTCACCTGCAAGTACCCTTGTTTTCCACTGTCACTTCGTCACGCTTCCTGCAAAACTTCTTGCCAAAGTCTTCAGACCTGCTCTGATAGATAGCTCCAACCGTGAGCTCTAATAGCTCTCACCAAGCTCTGATACCAACTGTCACGCCCCTACACCTGCGGTAGTCTTTCAACTGCTTATAGCGAGGTGCAGTACCACCGAACACTTTCTTTTCACCAATACTTATGTTCATGGACTACGCCTTAACATTCGATACTTAGTTTATTTTTCTTCACCAAGTATTTAGATTAGCCTTTATACTAATGAACACCCATACACATTCATTATCCACAACAATTATACATATACAACATAATTGCAACAATATAAAGGGAGGGGCAACTCCCTGAATAAGAGTCTGCCTGATTTCAATATATTTTCAACTTTCATAAAATTTACAAGTATACCTTGGAAACCCCAAGTTTCATACTTAGACAAATTTCAGACTTCGTGTCTTGCCCACGAGTTACCCACCTTGTGCACACCTTGCACGGTGGTCACCTCCACAATCCACACTTAGCCAAATTCCAACTCATCCAACCGTCGGGCAACACCTTCGTGCAGCCTCACCCGAACTCGTTCACCGCGGGCGGGCGCCTTCGTGCAGCCTCACCCAAACTCGTTCAACCGCGGGCGGGTGCCTTCGTTTCACCCTCCACCCAAGCTCGTTTCACCATCGGGCAGGCGCCTTCGTGCACCCTCCACCCGAGTCTGTCTCACCGTCAGGCGGGCACCTTCGTGCACCCTCCACCCCAGTCCATTTCACCATAGGGCAGGTGCCTTTGTGCACCCTCCACTCGAGACCGTTTAATTGACGGGCGGGCGCGCCTTCGTGCGACCCTCCACCCGTATTACCAACCGCAGGTGCCTTCGTGTGACCCACTCTCAACTCGTTCACCCGGCGGGCGCGCCTTCGTGCGCCCTGCCTACCAAAATCATTCGACTGTTGGGCAGGCGCCTTTGTGCGACCCACCACTCAACTCACCCGTTCACCAAAACTTGTGCGACCTCCGTGTAAGTCTGCCCGGTGGGCGGGTGCATCCAACCTGTGGTTCCTACGCCTGCTCCTCCACACTTCGACCTACACCTCGCACCTTCTCCTAAGATGCTCGAGCTCATATGATGTTCGAATGATTTGTTAATGCCTTTGCTCCACCTCTCATCCACCTATGTATACGATTATGAGGTGAGGTCGTGCCACCCGACCGACCTTCCTTCCATCGTGTAGCTGACCGCCAAACTACATGTTCAGCTCACTTGTGAGGTGGACTGGCCCGTCCAACTTGTGGGACCGCCCCCTCATACTCGCCCAACATACTCCATCGTTTGGTGGGCCCGTGGGTGACTTGCCTAGCTCGTCCCCGCCATATAAACTCGCAGCCAAACATCTCCTCGTGCGCATTTTACCTTCGCACGCTCGTCGTTATGACGCAGCTCGCCAACTTCGCACGGGATGTTCGTCCTGCCTGTCGCACAGACCACAGGTCCTTACAAGAACGGTGGGGAAGCTTCTTGTTGTGTCTGTGTGTTATATTGGGAAAAATGGAGAAAAAATACGTTGGTGATTCGAAGCCTTTAAAACAGCGTCGGGGAAGCTTCTTGGTTGGAAAAAAATGGAAAAAATAATTCTTTCTATGTATTAGTGGGCCTCCGAGGCTTTAAAAAAAGCATTTTGATACAGTGTTTGTGAAATGGTCAAAATATTGATGTTACGCTTTGGCTTTTGCAATTTCAAATTTAATAAGGAGTTGTTTTTAATGTGATTTTTGGGAAGTTTTTCTTGTGAGTCAAATTTCTCTAAAATCCTGTAGCAATTTATTGAAATCACAATTTTGATGGGTAATCCCTACAGAATCAAAGTGTCCTAGGGTTTTTCAGAGTGCTGAATCGAAATATGTACTTAAAAAACGAGTTTAGATAACAGAAATCAAGATTTCACCTCAAAATTTTCTGTCGGATTCCGACACCAAAAAGCCCAAAAAATCACACTAAAAACAACTCCATTTGATAATATATTTGATAATGTGATAAGAATTTTGAATAACCATAATTAAACAATCCATTTAATAAATAGAATGATTTTTTCCTGGAATCTGAGTTATTATTTTTCATTTTTTTTGTTTTTAAGAAAAAACCGCTGATTTTATATAAAAAAAATTTCAGTAAGTGGTTTTATATAAATGAAATAAAGGAATATGGAACCACAAAGAAGCGATTAAAAAGGTATTATTATCAAGTAAATCTTTCAATATAAATGTCTAATTCCCATCGTATTCCAGAATTTCTGTCATGCTTGTGTTGTAGTATTCAAAAAATATTTATAAAAAGAAGTGCTAAATAGTACATATTTTATTTATATATGTTCATATTTTTTTGAGCAAAACAAAAAGGAGAGAAACGAGATCATATGATGTTACGACCAGTGGATCATTCTTTTGTCCTTGATTGTTTTTGTCTACTATATATTTGAAGTATATAAATTCATATTGCTTAGTAAGATCTTTTTAACACAATTTGTTTGTTTTCATATCTGTTTTCCTGTATATATGGTTTATAGAAGAGGATGTGAGGAAGTCCAGAATTTGCTTAATCATGTTGATCCATCTAGCTAAATGAGAGGGATCTTATTCAGTCTGAGCTTGTCTTGTATCCTTTCTATGAAAAATCTAGAATCTTCATAAATGTTAAAATTAATCTTCATAAAATAATGATTTTTGCTCTAGTATTTGTACGAAAACTACAATACCAAGATTATTTTTCATAAAATTATGATTTTTCATTTTTCATTTTTTACTTGGTTTTCTTTTAAACATAAATGGATTCATTTTTCAAATTTTCCTGTATTTTTTAAACACAAATAGATTAGACACTTTGAAAGAACCTCAAACCATTTAAATTTATAAATTAAAAAATTTAAATTTATTATTCATAAAAATATTTATCGAAATTTAAACTTATAATTTTTAAAAATATTTACCAAAATTTATTAGAAAAAATAACTAAAGATAAAAGAAAAAACATTTTGCGAACTAATGACACTATCCTAAAATTAAAAAAAAAAAACCAAAAATACATAATGTTGACAAGAAAGTCATGAAAGAGCCGAAGAACAAGGAACAAGGGTTCTTTAAAATAAAATAATATGCGAAAGTTGAACAAAGTGTTATCCTTGAGTGGCATTTTCCAAAGATATTATTTTGCACAATTTTTATAATGGAAAATTCAAACATGAATTAACCAATAGAATTTTGTATTCATATTCGGCACCACGCGGGAAATTTTTTTCATAATTTATAATTTAAAAAAGATTAATTATACCACAAGTGTGGAATGAAGCCTAACGCAAAATAAAGCCCACGTCATTTAATCATAAGGAAGCAGGAACTATAGTAATCAAATGTCTCGAAATGTGTTATAAACATTTTTTTATATTAGTATTCAAAAACATCGAAAGCCATAAACCTAAAGTATACTATAGTAATCAAATGCCTCGGAATGCTTTTTTTAATTTGAGTACTCAAAGACATCAAAAGACATAAACCTAAAGTTTTAATAAAAGCGCTTTTTGTTCACTTTATAAGAGATTGACACTACATTCTCTCAGCCGAATAAATTCACCTTCATATTTGGTCTTTTCTCGAAGTGAGGGGCATATATTAGATCAAAGATTTAATACTTTCTGGTTAAAAAAGTATTGTCAAGCAATGGTTTCATATTCAATAATGCCATGAATTAGTTTATCATTAAGGGATAATATTAACTGTTTGCATTAATTATTTGCGCAAAAATATAATATAAGTTAGTTATATATTTATATATTTATAGAATGTTACCAAGATTGTATTTCTGAAGATAGGCATATGGAATGTTTTCTAGATTACATATCCATAACATGATTACACATGAAATATTCTCTAGATTATATATCCATAGCATGATTACACGCCGCTGTTCAATTGCCTAGCAACATGTTCTCTTTATCTTGCTATGTTCTTCTTTCCATGTTCTCCTTATGTTGTTTTCTATGCTATGTGTAGAGGCATAATTCTTTTGCTCCAATTCGATCTATGGAACAACAAAATTTTCATTATAATTCCTCCAACACCAATGAATTCCTCCATCGCCATTATGTAGTAGCTTTTTAGCTTTTTATTTTAATTCCTCAGGTCAGTCTGCATCCTTAGCTCTATCTGAAGCATCCTCTTCAGCTCGGTCTGCATCCTCTATCCTCCTTAGTGTTGTATAGTCTGCATATACAGGTAAACCTACTATTATTTTTTTTGTACTTTACAGTCTAAATTTCATGATATCATACCTCCTTAATTAGAAATCTAAAACTCAATCAAAAATCTAAAGCAAAAAACACAATAACAAATAAAACACAGTAATGAATAGAACCGAATCAATACTATATTAAAACTAATCACTGGTATTTATATAAAGGATTATCATGCTTCCATAAAGGGATGATATGAATATAACTAGCAAAATTTGCTACAAAAAATAATGCTCGGTCTTCCCCACATGCCTGAGATGGTGTAAGCCCTGGAACACAGACTTTCCATTGGGATTTTGTCCAAACTATTGGTTATTGATGTCACATCCAAAATATTTCTGATGCCTCTGAAGCAAACAAAATTGAAGAAGTAACAAGGAGAGATCCAAATGTCCAGATTTTATCAGTGCCACAAGCTGTAACATTGCTTTTGTTATAGTCTAATTAAATGTACAATGCTACCAAAGGGTGTAAAGGCCACTCGACTCTCATTGAAAAGGCAGGCAAAAAAAGGCATCACTTGCAATGTTTCCAACTTTCCATAATAAATATGTAAGTTTCAATAGCCCATTCTCCGAATCAAAGCATGCATAACCAATTCTAAGTTCCAACCAATATTCTACAAGAATGAGGAAGTCATCATCAATGTCAAAGGGCAAGAAAAGTGGTCATTTACATACCAAGTCAAGGCACACATAATTGATTATATAGGTGTCTCCCGCTAGAAAACATATTTTGTGATAATCATCAAAGGGCTTGTACTGTGGACAACGGATATGTTAGTTTTTGACGACAATCTGAAAGTTTAGTTTGCATGCTATCTGGTTTGAAGTTACAATACCAAGCCGTTGGCCAAAAATTTAAGCAAATACGCAGCAAAATTAAAACAGAACCTTATGTGTAGGTTGTGGTCAATTTGTGTATGTAACCTATACTGGCGGTTTCTAATCTTTGTCGCTTGATCATTCAAATTACAATATTCACATGGGCAGGCGACGTTATAAAAGTGTTGAATGGCCACCGTTTCACATCTAGAACCTCAGTTGGAAAGAATATTTAAACATAATATACATTGCAGATGTCGTTGCTAAACGAGAGTTTTAATGCCGATTGACACAAGTCATCATCCAGATCCTTGTCTACAGTAAATGCTGGAAAAGTATAGGTCTTGGGACACTAAAGCTCAGACCTTTTCATCGTTTTGGCTTTTTTCGAAGTGAGTGGTAGTTAGTCCAACCACCTGTCAGGTATATAAAGAATTAAAGGACCTAAAAGACAATATCTCCAGCTCTTTTGAATAAAACTAAGATAAGCCTTGCTCTACAACATTGCAAAATTCAAACAAATGCCTAACTATATATCATTTTGCAAAATAGAAATTGAAAGATAAAAATAAATGAATAATTTTTTATTTCCAATTTTTCAACCATGTCTTCATATTCTCAAAAAACATAATCACACAAGGATCATTATCAACTATTTTTTAATCTTTTAGGAAATTTGTTTCTTCTACGTCAATAACTCCTAACCCTTGATAGTCCTTTTCGATCTTGTCTATTGACCACGTATATCAGGAACAAAACTAGGTAGTCGATATCCTTTCAAAACAAGGGTGTAGTGCTCCGCATCGGAAATTCCTCTACTGAACTTTCGAAGATGGCATTCTCATCAACTTAGGGGATATAAAGATATATTGGTCCATATTTGACGTTCCAATACGTTTTTTCTGAACAAGCATCTTTTTTTGTGATTTTTGTTGTGATAGTCATGTATATCAATGGTCTTGAAGAAATTTTTTGTATCCACAGGCAGAGTCGGATTACAAAAAATGGTAACAACGAATGTTTTTTTACAGTTAGATGTGTCAGTATGCAAAAGTTATGCCACTCAAAAGTTGACCTTCATATTTTCACACCTATAGTTTGGGAGGATTCCGCGTTAGCCCCTATTATTCATGGAAAATGGGCTAGCCATGTGATTATGATGTAAAAGACTCTAGAAGAGTATATATTGTAACTCTAGTTAAGAGTTGACCTTGTCAAAATTAACCACTAGTAGGCTATCAGACTATGTTATAATTGGGCCACTAAGAGGAAGAGGCATTCCATTCCTTCAAGAGCATTTTGTTCCATAGCTAAGAAAAAATAACTAAGAGAGATAGGAGGTAGAGCACATAGAGAGGATTTGTGCACTATAGCAACCCATGGGCCGCAGCCATTACTGTTAGGTCCCTATAATACTAGTGATTACCCCATTACTATTGTAGTTGTATCCCTTATTAATATTGTTGTGCCCCTATTTTCCCCATATTGTTATTACTGTGCCCCATAGAATCCCTCTATTGTTATTTTTGTGCCTTTATGTTATTATTGTTAGGTCGGTTGGGTTATATTGTGACTCCTTAGACTCCTATATATAGAAAGGAGGTTTTGTCATTTGAATCATCAAAGAATCATTCATTTGTGTAATGTAAAGGAGGTTGCCCTCTCGAAGAGACTGAATTCTAAGGCATTGATCTATCTTTTCTATCTTTTTGTGAGCTGGTTTCATAACATTTTATATGAGGCTTTGGATTCTAGGGTTTTGCTGCTCTAAATAGGTCATCATGGCATTTTCGCTATAACTTTTTTTTTTTTTTTCTTTTCTCTTTTTTTTTTTTTTTTGTGTGTGATGTTTTAGAAGCGAAAAAAACACCATTTGAGGCAAAATCGCACTGAACCTCGTGTCCGAATTTCAGAGCTTTTCGCGCTATATTTGCGGAGATATGATTTGAGGAAGTTGGTCTTTTTGTAGACTCCTGAATTACATTCCAAACAGGTGACCTGGGGAAAATCGTCATAACTTTTTCTCTGAACATCGGATTGAAATTTCGTAAGAAGGTACAAAAAGAGGACAGACTTAGTTTCTTGTATATAATTTTCAGAGCCAAAGGTCGAAAAAGGGACATGTGGCACGTCGTACAAGTTTGCGCTACTGAACTAGTCTATAATCAGGTCACTGTGGGAGATTTGGCATAACTCTTCCTTGGAGAATCCAATTTGGATCAGACTGGTGGCATTGGAAAGAGGACACAGAGGGCTACTGCAGGTCGCAATTTCAAAACTAGATGATCCGAAATTACAGAGATACATTAGAGGAAATATCGAGCTCCTACAAAGTGAAAAAAGGTGTGTAGATTTTTTTAAATTTTTGCTTAAGCTTGGTTTCAAAAATTGTTTTGAAAGAATTCAAAGGGCATAGTAGAGAATTATTATCAGTAACTGATGCCCCGAGGAAAGAAAATGCAAACACCTAGTAATCAACCTGAAAGCTCTAGCATGACTCGTGAAGAAGAGGAAGAAATGCTACATGATATATCAAAATTACAAGAGCAAGTGCAACAAATGTCACTCTCACAAAAGCTAACAAAAGCTAAGATAAATGGCGTGGAATCTAAGATAAAGGGTGTGGAAGCTAAGATGAATGGCGTGGAAGCTAATATGGATGATTTGAAGACAGATTTGAAGACAGGCATGGCAGATTTGGAGACATATTTGACAAATTTTCTATAAGAAATACGTACTAATGGTGAAAGGGTAGTAAAGGAAACTCATGATGCGAACAAAAGAAATGTTAATCATGATTTCATAGACTCTAATGTTGGATCGAAGACCCACCATATTCCAAAAATCGATATGAGGAAGTTTGATGGCAAGGATCCCGCAACATGGATATTACAGATGGAGCAATTTTTCGATCTCAATAATGTACAAAACACACAAAAGGTACGTATTGCAACTTTATATTTGGAACCAAATCAGTTTGTATGGTATCAATGGCTTTGCTCTCATAAAAAAATTATCACTTGGGCAATTTTACGGAAGAATTGACAGCACATTATGAGGATACAAAAAGCAACATTGTTTTTAGCCAATTTATATGTCTTAAACAAAATGGTTCAATAATGGAGCACATTGAAAAGTTCCAAAAATGAACATAAGGGTAAAAAATATTCCAGAGGAGCATATGATTGATGTGTTCATAGGGACTTTAAAGGATAATATCCAACATGATGTTCGCCTTTGGGAACCTGATTCATTAGAGAAGGCATTCAGGTTAGCAAGAAAAATGGAAAGAAAAATTATGGCAACCAGAAAGTATACCACTCACAACTATAAAGATGGAAGTGTTGTTGCCCCTAGTCTTCCACGACATATAAGGTTGACACCACAAAAATTGGAAAAAAAAAAAAGAGCAAAAGGGCTTTGTTACAATTGTGATAACAAATACACTAAAGGTCATAAGTGTGCTAAGAAGAAATTATTCTACATAGATTGTGAAAAGGAAGAAGAAAAGGAGCAAGAAAGGTCAAAAGAAGAGGATATACTTCAGGAACAAAACCTAGATAAAGAAGAAATGAATCCGACCATATCTTGTAATGCATTGGCTAGAATTACCACTCCTCAAACCATCAAGATAGAAGGACAAATCAAGAAGAAAAAGGTAATAGTGTTGATTGATTCAGGAAGTACCCACAATTTTATTCATTGTAAGATAGCAAAAGAATTGAATTGCTTCCTATATCCAGCACCAGAGTGTCAAGTGATGGTTGCAAATGGAGGAACGATAAATTGTTATGGAAAGTGCCATAATATCAAGCTATCCATTGGAGAATAAGTATTGACTAGCCCAATGCTTTCCATTTCCATTCCAATGGGAGGTGTTGGTGTTGTACTAGGAGTCCAATGGCTACAATCCTTGGGTACAATAGCTTTTAATTTTCAAGAACTTTTCATGAAATTTTCTGCGGAAGGAAAGGAAGTTGAATTAAGGGGTATTATAGGGAAACCGAGAAAGATAATTAGCTCTAACGGTATGACAAAGCTTCTAAAAAAGGAACAAAGAGGTGTAATTGCACAATTATTTTTGCTAGATGTTTCCACATTGAAATCATCTATTTCTCCAGATCTCCAAAAAGTCTTGGACAATCATTCCAAGGTATTTGAGACTCCCAAAGGTCTCCCACCTATTCGTGATCATGATCATGCTATTCATCTGATTCCAGGAAGTGTTCCTCCAAACATCAGGCCGTACAGATATCCCTATGCCCAAAAGAGTGAAATTGAACGTATGGTTGCAGAAATGCTAGAGGCTGGTATAATTCAACCTAGTCAAAGTTCTTTCTCTACTCTAGTAGTATTGGTGCACAAGAAGGATGGATCATGGCGCATGTGTCCAGATTATAGGGAGCTCAACAAGCTCACTATTAAAGATAAGTTTCCCATTCCTGTCATTGATGAATTACTAGATGAATTGCATGGATCAATTTACTTCACCAAGTTGGATCTTCGTTTAGGATATCATCAAATCAGAATGAAGACTGAAGACATTCCGAAAACAACATTTAGAACTCATGAGGGTCATTATGAATTTTTGGTCATGCCTTTTGGCCTTACCAATGCACCTTCTACATTTCAAGGTTTGATGAATTCCATTTTCAAACCCTTCCTTAGAAAATTTGTGTTAGTATTTTTTGATGATATACTAATCTACAGCAAGTCTTGGAAGGATCATGTTGAACATGTTGACAGGGTGCTACAACTATTGGAGGAGAAACAATTATATGCAAAAAGATCCAAATGTTTCTTTGGAGTACAAGAGGTGGAATATCTGGGTCATATTGTATCTCATGAAGGAGTTAAGGTAGACCCTAGCAAAATTAAAGCCATTAAGGAATGGAAAATCCCCACATCCATAAAGCATCTGCAAGGATTTCTTGAGTTGACAGGGTATATCGCAAGTTTGTTAAGAATTATGGGAGAATAGCAGCACCTCTAACAACATTATTGAAGAAAGATGCATTTTCATGGACTCCAGAAGCAACAAAGGCCTTCAAACATCTTAAAGAGGCAATGTGCCAAGCACCGGTCTTAGCTACACCGGACTTCACAAAAACCTTTATTGTGGAAGTGATGCTTCAGGAAATGGAATTGGTGTTGTTTTAATGCAAGATGAAAGACCCATTGCTTTTGAAAGTCATCCAATCAAAGGAAAGTTTTTACACAAAGCTATTTATGAGAAGGAAATGTTGGCAATACTACATGCACTTAAGAAATGGTGACCCTACCTAATGGGAAGACACTTCAAGGTAAAAACAGATCATGATAGCCTTAAATACTTTTTAGAACAAAGATTATCCTCTGAAGAGCAACAAAAGTGGGTCACAAAGATGTTGGGTTATGACTTTGAAATCATCTACAAAAAAGGGAAGAAAAATGTGGTGGCAGATGCACTCTCAAGAAAGGATGAGGATGTGGAAGCATTGTTGTGCACCATTTCTATTATCCAACTAGATTGGATAAATGAAGCAAGGGAGGAATGGAAGAATGATGAAGAAGTGTGGGCACTTATTCGAAAGTTACAACAAGATTCCAGTACATCTGATACATTTAGCTGGCAAAATGATTCGTTATGGTACAAAGATCGCTTATACCTCTGTAAGAATTCCCAACTCAAACAAAAGATTCTTATGGAATTGCACACTTCTCCCTTAGGAGGGCACTCAGGATTTTTAAAAACTTACCATAGGGTTAAGAAGGAATTTTTTTGGGATGGCCTTAAATCAGATATTCAAAAGTTTGTGGCGGAATGTTTGGTTTGCCAACAAAATAAAGTTGAAACAATTAAGACCCGGGTCTATTACAACCTTTATCCATTCCAAGCCAACATTGGGAGGAGGTTTCAATAGATTTTATCACAGGTTTACCCAAGTATAAGGGAAAGAGTGTCATCATGGTGGTAGTTGATAGACTTACCAAGTATGCACACTTTTGTGCATTATCACATCCATTTAAAGCCAGTATAGTTTCTACTACATTTATAGAAACAATACAAAAGCTACATGGAAACCCAAAGATTATTGTAAGTGACAGAGATCCCATTTTCACTGGAAATTTTTGGACAGAATTATTTTCTGGTCTCGGTACTCAGGTAGCTCATAGCTCATCTTATCATCCTCAATTTGATGGGCAAACTGAGATAGTAAACAAATGTTTGGAAGGATATGTTCTTGCTTTGTATCTAATAACAAGACACAATGGGTCAAATGGTTGCCTTTGTCTAAATGGTGGTATAACACTTCCTTCCATATAGCAACAAAATTGACCCCATTTATGGCACTTTATGGATATCAGCCACTATCCATCACATCATATTTAAGAGAAAATTCTAAGGTTCAAGCAATGGAACATCACATCGAGCATTAACAACAAGTCCCTCCAACTCTTAAAGGATAACCTCGTGCTGGCACAGAATAGAATGAAACAACAGGTAGATCAACATCGCAGCGAAAGAAGTTTTGATGTAGGTGATTGGGTATTCCTACGGCTACAACCATATAAACACATTTCCCTCAAGCAAGCTAAGAAGTATAATAAATTATCACCAGATTATTATGGTCCGTACAAGTTGTTGCAAAAGATTGGTACAATGGCATAAAATTGGAGCTTCCTGTAGCTTCTTGAGTGCACCCAGTTTTCCATGTTTCATGTTTAAAGAAGGTTATATGCGACAAGCTCCCAGTTCAAACAATATTGCTAGAACTTGACGAGGAAGGAAAAATTATATTGGAACCGGAAGAAGTCACAGAAACAAGAACTTGGCAGCTACAAAATCGATCAATTTCGGAGTATCTCATCAAGTGGAAGAACTTATCCGCTGAAGATTCCACATGGGAGGATGAGAATTTTATATAGAAGCATCAAGAACTACTCAAGCGTTGAGGACAACACTTTTTTGAAGGACAGGGGCATGTTAGGTCCCTATAATACTAGTGATTACCCCATTACTATTGTAGTTGTATCCCTTATTAATATTGTTGTGCCCCTATTGTCCCCATATTGTTATTATTGTGCCCCATAGAATCCCTTTTTTGTTATTTTTTTGCCTTTATATTATTATTGTTAGGTTGGCTGGGTTATATTGTGACTCCTTAGACTCCTATATATAGAAAGGAGGTTTTGTCATTTGAATCATCAAAGAATCATTCATTTGTGTAATGTAAAGGAGGTTGTCCCCTCGAAGAGGCTGAATTCTAAGGCATTGATGTATATTTCCTATCGTTTTGTGAGCTGGTTTCATAACAATTACTTCTTTGTACTTGCAACCATATTTCCAAATAGAGAAAGAGAGTGAAGCGACTTCACTTTCCAGTTGGTCTCTATCCTTAAATGGTTTTCTAGAGAGCATATCTTGTGTCTTATGTGTGTGAGAGCTTATTTTTTCAGCCTCTACTTTTGTGAATAACTTCCATTTGCATGCATGCACTAATTACAATAAAATATACAGATCTTGAAATTAAATAAAATTGTAATAGTGTAGAATCACATATTTTGAATATAATATTATTAGATTTGTTGTGATGAACTGTCTAGTAGAATATCCACGACAGTTTACAGATCAATTAAGGACATTAAAGAGAAATATGGAGATACAGGTGAAACAATATCTAACATTGACGTAGTAGCTATAGCCTTAAATGTAATTTTAGATGAGTATTATATGTTCATCATAGGTTTTGTAGCAAGGGAAAAGGCCCCCACTTTTGATGAGTTGGTAGTTATACTCATACAGGGGGGAGAAAGACATAGGGACCTTAAAACTCAAAGTTATGATTTGCCGCTCATGGCAAAAGGGAAACCACATTTCAAGAGAAAGCCTTTGGAAGGAAATAAAGGAGGAAAGCCACCACATGGAAATCTACCATTTGGTAAGCCACCATTTACAAAACCACAACCAGGTATGACTTTTCCAAAATTTGATATTAAATTCCACTAGAGATTTTATGAAAGAGGATGATATCATGAGTCCAAACATAGAAATATGAGGCGTATTCGTATTTTCTTTTATATCGAAGAAACAATGAATGATGACATTTAAAACTTTAGACTATTTGTTACAGAAGTCGCACTATCTTCTGAAGTAGATGATCCAAATGTACCTGGTTTGTTGATTATGGAGCCTCAATCCATATGTCTTGCAATAGGAACTTGTTTTAGAACTTTCATGAAAATAATAATGATGTAAATATATATCTTGGGGATAATCGATCACATGAAATTAAAGGGTATGGTGATGTATCAATGACATTACTTAATGGTCGTGTTAAACTGATTCACAATGTGATGTATGTTTTTGGAATTAAGAAGAATATAATTTTAGTCTCTACTATAACAAATCAAGGCTTGAAAGCCCCAAGGGTTAGTTCAATTGGTCGAGTCCCTGTTGTTAAGTACCTCACCGATTGAGAGGTCACAGGGTCGATTCTCCTCGACACCCTTGGGGTTAGGCCTTGATAGTCTAGCCGACGGGCTTTGAAAGATTCCCTTCGGGGTTGATCTACCCAAATTTTCCTATGGGAAAGAAAATCAAAGCTTGAAAGTAGAATTTGTAAATTCAAATTGTGTAGTGAAATACATACAATATTATTTCAAGGTCATTGCAATTAGAGTAAGAATTGGAGGTTTATGTAAGTTCAATTTTAGAACCTAAAGTCATCAAGCATTGGCATCCACAACAATGACAACATAAACTCTTTGGCATCAAAGGTATGACTACATTAATTATCATGATATGTTACTACTATAAAAACGAGGAATGGTAGATGGGCTTCAAATACTTAAGAATGGATATTTTGCATGTGAAGGGTGTGCATAAGGGAAGATGCATAATGAAGAGTTCCCTACTCATATAGATAAAAGGAAAATGGATGTTCTAGAACTCGTGCATACAAATGTATGTGGTCATATGCAGAATGGATCATTAGGTGGAACATATTACTTCTTGATCTGTATTGATGATTGAATGAAATATACACGAGTATACTTTATGAGAAATAAGAGTTATGTATTTGAATATTTTGAGGAGTTCAAAAGTCTAGTTGAAAAGCAAACAGGAAAATACATCAAGATCCTCCAATCAGATCAAGGGGGAGAATATATTTCAAATGAATTCATTAAGTATTGCAAATCTTATGGAATTGTAGAAAAATACACAATACCATCTACTCTGCAGCAAAATGGAGTAGTTAAAAGGAAGTGAAAAACCTTGGTAGAATGTGCACGAAGCATGTTAAAAGGTAAAAATCTTACCAATTCCTTTTGGGTTGAAGTTGTTAACACTGTTGTTTACTTGAAAAATAGAAGTCCAACTAAAAGTTTAGATCATAAGACTCCTTTTGAAGCACTTTATGGTTATTAAGCCATTTGAGTATCTTTGGAAGTAAAACATTCTCTCATGTTATGAAAGAAAATAGGAGGAAACTTGATGCAAAAGCTATCAAGCGTATTTTTATAAGTTACTGTCATAAAGCTTATAATTTGTTTGATCCTTGCACATGTACAATCTTTGCAAGCAAAGATGTAATATTTCATGAGCTTGCAAATAAAGGCCATAAGTATGACAAATATGATGCATGGCATATTCCTTATGAGTATGATGATGTTAAAGGGGAAGTAGATGATACACAAGAACATCAAGAGGAGGAAGAATCTAGAGACATGGACACCTCTAGCAGCGACAACACACCAAGAAGAAAAGATGATTCGCCACAAAGAAGAAGAATAGATGAAAGCAACAAAGTAGCAAGAAGGTCATATCATCAAACTCAACCACCAGCGAGATTTAAAGATTATGCCTTAATGACTAGAGGTGAATGTCATAGAACCTTTGAATTTCAAAGGAATTTCAAAGAAGCTAATGATCATAAAGTGTGGAGAAATGTATGACCCTATAACGAAAAATGATACTTGGGAATTAACAAAAGTGCCTAAAAATAAATTACCTATAGGATCTAAATGGTTATTCAAACCCAATTTAAAGCCAACGGAAGTTTAGATAAATATAAGGCCAAGTTGTTTGCAAAAGGCTACTCACAGAAAGAGAGAATTGATTATGAAGAAACTTTTTCACCTGGAGCTAAGGTAGATACAATTAGATTGATGATTGTTTTATCTACAAAATATAAATTAACACTCCGTCAACTAGATTGTTAAGTTTTCCTTCTTGAATGAGGATCTAAAGAAGAAGTATATCTTGTTCAACCAAAGGGGTTTGTTAAAAAGGGTCAAGAGCACATTGTTTACAAGTTAAAGAAAGCTTTATATGGATTAAAATAGACACAAAGAACTTGGTTTGTGAAGAATGGTTCTTTCTTTCTTTAGAATGGTTTTATGAAAAGCAAAAGTGACCCTAATTTGTATATTAAATCAAATCAAAAGGGGAATGTTATTATGATTTCCTTGTATGTTAACGATCTTATTATAACAAGTTAATTGGTGAATTTAAAGGATAGTAGTCACATGTGTTTGAAATGAGAGACTTTGATGAATCACATTATTGCTTAGGTCTTGAGATATGGAAATAAGTTGGTTAGACATTCGTTACATAAAGAAAATATACTAGGGAGCTACTAAAAAGATTCAAAATGGACCAATGTATGGCATTATTAATACCATTAGAACACAATGTCAAACTCTGTGATGATGATGGGACAAGAGAGGTGGATGGTACACTATATCGTGAGCTAGTGGGAAGTCTAAACTATCTCATTCCAACCAGGCCAAACATAACATATTGAGTTAGTATCATAAGTCAATCCATGGTTAAATCTCTCTTGAAAGCCATTGGAAAACAACAAAGCCAATCCTTTGGCATCTGAAAGGAACTATTAACTTTGATATTAAATATGTTGATGATTATAAATGTATAAGTTTTATTTTAAATGATTTAAGAAAAATTGATATTTTATAATTAAATGAATTTATATTATATAGAAAATAAATAGATTTTTATATGATATTAAATAAAATAATTATATTTAGGAAAAAAATATGTTTGTCAATTAGATAGTTTAATTGACAATTGCCTTTTTATGATGTATCATGTAAACCATGAGATTGAAAGTTTAAATAATGGTGAGTCAAATCAATTAAAAAAAATATTTAAATATATTTTAAATATAATTTTTTAAATAAACTATTAATTATTATTTTTTTCCAAAATTATAAATGAGTATTTATTTTAAAATTAAATAAATAATATAAAATATTATATAATATAATATACCACACTTGCTGGTTCGAAAGGCTTGGACGAATAAATTTTGATGTGATTATAGGTAAAATTTTTCTCTCTAAACTTGATATAAATCCGAAAACCTAAATTCAATAATATAAAATATTATTATTTATTTAATATTTAATAAATAAAAAATATTATAAATGAAAAATATTTATAAAAAAGTAATTTTTAAAATTTATGGACCAAACATTCATCATTCTCATCATAAATGACTATGTTTATATAAAATTTCATAATTTATAATAAAAATATATATTTTTAATTTAATTTTTAATAATTTAAGTGAAATTGTAATTTATTTTAATTAATAACAAAAATCATCATTTAAATGAGTAAAACTAAAATAAATCTATATTAATTTTAATAAATAATTATAATTATAAGTAAAACTAAAATTAAAATAAATCTATATTAATTTTAATAAATTTATTCACATGCCGGAAAAACACAATACCTGGATTTTCTTTATTTCTATGTGGATTTTCATAGGTGTTGATTCAAGCTACTGGTGTGGTTCCACAGCAACCGTCACAACGTTAGTGCCTGTCGAAGTGCGTCACGGACTCTAAATTCATTTTTTCATAAGACTTCGGAAGGATTTTTTCATAAGCCTTTAGAAGTTATGAATGTACGCTTTTACTTAGATTTTACAAAGGGGGTTTCATGACACAGGATTCAGATGAATGTAAAAACTATGTAAACTATGTAAGTAGAAATGTATTTTTATTTAGATTTTACAATGGGGGATTTCATGACACAGCGAATTTTACTTTGTCCGGTGTATAAATAGTTTTACAATGTTTGATTTTTGAAATAAACATTTATCATAATAATATTATTATATTAATTGTTGTAATTAGTTTTTGCTTAATTGTAGATATTATAGTTTGTGGGTTATATAGTTTGAGAAGTTTTACTTTATTGATTAAAGTTTTACTTAATAAACCACACTAGTTCGTGTATAAATAGTTTTACAATGTTTGGTATACATACCCAACTACTCTGATCATTGAATGTACATAGAAATAAACACTTACTACAATGCTATCATTATTGTCAATGTGTATAAAGAGTTTTATAATGTTTGATACACATACCCAACTAGTCTAAGCATTGAATGTATTTTGAAATAAACACTTACCACAATGATATCATTATTGTATTTAGAAATAAACACTTATCACAATGATATCATTATTGTTAACGATGTATAAATAATTTTACAATGTTTGATACACATACCCAACTAGTCTGAGCAAGTGCGGAATTAAGCCCAACACAAAATAAAGCCCATCTCACTTATTATCATAATGACAGCGTTATCCCGAAATAAAAATAAACGACCGACATTTGTAATACTTTTGGTACGTAGCCATTTCATTTTATGGAAAGTGATCATTATAATTAATTATATTTTCAGTTTTCAACCGTGCGTTTTCAACATATAAACTAAAACTGAAAGTCATATTAGATCCAATTATTAAATGTCTGTTTGTCTTTTTATAATTGGACCCTTTACCTTATGCTTCTCACATGTATGTTAAAGTTTTATGATAAGAGTAGAATAAGTGTAAATTTACTAACAGTTCTATATGTTGTGCGGCTACTTACAGCCTCATCCACCTATGTTCAAATTTCAAGCCTTTTTTTGTGTTGATACCTTTAGCATTTAACAAGTTGTTAGAGAAGGTTTGCATTTGGATTTCATCTTGAACTTGTAATTGGTTTTATAGAAATATGTTTATGTTAGGATAAGTATGGGGTTGAAATTATAGTTTTTTTTATGATTTACAAAATAACAAGAAATTCACCTTTTTTGGGCTACATCTCTTGGTTTAATTTCCAATGTTAGGACTCTTTCATTAAGTGCTCAAATTTGAGTTTACATATTTACAGTGCTCAAAATGTAAATATTATGTCTCCAATGGCATTAGAACAGTGAAAAACCCCTAGTTGGGTTCAATTTGGCTAAAACCTAAACAAGTTATGCTCTCTCAAAGTTTCTTCTGTTATATGCTCTACAAAATGGACTAGACTGCTATCGATCCTACGAATCTGCGTTTTCTGGGCATGTTGAGCGACAATTTTTCCCAGCACTGGTGAGATTCGCGCCGAAATTAGTGCAAAATATCACTTAGTTAAATTGCCCTGTAAGGCCTTGGGCTGAAAATCAGGGCTACATGGGGCCATGCGCCCGGGGGTTGAGGCTAATTGCGCACCCATGTCGACATAACCCTTGGCTCCTTAACAGTTGGTCTTATTGTGCCTATGATACTGGGCTTATCCCTAAAATTTACACACCCATTGCAAAATCCATGCTAAGCTTTCTGCGATGGTGGTATGTGGTTATATGGCAGCATGTGATCTGAGTTGGTCCCCAAACTCTGCGTCTGAACTGTTAACACCTCCGAGCTCTCGCTATGGTCCCATGCAAGTATCGCGATTGTGGGCTTGTCCCAAACTTTGTGCCCACCTGTCAGCTCTTTACATCGGTTGTATGGTGTGTGCACGAGACCTTGGCTTGATCTAACCCTTAATGCATGTCGCAAAGCACTTCACCCAACGTTGCCTCCGGTTATATGATATGTTTCGTGACCTAGGGTTGAGGCTAATCCGGAGCCCCCAGTCCTCCATCTATGGTCGCATGGGCGTGGGGTGACTAGGGGCTAGGGCTTAGCCCCGACCCCATCCCCCAATACAATTTTGCATGAAGTTTAAATACGTATTGGGCACCATAGGAGTTAGGAACCACCTGCACCCTAGCAGTAAGGCGATGTATTATTGCTCGACCAGTCATGCATTTGAATCCCATGGAGGCAGTTTCACTGCTAACAAAATTTTAATGCATAAGTTGGAGGCCATGTGGTAGCCCTACATTGGCCCACATGGCCTCCATTAATTAGACAACATCAACACACATTATCCCAATCAAATCACAACAGAATTCGCCCAATACAAAGAGGACACTTGGCAGCCAATCATTGGCCCAAGAAACCCAGTCAACATGTCTAGTCACCCTGCCCAGTTAACATATGAGCTACCCAATCAAAAGTCCTGCATCCATCCTACAAATGTATTTTCATGTTTGGGAAAATGATCAAAACAAGATATTGAGAGCATACAATATCAATTTTGAGCGATTCAAGTTGCGTCAGATTCAATTCGTCGATATCTACGCTCTGGTACATGTTTCGAGCACTTCTAACACTTTGAATTTTGAGCACTTTACTGATCCCCTGTATCACTCCTCCCAACTGGAAGCTTTTGGACCTCCAAAAGTCTATTTTCGGTCAACAAACAGATGAGGGTAAAGTTGCCTCACCCTTCCCTTTTCAATCCATTTGAATTTTCTTGGTTTTGTACCTTTGAACCCCATATGAAGGTGCTTCCCGTTCCTTCTTCTTGAAGTTTATGTTTCTTTGTCAAGGATAGGATCTTGCTGCAATTCTTCAAGATATTTAGAATAGAAAACTTCTGTTAAAGAAATCTGAACATTCTCTCCTACGTCTTCAATCAAAGGAGGCTTACCCAATTCAAGTTCTTTTCACCTCAAAGTTTTTCTTTGCTGATGCAAAGCTTTACTTCATCTCCAACTTGAAAATTGTGGTCAACATGAAGCTTATCATGTATAGCCTTGTTTTTGGCTTGAGTATTCACCAAATGTGAACATCATCACCATGCACCATTCTTCCTCAAAGCAAAAACATTAGGAGACCTACAAGAAGATGTATTAGAACTAATGTTCAAAAGTGATGCATCCTGCTGCAAATGAACTCCAAGTTGTTTTTCTCTTTTGGGAGGCAACACATTAGATTCTTGAAACATATTATCACATGTGTTAACAACTTCAAATAAATAAGATTTGGATGTTGCATCACATTCTTGGAAGGCTTTGCACATTTTTACCCTTAACTTGCCTAAAGATTTTCTAATCCAGGATGGCTTTTTGCATGTATGCTAATGGATAAAATTGTCTTCTCATTGCAACGACAAAATCATTCCAAGAGGATAAAACCTTACCATGTTTCTTCATGTCCTCTTGAGTTTTGGCCTTCCACCAAATAAGTGTTGCACTTTCCAACCTAAGAGAGGCAAGTTGAATTTTGGTCTCATCATCCTTGATTCGTTGTATCCTATAATACACATCAATCTGATGAATCCAGTTATTTAATTTCTCGGCATCTACCTCTCCATCATACATAGGCAATTGAAAATTAATGTCAAGCTTTAACAAAGGAGTTTTACTATGTCCCTTTGGAGAATTTGGAGGTGCTTGTGAAAGGGTAGACAAAGTGGAAGAAGATGAGGATGAGGATGGAGATGAAGGTGGTAGTTTTCCACCATTCTCTCCATTCCCTTTTGGAGGTATCTCCTTTTCCTCCATCTCCCTTTAGAGGTTTTGAGCTCTCTCCTTGTAACCTTGAATTCCTCTCTTCGTAAAAAACCTTTACCATTTCAAACATTTCAAAGGAATCTCTGTTGAAAGTTTATTTATCATCAGACATCCCTTCAGGACCTTCTTCATGTGCCATGACTAGTGAAGCTTGAGCTGTGAGTGTTCTCCTTGACACAATTTGAGATCTTGGCTCCACAAGTTCTCCTTCTCCTCTTTTAAGCTTCAACCTTGCAAGCATCAGAAAACATTTGTAAACAAAATCAAGCCTTCAAATAACCTTGAGCTCTGATACCAAACTGATCGCTAATGTAAACTTGAAGGTGATGTAAAAATTGGAAGTAAAACTCTTAGGCATTGTAGGAAATTGATCACTTTACAAAAGACATTAAATTATGATTTTTAAACTTAGTTGTAAATACTAACAGAGACAATATACCATATCAAAAACACATAACAGAAAAAATGATAAATGAGTTCACCCCTCTCATGGGCTACATCTCTTGCTTTAGCTTCCAATGTTGGGCCTCTTTCATTAAGTGCTTACATTTGTGTTTACATGAAGTTATAGTGATTAGAATTTAAATATTATTTCTCCAATGGCTTCAGAACAGTCGAAAACCCCTAGCTGGCCTTTTGTTGGGCTAAATTTGGCCCAAAAATGAAGAAGTTATACTCTCTCAAAGTTTCTTATGCTAATTGCTCTACAAAATGGACTAGACTGCTATCAATCCTATGAATCCACCTTTTATGGGCACGTTGAGCGACAATTTCTCCCTGCACTGGCGAGATTCGTGTCGAAATTGGTGCAAAATGTTGCTCAGTTAAATTTCCCAGTAAGGCCTTGGGCAGAAAATGAGGGCCACATGGGGTCATGCGCTTGGGGGCTGGGGCTAACCGCTCGCCCCCATCGGCATAACCCTTGGCTCCTCAACGGTTGGTCTTATCACGCCCATGAAACCGGGGCTTATCCCCAAAATTTATGCGGTCATTGCAAAATCCACACTAAGCGCTCTAAGATGGTGTCATGTGGTTGTATGGTGGCATGTGACTGGGGCTAGTCCCCAAACTCTGCACTCGAACTGTTAACACCTACGAGCTCTCGCTGTGGTCCCATGTGGGTATCATGACCGTGGGCTGGTCCTAAACTCTGCTCCCACCTGTCAGCTCTCTACACCGATCGTATGGTGTGTTTACGAGTCTTGGGGCTAAGATAACCCTTTGCACCTACCACAAAGCGCTTCACTTAACGCTACCGTCGGTTATATGATAGTTTTGTGACCTGGGGCCATGGCTAGGCTCGAGCCCCCAGTCCTCTATCTATGGTCGCATGGGCATGGGGTGACTGGGGGCTAGGGATTAGCCCCAACCCTGTCCCCCAATATAATTTCGCATAAAGTTTAAATACTTATTGGGCACCACAGGAGTTAATAACCACCTGTGCCCTAGAAGTAAGGCGATGTATTGCTGCTTGACCGGTCATGCGTTCGCTTCCTGTGGAGGCAGTTTGGCCGATAACAAAATTTAAATGCACAATTGGGAGGCCGCGTGGTAACCCTTCATTGGCCCATGTGGCTTCAATTTATTGGACCACATCAACACACATTCACCCAATCAAATCACAACAAAATTTGACCAATACAGAGAGGATCATTAGGGAAATTTTGAGGTCTAAAATGTGCCTCCTAAGAAAAATGTACAACTAAAATAAAATTTATAAGAACCAATAGGATTCAATATGATGATGTCAACCATGGGGGATGTTTTACCATTTTTGGAGTAAAAAAGTAAAAATATTAAAAAATAATAAAATAATAAAATAAATTTTTCAACTCACATTTTAAACTGATCTCCCTAAGGTTTTACTCAAATTTTGAGCGGGAGTACTCATTGGATTCAAAAATTTAGTTCCTCATCAAGGAGTACTGATGTTGCATACTTTCGATGGACCCTACTACATGAAAAATGAGAAATACATGAAAAACATGATTGCAAGCACGAAAATACATGAAAAACATTATTGCAATCGCATTTTTTATGTATTTCTATTAGGTCCCTATAATACTAGTGTATTCCCCCATTATTATTGTCATTGTAGCCCCTTATTGTTATTGTTGTGCCCTTGTTGTCCCCATATTGTTATTATTGTGCCCCATAGAAGCCCACTATTGTTATTGTTCTGCCCTTACATTATTATTGTTATGTTGGCTCTAATTATATTGTGACCCCTTAGACTCCTATATATAGAAAGGAGGTTTTCTCATTTGTATCATTGAAGAATTGTTCATTTGTGTAATGTAAAGGAGGTTTCCCCCTCGAAGAGGCTAATTTTGAAGTCGTTGATCTATCTCTTATTCTATTTTGTGAGCTGGTTGCATAACATTTGGTATCAGAAATGAATCCAACCATATCTTGTAATGCATTGACAAGAATTACCACTCCTCAAACTCTCAAGATAGAAGGACATATCAAGAAGAAAAGGATAATAAATTATCACTAAAGTATTATGGTCTGTACAAGGTGTTGCAAAATATTGGTACTATGGCATACAAATTGGAGCTTCCTGCATCTTCCCGAGTGCACCTAGTTTTCCATGTTTCATGCTTAAAGAAGGTTTTCCAGTTCAAACAATATTGCCAGAACTTTACGAGGAAGGAAAAATCATATTGGAGCTTGAAACAGTCATAGAAACAAGAACTCAACAACTATGAAATTGATCAATTATAGAGTATCTAACCAAGAGGAAGAACTTCCCTACTGAAGATTCCACATGGGAGGATGAACAACTACAAAATCGATCAATTTTAGAGTATCTAACCAAGTGGAAGAACTTACCTGCTAAAGATTCCACATGGGAGGATGAAAATTTTATACAAAAGTATCCATAACTACTCAAGCATTGAGGACAACACTTTTTTGAAGGAGAGGGGCATGTTAGGTCCCTATAATACTAGTGTATTCCCACATTATTATTGTTATTATAGCCCATTATTTTTATTGTTGTGCCCTATTGTCCCCATAGTGTTATTATTGTGCTCCATAGAAGCCCTTTGTAATTGTTGTTCCCTTACATTATTATTGTTATGTCAGCTCTGATTATATTGTGACCCCTTAGACTCCTATATATAGAAAGGAGGCTTTGTCATTTGTATCATTGAATAATTGTTCATTTATGTAATGTAAAAGAGGTTTCCCTCTCGAAGAGGCTAATTTTGAAGTCGTTGATCTATCTCTTATTCTATTTTGTGAGCTGGTTGCATAACAATTTCTCATTTTTCATGTACCAGGGTCCATCGAAAGTATGCAACATGGGTACTCCTTGGATGAAGAATCAAATTATGCATCCAATGAGTGTTATCGCTCGAAATTTGAGTAAATCCATAAGGAGATAAGTTGAAATACGAGTTGAAAAAATAGTTTTTTTCTTTTTTCCCTCTAAAATTTGATGATGTAATTTAATCTTATTTAATTATTTCTACTATTATTTTATAATTTCCTTAGGAGGCCCATTTTAGACCTCAAAATTACCCTAATGACTTGGTAGCCAATCATTGGCCCAAGAAACCTAGTCAACATGTCCAGTCACCCTAGCTAGTGAGCATACAAAATTCCCAATCAAGAGTTATGCATCCATCCTGCAATTTTTTTGCATGTTAAATGGGAAAACGATCAGAATGCGATATTGGGAGCATACAATATCAGTTTTGAGTGATTCAAGTTGTGTTGGATTCAGGTTGTCAAAATCTACAATCTGGTATAGTTTTCACGCACTTTTGAACTCTTCGAATTTTGAGCACTTTACTGATCCCCTGGATCAACTAGCTATTATGTAGTAGAATGGAGTAGTTGAAAGGAAGAGAAAAACCCTAGTAGAATGTGCATGGAGCATGTTAAAGGGTAAAAATATTGCCAATTCCTTTTGGGTTGAAGCTATTAACACTGTTGTTTACTTGAAAAAGATAAGTCCAACTAAAAGTTTAGATCATAAGACTCCTTTTGAAGCACTTTATGGTTATAAATCAATAGTAATCCATCTGAGAATCTTTGGAAGTAAAGCATTCTCTCATGTTCCAAAATAAAATAGGAGGAAACTTGATGCAAAAACTATCAAGTGTATTTTCATAGGTTGCTACCATAAAGCTTATAAATTGTTTGATCCTTGCACACATAAAATCTTTGCAAGCAGAGATGTATTGTTTCATGAGCTTTCCAATGAAGGCCATAAGGATGACAAATATGATGCATGGCATATTCCTTATGAGTATGATGATGTTAAAGAGGAAGTAGGTGATACACAAGAACATTAAGAGGAGGAAGAATATAGTGACATGGACACCTCTAACAACCACAACACACCAAGAGGAAGAGATGATTCACCACAAAGAAGGAGAAGAGATGAAAGCAACAAATAAGCAAGAAGGTCATCTCATCAAACTCAACCACCAGTAAGATTTAAAGATTATGTCTTAATGACTAGAGGTGAATGTCATAGAACCTTTGAATTTCAAAGAAGCTAATGAGCATAAATAGCGGAGAGATGTATGAGTCTATAATAAAAAATGATACTTGGAAATTAATTGGATTGCCTAAAAATAAAGTACGTATAAGATCTAAATGGTTATTCAAACCCAAATTTAAAGTTGATGGACGTATAGATAAATATAAGGCCAATTTGCTTGCAAAAGCCTACTCATAGAAAGAGGGAATTGATTATGAAGAAACTTTTTCGCCTGTAGCTAAGTTAGATACAATTAGATTGATGATTGTTTTATCTACAAAATATAAATGGAAATTGCATCAATTGGATGTTAAGTCTGCCTTCTTGAATGAGGACCTAAAGAAGATATATATCTTGTTCAACCAAAGGGGCGTGTTAAAAAGGGTCAAGAGCACATTGTTTGCAAGTTAAAAAAAGCTTTATATGGATTAAAATAGACACCAAAAACTTGGTTTGTGAAGATTGATTCTTTCTTTCTTTAGAATGGTTTTATGAAAATCAAAATTGACCCTAATATGTTTATTAAATCATATCAAAAGGGGCATGTTATTATGATTTCCTTGTATGTTGATGATCATATTATAACAAGTTAACTAATGAAGTTAAAGGAAAATTGTTTCATGTGTTTGAAATAAAAGACCTTGATGAATTGCATTATTGCTTAGGTCTTGAGATATGGAAAGAAGTTGGTTAGACATTCATTACACAAACTAAATATACTAGTGAACTACTCAAAAGATTCAAAATGGACCAATGTATGACATTATTAATACCATTAGAACTGAATGCCAAACTCTACAGTGATGATGGGACAAGAGAGGTGGATGGTACATTGTACCGTAAACTAGTAAGAAGTCTAAAGTATCTCATTCCAACCTCTACAGTGATGATGGGACAAGAGAGGTGGATGGTACATTGTATTGTAAGCTAGTGGGAAGTCTAAAGTATCTCATTCAAACCAAGCCAAACATAGCATATTTAGTTAGTATCATAAGTCTATCAATGGTTAAATCTCTTGAAACTCATTGGAAAACAACAAAGCAAGTCCTTAGATATTTGAAAGGAACTGTTAGCTCTGCTATAAGCTGCAACATTTAAAGGTCAAATCAAGGTCTGATGGTTGGTTTGTGCTGAAAAGATGCCTGGAGCAGTTTTTTCTCTTCCTTCCCTCTTCCCTGCATTCTCCTCATATCCTCTCAACTCCTGTTTAATCCTTTAAAACCTGTTAGCCTTTCTTTACCCTGAAAATCAATATAAAACCTCGTTCCCTTATAACTCCCGCTGCCTCCATTTCTTCTTTCCCCTGTATTCTTTTAACGTTTCTCTTCCCTCTTCCCCGCATTCTCCTCATATCCTCTCAACTCCCGTTTAATCCTTTAAAATCTGTTAGCCTTGCTTTACCCTGAAAATCGATATAAAACCTCGTTCCCTTATAACTCCCGCTGCCTCCATTTCTTCTTCCCCCGTATTCTTTTAATGTTTCTCTTAATCCCTTCATCTCTGTTTTATTCCTTTAAAATCCCGTGTAAACCTATGTTTCGCTTAACCCCCGAGTGCTAAGTTTTAGCCCAAATAATCCTCCCTCGATCTGCACCGTCGATCGCCCACGATCTAATGGTCAATTCTCATTTGCTGTTGGGTCCCTATAATACTAGTGATTACCCCATTACTATTGTAGTTATACCCCTTATTAATATTGTTGTGCCCCTATTGCCCCCATATTGTTATTACTGTGTCCCATAGAATCCCTCTATTGTTATTTTTGTGGCTTTATATTATTATTGTTAGGTCGGCTGGATTATATTGTGACTCCTTAGACTCCTATATATAGAAAGGAGGTTTTGTCATTTGAATCATCCAAGAATTGTTCATTTATGTAATGTAAAGGAGGTTGCCCCCTCGAAGAGGCTGAATTCTAAGGCGTTGATCTATCTTTTCTATCTTTTCTTGAGCTGGTTTCATAACATTTGGTATCAGAGCTTTGGATTCTAGGGTTTCGCTGCTCCAAACAGGTCATCGTGGCATTTTCGCTATAACTTTTTTTCTGCGACATTTCAGAAGTTGAAAAAAACCCATTTGAGAAGAAATCGCGCTGAACCTTGGGTCCGAATTTCAGAGATTTTCGTGCTATATTTGCGGAGATATGATCTGAGGAAGTTGGTCTTTTTGCAGACTCCTGAATTACATTCCAAACAGGTGACCTGGGGAAAATCGTCATAACTTTCTTTCTAAGCATCGGATTGAAATTTCGTAAGAAGGTACAGAAAGAGGACGGACTGTAGTTTTCTTTTATATATTTTTCAGAGTCAAAGGTCGAAACAGTGACACGTGGAACTTCATACAAGTTCGCTCTACTGAACTAGTCTATAATCAGGTCACTGCAGGAGATTATGCATAACGCTTTCTTGGAGAATCCAATTTGGATCAAACTATTGGCATTGGAAAGAGGACACAGAAGGCTACTATAAGTCACAATTTCAGAACTGGATGATTCGAAATTACAGAGATACATCAGATTCAATATCAGGCTTCTACAAAGTGAAAAAAGGTGTGTAGTTTTTTTTTAAATTTTTGCGTAAGCTTGGTTTGAAGGAATTCAAAGGGCATAGTAAAGCATTATTATCGGTAATTGATGCCCCGAGGAAAGAAAATGCAAACACCTAGTAAGCAACCTGAAAGCTCTAGCATGACTCATGAAGAAGAGGAAGAAATGCAACATGATATATCAAAATTACAAGACCAAGTGCAACAATTGTCACTTGCACAAAAAGGAACAGAATCTAAGATGGATGGTTTAAAGAAAGATGTAGAAGCTAAGATGGATGGTTTAAAGAAAGGCGTAGAAGCTAAGATGGATGATTTGAAGATAGATTTGAAGACAGACATGGAAGAATTGAAGAAGTTGCTACAAGAAAGGGTCACTAATGGTGAAAGGGTAGTAAAGGAAACTCATGATGAGAACAAAAGAAATGTTAATCATGATTCCATAGACTCTAATGTTGGATCGAAGACCCACCATATTCCAAAAATCGATATGAGGAAGTTTGATGGCAAGGATCCCGCAACATGGATATTACAGATGGAGCAATTCTTCGATCTCAATAATGTGCAAAACACACAAAAGGTACGTATGGCAACTTTATATTTGGAACCAAATCAGTTTGTATGGTATCAATGGCTTTGCTCTCGTAAACAATTTATCACTTGGGCAATTTTTACGGAAGAATTGATAGCACATTATGAGGATACAAAAAGCAACACTTTTTTTAGCCAATTGATAAGTCTCAAACAAAAGGGTTCAATAATGGAGCACATTGAGGAGTTCCAAAAATTGAACATAAGGGTAAAAGATATTCCAGAGGAGCATAGGATTGATGTGTTCATAGGGTCTTTAAAGGATAATATCCAACATGATGTTCGCCTTTGGGAACCTGATTCATTAGAGAAGGCATTCAGGTTAGCAAGAAAAATGGAAAGCAAAATTATGGCAACCAGGAAGCATACCACTCACAACTATAAAGACGGAAGTGTTGTTGCCCCTAGTCTTCCACAACCTATAAGGTTGACACCACAACAATTGGAAGAAAAAAGAGCAAAAGGGCTTTGTTACAGTTGTGATAGCAAATACACTAAAGGTCATAAGTGTGCTGAGAAGAAATTATTCTACATAGATTGTGAAGAGGAAGAAGAAAAGGAGCAAGAAAGGTCAAAAGAAGAGGATATACTCCAGGAACAAAGCCTAGATGAAGAACAAATAAATCCGACCATATCTTGTAATGCATTGGCGGGAATTACCACTCCTCAAACCATCAAGATAGAAGGACAAATCAAGAAGAAAAAGGTAATAGTGTTGATTGATTCAGGAAGCACCCACAATTTTATTCATTGTAAGGTAGCAAAAGAATTGAATTGCTTCCTATATCCAGCACCAGAGTGTCAAGTGATGATTGCAAATGGAGGAACAATAAATTGCTCTGGAAAGTGCCATAATATCAAGCTATCCATGGGAGAATATGTATTGACTAGCCCAATGCTTTCCATTCCAATGGGAGGTGCTGATGTTGTACTAGGAGTCCAATGGCTACAATCCTTGGGTACAATAGCTTTTAATTTTCAAGAACTTTTCATCAAATTTTCTATGGAAGGAAAGGAAGTTGAATTAAGGGGTATTGCAGGGAAACCAGGAAAGATAATCAGCTCTAATGGTATGACAAAGCTTCTAAAAAAGGAGCAAAGAGGTGTAATTGCACAATTATGTTCGCTAGATGTTTCCACATTGGAATCATCTATTTCTCCAGATCTCCAAAAAGTCCTGGACAATCATTCCAAGGTATTTGAGACTCCCAAAGGTCTCCCACCTATGCGTGATCATGATCATGCTATTCATCTGATTCCAGGAAGTGTTCCTCCAAACATCAGGCCGTACAGATATCCCTATGTCCAAAAGAGTGAAATTGAACGTATGGTTGCAGAAATGCTAGAGGCTGGTATAATTCAACCGAGTCAAAGTTCTTTCTCTGCTCCAGTAGTATTGGTGCACAAGAAGGATGGATCATGGCGCATGTGTCCGAATTATAGGGAGCTCAACAAGCTCACTATTAAAGATAAGTTCCCCATTCCTGTCATTGATGAATTACTGGATGAATTGCATGGATCAATTTACTTCACCAAGTTGGATCTTCGTTCAGGATATCATCAAATCAGAATGAAGATTGAAGACATTCCGAAAACAACATTTAGAACTCATGAGGGTCATTATGAATTTTTGGTCATGCCTTTTGGCCTTACCAATGCACCTTCAACATTTCAAGGTTTGATGAATTCAATTTTCAAACCATTCCTTAGAAAATTTGTGTTAGTATTTTTTGATGATATACTAATCTACAGCAAGTCTTGGAAGGATCATGTTGAACATGTTGACAGGGTGCTACAACTATTGGAGGAGAAACAATTATATGCAAAAAGATCCAAATGTTTCTTTGGAGTCCAGGAGGTGGAATATCTGGGTCATATTGTATCTCATGAAGGAGTTAAGGTAGACCCTAGCAAAATTAAAGCCATTAAGGAATGGAAAATCCCCACATCCATAAAGCATCTGCGAGGATTTCTGGGTTGACAGGGTATTATCGCAAGTTTGTTAAGAATTATGGGAGAATAGCAGCACCTCTAACAACATTATTGAAGAAAGATGCATTTTCATGGACTCCGGAAGCAACAAAGGCCTTTGAACATCTTAAAGAGGCAATGTGCCAAGCACCGGTCTTAGCTACACCGGACTTCACAAAAACCTTTATTGTGGAATGTGATGCTTCAGGAAATGGAATTGGTGCTGTTCTAATGCAAGATGAAAGACCCATTGCTTTTGAAAGTCGTCCAATCAAGGGAAAGTTTTTAAGCAAAGCTATTTATGAGAAGGAAATGTTGGCAATACTCCATGCACTTAAGAAATGGCGACCCTACCTAATGGGAAGACACTTCAAGGTAAAAACGGATCATGATAGCCTTAAATACTTTTTAGAACAAAGATTATCCTCTGAAGAGCAACAAAAGTGGGTCACAAAGATGTTGGGTTATGACTTTGAAATCATCTACAAAAAAGGGAAGCAAAATGTGGTGGCAGATGCACTCTCAAGAAAGGATGAGGATGTGGAAGCATTGTTGTGCGCCATTTCTATTATCCAACCAGATTGGATAAATGAAGCAAGGGAGGAATGGAAGAATGACGAAGAAGTGTGGGCACTTATTCGAAAGTTACAACAAGATTCCAGTACGTCTGATACATTTAGCTGGAAAAATGATTCGTTATGGTACAAAGATCGCTTATACCTCTGTAAGAATTCCCAGCTAAAACAAAAGATTCTTATGGAATTGCACACTTCTCCCTTAGGAGGGCACTCAGGATTTTTAAAAACTTACCACAGGGTTAAGAAGGAATTTTTTTGGGATGGCCTTAAATCAGATATTCAAAAGTTTGTGGCGGAATGTTTGGTTTGCCAACAAAATAAAGTTGAAACAATTAAGACACCAGGTCTATTACAACCTTTATCCATTCCAAGCCAACGTTGGGAGGAGGTTTCAATGGATTTTATCACAGGTTTACCCAAGTCTGAGGGAAAGAGTGTCATCATGGTGGTAGTTGACAGACTTACCAAGTATGCACACTTTTGTGCATTATCACATCCATTTAAAGCCAGTACAGTTTCTACTGCATTTATGGAAACAATTCAAAAGCTACATGGAAACCCAAAGATTATTGTAAGTGACAGAGATCCCATTTTCACTGGAAATTTTTGGACAGAATTATTTTCTTGTCTTGGTACTCAGTTAGCTCATAGCTCATCTTATCATCCTCAATCTGATGGGAAAACTGAGATAGTAAACAAATGTTTGGAAGGATATCTTCGTTGCTTTGTATCTGATAAACAGACACAATGGGTCAAATGGTTGCCTCTGGCTGAATGGTGGTATAACACTTCCTTCCATACAGCAACAAAAATGACCCCATTTATGGCACTTTATGGGTATCAACCACCATCCATCACATCATATTTAAGAGAAAATTCTAAGGTTCAGGCAGTGGAACATCACATCGAACATCAACAACAAGTCCTCCAACTCTTAAAGGATAACCTCGTGTTGGCACAGAATAGAATGAAACAACAGGCAGATCAACATCGCAGTGAAAGAAGTTTTGATGTAGGTGATTGGGTATTCCTACGGCTACAACCATATAAGCAAATGTCCCTCAAGCAAGCTAAGAAGGATAATAAATTATCACCAAAGTATTATGGTCCGTACAAGGTGTTGCAAAAGATTGGTACTATGGCATACAAATTGGAGCTTCCTGCAGCTTCTCGATTGCACCCAGTTTTCCATGTTTCATGTTTAAAGAAGGTTATAGGCGACAAGCTCCCAGTTCAAACAATATTGCCAGAACTTGACGAGGAAGGAAAAATTATATTGGAACCGGAAGCAGTCACAGAAACAAGAACTCGACAGCTACGAAATCGATCAATTTCAGAGTATCTTATCAAGTGGAAGAACTTATCCGCTGAAGATTCCACATGGGAGGATGAGAATTTTATGCAGAAGTATCCAGAACTACTCAAGCGTTGAGGACAACACTTTTTTGAAGGAGAGGGACATGTTGGGTCCCTATAATACTAGTGATTACCCCATTACTATTTATTAATATTGTTGTGCCCCTATTGCCCCCATATTGTTATTAATGTGCCCCATAGAATCCCTCTATTGTTATTTTTGTGGCTTTATATTATTATTGTTAGGTCGGCTGGATTATATTGTGACTCCTTAGACTCCTATATATAGAAAGGAGGTTTTGTCATTTGAATCATCCAAGAATTGTTCATTTATGTAATGTAAAGGAGGTTGCCCCCTCGAAGAGGCTGAATTCTAAGGCGTTGATCTATCTTTTCTATCTTTTCTTGAGCTGGTTTCATAACATTTTCCCGCGCAAGTTAAACCTCTGGCATATTGCCCACCATTTCATCATCCATCAGAGATCTGATGGTAGTCGCTTTCCCTCCTCGTGTGACCTACCTGCCCGTTAATCCGCGGGGGCGGCGATTTCGGGTTGCTACGTGGCATTCTATTGTTGGATCGCGGTAGTCTATACGGAAACCACCGAGCCCCGGAAGGTGGTGCGGGGAATACCGCTTGCCCCCCAAAACCGTCCTCCCGCCTGTTAATGACCATGCATCTTCTTTGTGTGATCGCCATCCGGTCATTCCTGCCTATGATCCGACGGCCCAAATTCATTCACCCGCAATGGATCCTGATAGCTCATCCCGATGTGATCGTAGCCATTGATCTATATGATCCGACGGCTCATGATGCTCTCCCCGCTCCCCTGTCTTCCGATAACCTCCATATGCCGATCTCCACTATCCAATTGTTTAATCTAACGGTAAGAATTTATTTTCGCCTTCTGCTCATGCTTCCACCACTCTGTTCTCGCCCGTAACCTATGTTATTCACCCAAAGGATGGAGAGGATCATCTACCTTCTCTCTGTGCGTTAAGACTCCAACAACTGCAATTAAAGAGCAGCATGGCTGAGGACAAACAATACGCCCTCGAGCAGTTCAATCATTTATCAATGATGGAGCTTTGTAGCAGTCAGTACGCCACCTGTTCTAAGGAGGACTGTAGAGCATCAACAAAGGCCCATTTTGTTCATTAAACAGTCAGATCATGACAGAGGCCCATTCCAAAGAGTTAATATGGTTGTTGGCCCATTATTATCCTTCCACGCATAGCTTAGCAGAGCAATTTTGTAAACAGATTCTATATATACCCAAAGACACAATGTAATAGATTGATGAGTGTTAGATGAGTGATTTTTTGTTGTAAGCTTCAACTTCTGACGACTGTAGCTACTGTGCAACCTGTAGCTTCTGGTCTTCATTTCCAACTAATACAAACTTCTTTTGCTGTTAATTGCTCACTTTCCACTTCTTCTTCTTGTTACAGGCTGTGCCTGTTTTGCAATTTTTCATGTGATATTAATGTTTAGCATTAGAGGGGTTGTCATCCCACCTCTGTGTTAGGATTTAGCATGCATCATTGAAATTGTTTACAGGTTTCTGTTGTTTTAATATCAGAGAGCTATCATCCTGTCTGTGTATTAGAAAATAGATTTACAAACCTTTAAACTGATTGCAGCCGGCCATCATAGGATCCCATGCATCTGCTGGTGTGGTCAGTCTTCTCCATTATCACTTTATCCTCAAACTGTGAGTAATTGGTGGTTAAAAGCCTTGTAGTCTGGGGGTATTCACACATGTCTGGGGTCAATCACAGTGGAAGTGGTTATTTGGCTTGAATATGCGGCATTTGTTTCATTCATCCACCATTTATACAACATTTTTGTTGAATTTGTAATGTTCCCGAGCATCACTGATATACAACCTAGGTGAGTTTCTTGGGGTGATAACATTAATTGGCACCGTTGCTGGGGAGAGGAGAATTGAAGCTCAGCTTCCCTGCGAGAACGACATAGCTTCAAACTTTGATGACAAACAAGGTTTGAACACAGTTTTTGGTTGTAATCATCTGTCTAGCGACTCCACTGGTGGAAGACCATCCTTTGGCAACTCCACATTGCAGTTCTGGCGCAGTTGGTGAAGCATGCTCGCAGAAATATTTAGAAATAATCAGCTGAACCAGTTCCTGATCCTGAGAAGATCGTTCAGAAGAAGAAAATATCGTAGTAAGGAGAATCAGGGTCAGGTAAGCCTTAAAAGTTCCATGTTTCTCTGTTAGTGAATGTCACCTTCAGAGATTCATTCAACTCCTTAGATATTCATTTCCTTTTGGACCTCAGTTGAAAGAAGCACCCTGCTGTCCATCATATTCCTCTGACTCCATTATCCTTTTCATTGATTCATTTCACCCAGTCCACCAGTATCCTTTTTCTATACCTCAGTCATGGAAGGCCAGAAAGCCCTTACAAAGATAGAACGAATAGTTGCTGCTAGGTATGCACCTTTAGTCTTACCTACCCCTTTGAATGCCATGCTTGTAGGAGATTATCAAGAATTCATGCCAAAGTTTACTATTTCAAAAGAAATATTAGCTGAAGAGCACCTTGAGTCCTTTTATAGCTATGCTGATAACTTGGATATCAATGAAGAGGATGTCTGGATGAGGGTTTTTGTTCAAAGCCTAGATGGGGAGGCTAGAAAATGGTTTAGAAATTTACCCCCTAGGTCTATTGCAGACATTGATGCTTTAGATGATGTATTTTTAAAGCACTAGGGAAATAATAAAGATCTGCTTTTTTATCATGATGAATTTGGAAACTTGTAGAGAGAAGATGGTGAGCTACTGTCTGATTTTAACATAAGATTTAATCATATGTATAGCAGATTTCCAGCTGAAATAAAACCGACCCCTACTTCTGCGATGCTCACATATGCTAATGCCTTCGATTCTCAATTCTGTCGCTATTAAGAGAACGAAGATGTACTTCTATCGCTGATATGTAATCTGCAGCCTTTGAAGTAGAAGCAAATATCATTGTTGCAGAAAGACTTGAAAGTGGTGATGAAAACAGAAGACAGGGAGGAGAATCCCCATCATCCTATGATTTTGAAATCGATGAATTGGCTAGGATGATTGAGCTGTTGACCTCTGAAGTTTCCAAACTAAAGGCTGAGCGGTATTCTGAGGAAGCAGGAGCTCATTGTTCCTTTTTTTTTCCATCTCCAAATCCATGCACAGGAGCAAATGAACATTTGCAGAATTTGCAGAGAAATAGAGAAGCAAACGAGGATCAAAGGGTGAAGACCCTTTGTCAAAATATAGTCATGGAAGAGGTGCAGCATGAGGAGGAGGTCCATGTTTTGGAAGGTGCTCCTTTTCTAACAAGGGCTGCATATGAGAAAGCAATATCTAAAGGCACTGCTCAACAATTTGTTGTAGCTGCAGAAAAACAAGTTGACCAGTAGTGGTAGTCAGCAACAGATCCTTTCCTCCAAGAATTCGAGCCCGAAGCCAGCTCATCTTCACATGCCTATGCAGATCTGCAAATTTTCCAGCCTGCTATCATCCCTAGTCCAGTGATCAGGAAGGGAGAAGAAAGCTCCCCATCATCTTTTGTTTCTCTGTCTAATCAAGTAATAATCCCTCCATGTTTCCCCTTGAACACTGAGACAGGAAAAAACTCAATGTTCAAAGCTGAGACTGATCACCTCAGTTTTGATATCTTGAAACCTGCTCAGATGGCTTCCACACAGAATGAAATGGTAGCTTTACAGATGATAGAGGAAGAAAATGCACAGTCATGGGACTCCTCCTTGGATGAGGATTGTTCAAAGAAAGATTCAGGAGCAGATGTTGTTTCTGTGTCTCCTGCACAAGAATTCAATGGTGCCTCTTTCATATTAGTTGTGCAGGCCACAGAAGATAAAGATAAATACACAACAGCAATGATTATTTAGCAGGTGTATAAAAGCTCCTCTAAAGAACATCCAAGGAGGAAAATTTACAAAAGGGAAATGAAATTTGATCCATATCTGCCTGTGAAACTCAAAAGTCCTAAACTGTTTGAGGTGGAGGATCAAATAAATCCTGTCTTGTTGATCTATGATGAACCAGATGATAGGCATCAATTTTGATGGCCCAGCAGATGGGCAGTTTTTGAAGTTTAAGTTTTCAGGCTTTAATGATTGTAATCAAGTTCTTTTACAGTTTTCAGTTGTATGCTTAATTGACTCCATGCCCAATGGATACTAAGCAAATGTTTTCAAAGCTGAAGTTTTGTATAAAGGCATTGGTCTGCAGGTTCTTGAGACCTCGCAGGGAGGATCTCATCCCCAGAAGGAGCCAATGTTAGCTCTGCTATAAGCTGCAACGTTTAAAGGTCAAATCAAGGTCTGATGGTTGGTTTGTGCTGAAAAGATGCCTGGAGCAGTTTTTCTCTTCTTTCCCTCTTCCCCGCATTCTCCTCATATCCTCTCAACTCCTGTTTAATCCTTTAAAACTTGTTAGCCTTGCTTTACCCTGAAAATCAATATAAAACCTCATTCCCTTATAACTCTCGCTGCCTCCATTTCTTCTTTCCCCTGTATTCTTTTAATGTTTCTCTTAATCCCTTCATCTCTGTTTTATTCCTTTAAAATCTCGTGTAAACCTATGTTTCGCTTTACCCCCAAGTGCTAAGCTTTAGCCCAAATAATCCTCCCTCGATTTGCACCGTCGATCGCCCACGATCTAACGGTCAATTCTCATTTTCCCACGCAAGTTAAACCTCTCGCACATTGCCCACCATTTCATTGTCCATCAGAGATCCGACGGTAGTCGCTTTCCCTTCTCGTGTGACCTGCCTGCCCATTAACCCGCGGGGGCAGTGGTTTCGGGTTTCTACGTGGCATTCTATTGTTGGATCGCGATAATGTATACTGAAATCACCGAGCCCGGAAGGCGGTGTGGGGAATACTGCTTGCCCTCCAAAACCATCCTCCCGCCTGTTAACGACCGTGCATCCCCGGAAGGCAGTGTGGGGAATACTGCTCGCTCTCCAAAACCATCCTCCCGCCTGTTAACGACCGTGCATCTTCTTTGTGCGATCGTCGTCCGATCATTCCCGCCCATGATCTGACAGCCCAAATTCATTCACCCGTAATGGCTCCCGATAGCTCCTCCCGATGTGATCATAGCCATTGATCTATATGATCTGATGGCTCACGATGCTCTCCCCACTCCCCTATCTTCCGATAGCCTCCATACACCGATCTCCACCGTCCAATTGTTTAATCTAATGGCAAGCATTTGTTTTCGCCTTCTGCTCATGCTTTCGCCACTTTGTTCTCGCTCGTAACCTGTGTTATTCACCCGAAGGATGAAGAGGATCATCTCCCTACTCTCTGCGCGTTAATACTCCAACAACTTCAATTAAAGAGCAGCATGGCAGAGGACAAACAATACGCCCTCAAGCAGTTCAACCATTTATCAGTGATGAAGCTTTGTAGCAGTCAGTACGCCACTTGTTCTAAGGAGGACTGCAGAGCATTAGCAAAGGCCCTTTTTGTTCATTAAACAGTCAGATCATGGTAAAGGTCCATTCCAAAGAGTTAATATAGTTGTTGGCCCATTATTATCCTTCCACGCATAGCTTAGCAGAGCAATTTTGTAACAGATTCTATATATATCCAAAGACACAATGTAATAGATTGATGAGTGTTAGATGAATGATTTTCTGTTGTAAGCTTCAACTTTTGGAGGCTGTAACTACTGTGCAACCTGTAGCTTCTGGTCTTCATTTCCAACTAATACAAGCTTCTTTTGCTGTTAATTGCTCACTTTCCACTTCTTCTTCTTGTTCCAAGCTGTGTCTGTTTTGCAATTGTTCATGTGTTGTTAATGTTTAGCATTAGAGGGGCTGTCATCCCACCTCTGTGTTAGGATTTAGCATGCATCATTGAAATTGTTTGCAAGTTTTTGTTGTTTTAATATCAGAGAGCTGTCATCCTGTCTGTGTATTAGAAAACAGATTTACAGACCTTTAAACTGATTGCAGCCGGCCATCACAGGGTCTTGTGTATCTGCTGGTGTGGTCAGTCTTCTCCATTATCATCTTATCCTCAAACTGTGAGTAATTGGTAGTTAAAAGCCTTGTAGTTTGGGGGTGTTCACCCATGTTTGGGGTCAATTACACTAGAAGTGGTTATCTGGTTTGAATATGCAGCATTTGTTTCATTCATCCACTTTTTATCCAACATCTTTGTTGAATTTGTAATGTTCCCAAGCATTACTGATATACAACCTAGGTGAGTTTCTTAGGGTGATAACAAAAACTATTAACTTTGATACTAAATATGTTGTTGATTATAAATGTATAAGTTTTATTTTAAATAATTTAAGAAAATTTGATATTTTATAATTAAATGAATTTATATTATATATAAAATAGATATATTTTTATCTGATATTAAATAAAATAATCAAAAAAAAAAAAGAAAAAAAAAAAAAATCTTTATTTATTGGGTTATTTATTGGGTAATTTAATTAGCGAGAAAAATGATATAAATCATGAAATTCAAAATTCAAATAACAGTGAATTAATATTTATACATGATACCAATTCTGACCCTTGAATGTACTTTGAAATGAAGTTTTATCACGATAATATCATTGTTTATTACTTTCAATTTTTTTTTATGTTAACCGTTATTAGTCTCTGCCTAACGGTATATATGACAGTTTCTGCTTGTCCTAATTTTGTGGTCATATCTTCGGTGAAGTTTTATTTTGTTAGTTAGCGAAATCTGGATTTCATGCTCAAATTTGAAAATAAGCTTTGCAAAGTTCAATGGATTTCATGGATTTGTCACCAACTGTGAACAAATTCATGGTCAAATTAGATAAAAAGTCAAAACTTAGGCTCATTATTTGGTCCTGTAACGTACCTTACCTTTCACACTCAGAACCGTGTGGAAGCTTCTTCTTGTCTCTCTGTGTTATATTGGGAAAAATGGAATAAAAAATACTTTGGTGTATCACTGCATCGGAGCCTTTAAAAAAGCATCCGGGGAAGCTTCTTGGTTGGAAAAAAAATGGAAAAAAGAATTCCTACTGTGCCTCAGTGCATGAATTCCTTTAAAAAAGGCATTTTGATATAGTGTTCGTGAAATGGTCAAAATATTGATGTCATGCTTTGGCTATATTTGCAACATTGAATTTAATAATATTTGATAATGTGATAAGATTTTGAAATGTGATAATTGGGCAGTCTCATTAATAAATAAAATGGTCTTGGTCTTTTTCCTTGGGATCTGGGTTATTATTTTTCATGAGATTATGATTTTTCATTTTTATTTAATGTTTTTTAAAAATATAAATGAATAAACATTCTAAAACAACATGGTACCATTTAAATTTACAAATTAAATCATTTAAATTTATAATTCTTTAAAATATTTATCAAAATTCACTACTAATAAAAAAACCATTTTGCCTACTAGTGACACTATGCTAAAATTATATAAAAAATAAAACAAAAATCCATATTTTTAACCAAAAAAAAGTCAGGAAAGAGTCGAAGAACCAGGACAAAGGTTGTTTAGAATAAAATAATATGCGAAGCTTTTATAAAGTATTATACTTGAGATAAAGTATTATCCTTGAGTGGCATTTTTCCAAAGATATTATTTTGCACCTTTTTTATAATGGAAAATTCAAACCTGAATTAACAATTAGAAGTTTGTATACAGCACTATACAGTTGTTTAAAAAAGATTGATTATATAATCAATAATGCTCATATCCTTTATTATTATAATAATAGTGTTATTTTAGATAAAAATAAAAGATAGTTATTTGTAATGGTTAAATAAGTTTAATAGTTAATAGTATGTGTTGTTTTCTAAAGTTATAAGTTTAAAATAAAAAACAGAGAGATAGAAAATAGACTGACTTGTCCCACAAACAAAAAGTGTCATACTTCAATTTGGTATTTGAGTAGTATTTATTAAACTACTTTAACGATAACTAATTTATTTTATGAAAAATAATAATTCTAATTAACTAACTTAATATTATTATATTTTTCATGGAAAAAAATTTGAACATATTTTCATTAAAAAAAATCATTAGTTTTGATGAGAACAAACACTCATCCAGTAAACAAATTTAAACTACCGAAAATAGCAGTGAATCGAGAATCCCCCTAATTAGACAAAAATGAAAATAAATATTGGATCAAGAATCCCCGCTAATTGGAAAAAAACAAAAATAAATTAAGTGGATCATTCCTATATTCCATGTAATGTGCACAAATGCTGTATGCCCAATGTTATATGGGCAATTTTCGAAAATTGTGACATTATGCCCTTCCAAATGCCCCCAACAAATAAAAAATGGAAGTTTACTGTCATCATGTGCTGAGTCAAACCAGTGTTTAAAATATGTACATATATAGAACCAACTCCCTACTCCTGATAGAAAATGCTACAAAGCACTCATAGTTATTGTTTTGGCCATCAGAATGGGGGCTACAAAGCACTCATAGTTATTGTTTTGGCCATCAGAATGGGGGGTTGTTGTCATGCACAAAGATATGCACATCTGGCTAGACTACACATAATGTGCACCGTCCAAAGTGGTGAACAGGCTCATAGATAACTTTTGGCCAGAGATTATTAATAGTGTCTTGCTTGAAGTTGAAGCCTTTGATCAAAGGAAACCTACAACATTAACTGTTTCAAAGGTTCTCTATTACCTCGGGGAGCTAATGATGGGCTATCCCATGTTTTAGTGCTATAAACTCTGATTGCTAAGCATATACACGAGGATATATTCATATATGGAGGCACATGTGGATTTTGAAGCAATTGGGAAAGAATGTGAAGGTGGGACAAAATTCAATCAAAAGTGTATTTTGGAGGATTAAGTGAGTATTTAGTTCTATTTGGAAGCTTGCTTTGGTGATTAACTTTATTTTATGGTCCAGCACAAAATATAAATATTGAGCTTAGCTAATTTAATATAGTTTCATTGTTAGAATCAGTTACTCTAACCAGGAATAATAAATGTAGAATGAAGATTGACAATAGACACTAAAAGTGAATAGTGAAATACAAACATTGAATACACATGTGGAAGATATAAAACATGTAGATGCCTAAGATAAAACATCAAGATGCCTAGTGTATGAGTAATTGTAGAAGAAAATTATATTCCTGTAAGTGTGTCATGTATATCTTGTTGGTGTTTCATATTGCTGCAACGTTTCTTTTATCTAAGATTATTCTTGAGTTTGCATAGTAAGAAGTTTTGTAGTCGGAATGGAGTTATAGCTACGAACTTTTCTCCTTGAACTATTCGTCGAGTGGTGCACGATAATTGTTGATTAGTAGGTGCAAAGAATGTAAGATTGAGATGGATGCATTGTAGAATTAAATTGTTCATATATTATTACAATGAAGCAATGTATTTATACAAGTGAGGAAGTTGGGTGGATAAGAAACCACTTCACAAAAGCTTGGTGGATCAAACCTAACAACACATAAAAGCTATAAAAGCTCAACAATATGAGTTGGGAAAGATAAGAATGCCTATGTGAGCTTACAACTCACAAAAGGTTAAAAATATACCCACTTTAGTAATTCTAACACCCCCCGTCCACCATAAGTGAGACATATGGAGAAAACAAAAAGTTAGTATTGGGTCTAGACAACAAGGCCTACTAAGGTACCCAAGTACAATAATAACCTCTCGTAAGTAGAGAAAAGGAGAAAACCTCATGGGAAAAACTCCTCCCCAAAAGAGAGAGACACATATATTGAAATGTGATGAAGGAAACCCAAAGCTCCCAACTATGGAAATCAGGGCACTAATGGTGCCCATGGACTTATGCACGTCCACAACCTTCTTGAAATACTCAAAGGCCAGGTTTCTTGTTGAGGAGTCATAGAAGTAGGTGTCATGAGTGTGGCAAAACCACAAGCTACCTATCACAAACATGATATCAAGGATTACTAGCATTGAGGACAGTGTCAATAACCTTTGACGATCATGTTGAAAGTACACCGTCAACTAGTGAAAGCGAAACGTTGGGACAGAAAAGGAAATGTAATTTCCTTGTAAACTGTGTGAAGGCGATCATGCCGTCCACTGTTGTCCCTTCTTAGACGAGGCTAAAAGAGTTTTGGACGACCGTCCGGTTTCACCGTTACGGCTTCCTCCTGGATATAAGAAACTCTTGCCAAGTCCGTCACTAGTTGAAAATCCGGCTGACACGCCATTGTGGTTGGCTGAAGCGTCTATCATTGAAGATGAACCCTCTGAATCCACACCAGACGAAAGTCAAAAGGTCGAGGTGGCAATTGACCCGATCTTGCCTTCAGAAGGTCTATCTTCAGATGATACAGTCACCGAAGAGAACAAGAACGACACCATTCAAATTCTCTTCGTAAGCACAGACTCCGATGAACATGGGGGTAGTCTACCCGTTCCTTTACCACAGGAAGGAAGTTTGTCAGAGTCATATTCGCCTTATGACTCTGGTCATTTGTGTGGTCAATATATATCTGGTCCTATATTGTTTATGATAGTAGATCTCTGTTCTTCGATAGTGTTATGCTGCTTTGATTCCACAGGTGCTCTTTGAAGCTGGGTAGACGAGGAAGCGAGTGGCAAAGATCTATTAGAAGGGAGAGGAATCAAGCAAGGAACCAAGCGCAAGACAAAGGTTGGTCTCCTTTGTTCCTCTCTTATCTACTTCTCATAAAGGAAAATGAAAGTAGTTTTAGTTTGTTTGTTTCTAAGATAGCTACCAGTCTTAGTGGGACTAGCAGCTCTGCATAGACACTAGATTTCCCGATAACAAAATGGCGACTCCACTGGGGAGCGAATAGATTTTTTGTTTGCCTATATTTGTTTGCTTTATAAATTTATAGATGGAGACTGAAGTCAAGCCAGCTAGCCTTCGAACTGCATTTGCTATGCAAGTGCAAAGTAGATCAATGCTGCTTCAGTCTATCTCCGGGTTTTGTTTATGAACTGAACAATCGATTTACAAACTCTCTAATTTCCCTTGTGGTGGCTCTAGTAACCTCCTTAGATCTACCCCTATGATTTATTTACTGATTACCACTTGCTCGGCCTAAATCCCTGAACTGTGCTGTAAACTGTGATCAAGAACTGGATCAAAAGTCTCGCACTGTACCATCACACCCTCTCTTCAAGGATATCAGTATGCATCACACTTCTCGTGTGCTATAGGTGGGATGCATACTGGAATCCCTGTGTAACAGGTGCGCTGATCAGAAAAGGCTAATTTTGCCTCCAGACATTGGTTTTTCTTCACTCTTTTCAGCTCAATTCAGGAGTTTTGCTGTCTGTAGTCAGTATACCTTTGTTGGAAACCCCCTTCCTTGCCATTAGTTCGCCTCCATTGTGCAAAGAACTGTAAATGTTTTTATGTATTGTGATCCATTTTCAGGTCTCTTTTACAAAGGAGTAGCGTAATTGAACTGTCGTTTCTTGATTTAAAAGTGTCGCAAGTGTCGTTTTCAGTCATAGAAGAGAATCCAATTTATCTTGATAGTTGATTACACTGTTACTCTTGTATTTGATTTGAATTAGTAGTTTTTCAAGTGTCGAAAGCAAGTTTTCAACTCCAAATAACAAAGTGTCGTCATTGTCTTCATTTTGTCTTGAAAAGAAACTTGTTAGTAATGTCGCTTTGAAAAATAATTCAGATTTGCGCTTAGTTTTCTTTTTATCATTCACACATTAAGAAGGCTAAAAACAAATAGATGCATGTGCATTTGCATTTAGACTGTTTGTTGGTTTGATTTAGGACAGTGCATATAGTGTGTGCTCTCTGCTCTATGTTGAAAGAATATCATCTCTCTTTCTTTAGTAGATAGGATTTTCATTTCAAAAAGAAGATTAAACGATTGTTTATCATGTTAGATTGCATTTTAGGAATTGTATATCTACATCATGCGGTGAACTTGAAAGGCAAATTTCTTAAGCAATATCAACTGTAAAATAAATTTAATGAATCTAAAAACGCTTTGGAACCTAACGCACAACATTTAGAAGTCTAGGCTAGAGACATATTCCGGCGTCGTAAAGCCTGGTAACTGTTGTTTTTATTGCTGGTTGGGTGATTCCTCCACTTTGAGACGATAAGTGCCAGTACGGACTTGTGCTCCCATGTATCATCGAGTATATATTGGGAGACCACAATAGGCTTTATCCTTTATCCATAGGAAGCCGTGTCTGCCGCCCTATCGATCGCAATGCACTGAACACAGCATTCGGGAAGATTGACTGCCGTACTGTAAAAAGTATTATGCAGTTTTGCGATTGGTTTGGTAATCCCTCTGTCTAGATTTCCAGAGCAGTCTCTTTCGTTCCTTTTCAGACTCCTTAAAGGAAAAGGTCCATTTGAGCACTTGTCACTTCAAGCTCATTAAAAATCGAAGGCGACTAGAGTCATCTTTTGTTTTTTCTCGACTCTTAAAAATTGACAAAACAAGTTGTGTTGAAGCGTCTAAAATTTATTTTAATCGGAATAAACATCACCTTTCCTACGTTGGTCTTAGGTTGAGAAAAATGGAGTCCACCAACCAAGGATTTTCCCTTGGAGGAAATCCTAGTCCTTTCTCCTCTTGGGGAGATGTTGGTGCACCCCATATGGCCACATTGTCGCTTCCAGGATTGACAATCGGCTTGCCCGTATGGATCTTCTCAACCTCTGTCGTTCAGAACACCGTGATTCCTGAACAATCAAGTAAGCAACTAGACGATACCAAAGCTACCCCCCAACCTTCTACTTCGTTCGATTCTCCCTCTCCTCCTTCATCTTCGCTTGATGGAGCTGGTAAAGCCCAAGGTCAAGTAACTAAGAAGAAGAAGGCGAAGAAGAAGAAAGAGAAGAAGAAGAAGGAGCCAAAGGCAGTAGGGGGCAACCAGGCATCATCTAGTGAAAATCCACACACTACACTGTCAAAGCCTAAATCTCCATGTGTCATTTGCAAACGAGTTCACTATCATCGAGATTGTCCCTGCATCCTTCGGATCTTAAAGGACTGGTCTCCTCGTTTGCACAATCCGGTGTCAATAACCTCTGACGATCATGTTGAAAGTACACCGTCAACTAGTGAAAGCGAAATGTTGGGACAGAAAAGGAAATGTAAATTTCCTTGTAAACTGTGTGAAGGCGATCACGCCGTCCACTGTTGTCCCTTCTCAGACGAGGCTAAAAGAGTTTTGGACGACCGTCCGGTTTCACCGTTACGGCTTCCTCCTGGATATAAGAAACTCTTGCCAAGTCCGTCACTAGTTGAAAATCCGGCTGACACGCCATTGTGGTCGGCTGAAGCGTCTATCATTGAAGATGAACCCTCTGAATCCATACCAGAAGAAAGTCAAAAGGTCGAGGCGGCAGTTGACCCGGTCTTGCCTTCAGAAGGTCTATCTTCAGATGATACAGTCATTGGAGAGAACAAGAACGGCACCATTCAAATTCTCTTCGTAAGCACAGACTCCGATGAACATGGGGGTAGTCTACCCGTTCCTTTACCACAGGAAAGAAGTTCGTCAGAGTCATATCCGCCTCTATGAAGTTCCTTTACCATTCAAATTGAATGCTTATTATGCTTGCCGCCTTTAAAATTTTTGCATATTTATAACTAAAGTTCAAATAAATATAATAAAAATAATTTTAAATCATAAACTTGAATCCATCCAATAATGTTAAAAAGAGTATAACAATACTCTTTTGACTATGAATATAGAACCCCTACCCGAATGTTATCCAGTAAATATTTGCTCAACACAAAAATATTCTTTAAAAATAATTATTACGGGTATAGCTTATAAGGTAGGCCCTATTTGGACGCCTGGTGTCTGTAACGATACACGCTCACATCACGCCATATCAACACAATGTTCATTTCTGTTTTGATTGGATGGATGAGGGGATTGAAAATTTATTTTCTTATAGCATCAACAATTGCCATATTAGTGATGGAGTACATCTGTCATTTTATAGTGGAAGTTGTACATTAAAATGTATAATATTAATTAATAATGAAGTACATCTGCCATCATTACATAATAAGAGGTGAAAGTATTGAACCAATAGTATTTTAGATAAATGAATTTAAATATAGTTTAAAAATGATAAATTTTAATTTATAATGTTAAATTTTGGAAAAGTTTCATAGATTTTTGGACAACTTAGATTTAATGTTAACATCAATTTTTTTAATACATTATTACCATGTTGTTGCGGGGAATAATAAGAGTCCCTCTCTTTTACACCAATTAAAAATTAAATAAATTTAATTTAATAATTGTAAAAAATAAATTATTTATAAATTCTAATGTGTACTCTATATGGTTTTTACAAATTTTTAATGAACATGAATTTAATTGAAGAATCAAGGTATTTAGAATACGTTATACCTAACCTGCAGTAAGAAATAATAATCAATAATATATGTTTTTTACAAATTTTTGATGAACATGAATTTAATTGAAGAATCAACATATTTAGAATACGTTATACCCTGGCCTGCTAAGGGATAATAATCAATTAACTGATGAAACACCTTCAGCAGAGGACACGTAAAAAGATAGCATCCGTGAGCTTAGCATGATGGTTGCCAAGATCATTCAATCTACCAAAAGGTGGCTATTGGATTTGCGTCATGGAGGTAGTCTACAGCTATCAAAATGAAGCCATGGATCTAGGAACAGCCTTGGACCCTTCACGTGTTGAAAACAGAGACCTGTTTGTCGTAGAACTCCTCATTTGACCATCGTTTGACCAAGGCTTTCCACTACGAATTTGGCTGAACCAATAGGACCTGATCCATGCCCATATCATTCCTAAACTTCCCACGTACCTCATTTTGCTTGATGACACCTGTAACTTAGAGATCAACGAAAACAACTGCGGAAAGTCAAGTCAGCTACGAAATGTGGCTGCATTCCGTAGATGATGAGCAAAATCTAAGTCAAATAGAAAACACAAAAATATAGTTAGAAAACCACTTAAATGCACTCTCAGAATTAATATGTAATGATGTTTGATAGCTTATGAGGTACGGGTGAGGGGAAAAAGTCTAGGAAAGTGTGTAGAAGAGATGTAGTTTCAGGGCTCAACATACCCACACTGTGAAGGTGTTTCATGTCCCCATGCAACCAAAACTATGACCATCCTCCCTTCAATTCATGTGTTCTGAGACCTCTGCTAACACATCTAGCCTTCTTCTCTTCTTTCTTGGTACCACTGTCATCCTAGGCTTTCTCATTAGGCACTTGAATTTGAGGTTGATAAGAGCTCTGCTCAACCTCCTGCTCTTTTTCTTCAATTTCCTATTCTTCTTCTACCACAGCCCAAGATGCAACATGGTGTTGTCGTGAATAATTTTATCCAACTTGCTTTGTTCTTTCAATGTTTCATTTTCTCTTTTGATGTGTCTATTCAGGACTTCCAGTTCAAAAACTTCCTATTTTAGTGATTGGATTAGAGCTTCCTGTGCTGTATTAGGCTGGGTAGATGAAGTGCCTGGATTTGTGGCAGTCTTCTCCAACGAGTCAATAAAATCATACATTTCTCGCTGGTTTGGATCTATCTCAGGTGTAGTCTTTCTTGGGCTGACCCCAAAATCCGGTTGAAAAGGACTGATCTCAATATCTGGAGGACTCGTCTCCACATTTGGTTGAGAATGTTGTGGGCTACGGCCAGGAGAGATTGCTGGAGACTGTTCTGTTGTTTCCTCTCCTAAGTCAATGAAGTGGGACCCTTTAGTTTGTACATTTTTCAGTTTTCCTTTAAGTCTGGAGCTCCTCCTTAGATTCTGTGAACTGGTGTCTCCTTTCTCCACACTTTGTTTTTCTTTCCCTTTCCTCTTTGCTGCAGCTGATTATTCCTTAAGGTAGATTAGACTTTCAGAGAGTATTTGATCTTCTTCTGAGGAAGGTTCTGGGGTTTGATAGGCAGCCTCAATATTTCTTTTCTCCTTTAGTCTCCCTTGCTTCCTACCCTCAGTTCTTTCCTTCCTACTTTCAGACATCTTCTCTTCCTTATTAGTGTCTTTAGCTATGTTAGTAGGAGTGTCCTGAATGTTCATACTTTTTTTATTTCTCCTACTTTTCTTTGCTGAGCTACTTTCAGGTATTTCAGGTGGGTCCTGAAAGAAGTTTCTAACCAAGAACTGTTCCCAAGTATCTTTTCTTTCCTTCAACTGTTTTTCAATCAACATTTTAACAAGGCCGTGATGGTAAAGGTGGGGCTCTATGTCATCCAGGTTCTTTTGTACAGTTGTGGACATCTTTTTCAGGTTATTCAACAGAAAATAAGGCAAATTGATGGTTTGATTTTCTAGAAAATTCATTAGCAACCGAGTGTGGTACATGTACATGGACCCAAACTGTCCTTCACATGTAATAAACTTCTAGATTATCAATAATAAATTAGTCCACTTTTCCTCTAGAGCAGAAATAGGGATTCCACGTTTGAAGATAGTTATATCCATACCTGGGTTACGCAAAATAATCCTCCAGGCCTTCTCATCATTTTTTTTTTTTGAACTACCATTCCCCTTCCTGTGGGAGTTCCGTTGTTGCTGCGATAGATGCCTCTGTGACTGAGAATTTAAGATCTCCAACCTCAACTTCCACGCCATTAAAAGACCTTGCAAATGTCTTCGTAACTTCTTTATTGTGACCTTTGAATTTCCAGATGAACTGCAGCCACCGTGCCTTCCTTAATACACTTTTCAATTGTGGATAACCCTCCATGAAGTTAGGCCCATCTGGCTCTGTTCTTACCAGAAGGCCCATTCCTTCCTCTGCCTTAAAAATATGTCTGTGAGTGATGGACTGACGGAGGTGAAACAGTTGACGGAAGAACAGAGAGCAGGTAGTGAAAATGAATTCACGGAGCGGAGGCTTATGTGAACAGGGCAGAAATCACAAATGCAACTTCAATGGGATAGTATGGAAATAGAGTGAGCTCGGCAGAGCTTTGAATTAGAAGGCTACGGAATAGATGTTAGCATGCTCACAAAATGGCTGCAGAATTTGTGCGGCAGGAAAGAGCCATGATCAAATAGATTACGTCCTCATAATTACCCTATTCAACAGGTGGAATTTCAAAGTACAATTAGACACGAGTTAAATTCAGAGGCGGATCATGAGGCCGTTAAAAATTAATGCAAAGTTCGTGGTGGAATTATGTAAAGGTCATGGAGTGGTTATGAAAGCTATCAAGGCGAATCATTACACATAATGGAGCCAATGGTTTCATAACTATATAGAATGTGCTTTAAAATGCTATTTGAAATGAACTTTGCTCATACCTTAGAATCTTACCACTTCCGTCCACTGACTTTTGATTGGCTGCTTCTTGTTGGTGCTTTTGGGTGCTTTGTATCTTCAAAATATTTTCCTTTGTCATACCTGCATTTGGTTCTCATTATTATTTGGCTAACATCTTACTGTCAGTGTTGAATAACAGAGTGTTAGCTGTGGAATCAACAATCAGCCGCGGAATTAGATTTTAGCTGTGGAAACAGGATTCAGCTGCGGAAACTGACACACTGAACATATGACTGAATGGAGATGGATGGAAATGAATGATGACTGAGTGAATGAAAACTGGTCATGAAAGGGTTTTTATTGGCGGAATGTGATGATAAAATGGAATGAAATGAAGTGAAGTGGAGTGAATTGAAGTGAAGTGACATAAAACTATAAATGAAATGAGAGGGATTTTTAGAAAATATAGGGCGTCAAAAGTTTCTGATTTTCGCCCTGTATTTTCTATATAAGACTGCTAATCAGTGATTGGTTTTCATGCTTATACAAAATTTTTATTTTATTTATTTATTTATTTATTTATCTTTTTGAAACAGAAAAGAACAAGGACTAGGCTGGTGGAGAAGAAGGATTCTTCTTCACCAACCTTATTGCAAAATTATCTTGAAATATTTTGACAAATTCCTCCTTTGAGAGTGGCTTATGATAGATCTTTAATCTGTGACCATTCACAATAAGAGGAGTTTGATATTCATTAATGGTTTTGATTCTTACCGCTCCATTGCTAAATATTTTGTCAATCTCATATGGCCCAAGCCAATGAGTTTGAAATTTACCTTTGAAATCTTTGAACTTGGAATCAAATAGCAATGCCCAATCTCCTTCTTGAAACTTTTTCTCCTTGATGTATTTGTCATGCCACTTAGCTCTTTGATATTGAACTAGATCAGTTCTTAGGATTGCTTCTTGTCTGATCTCATCTAGTTCATTCAACTGCTCCATTCTATGCTTTTGGGCTTCTGATAGATCCATTCCCAGCTGAATTTCCATCTTGAAAGTTTTAACTTGGAACTCAATGGGGAGCAGGACTTCTTTCCCATAAACAAGCTCATAGGGAGAATGTCCTATTGTATTCCTCCATGTAGTTCTGTAGGCCCATAAGGCTTCGGGAAGCCTTTCTACCCAATATCTTCTGTGTAGATGACAGTCTTGGTAATGATGCCTTCAATAACTTTGTTTGTAGATTCCACTTGACCATTTGCTTGTGGATGGTAAGGAGTATATTTTCTGTGCTTGACCTTGTACTCTTCCATCAGCTTCTCCACCAGTTTGGATGTGAATTGACCTCCCTGATCTGTCACAATTTCTCTTGGAACACCAAAGCGAGTAAAAATATCCTCATAAAGAAAACTAACAACTGAATGCTCAGTAGCAGAAAATAATGCTTTGGCTTCTACCCATTTAGTGATATAATCAGTACATACCAATATATACTTTCTTTGTTTAGATGGTGGGTTAATAGGTCCAGTGAATTCTAAAGCCCATTTTTCAAAGGGTTCGATGAGTACCTGTGGTTGTAATGGCATTTCATTTGAGAGGGTAGGTTTCCCTACTCTTTGGCAGCTATTACACCTTTTGACATATTGTTTTGCATATTTGAAGAGGGATGGCCAATAATATCCTAAAGAGAGGATTTTATAGGCTATCCTTCTATCAGGAAAGTGTCCGCCGCATGGTTCATCATGATATGCTTTGAGAATATGTGACATTTCATCTTCCCTAACACATCTTCTGATCACAAAATCTGGCCCTGTTTTAAACAATTCATTAGAAATCCATGAATATTTTGAACTCTCCTGAATAATCTTTCTTCTTTCACCAGGAAATAAATGTGGAGGTAGTTTCCCTGTAACCAAATATTTAGCTATATCTACATACCAAGGGGTCTTAGTAGTTACTACAAATAAATATTCATCAGGAAACTTGTCCTCTACAAGAGAATCTTCTTTAGTATTCTGAATCCTAGACAAGAAATCAGCTACTGTATTTTGTTTCCCTAGTCTATCTAACACATTAATATTGAATTCCTGTAAAAGTAGGAGCCACCTTGTAACTCTGCCATTAGTAATGGGTTTGTTCATTAGATATCTAATTGTAGAATGATCAGTATGAATAAAAGTTTCATAACCTATTATATAATGTCTGAACTTATTGATTGCATGAACAACAGCTAAGAACTCTTTTTCAATCACAGTATAGTTCAACTCAGTGGGAGTTAAATTTTTACTGGTATAGTAAATGGCATAAGGAACTAAATCTTTTTGTCCCAACACAACCCCTAGAGCTGTATCTGAAGCATCTGTAGAAATATGGAAAGGAAGTTTCCAATTTGGTCCTCTCAAAATAGGCGCTTCAGATATTCTTGTTTTCAAAGTTTCAAATGCTGATTGGCAATTAGGACCCCATTTGAATTCACAGTATTTTGTAAGCAGTTTGAAGAGTGGAGATGCTATTTTGGTGAATTTTTCTATAAATCTTCTATAATATCCAGTAAATCCCAGAAAACTTCTAACATCTTTTTGACAATTTGGAATAGGTAACTTGGAGATGACTTCAACTTTTGATCTATCAACTTTAATCCCATCCCCTGAAATATGATGTCCTAAAACAATACCTTCAGTAAACAATAAAGCATTTTTCATGGCTTAATGAAAGGTTTGTTTCTTTACATGTTATAAGGACTTTTTCCAAATTTTCTAATGCCTCTTCAAACGAATCCCCATAAACTGTAAAATCATCCATATATACCTCTACACAATCATGGATTAGATCAGAAAAAAATTCTAGTACTGCTCTTTGGAATGTTGCGGGTGCATTACATAATCCAAAAGGAAGCACTTGATAAGCAAAAGTTCCGCATGGACAGGTAAATGTGGTCTTATCCTGATCTTCAGGTGCTACCTGAATTTGATTATAACCACTAAAACCATCCAGAAATGAAAAGTACTTTTTGCCTGCTAATGTACCTAATACTTGATCGATAAAGGGCAAAGGAAAGTGATCCTTCAGGGTTGCTTTGTTCAATTCCCTGTAATCAATGCATACCCTCCATTTACCATTATTTTTAGGTACTATAACCAAAGGAGAAACCCATCAGCTATCTGAAATTGGATAAATGAAGTTTACATTGAGTAGTTTTTGGAGCTCTTCTTTCACTATCTCCCTAAGATTTGGATTCATCCTTCTCTGAGGTTGTCTGATTGGTCTACTATTTTCCTCGATATAGATATGATGCATGCAAGTCTTAGGGTCAATACCTTTCATATCAGTATACTCCCATGCAAACGCAATAGAATTCTTTTGCAAGATTTTGGTTAGTTCTTCCTCTTGTGACTTTTCCAAATTTTTGTTGATATTCAATGTTTTACCTGGAAAAATCTCAATGGTAGAACTACCAAACTCTTCCATAGAGTAACGAGACATTTGTCTTGACGATAAATATTCAATATCATAATCTAACTGAAATTGTGTGTGGTCATATTCTAAAGATGTTTCGAAAATTTCTAATGTGTTTATAATTTGACTATCTTCACTAATTTCAGATATAGTAAAGACAGGTTATCTAATATCTTCATCATTGACCCATTCATTGTCTCCTACTTCTGTAATTGCTTTTGCTAGAGGATACAAATTGAATTTCTTTGTCGAACTACCATCAGAAATGTACATATCCCCAGATCTACAACTAATGAAAGCATCAGCTGTGGCTAGCCAAGGTCTTCCTAAAATGAGTGGGTGCCCTCCTAAATTACTCTTGGGAGTCAAAATCATGAAATCTACTGGATATTCCCAAGAATCTAAGGAGATTGAAATATCTTCTAGTACACCATCTGGTTTCATTATTGATCTATCTGCAAGTTGCAGTAAGGTGGGTGTAAAAAGAAGGTTAGGAAGTTTAAGCTATTCGATAGTCTGTCTACTCATAATGTTTATAGCAGCCCCTAAGTCAATCAAAGTATTTGGAATTTCTATCCCATTTATATGTGTCTTGACAATTGGACTACCTGGATCCACATACTTCTGCATGGTAATTTTTCCCATCATGATATCTGCAATTTTTCCTACCAGGTGGATTCTTCTTGTATCTCTTGGTTTCCTTCCCGGTCTTTTGAGACTCAAATCCTTTATTGTTTTTGCTAGAATAGGAATCTCTCTAATGGCTTGTAGCAAGGGAATCTTGATATAGACATTCTTTAATTCATCTAGAAAATCATAGTCAGGCAACAAGATTTGTTTTTCCACCCCTTTGTCAATTTGTAATCTTTTAGGGAAAGGAGGCATGGATGAAGATGCAGGTTGCTCAACTATAGGAGTTGTGGGGGTTGACTCTTTTTCTTTTTCTTTTTGAATGATTGGGTTTTGAAGAGATGCTTCCTCAAAACCTTTGTTGACTTTAAGAGAATCCTCCTCAGAGGTATCTTGCTCTTGAACATCTATAGAAATTTTTTCTAAAACTCTACCAGATCTGAGTTGAACATCATTAAGAGGAACAATCATATGGGTAGGAAATTGTTGTCCTTCTACCATGTAAGCATTCTGAGGATTTTTGTTGTTGGGATTTGGCAATGGCTGGGCTGGTAGTTGATTTTTCTTTTGTTGAAATTGAAGCAAGAGTTGAGAATTTGGATTTTGTTGAGAAGGTTGTTGTTGTGGAAATGGTAATGAAAGTTGTGGGTTTTGATTTGGAAGTTGTGGATTTTGTTGATTTTGAAAAGATGGAGGATATTGATAAAATTGAACAAATCTTCCATAAGGATTTTGCATCCCTTGTGCCCATGATTGATATGAATTTTGAGGTTGGGGCCAAGACAGCCAAGAATTCCAATTTGGCAGGAGCTGAAAGTTCATAGGACTATTAAATCCTTGATTTTGTTGCCCCTGCCAAGGTCTTCTTGAAACAAAACAGAGGGATTCTACTGGATTTGAATCTTCCTGAAAGACAGCTTTGAGCCCAGGAATTGAAGGAAAATCCTTGGTCTCATGACTTTCTGAGAAAATCATACATGTTTCTACAACTTTTGCATCCAAGGGGCATTCCCTTAGAGCATGTTTCTTTCTACATTTTGGACAAAAGATGGCCAAGGCATCAGCTTTTTCTTTATGCTTGTTTTATATTTTAAGGGTGTCTAGTTGTTCACTAAGGCTCCCTAGAATATCAGTTTTGAACTCATCAAGCATATTGCCAATCTCTTCCCTACTTACCGATCCAGTTGTAAATTTGTTTGCTCTAATAAGAGAGGGATCTCTAGGCCCTTTTCCCGTTTTAGATTTTCCCCTTGAGAGATGGACACATAGTTCTGCTATGTCACGAAGTGGAAGTTGAGAAATATCTCCCTTCCCCATCATGTTTAAAATATCTATCCATTCATCTCTAATGGCTTTCAATAGAAGGGCTTTCAAGGTTTCCTCGTCTAAATTACTCCTTTTTTCTCTCTTTAAGTTGTATTGAAATATTTCAAGTAAATCCTCCAAGTTTTCATCTTCTTTTTGCATCATTTTGAATACCTCATCCTTATGATTGGTGGGCATACAATAGTCCAGGTATCTATCCAAAAATGTTTGTTTCATATCATTCCAAGTCCTAATGGATTGAGTGACTAATCCCATGAACCATTTCAAAGCAGCTCCTTTCAATGTTGAAGGAAACAGTTTGAGTTTTTGAGAGTCTTCCATATAGTCATAGGTTCGGCACAAGACTTCAAACTCAAATAGAAATGTTTCAGGATCCTCACTTCGCAACCCATAAAATTTTGGGAGGATAGATGGTGAAATGTTTTTCATTGTTATATGAGTTTCCTCATCGGCTATAGGGAATCCAAATGAATTATCTCCTTCCCTATTTCCCCCATTATTACCTCTACCTCCTCTAGTGTTGACTCCATTATTTCCTCTTCCTCTACCTCTACCCCCTCCTCCAAATCCATCTACTACTTGCTCTATCATGATAGTTTCCTCAGAGTCTTCTGGTTCTTCTATTAATGGCAGATGAAAGAGAGTTTCTCCCTTTTACTCTTCTTCAGGTGTTTCTAATTCTTTGATTACAATATGTTCCCCTGTAGAAGTGAAGAAAGGTTCTTCTCCTAGATCAGATTTAGTAGATAGTGTGGGAGAATCTTCTAATTCAGCTGCTGCTCCTTAAATTACAAGAATCCTAAGGCTGGGAGTAGATGGAGGTGTATCTTGTCTATGCCTTGAAGTAGCTGGAGTTGTGAAAATCGAACTCTTAGCCCTAGCTATAAACCTTCCCCTAGAATGTCTTGCTCTATGCATGCCATTTTTTTGGTTTTTTTTTTTTGTTTTCCAAGTCGGGCTAATAATTCTCTTTCCGATCTTCCAGATCACACTAGGTGCAACAAGAGAGCATAATCAAGAAATTATTGAACTAATAACTCTCTTTTCTGATCCTCCGGATCACACTAGGTGCAAGAGGAGAGCATACTTCAAGAAGTTATCAATTTTTCCCTTCTTTTCCCTTTTTTTTTTTATGTAAGAAATCAGCTACCTAGTTACACTTCCCCAGCAATGACGCAAAATTTTTTAGTCAATTTAGTATGTCCTAAATTGCTACATTAATTATCAATCTGAGAGTCATAAACTGATGAAGTGTGGTGCACTATATGTGCAAGACAATCTCTTTCTTACTTTTTATTGTTTTCAATTTTTATTTTGTTTTGGGGGTTTTATCTTCATTTATCTCCTAATGTGAATGGAAATCCTATTCTTGAGTTTTGAGAATACTTTAGAAGGCAAGTATGGATGTAGATTTTAAGGCAATTATGTCCTTTTGATGATTTCCAGAGCTTAACCCTTCAGAGGATCTCAAAACATACTAGTGATGAAATTAGTACTTAAACAAGAATGGAAATACGCTGCTATTCAAATCAAACAAATAATGAACTATTGATCATGAAATCACTATCTCTGTTGCTTATCTAAATACAGAAATAAAAGTTAAGCTATTGCACTCAAACAAATCAAAAACTGCAAACTAGTAAAAGTAAAACCAATTCACTTCACTTATAGTCCGATAGCTCACCAAGTAGTCTTTTCAGGGTTAAGATATGGCTCTGGAGATAACGTCAATAACATGAGGAATTGATATCTAAATTACCTACTTGCAAATGAAAATAAAATCAAGTCACTTCACTTATAGTCCAATAGCTCGCCAAGTAGTCTTTTCGGGGTTAAGATATGGCTCTGGAGATAATGTCAATAACATGAAGAACCTGATATCTAATTGCAGAAAAATAAAAGTAAAATCAAATCACTTCATTCATAATCCGATAGCTCACCAAGTAGTCTTTTCGGGGTTAAGCTATGGCTCTGGAGATAACGTCAATGACATGAAGAATTTGATATCTAAATTAACTAACAAAGCAAATGAATAAGACTGAAATGAAGGCATAACTGAAATTGAAAAGCTAAGAAAAACAAAGTCAGTAGAGAGGCCAATCTCATGTCACTAGTTATTGCAAAAATTGTATGAAATTGCCCAGGCCTAGCCTATCCTGAAACAGACTGATCAGTGTTAGCAAAAATATACAATGCTTGGAAAATCATGTACAGGAATGAAGCATTAACATCATAACTTAAATATGAAATATTCAAAGGTGAACAAACTATGAAGTATCTACAATGGGAATAAGACAAAAACGCATAAACACTTTACAGAAATAAAGAAACAAAACCTCAGCCAGCAGGGGCCCTCTGCACGGCCTTGGTTAACACGCTGTCAGTCTGGAATTACGCTCACACAGTCATGTAAAACAGGGTATTATTATATTTCAAAACAGAGCAAGGATCCTCTCGTTACAACAGCAGGACCAATGTCACAGCACAGTACATGAACTAACAACAAAACTACATAAAAAACTAACTAGCTACATGCGTTTGCAAACGCGTTATTTATAAAGGAAATTACATAACGGTTTTCCTATGAAACACCTTCAGCAGAGGACACGTAAAAAGACAGCATCCATGAGCTTAGCATGATGGTTGCCAAGGTCATTCAATCTACCAAAAGGTGTTTGTTGGATTTGCGTCGCGGAGGCAGTCTACAGCTGTCAAAATGAAGCCATGGATCTAGGAATGGCCTTGGACCCTTCACGTGTTGAAAACAGAGACCTGTTTGTCGTAGAACTCCTTGTTTGACCATCGTTTGACCAAGGCTTTCCACTACAGATTTGGCAGGACCTGATCCATGCCCAGATCATTCCTAAACTGCCCATGTGCCTCGTTTTGCTTGATGACACCTGTAAGCTAGAGATCAACAAAAACAACTGTAGAAAGTCGAGTCAGCTGCGGAAAGTGGCTGCATTGCACAACTGATGAGCAAAATCTAAGTCAAATAGAAAACACAAAAATATAGTTAGAAAACCACTTAAATGCACTCTCAGAATTAATATGTAATGATCTTTGATAGCTTATGAGGTACTGGTGAGGGGAAAAAGTCTAGGAAAATGTGTAGAAGAGATGTAGTTTTAGGGCTCAATAGAAACTACCCTTGCCCGATTTCGCAAAATCCCTCTTTTCCCTTGAATTTTTTCCCACATCCTGTTTCGTTTATCCCTCTCAGTGATATTGTTTCAAGAATCCCTGTTGTAATGTTCCTTCCCATTCTAAAAATTTTTACCCCCCTTCCCACTTCTTTATTACCTCATAAATTGATTGCAGAATTTGATGCAGTCAATCCAGAAGGCATGCTCGTGAAACACCAAAAGATGGAAAGTAATGTTTTCTTGTATAATGAGGTAAAAAAATTTAAGTCTAGCTACAAAAATATGTCCTATCAGATTTTTTGTTTTGTTAAAAGTCCCTGGTGCAAGATGCGCAGCGCAGGCAAGTTTAGTCTAGGAACACAACTGACTGTGAAAGCAAGTAAAATTCACACAATCAAGGAGTGTTTTATCAAGGATATTTATGGATATTTACTTTCTTGCACATGAGTACTGATATATTATAGCATTGCATGTTTCAATTAATACTCTATTTCATCATTTACTGACTTAGGAAAAATCTTTAAAGTGCAAGGTGTATAGGGTTTTGAAATCTAATTTTTTTAATAAGTGCTGAAGTATGTCTTGATTAAATTACGAAGCGGACTGTGGGATAGCAATGTTGTTCAATATCCTATATTCACCTTCCTTGAAATAATTTCGCATTGCCTGTCCATTATTACCTTACCCTGTAACCCGACCATTGTAACCGTTGCGCCACCGCCTCATAAACCTCCAGTCCACCCAATCATTATGACTCATCTGCAGTGGGTTGATACGAATATGCGCCTAATATGAAGAGTTGTTTTCATCATGACCGGGTGAGTGGGGCTGAAAAGACGGAGGGTGACGAACCTCCAGCATAAAGCTCTCGACAAAGCGTTGGTGTCACTCACTGGAATTCTTTCGAGGGTGTGATCGAAAAGGGTGAAGTGCATTTCGAAATGGCACCCATAAGGAGTGAGTCATTGTCTTTGCAGGAGATTAAGGAAATACAGAGCATCGGAATAGTCTTGCACTATTTCAAGAATCCGGGTTCCTGCGATTCTTATAGAAGTTTGATGGGTTCGACATGGTTGTGGTACTGGAGTTCGCAAGGACATTCAAAGGAGGTCGAGTTAGGGTCAAATCGTTGAAGTTCAAAGTTACATAAGAGTCTTGATCTAGGTGGACATTGGTGGCCACCTGCCAAGTCCACTTGGACCCCCACCATTGTTTCAGCATTTTCAGTTTCCTTAACTGTAGCACAAATTACTATTTTTAGCAGTTTTTCGGGTCCTAAACTTCCAGAGCCGTTTTGAGCCCCTAAACGACGTGTTTTGGGAAAAATGGGAGAAACATGGGTCCATGGACCAATGTTTCTCTTCCCAAAGTTGTAGTTCTCAGATAGATCTTTCTAACAAGATATTGTGCACATCAAACGGAGATCATATGCCAAAGTTACGACCCCGGGAAGTTGATGTACCAATTTACCCAAACGAGGCCCACAGTTTGGCGTTTCATCTTCTAGGGTTAGGTTTTTGGATGTTTAGGGCTTTCCATTATTTCTCAACAATAAATAGGCCTTCGAGCCTCATTGTAAGACAGTTCAGAGGCATGCAGCCGCCACATCTCTTCTCAAAGATAAGCTACCATCACCCTAGCTGGTTTATTTCCATTACTGTTTGTAAGCATATTTCATTATTTTACATTAAATAAATGAAGTATTATTTCTGCTGCATATCTGTGTTTATGGTTATCTCTATAATTTGTTTCATCCCTGTTTAAATCTAGATCAGTGGTATCAGAGGGGTCTGCTTTTTCTCTGTTTTTCTTTGCATGTCCCCAACGAGGTCAGTATATAAGGAGTTAGGGCTTGAACTGGTCGAACCTTTGCAAGACCAGCCTCGCAAATCCTGATGGCCTCCCATGGCAGATGAGAAGAAAGATGAGGGGGTAGGAGATCCTATCAAAATCTTGCTCGAAGAAGCCCTTGAGCGATAAAGGAATGCTATGATGGATAGCTTTGCCCAGATCCTTCAGCGGCTACCCAGAAGCGACGCATCAGCTTCCAGCAGCTACTCTGGAAATGCCACGCCCTTTAAGGTACAAGTTAATTTTGAAATCCCCATATTCGAGCGTGAGATAGATGCAAATTCCGTAGATAAATGGTTAAATCTGCTAGAGGGTTATTTTTCTATTCATGAATTTTCGAGTCGAGAAAAGATTGTTTTTGCTCTTCTCAAAGCAGCCCCCCACATCAAGGACTGGTGGAAAACCTACTGCGAGCAAAAGGATGAAAATACCGGCTCACTATTTTTAGCCGCACCCACCTGGAATTCATTTTGGGATGCCATCAAGGAGCAGTACTACCCTGTCGGAAGCTATGAGGATCAATACATAAAGTGGACCACGCTGCGGCAGGGAAGGGACCAAGATGTGCCGGAGTTTACCAATCTTTTCCATACCCTTCGCACAAAGTTGGGTACAAAGGATTCAGTGCAACATTTGATACTAAAATACAGTGGCTGCCTGCACAAGTACATCTAGGAAGAAATAGAATTCCTGAACATCTCCTCGCTCGGCGTAGCATACCGATATGCCGTCAAGGTTAAGCAAAAGTTTAAACAAAAGAAGCGAGACTTTGGATCTGCAAATCCGAAGCAAGGGAAAGGTGCCCCTAAACCAAAAAACAAAGGACAAAGCCAAGGCGGGGCAACCCAAGACTACCCACCAAAGCTGCAAGCAAAGAACAGTGCCGCAAAGCCGAAAAGGGACACAGGGAAATGGTGTGAGTTCCATAAGAGCTCCACTCACAACACAAGTGAGTGTCGGCCAAGCAGTCACTAGTGGCTGAGCTAAAGGTTTCCGAATCAAATGCATGTTCCAACTCTGAGTTAGAACCCGACAAGGGGAATGACAAAGGGAAGCAGATTATCGATGCAAAGCCCAATGCCGCCGTTGCCACCACGAAGATACAGAAGGAGGAACCCGAAGATCTAGAGGAGGAGGAGCGTCTCTTCCATTTCTAGATGTGGGTAAAGGGCTCCCCGCTACAGTTCATTATCGATAGTGGGAGCCAAAAGAACCTCATTTCGGCAGAGGTCGTGAAGCAGTTGGGCCTACCGACCACAACACATCCACAACCATACACCATTGGGTGGCTTCACCAAGGACGGGATCTTCGCGTGAACCAGCAGTGTCGCCTTCCATACAACATCAAGCCCTTCACGGATGAGGTATTATGTGACATTGCTCCCCTTGAAGTTTGTGATGTATTATTAGGACAACCATACTTGTGGAAGCGACATGCTGTGTATAAATCATGGCCCCATGTTGTTATTGTTACATTGGGAAATAAGTTGTACAGGATACCGGAGGTAGCACCGCTTACCGCCATCTCTTTGGTTACTGCAAAACAATGTAGTAAGCTCATTTCCAAAACCGGGAAATTTATTTTCCTGATGATACATCCTCAAGGAAAGAAGAAGATGGTGGCCACGACCTCAAGACAGGGCCCCTCTGCATGACAACTACATATGGACAAGGTCGTGGAGGAGTAGGAGGACATCTTCACCTCCCCCACAAGGGTTCCTCTGCACTGTCAGGCCAAGCACTCCATCGATCTGACCCTAGGTGCATCGATACGCAATGGACCAATCTATTGGCGCTCCATTCTGGAGAATGATGAAATCAAGAGGCATATTCAGGAGCTGTTGCAGAAAGGTCACATCCGCCCGAGTTCATCACCTTGGGGCAGCCCGATCGTGTTGGTACAAAAGAAGGATGGGACTTGGAGACTCTGTATTGACAATCGGGTGCTGAACAAGATCACTGTCCGTAATAGGTACCCGATCCCACGGATTGATGACCTCCTGGACCAACTAAAGGGGGGAAAATATTTCAGTAGGATCAATATGAAGTTAAGATATCACCAAGTACCAATCGAACCCTCTGATGCGTGGAAGACTGCCTTCAAAGCCAAGGAGGGCCTTTTCGAATGGTTGGTTATGCCTTTCGAATTGATGAATGCTCCTGCAACCTTCATGAGGCTAATGGATGACATCTTGCGGCCATTCACCAACTCATTTGTAGTGGTATAATTGGATGAAATTTTGATCTTCAGCCAAAGTTGGGAAGAGCACCTCCACCACATCCGACAGGTTCTCCAAACACTGCGGCAACACAAGCTATGTGCCAATTTGGAGAAATGTACTTTTGGCGTGACCCAAGTTCAGTATCTGGGATACATTATTGATGAATAGGGGTTGCATGTGGATCCAGCCAAGATCCAAGTCATTCAGGATTGGCCATCTCCAACCACTCTAACAGAGCTCCGTAGCTTTCTAGGTCTTGCCAACTTCTACCACAGGTTCGTGTTGGTGTTTTCTCATATCACTTGGCCCTTGATTCAAGTCACCAAGGGAGGAGCGAAAGAAAAATTCTTTTGTTCTGAATCTCAACAGAAGGAATTCATAGAATTGAAAGATTAACTCTACACGGCACCAGTGCTCATGTTACCAGATTTGCAACAACCATTTGAAGTCGAGTCAGATGCCTCTGACTATGCTATTGGGGCAGTCCTTGCTCAACACGGACATCTAGTGGCATATCACAACGAGACACTTTCAGACACAGTCTGGAAGTATCCCACTTATGACAAAGAGATGTATTCCATTGTGCAGGCCTGTCGACAATGGAAGCATTACATTTTTGGGAAGGAAACGGTTATCCACACAGAGCACTGACCTCTGCAGTTCATATAGACCCAAGGGAAATTGCAGAATGATCGCCATCAGAAGTGGTCTACATACCTGCAACAATTCCATTTCAATATCAAGTATAAGAAGGGAAGCACCAATAATGTTGCAGATTACCTCAATTGACCACCGATCATGGTGTTAACCACCGTGCTCAACTCTTGTGGGTACGAGACTTCTGATTGGCCACTTCTCTACAAAAGCGACCTAGAATTCGACCACACATACCAGACACTCTTGGAGGGTCGGCATGTTCCAGATTTTCACCTCCAGGATGCCCTGTTATGCTGCCTGGGTCACCTTTGTGTTCCTTCAAGCGAGCGTGCCAAGATGATTTGGGAAGCACACTACAGTCGGGCTACTGGGCATTTAGGGGTTGAGAAAATAGTCGCAGTACTACAAAAGTATTTCTATTGGCCGAATCTTCGACAGGATGTCAGGAAGTACATCAGATCATGTACTGCCTATGCCATTGCCAAATCGACCATCAAGAAGCAAGGCCTCTATACCCACTGCCTACCCCTAGTTGACCTTGGGAATCCATTTCCATGGATTACATGTCAGGCCTTCCTTCCACTAAGCATGGAAACGACTGTGTTTTTGTGGTCGTTGACAGGTTCTCAAAGATGGCCATTAGGGCGGCCTACAAGAAGAATATCACAACAGAAGCCACTGCTAAACTCTTCTTTGAACGAGTGTGGGTGCACTTTGGAATCCCACAATCTATCATCTCAGATCGAGACAGTCGGTTCCTCAGTACATTTTGGTCCAGTCTCTGGTCAATGCTAGACACCAAACTCACTAAGTCCACAGCCTTCCATCCTCAAACTGATGGCCAGACAGAGGTTGTCAACAGGATGATTGTAAACATTCTGCGCATGTACAACTCAAAGAATCCATGCACATGGGACGAGAGCCTCCCCTATGTTTAGCATAGCTACAACCGAGCTCTTCACAGCTCGACTGGCCATAGCCCTTTTCAGGTGGGCTTGGGATTCCAGCCACTATGCTCCATTGATGTGGCCATGCCACTTGTAGCTTCTCACACAGATTCGGCTCATGTTCAGTCCAAAATAGACAAGGCAACCAGCTTCGTTGAGCACATCCAACATATTCACCAGCAAGTCCATGACATTCTAGAGAAATCAATGCCAAGTACAAGCAGCGACATGATCAACATCGGGTGCCACACAAGTTTCAGGTGGGCGACAAAGTATGGTTGAATTTGCAAAAGGAACGCCTTACTAGAGCCTATCGGAAACTGAGACCACTCCGATATGGTCCTTACACCATTAATAAGGCTGTGGGAGACAATGCATTTGAGCTCAGCATTCCCCCATTCCTTGACCTGCACCCAATGTTCAATGTGGAACGCCTTCGGCCATACTATCCACCATTACTAGACACATCGGACATTGCAGAACAGCTCACACCCACAGAATTAAATCCAGATTGCATGGAACAAGCTGCAACTGATTGGATCATGGACACACATATCAAGAACACTCGCCAACAGAATATCCAACTGTATCGAGTTGTCAAAGCAGGCCAACTCCTTCACCAGGGCAAGTGGCTCACCAGGGACCAAGTTCAGCAGAAGTTTCCTCATCTCATGGAGTAACTCAAAGCAATGGGGACCATTGCTTCCTAAGGGGGGAGGAATGATCCAGGCGGACATTGGTGGCCACCTGCCAAGTCCACTTGGACCCCCACCATTGTTTCAGCTTTTTCAGTTTCCTTAATTGTAGCACAACTTACTATTTTTAGCAGTTTTTTAGGTCCTGAACTTCCGGAGCCGTTTTGAGGCCCTAAACGACGTTTTTTGGGAAAACTAGGAGCAACATGCATCCATGGACCAATGTTTCTCTTCCCAAAGTTCTAGTTCTCGAATAGATCTTTCTAACGAGATATTGTGCACATCAAACGAAGATCATATGCCAAAGTTACGACCCTGGGAAGTTGATGTACCAATTTACCCAAATGGGGCCCACAGTTTGGCGTTTCATCTTCTAGGGTTAGGTTTTTGGATGTTTAGGGCTTTCCATTGTTTCTCAACAATAAATAGGCCTTCGAGACTCATTGTAAGATAGTTCAAAGGCATGTAGTCGCCACATCTCTTCTCAGAGATAAGCTACCATCGCCCTAGCTGGTTTATTTCCATTACTATTTGTAAGCATATTTCAATATTTTTACATTAATGAAATGAAGTAATATTTCCGCTGCATATCTATGTTTATGGTTATCTCTGTAATTTGTTTCATTCCTGTTTAAATCGGGATCAAGTCTATTGCACAAGCTACAAGCTTGCCACTTTCAGGAGAGCATTGGTTTAAAAAGGAGTGGCTCAGGAAGAAGCGATGGCACCGTTCGTGGTTGACAAAAAGATTACAGTTGATTGGAGGAAGGGACTTCCATAGAGCACCATGATCGGAAGTGGCGAGACCTCCTGTTCATACTGCATAAATTCGTGATTGGAGAGGGACACTATATATTGGCATTCGTGTATCACCTTCGGTTGTTGCTGCACTTTGAGTCGGGAAAATTGATAAATTTTCCTTACTACCTGCTCAGGAGTCTTGAGAAAATAGTGAAGGGCGTGCAGAGTGAAAGTGCAAGCCAAGTTGCAAACAAGCTCTACCATCATGGGCTTATCACGATTCTGGTCAAGAAGAAGCTGGAAGAAAAAGGAGTAACTTGGGGAGCATTCTTGAAGAATTTTCAATCAAGGAGTGCAGAGAAGTCTTCTAGCACAAGTACAAGTAAGAAAAGGAAAGAAGAGACATCGTATGCTGCCGAGAACAAAGATGAAAGAACATCAGTGCAAAGTAGGGAAAACACTGTTGAAAATACTCCACCCTTGGCTAAGAAGAAAAAGACCAAAACCTCGGTGAGGAGGAAGATTGTCTCCCAAGGGATGAACCAATCGAGCTCTCCGATTATAATCGACGAATCACCCCAAGTTTCCCCTAAAGTTCATAATCTATCAGTGCTTGCAGATGCAACAACACACACTATGGAAGATAAAGAAAATGTGGAAGACGACGTATTTTTGTCAACTTTTGTCAGCATATTAAGGAAGAGAAAGACAAAACCGAGTATCGGTGAAGTCCAAACAGAGAGTCATGGGGATGAAGAAGAGCAGAATATAGAAACCCTCGATAATTTCAGTGAACCAGACATTGAAACCCTCAATGCTTTTGAGGAACGGGGCACTGAAACCCCTGTTGTTTTAAAAGAATGAGGTACTAAAGCCCCTACTATTTTAGAAAGATAGGGTATTGAGACCCCTGCTGGTCTGAATGGACAGGGTACTGAGTTCCCTGAGGAACTGGAAGAACAGGGCATTAAAAACCCTGAGGAGTTGAGTGCATAAGGTACTGAAACCCTTGGCACAAAGATTATGGAGGGCATCAAAACCCTCGTTGACAAGGAAACCCCGAGTGTAGAAACCCTTGCTGACGTCATAATGAATACATTTGTCGGCCTTGACCTTGACAATGATGGGACCTATTTCAAGTCCGTTGCAGAGAAGACATTTACACCTAAAGATCTTAGCATGACACCCTCTACTCTCTACCTCAATAGTCGAATAATAGAATTGGAGAAGCAAGTTCATGACCTCAAGGCTTTGAACCAAGTCATGAAGGAACAAAGTTGCTAGAATCAGAGTGAGGTGGAGCTACTTGCGGAGGTAAAAGGGCAGAAGCAGCAAGTAAAAGCATGGAAGTATCAGGCTTCCAAATGCTACAAACACCTCAAGAAGGTGACGAATCAACTGAGAAGAGCCCAAGGGAAAGAGCTGAAGATAGTGAAAGCAAGAATAAGCATTGAAGTTCAGGATTGAGAGCTGGCCACTCATTTTTTGAGGATTTTTTTACAGAAGGTAAAATGTTGTGTGAGGACACACAACAACTTAGGGATGGGAGGATGTTGGTGTCCCAAATTGCCCTATTTTTACCCCATTTCTATAAACAGTAGCCTCTATTTTATCTCAACTTAAACCTATCTTCCCCGCACTAGTCCAAGATAACTACCTATTCCTGCATATGCTTCATATTTTACATTAAGATTTATTAAAGTGCTTTATTAATCATTTTTACATAGATTTCATGCCTATTAAGTACCTCTTGTAACTTTTGATAATTTCCTAGAAGTAATTGAGGAACATAGTGCTAATTATGAGTTAGTATGATCAGTGCAGGAAGATTCCTGCACTGCCACGATGATTGGTCTGAGATTTCCGTGAGCTGAATCTTTCCACGTAGATGTTTTGATCCATGACTCCGAGTTTAGTTTCTGATTAACTAAAGATGGATATTGGTGGCGCACAATCAGGGATGTTTGCCAAGGATGGTCTACGGTCAGCGAAGTACACATTCCATTATAATTGTTAGCCGATTTTATAATGTTCGGTCGTTAGTCTATTTGGCCGAAAGGCCTAAATAAGAAAATGACTGTAATTAGTGGAATACGGCTTAGGCCGAACGAATGTATAAAATATAGATTGTAGGTAGAACTAGCTAGTGATCCTTACACTGTAATTTCATTTTCTATGTAATCTGGTATCGCCCTCGGCTCTAGGCTAGACTCGCACTACTATGTACATTTGTTGATCAAGTAAAACAAGGAATCTGCCATGTTATTCATGCACTGCGTTTAATTTATCTTTGATGCGTACTTGAGTGCTGGATCTTTTCATTTTTTAAACGGGAAACGAGCTGGTCGGCTAGGGCCCAGCCAACCCAGCTCATTTACCCTCGTGCTTTCGTTATTCGTAAAGATTGTGTGGATATTTCCCTTTGCAGTTGCGTGGTGTGAACAATTTTATATTTATTTCTGAAGTTATTATTTAAATCTATTTCGGAGTTAAGTGTGAAACGGATCTGTGGCTTGGGAGTTAATTGAGTTATTTATTTTCTGTAATTCCTTTCTCGCATTTCTTTACTCACGGTTCTTGTCTCGATTTGCTTCTACTTGGATCGTGCAGGAACCCCTTTTCCTGTACCAGTGCATGTGATTTCCTGCACTCCGGTTTAGTCATTTATTTTACAGCGAACATTGCATTTCTTTCCCTGATTATCATTTCAGTTATTCTTGCAAGCAAACGGACTGCTAATTTCATTAATTGGCTTTACCATTAAAAGTATATTTCTAAAGGATCTGAGAACAATTGCATGAATTTATCATAGACATGTTATACTTGCATTTTATTCTTTACGACCAAGGAACAGAAACACTTTAAGTGGATTTCCAAAGTTAGATGATACATGCAGATCACTTAGACTACTGCTTTGATTACTTCGAGTTGCTTTCATTTCAAGAAGTTTACTTCCTTTGCAAGATTTAATTAATTAAAGCATTTTTTTTCCATAGATAATTTATCTTAGAATTTCGTTTGCAATTGAAATTCTTTTTCAACACGTCTTTCAATCTTTTCAAAAGTAAATTAGAAACTTGGTGAAGGAAACTCTGCCTCGATGCAAGAGCTGGTCTCTTGTCACAGAAACAGAGTGCTCTCTCCACAAAGACATAAATCTTCAGTAAGGGAGGTAAAATATACTTTTACATGGAGGCACTGTACCTGCACTAATGCAAGCACACGACAATAGTACAAGAACAGGTTGTTTGTGTAGAAGGAAGATCAAGAGGAAAACAGATCTCTACATGGGCCCACTTGTCAGACTGTTAGCTATCTATCTAAAGATAAACATAGAATTTCCTTCTAGCATTTAAGATTGCTTCAGTTGTGTGAAAGCTCCTTTAGTTGATTTACTTGCAAATTGTTCTTTTATATTCTAGCACTAGAGTTGCTTTGGTGTCATTTGCCTTTAAGATTGTTTTCTATCTGATTCTGCAAAGATTTTCTTTAAGAAGTAGGATTAAGAATAGGAAAATTTCATACCATTTCTGGCATTTCCTGTGCTTCGTGTCTAAGTTTACAAAGCCCCCAGGTTGACAATTAAGTGTTGAGGAGTTTGCTTAAGTGCAATTCCTACACCCAATACACAGGTTGCAATAGGGTGATAGTATGGGTATAGGTGAAAGTGCAGGTATAGGTGAAAGTACAAGTACAGTTAGTGGTACAGGTGCATAGGGCATGGACTATCATCTTACAACAAATTTATTGGTCAAGTTTCGAGATAGGATATATGTACCAGATAACAGTGAACTTAGGATGCTGATCTTGAGGGAGTTTTATCCGAAACCATATTCAGGTCACCCGGGTTATCAGAAGACACTAACAGTGGTGAAGAAATATTATTATTGGCCAAATTTGAAGAGTGATGTAGCAAAGTTTGTGGCTAGATGCTTTGATTCTTAGGGAGTGAAGATAGAGTGTAAACATCTAGGTGGACTGTTACAGCCGATTATGATTCCAGAATGGAAATGGGAGGTCATTTCCACGGACTTCATCACAGGGTTGCCGAAGAGAGTGAAGCAGCATGATTCCATCATGGTAATTGTGGATAGGTTATCATGAGATATGAAGCCACTCGATGGTGTATGGTTTTGGATGTGCTGTGGTCGGTAAGCCCACCTGCTTCATGACCTCTGCTGAAATGAGGTTATTTTGGCTCCTGCTATTGACAATGAACTGTAGCGAGGAACCCTTTACTCACATTTGGGAGTGGAAGAGGTGCTCCTCCTCCTCTAGATCTTCGGGTTCCTCCTTCTAGATCTTCATGCTAGAAACAGTGGCATTGGGCTCCACATCGATAATCTGGTTCCCTTTGTCATTCCCCTTGTCGGTTTCTGACTCAAAGTTGGAACATGCATATGATTCTGAAGCCTTTAACTTGGCCACCAGTGACTGCTTGGCCCGACACTCACTTGTGTTGTGAGTGGAGCTCTTACGGAACTCACACCACTTTCCTGTGTAATTCTTTGGCTTCGCGACGTTGTTCTTTGCTTGTGGCTTTGGCAGGTTGTCCTGGGCCACCCTGCCTTGGATTTTTCCATTGTTCTGTGGTTTGGGGGCACCTTTCGCTTGCTTCAGATTCGCAGATCCAAAGTCTCGCTTCTTATGTTTAAACTTTTGCTTGATATTAACGACATATTGGTATTTCGTGCCGAGCGAGGAGATGTCCAAGAATTCCATCTCGTCCTGGATGTACCTATGCAGGCAACCGCTGTTCTTGAGAACCAAATGCTTCTTAGAATCCTTGATACCCAACTTCGTGCAAAGGTTATGAAAAACATTGGTAAACTCCAGCACATCTTGGTCCCTTCCCTGTCGCAGCGTTGTCCACTTTATGTATTTATCCTCATAGCGTCCGACAAGGTAGTACTGCTCCTGGATAGCATCCCGGAACGAATTCCAAGTGGGTGTGGCTGAAAATAGTGAGTCCATACTTTCATCCTTCTACTCACAATAGGTTTCCCACCAGTCCTTGACATGGGGGGCTGCTTTGAGAAGTGAAAAAGTGATCATTTCCTGGCTGAAAAATCATTAACGGAAAAATATCATTTTAGCAGATTTAACCATTTATCTACGACATTTGCATCTATCTAACCCTCAAATATGGGAATGCCAAGGTTAACTTGTACCTTAAAGGCTGTGGCGCTTCCAAAGTAGCTTCTAGAAGTAGATACGTCATCCTTGGGTGACCACTAAAGGATCTAGGCAAAGTTGTCCATCATCGTGTTCCTTTGTCACTCGAAGGCTTCTTCAAGTAAGATTTTGATAGGATCTCCTACCCCTTCATCTTTGTTTTCATCCACCATGGGAGGCCATCGAGATTTGCGAGGTTGGTCTTGCAAAGGTTTGACCAGTTCAAGCCCTAACTCCTTATATATCGACCTCGTTGGGGACATGCAAAGAAAAACAAAGAAAGAGTAGACTGCTCTGATACCACTGATCCAGATTTAAATAGGAACACAACAAATTATAGATATAACCATAAATACAAAGATGCAGTAGAAATAAAACTTCACTTCATTAATATAAAATATTAAAATATGCTTACAAACATAATGGAAATAAGACTAGCTCGGGTGATGGTAGCCTATCTCTGAGAAGAGATGTGGTGGCTACATGCCTCTGAATTGTGTTACAATGAGGCTCAAAGGCCTATTTATTGTTGAGAAGCAATGGAAAACCCTAAAAATCCAAAAACGTAACCCTAGGAGATGAAGAACCAAACTATGGGCCCTGTTTCGGTAAATTGGTACATTAGCTTCCCAGGGTCGTAACTTTGACATACGATCTTCATTTGATGCGCACAATACCTCATCAAAAAACGTCGTTTAGGGCCTCAAAATGGCTCCGGAAGTTCAGGACCTGAAAAACTACCAAAAATAGTAAATTGTGCTACAAATAAGGAAACTGAAAAACTGGAAAAAACAATAGTGGTGGTCTAAGTGGCATAGGCGAGTGCCCACCAATATCCACCTTGATCATTGTCCTTGAGCACAGCTTATCATCTGCAAACAGATGGACAGACAGATAGGGTCAACAGGATATTGGAGGACATGTTGAGGATGTATGTGATACATCAACAATGGAAGTGGGAAGAGTATCTCCCTTTGCTAGAGCTTTCATACAAAAATGATTATTAGGAGTCATTGATGTTGAGTCCTTTTGAGGCATTGTATAGGCAGAGTTGTAACACTCCTATCAGTTGGAGTGATCTGGTTAGAAGTGTATTTATTGGACCAGATATGTTGGCAGACATGGAACAGGAGATGCAAGTGATCAAGAAGAATCTAAAGGAAACATAGGATAGACAGAGTTTCGCAGACATGAACAGGTTGTTCAAGGAGTTCCAGGTTGGAGAAAAAGTGAACTTGTGCATCAAACTAAAGAAGAGCTCCTTGCAGATTGGCTCATGTGCCAAGTTGGCACTACGGTTTTGTTGACCCTTCAGTATCATTGAGAGGATTTGGCCAGTAGCCTATCGACTTTGACTGCCTCCGACAGTGAAAGCCCATAATGTTTTCCATGTATCATTTCTTAAGAAGTATGTGAAAGATGTTGATCATGTGATTGACTACTCTGTATTGTAGGTGGAACCAGATGGAGAATTCAAACTAGAGCCTCAGTGTATATTGCAAAAAAAGGTGCTCATGCTTCGTAGTCAAGCAATTAAGTAAGTTAAAGTGCAATGGAAGCACTTTAGGCCTGATGAAGCTACATGGGGTATGGCGAGTTAGATGTGGACAATGTATCGTTCCTTGTTTTTCGGTTGAGGCAAAGAAACTTGACATGGTGGTTTGGTATTTTCTTATGGTGGTTTAGTATTTTATTATGGTGGTTTGGTATTTTCTTATGGTAGTTTGGTATATGCTTTATGGTGGTTCAATATATGCTTTATGATGGTTTGATATATTCTATATGATGTTTTGATATGTGCTTAGATATGATGATTAGTATATGTTTGATATATGTTTAGGGTATATGATTTGGCGTATGTTTTGGTATCTATATTTATGGTGATGTTTCTATATAAACCCTTGTGTATGGATGTAAATACCGTGACGAGTTGTGTTATAAAGCTCCACTATGTGGTATAGGTGTCATGTCATTATGGTTATGTCATCATGTGGTTATGTTATCATGATGTTATGTGGATTGGCGCTCGGCAAGATAATCATTGTAAATACCATAATGAGCTGTGATATAAAGCTCCACTATACAGTATGTTGTCATGTTGTCATGACGTTTTGATTTGAGCAGGTCTTTCATTGTAAATACTGCATCGAACTATGTTATAAAGCTCCATAAGCAGTATGTCTTCTTTCAATAGGTTGCTTAGGTATTGGAGTGATTGAACACTGAGGAAGGTGTCCCCTAAGGGGGAGGGTTTTGTAATAGCCCTGGTGAAAATTCCATGTAACAAAAGTTAAAAGAAATAACTACGGATGAATGGGACATGTATTCCAAGCTAAATGTTTGGCAAGACATCCTAGAGAGTGTTCATTTAGTTGTTTATGACTAAGTAAATTGGTAAAGGAAATGGATAAGGCTTTGGAAAGGAAAAATAACATTTTTGTCACATTTAATTATGAAAATAATGGAAATTAGGAGAAAAGGAAGGTGAAAGGTCACATGTTTCATGTGAGGAGGAAAATGAAGGAAATAATGGAAAATGAAGAAAATATAAGCCTCATTCATAAAAAGGTTTCTAAGGATCAGTTGGTAACCTTTTGCCAGTTTAGCTTTGGAGTTATTTCATTATTGTCTCTCTTTCATACTCTTGGACACTCAGAGTTTTCTGAGAGCACTTTGGCATTAGAGGAAGAAAGGAAAAGAAGGTAAGAGGAAGAAAAGATCAAGTAGGGAAAGGCAAGATCAACCAGCTACAACAAGCTTCATTGCAGGTATCGACTTGCATGTGTATTTTCCTTGCTAGAATGAGCATGCATGGGATTGCATGTGTTTATTTTCTACAATGGTATGGGTTTTGCTAGGTGTGACATTATTTTCAGCCTATCCTTGCCATTTCCTGATTGCTTTGATGAGATGGGTTCTCTCATTTGATTTGTGTGGGATGGTCGGATTGGATTTGAAGTTGAGTGGGGTGGATATCCTAATTGACAAGCACATGGTGTAGTGGTCCCTGAACTGGACTGAGGACGCACAGAGCCACTGTCCTAGTAACCCCTTAACCAAACTATGGGTTGCGGTAAAGCTAGATTGTGTGCCTTGATGGGCCTAGGAATCCTTGTCGGTGAATGGCGGGATATACGGTAAAGCCAAGAGGTGGATTTTGTCTTCGTTGGGCCTAGTGATTCCAGGATGGAATGCATGATAAAGCCTGGAGAGTATGTCTCAGTGTAGGGCCTAAGGATCCATGGATAAGACTGCGGATGCATGGTAAAGCCTAAGAGACTACGAGACACTCAAATTCCTCATGGTGTAGGTGGAGAGCTCCGTGGCATCCACATTGATTGGTGTTTTTGATGTGTTCTATGAGTCCCAAATTCATGCTTAGAATATCGCACAAGGGTGATTGGCTGAAGAGAGACTTGGCTCAGCCAATCTATGGTCAGGTGGAACGTGGTAGTCCCATCTCCGGTTGGTTCATTGTATTCATTAATAAGAAATTCATTTCCTTGATTTTCATTTGTAAATGTACTGGTGTATATATGGATTTTGATGGTTGATACGTTTATTGTATTTTTGTTCCTATTATGTTGGTTAGATGTATATTTTGTGACAGTAGCTATGTATGGCTCTCAACATGTTTTTACCTCTATTTGAATGGATATTGTATCTATGACCTAATAAGTGATAAGGCAACAAATGACATGAGGAAACAATGGTTCATGGTGATTCTCAGATAAGTATGAGATCCCTACACTTAATTCTATTGTTTACACCTGTAGGTTACATGTTGACAACATGTTTCATGAAATGCCTGTCATGTCTAGTAGGGGTTTGGTTAACGTCTTGATAACTATTTAATTTTGCATCATTGTTTCCCTGTACTTTACTTGATTATGAGCTTTCATTCCATTCTGGGCAGTGGTTTGGGCTTTGGGCGTGAAAAATGGCTTAAATTCCGGGGTTATTAGCACAAATCTAGCAACTTTAGTCCATAGTCGCTGGCAAGCATGCCTATGAGTGCGACTTTAGGTCTGTAGTCACTGCCTTTCCCATAGCATGAGAGCGAATATGGCCTTAGAGGTCTAGAACAATTGTGGGACATAGGGACAGGTTGTCTGAGTGGCTGACTTGTCTCCTAAGGGTTTTGTTGATGATGTTGGATGATTGTGTTTGGTGTTCCATCGATTCCACTTCCTTAAGGTTACCTAGGAGGTCGAATCTAATCATAGTAGCCTCTTCTCTCATGTTTACCTCGGTTGGCATGGTTACTTGTGTGGATGTGGGAGGAGGGTGTTACACCTACAAACATGAAGAAAACAACAAAATGTTCTATGAGCAGGGAAGTTTGAATGTATACTATAATATGAATATGTAGACTGAACTTGTGTTTGCAGGTGAACCAGATATGCATATAGATATGTCATTATGATTTAACCATTGAAGTTTTTGATGTAAGAATTTGATTAGATTTGGTTGATTGATATACATGAGAAGTGTTTGGAGTTTTGACATGATAATGACTTATAACTTTGACTTTATGATTGAGATATGTTCTGGAATATAGACCTCACTATGATAGAAACTTTGGAATTTGATGTAAAAACCTTAGTGAAAATTCCATGTAATAAAGTTAATAAATGCAAAATAATCACTATGGTCATTGGACATGTATTCCAAGTTGAATGTTGGGAAACAACACAGTGATGGGTATCACTTGTGGTTAATTAATGGCTATGGAAATTGGAAAAGGAAATGGAAAATGATTTGGAGAGGCATGAGGCATTAATTGGCATTTTATTTATGAAAATAATGGCAACTAGGAGAGAAGGAAGGTGAAGGGTCACATCTTTCATGTGAGGACGTAAATGAAGGAGAAAATAATGGAAAATGAAAAAAATAGAGGTCTCATTAATAAAAAGGCTTCTGAGGATTAGTTGGGAGACTTTTTTTAGTTCATTTTTGGAGTTCTCTCTCTTTTCTCTCTCTTTCATACTCTTGGACACTTAGAGTTTTCTTGGAGCACTCTTAGATGAGTGTGGCATACTTGGAGTTTTGGAGCAAGAAGGAAAAGGAAGAGTAGGAAAGCACAAGAGGACATCGATATCAACAACTAAAATGGGTTCTTCTTGCAGGTACCAAGTTGCATGTATTATTTCCTTGCTAGTTTTGGCATGCATGGCATATGTATGTGGTTTCTTGGTTATGAGATGTCATTGGCATGGAGGAATGCCTAGATTGACAGTGGATTTTATTTGCCTTCCCATTTCCTGGATAGCTATGGTGTTGTGGGTTTCTTTCCTTTTGTTTTCTGGTTGATTCTTGTTAACCACTCCATGTCAACAAATCCATAGCATACACCCCTTTTTTTTCGCCCAAGGGATCTACCATGTTCAAGTATTTGTATCATTCATAATTCATCATCAGTCAACAGTGTGTTAAAGATGTTAACCCATTCTACAAGGTTATAATGTAAATGATCTTAGTAATACCATCTTGTATGTAAAAACCTAGGTAAGAATAGTATTTTGGTGATGATTTCTATCCTAGGAGGTTTTTTGTCTGACTGATTCATCTGTCTCTAGACACAAATGATCAATAGAGTTTTTTTGGTCCAACCTCACCCCAAAGCTAGGGTGGATTTTGTCATCAAGATATTAAGCGAGTCCAAGTGTTTTCTATTGATTCCTTGTAAAAGTAATTTGGGAATAATCCTAGCTAATTGGATAGATTATTCTATTACAAATTACTTGGTTTAATAGATCATATTTTGAGTCACAAAATTGGGTAGATATTTGAGGGTCTATAACGAACGGGTGTTCCCCCTTCATGTATTAAATTGTAATATATTGATGTAAAGAATATTTAGTGCATGGTCCCTCATAATTAGACACTATGGCTAAATATTAGAAGGTTAGAAAAATTATTAATCCCCTCATAATTCAATTAATTATATTTTGTGGCTAATTTACATTAAAATCCTAAGCCATAAATTTAATTAATTTTGTGTCATAGGTAAAATTAAATTCTCCAAAGCTAAATTTCATGGGTTCTAAAAGAAATAATTTTTGGAGGTCCCGACCAAGGGAATATTGAGGAAATCAAGAAATTTTGGACCCTTGGGCCTTGGTGGTTAAGTCAAAGACAATCGTTTGAGGAAATTAACTCAAAATAATTATTTTTGAGTTAATTAAAAATCAATTAAATGAAAAAATCAATTTTTCAAAAAAAAAATAGAAAAAATCGACGGTGATGATTAATGGTTAATTAAATCTTTATGAAAGATCGAGATTAATTTCACAGGGATCAAGCCAACTAGCCATTTGAGAATTAATCTATAAATTAGGAGTCATTTGTCAGTTGAAGAGATCTGATCATTGAATCATGTACTAGCTTGTGAATCTCTTGTAAAATTTCTCTGGAATAATACAACACAAAGTCTTTGGGGTCTTACTTGATGAGACTATTCCTCTCTGGTATCATATGGTAACGTGTGTTTAAATTTTTGTTGATCGTACTCATAAGCTATTGGTTAATATCTCTTGTAGATCAATCTATTGCACACATATCTTGCTTAAATTGTTGGGTTTTAAGATAACATTAAGATTTTTATTCGATTAGCAGTTATCTCCAATCCTTGAAGATTTAATCATTTTTTATACCTCTATTAATTTGACAGCTTATATTTTAAGTGTGCAGAAGTCATATTTATTAAGATATTTTGGGTGTTTGAGGAAGTTCTCAGTTGGACCAGCCGACTCCCAAAACTTGATATCTGGAGAGCCTACCGGATTAAAACTCTGAGATTATCTAACGAAATATATTTTTGCAGGGATTTTCTAGGCTAGTACCTAAAATTTAAAAATTATTTACGTTCATCATATTGTGCTTAATAGATAGATCTGACTGGCAGGAGTCTAAAATCTTTAAATCTAGGAGTGGAATCAGACTCATACTCCTCAGATATGAAATATTTGTAATTTTAATTGTATAAACATTTATAATTTTTAGATTTGATCTTATAATTTGGGGTTTTAAGTTCAAATTTTTATATATTTGTATGGGGTTTCTGGGTTTCTGGCTGTTGTTTGTGCAGTTATAGATCTAAAGGTTTTTCAAGGAGAATTTTCAAGATATGAGATAGATCTAGGCCCTGGAGGGCAAGATCTTGTCTCATAAACAATTTGTTTGCAAGGAAGGTTCATATCTGAGGTTTTTCTGAGAAATTGTTTTTAAGAAGAAATATAACAGTTTGAAATTTCATTTTTTGGGAAATTTTTAAGGCCCTTGGGCTACAATTTTTTATCGTTTTCGCTACCTTGAAGCTTCAGCTTTTTCCCCCTCTTTTCCTACTCCATTGCATTTCAAAACCTTTCAAATTTTGTTGCTAAATCCCTTCGTTTTCCTTCTTCACATCCTTTCTAATTCGTTAATCCCTGCACATCCCTCCTTCCACGCTTTCCCTCAACCCTTATTTCCATGTGTTCTATTTTATCGCACATGAGCCTATCTCTTTAGCTAATTTGACTTTCCTCACTTTGCTGCCTTAAATCCCTGTTGTGCCTGCTATTCCCATTCACTTCCCTTCTCTACCTGTGTGAGGCTCTCTACCCATGACCCTCATTTCTCCCTTCCTCCACGTCGTCTTCCTCTCCATTCACATACCCTTCCTTCTCCTCTGGGTTAGCTCCCTTCTTCTTTCTCGCTGCTCCAACCTGCATACAAACTCTCTTCCATAGTGTTTCCTCTCCCTCACCCTCAATTGCCTCTTTCAACTTGTTTCATTTTGATTTTAGGGTTAGCTTTAGGCACATGAAGAAATAAAAAAACAATGTTCCTTTAAATGCATAAATTCGACTCACATTTCAATATTTTTTTGGGTTTGGGCTTTATTAAACATTTGATTTAATTTTTTTTTAAGTAGATTTTGGCCCATAATTTTTTTTTTTTTTACTTTCTCCACATTAAATTTATTTTGCTACTTTCAAAAAAATTTCAAATTCACAAACATTATTACATTTAAATTTTAAGGATTTTTAAGAGTGACATAAATTTGATTCAAAAATCTAAGTCCTTTTGAGTTTATGTGATAATGGTTTTGGGGCCCACTAATTTAAAAAAAAAAAAAATTGTGGCAATTTTTTTTTCTATAGTGAGTGAAGTTTAAATTTTTAAAATATCTGAGTTTGACTATAGGAAAAAAAAATATTTTCTCGATTGGAGTTACTTAAGAAAATAATTTTAATTCCGGAATTTCTTGAAGTGTTAATTTGATTAGCATTTGAATTTCATGGTTTTTACTTGGTAATTAATTTTCAAAATTTAAGTGCTTAAGTCTTTTGCATGCTAAGTTTCATGATCATTGGCATTGGATTTTAAATATCTTTAATCACTCTAAGTGTGGGTTTATTTACTTGAATTATTGGACATTTCTTACATATTTAATCTTTGAGAAATTTTCAAGTAATTGTTGAATACTCTATCATGGACTTGTGGAAATTTGTATATCTTTCAAGTATTTTGAGCATCTATATAATTGACATTATCTTGAGGGTGATATTGAAGAATTGTGAATAAATTGTTGTTCTCTTTGAGCTATAATTGCATTGGAAAGAAATTAGATGAATGGAAGTGATAATCTTGTGATTAGCATTACACTGTGATATTTTAAGCATATTTCAACAATTGTCTAGTGAAGTGAATATTTATTTTGGTGATTAAAGGCTTTGGCATATAACTCAGAAATAAATCGTGACATAAGTACTTTCAATCCTTGATATAGCTTCATCTCACACCATCTTCTACTCATCTCGTGCATTTTCATATTAAGTTAGCCTTGAATAATTAAAATTTACTTCCAAGCATAAGCTTGGTCGATAGAAAGATAGGTACCCATCCATCTTTGCTTGAGAATCCTGGTTTTAATAGTACTTAAAATGGTGACCTTGCAGTCGTCAGAGCCACAAATCTCTACAACATCAAAAGCACCGAGTACGTTAGATTTTCAGGAGAGGTATCATTAATGACACCTTAGTGTGCTTCAGCGTATCTTCTCTCTGCCACTTACTATGAAATCAGGCTCGATATAGAAAGGATTGAAGGGTTTAAATTTAGATAGGAATTCAAGTAAAATTAACTAAGATTCCTGCATCTCACATTAGTTTTAGGATCTGCATTTCATATAATATAGTTATTCATCCAGGAAACAGTTGTTCATCAATTATTTGGTCCTAACTTTCCTAGCAAGATAGTTGACTCCATAAGGCACTGATATCAATCATCTAAATTTAATTGAATCCTATAAGTCTTGCTAAATCTAAAACAAGGACTTGGTTTCTTATCTGTGCCTCCTGAACTGGTTGGTTCCCAACTAGTTCTCCTTCATTCCATTTTCGTAGGGTCTACCCCCCTTAGATTTCATTTAGGGGACATCTTAAACGAAGATATTGGGGATTAGAGGAAAACCCCTGGTCTGAGTCATTTCCGTGGTGCCTAGACATTATGTGCGACAACAATTCTCATGTTCCTTTGGTTCTGTGTTGAGTTACTAGTTCCTGGAAGCCTTGGTTGGACAAATGCTTTGGAAGCCCTGTAAAAACTTGGGTTGAGTTACTAGTTCTAGAAAACCTTGGTTGGAACAAACACTCTAGAGCCCTGGAAAGCTAGGGTAGAGACCAATCTGGTGATGGTTAGTGATGTCTAACTGTGAGGTGGAATCACTAGTAGAGGGTTGAGGTGGTTTGGCCTCTGAAAGCCCTGGTTTTGTTTTTTTGGGTGCTTTCCATGAGATCCCACATTCATGCTTGGAATATGGCACAGGAGTGACTCGCAGAAAGAGAGATTTGCTTCCATCTAGTCTATGGTCGACTGGTTCATGGAAGTCCCATACCTAATTACATTTTTCATATGTTGATAAGAGCTTATTTAATTTTGTATTTGATGGGTATATATACTTGTTTATATGTGGTATTTAAGGTTGTTATATCCTTGTTATTTCTTTTGGTTATATGTTGGTTATGAGCATGTTTTATGACAATGATGATGTATGGACCTCATCATGTTTTGATTTGTAAATGAATGAAAAATATATATATAACCTAATAGATGATAATGCAATGAATGAGATAAGGCATCAATGTTTCGTAGAGATTCTTAGATAAGTATGAGACCCATATGCTCAGGTCTATTGTTATGATGTGTAGAATGCATATTTGTGACATGTATGACGAAATTCCTATCATGGCTAGTAGGGGTCTAGTCAAGTCCTTGTTCAAGCTCTTTCATTTATATCATTTTTTCGATGTTACTTTTCATTTCTGAAAGTTCCATGAAGTTCTGGGCAGTGGCCTGAGACCTGGCCCTGAAAAAGTGGCTCAAAATCTAGGGTCGATGGGTCTGAACTAGTTGAAAAATACCCCAGTCATTCACATGCCCTTAGTATGAGAGTGACTGGAGGGACCGAGTCACGTGCACACCCATGTCATGGGAGCGTATGAGGCTCTAGGGCAGAGAATTGTCAATTTGTCTCAAAGGTTGATCACCTGGAAGATCTTATCACTCTAAAATTTCCCTAGAGTTGATATGAAAGAAATAATAGAGGTAACCACAAACCTACTTTTGAGATCAGGATCTAGCCTTCCTAATGCTCAGAGAGGGCTCTCTCTTTATGATTTAACTTTGTTTAGTTAATTTATTTTATGCTAGTTATTTAAGCTTTGATTGGGTTTTGATTTTGATTTGGTGGTGGAATTACTGACTTAGATAGATAGAGGGATGTCCTTTACCATTGGGCCATGGGGTCAAGTGTCAAGAAAATAGAACTGAATCAAGTTGTAAAGATAGTGTTTACAGGGCAAGGTAGCTGAGTAAATTTAGATCTTTTAGGTTGGATGGTGAAGTGGTTTTCAATCGGGGTCAAGGAGAAATTAAGGGTTCCTTAAACTGGATAATGAAGGAAATGATAGAGGTCAATCGAAACTAGGAAGCAATGAAGGATTCCCTACTCTGGATATCAGAAGAAAACATTAAAATGATTAATTGTTCAAGTCGGAGTGTACTTAAACAAATTATGAAATAATATTCCAGTTATTTCATTCAATTTAGATAACATGCAAGTATGTGAAACACTTAAGAAGGTAACAATTTGACAAACATAAAATACTTCACTGAAGTGGCCCAACACATGAATCCTGTAATGCAATGTCTTTATTACCCAGTCCAGTCTGTAGACTTAAAAAAAATGGTACAATTAACCCTTAGGTTTTAGATCAATACAACTATATAAATGTCAAGCAAGCCACCTTTTATAATTCGAATTTTGAAGTATTTATACAAAAACACATTATAAAATATCCCAAACTGTTTTGGGAATTATTCTAGGAAAAAGAAATATCTGCAAGCTGCCACTGTTTATTTGGCTCTGATGTCAAATCTTTTTCTGCCTTTTGTCCTTTGTTGTTTGTCTTCCACGATGACTGTTCTTTTTACTTTTCCCTTTGACTGATACTCTTTCATCTGATACTCTTTGACTAGGATGAACTGTTTCTTTTCTTTCACTGTTCTGTATCCACTTTTACCTTGAAATTTCACAGTAGATCATTTAACTTTTCCCAAGTCTCTGTATCTGGTAATTTAATATTTACCATTCTTCTGTAGACTTCATCTTCTACTGTGTATTTTGAAAAGGTGGGCTTGCTTACAAAAAGGTGTTTTAGCTCATGCTAGGGGTAAAAGAGGTTCTCAAAAGTCTGGTACATAACCTTTCCTATAGGCATCCCTTTCATAGAAGAATTATTGGCTTGATCTCTTACCACTTCTTTGATTTTCCTATTACAGACTTCATGTGGCATTAATCTGTCATTTATTACCAAGGGATTTTGCAAACCTTTCTACTTCAAAGCATCAAATTTAACCATGAACCTGCCTATAGCCATCTCCATGGTTTGGCATTTTTCCTCAAGCTACATCGTTAAGTTCCTCTTGGTGAGTACTTTCTTCACCTCTAGTATAATGCCAGTCTTGTCAGCTATGTCCAGCTCTTGCAATTCATATTTATTTTTGGAGTTAAGGAATTGAATTATTCTTGAGGATTCTTCTGGCATATATCCAAGTTTGGCCTTAAATCTTTGAATTGCTTTAGTAGCCTCTTTGACTAAATCATTTTGTCCAAAGATAACCTGTATAGATGGCAAAATATCACTGACAAAGTCAATGATATTGGCCCATAGCTTCTCTTTTTCTTGGGAAAGTGGCTCCTTCAATGTTAATTCTTTTTCCAAATTCTTTATCCTCTCAGTCAACCTGTTTGACTTGTGTACTTCATTTTTATGCATAATCTGAGCCAGTTTCTTCTCATCCTCTAGACTTATTACCTGTTATTCAAGTTTATTTATCTCAGTGGTCTGAATGGACATGTCCTCCATAGCTTTGACCAATTTAATTGCTTCATCACTTGGCTGAGTTGCTGTTGTTGTTTGGTGGGTGCCAGTATTGCAACAAGAATGCTGCAACTCCTGGGCTACCAACTTTACTTTTATCAACCTGGTAGTTCGTAACAAACCTGGAAGCGTCGGTGCTATATGCACAAGTACTAGTTCTCACAGCAAGTTGTCACCTAGTCAGTCGGTGCAAGATCACTAGGAGCTCAAGCCAAATTCTATAGATTTTAGAAGAAGCTCTATGTGTGATGAAAGGAAAGAAATATTACTCTACAGATGCTATTCTAACTGCAGAAAGGAGAAGCACTGGGATGTAAAGAAAAACCTAGTAAACCCTAATTAACAAGCTAATTCTACTTTTGCCAAAAACACTATGAAAACCATGAAAGAAATGCGATTACCTAGTCAAGGAAGTAAACAACATCTAACCATGCTATTTCTGGAAGTAAATAAGAAAAAAACGTGTTTTTGGATTTTTATGTGAATTTAACATGCATCTAATTTATTGTGTGTGAGTGTGGCAGCGAACAGGTGGCGTTAGAGGGTGGTTTTTGAGCTTGGGAGGATGTAGGATGGTGTGGATGGGTCCTAGGAGGTCTTAGGTGGCCTTCTGGAGGCTTTTCCCACACTCGGCCTTCAAAAGAAAGCCTACAGGAAAACCTACACGAGGACACAGGAAAACTACAGGAGGAAAACAAGGAAAGGACTAGAGGAGGCCGAGAGAAATTTTCGCTGTTTTGAAGGTGTGAGAGTGGGTGGAAAAGGTGGATGAAGGTTGGAATGAGGTTTTAGGGCACCTAAGGTCTACCATGAATCACCATGAGAGAGTAAATACTAAATATGATTGGGTTGGATCAAGGAGAAAGGAAGAAGTTCTATGAAAAATGAAGGAAACTAGGGCAGAGTTGAGGTGAGGTTTGGGAGACCTATAGGGAATGGATGAGATGGAGGGTGTGATTGCTGTTAAGCTGGCCTACTGCTGGAAGATATCTATTGCATAGAAACTGACATTCAACCAAGAAAATCAGGCAACCAATGAAATGAGTGCATCCTAGGAAAAACAGAGTTTTGCATTAAAATGGCCTAAACTATGATGTATAGAAGGAAATGTTGGGAAATGTTGTAAGAAAGGAAAGCATGCAAAAGGACTATTGAAAATTAGGAAGTGAACATGATAAAGAAGATCTAAAGCAAAGCAAAACTAGACTATCAACCTACTAGAGAGCTGCAAACACTAGAAGTCCTAGGAATGAGGAAAATCTGTGTTTTTGGTGTAGCAAGAGAGTCTTTGCCTCAAATCATGGTCCCAGAGGGAGGAAGAGAGGCCAAGGCACTGTTTCTAGCCTTTTGAATCTTCTCTGATCACTGCTTAACCTGCTACAGAAATCACAAATGGAAGCAAGCTACTAAATCATCAAAAGAAACCTATTCTTAACCATAAGAGAAATACATCTAACAGCAAACTAATTGACAAACTGAAGTAAAGCATACAAATACAAGTAAAGAGAAGCTTGGATTCTTGGGTTGGGCCCTAACCCAAGAGCTTCAGCCCTCTCAGGTAACTCAGTGCTAGCTCAAAAAGGATTCCATCTTCATTATCAAAAAATAGCAAGATTACATAAAACTGTCATAAAATAGTAAGCTCGAAATTTGAGCAGAGTTTACAAAAGCAAAAAAGTCAACCCTAGTGAGGCCCTAGGCCTCTCTACTTATACATCTGAAGCTACCAACAAATTCCTTAAAAATAGGGAGGCTTGGCTCCCAAACCTCGAGATAACTATCAATCATCTTCCACTTGCTCCGCTGCCTTCTAGTGCATGATTCGGCTACTTGTACTCCGAGCTAAATAAAGGGGAATTCGAAGTGAGGAGAAATAAATGAGGGGGATTCCCTCCTATAAGTCCTGTCCTCTGTCTACTTCGAGTTATTGCTGCAGTTTGACCACTAGATCCTTGACTTTGACCTCGAAATCCATCAATAATCTGCATTAAATACATGTTAGATCACATGGCATAATAACTAACTCAACTCAACCTATAAGCATAAATATAATCAGAAAATCATACAATAAGCTAAGAGAATGGTTGATTTGACTAGGTTAGGAGGTAAAATTAGCCCATATAATTACCCATTTATGAGGCTCATCATCACCCCCCTACTGAAGGTGTTTCTCATCCTCTGAGCAACCTAGTCAATCTCTTGGTCTTTCATGGCCTTGGTGGCCTCTCTAGAATTCTAGGCTTCTGATGTGGTCTGCTCATGTTCTCCATAAAATCCTGCCTTTCTGTTTATGTCCTTCCACTTCTCCTTCTCTTCTTCTTCTCTTTTGCCTTCCAACATGCCTAATATGAGTGGAGGACTCAGTTTGAGGCCAATCCAGTTGACCTTCAGCCTTTGCATGGAGCGCTTGTACATTGGCACTCTTTTCAATGCCTCCTTCAGCCTCATGGGGGAATGGTATTCTCTGATCTGCAAGTTGTGGGGTAGAGTGTTCCATCTTCTCATGCATGCATGCACACATTCATCCCAAAGTAGCCTAAGAATATCATCAAAGTGTGCAATGGCTTGTTCCTGATGGGCTAGATATTTAGGGGCAATCTGAGGGTCATTGGCAAGCAGGTTGTGTGTGCTGATGAGTTCCATAGGATCTGGGGCTCTGCTCTTATCATCAATGGTTCATTC